>JAUIMM010000064.1:13127500-13777500 GCA_031769625.1 Taudactylus pleione | reverse complement strand
ATGTGTGCTCCCACGGGACGTACGCGCCTGAACAGAGCAAAAATGTAATTGCTCTGTCGGGCGCCGAGCACTGTCAGCCGCGGGTGCAAACACTTAAATTCCCACTATAAAATACAAGATTATACGGTTTGGATTTGCTCAATGATCCCAATCTGCAGCAGACTTGGAGCAGTTTGTATGTGTAATATTCCATTTTGAGCATAGTGGGGCTCATGTTGGATGCAAACACATTTTGTACCTTTTTATTTTTACCCGTAACTTGCACTTTTGTCTACTGCACATGCACACCAAAAAGCCTTATGCTGCTTTAGCCACTCTGACTGAGATGCATGCAGCTCCTTGTGAGAAGTGGTCCAGGAGGTAGGGTGGGAGAGGGCATGGTCATGCAAATTGCAACCCGTGGTAACCATGTGCATATGCGCCTGTTTTTTAGATGGATAATTTGCAGGTGTTTGAACCCTGGTGCAAGTTACAAGCTGGTAATGGTGACCTACAGCAATATTTGCTTGGCTGAATGCGTTTAAACTATGTGCTAATATTTTAGTAATATCATTGTTGGATATTATTTGCATGATTACAATGAAAAGAGCAATCACTCTGCAGTGATAAAACGTTTCCTAGACTTTTAAAGGGAAAATTGACTGACCTGTTCATTATGGGTACTCAGAAAAAAAAATGCATTAAATAAAAAAATCACTGGTATGTCTGAAGTCTGTTGTCCCCACACGCCTCCTCCCAGTATCAGTCAATGAGGAGAGCCAGAGGCGGAGCTGACCGGGAGGGCAGATGTGTCTGCCTTGCGCAGCACACTGCTGGAGGACTCAATCATGGCGGGCCTGGCACCATAGGTGCAGGGTGAGGTCCGGGCCCCATAGCAGTCGCACCTCCTGCACCAACGGTAGTTACACTAGTGCTAAAGAGGCTCTGATCACTTCAGAGGCCAGCGTTCCCAGTGATGCAGTGCACGGGTGAGGTCATGATGTCACCCGTGATGTGAGAAGCCTGATGGTTCTAGTTGGATCCAGTCAGTGGGAGCCCTGACAGTGTGGAGCCGGCAACGCGATGAGGTAAGTACTGGGGCACTACTTTAGGGGGCACTGCATAAGGGGCACTACTACAGGAAGCACTACATAATGTCCACTTCTACAGGGGTCATTGCATAATGGGCACTACTACAGGGGTCATTGCATAAGGGGCATTCAAAAATGATTGAAAACAAGGATTGTGAAAAGTTCCTGTATTAAAAAATTACAGCAAAGGTAAAAAGGTAAAAAAAAAAATTATATTGGGAAGATTATGTAAATTGTGTAATTTCATTGTGCTGGGCTCTCCCCCAGCGTGATTAAAAACAGGTGTGTGACACAAGGTCATGCTCCTGCAAATCTCATACCAAAGGCGTGCGCACAAAAATGGGGCATGGCCTTGTGACAGCTAGACCACTTTCCATTTTTGCACACGCGGGCTCTTTAACTTGACTAAAGGTATTTTTGGCTCTTTGCCTCTGACTGGTTGGCCACCCCTGCTCTAGGTTACTATGACAGCACCCATAGCATGATCACTAGAGGGGGCGTTAGGGGCAGAACTACCATGGTAGCAGGTGTCTGACCTCCTCTGGCTTCCTAAGTTCTAGTTCTTCACTGTTCTTTTTCCCACTTGCTACCTTTTTTATATAGGAGGAGTGCCATAACATATACATATTATAATGTTAATAAGAGGGAATAACATACACAGGGGTGTGATATTTTTAACTGCAAAAGAACAAATATAATGAAAGCTAAAAAGCAGGTAATTTCTGGTGCTGTATCTTTAAAAATAACGGACCTATTTGAAGACCCCTCCACTCCCAATAGCAGGCACAAGTACAAGTGGGTATAAGGTAATGGCAATTAAGGGTTCCATCATCGTATCCATTTACATTCACTTACTAACATTACAAAAAGGGCCAATAAAAATATGATCATTAACGTCTGTAAACAAGGGGCTGAACATAGACACCTGAGCGTCACGGTAATTATACTGTACATACATAGAGCACTTTTCATAACATGGGGCCTGATTCATCACTGATAGCAATTGCAACAGCGTTCTCAGATCGGCCGATGGTACTTACTGTGCATGCTTATGTACCGCAATGCGTGTGCGCCAGTCAGCATTGCGATCACGTACGCAGATACAAAGCCGTCGCAGAGTGAGTGACGGGACTTCAGCGTTTGGGGGTGGTGACGGGGAAGTGGTCGGAGAAACGTAGACATGCCTGACTGTTCAAATGCATTTTCCTGGGCGTGCATAAATTAGCCACTGCGACGGCATTTGCAGCTTTAGTACTCACTGCGTGCGACGAGACTTGCCATTTCTGAGACAGGTCAGACCTGCTGTAATTCTGCGTGAAAGTCCGATTTTACCAATGTATACGCAATACTGTGAGGTCTTACGGATGTGAGAAAGCTGTAGTGGGTGTTTCTATGCCAGGTGAGCGGTTGCAAACATTAGCATATTTTCGCAGCAGAACTGCGTAATCGCAACTGCATTCGTAGTAGCGATCAGTAATGAATCAGGCCCATAGAGCAGTGATTCCCAAACTTTCTTGTTTCACACCATCCCAAGCCAAGGGGACTATTCAGTTAGCGGTGAGGCTTTTTGGGAACCTCAAACGACAATAATACAATGTGGCTGATTCTGCAGGATAATCTCGCTCATTTTACTCGTATCCCATAGAGGTCATACTTGCCAACTTTTTCGTCTTTCTTCTATCTGGAAAAAGTCCGCAGGGCAGAGGACGCTGACTACTGATGGGGGAGGGGCTGGGCGCTTTGGGTCATTAGACCCTGAGCACCCGTAGCTTAATGCTGAGGCCAAATTACATGAATTTGATAGAATCGCACCATATTGGCCTCTCATTTTGCCACCCATTTCACTAGGAAGTGGGCGGGATGCAAGTGGGCCTCCAACCCTTCCTGAAGTACTGGGGACTAGCCAATAATTTGTGAGTCTCCTGGCGCTCTGAGAGAGTAGGTGAGTAGCGGTTAGGTTTTTTTCACATAATAACCTGCTGTGTGAACAGACAGAACTCCGCATAAATCACCATGTTTTTTTTTTATTTCTTGAGATTCTGAGCAAAAATTATTGATTTCAGAATTTATTTATTTTTTTATGTTCAGTGGTGTCGGGCACAGCGGAATTTCTGTTAGTCCGCGTCACTTCTGATCAGCAGCCACCAGCACTGTATAAATGGCTGCGTGCTGCCTTCCTAGGGCTAACGGGAAAAGCATAACCCGGCCTATAAACATGCTGACTCATTTGATTTGGGCCTAGAGCGCTCACAGCACCACACTGAGAGCATGCTATCGCATCCTAGAATGCAGCGGCACCTAGTTTGGAAATCACTGGTTTAGAGGATTATTACATGTCGCTTAATGTCAGTGTTGATGTATTATAGCCACAAAAAAGTGACATGTTGCTGTTTGAAAAAGCACAAGGGATTGCTAGACCACCACCGCTGTCCTCTATTTGCATGAAAAAATGTACTTTGTTTATTTGCTAAAACAGTTAGTAAGTATTGCAACTGATTTCCCAAGCAACGTGATGTGGAACGAGTACTGTATGAAAAGACTACAGCTGCAGTTCTATGCAGTGGCTAATACCTGTGAGCATACACAAGGCACCACATGGCGATACAGGCTTTTCTATGCTACAACTGCACATATACATTTGAAGGATAAAGAGTGCTGCTCATGGCAATGTGAGGAGCAACATGAACTATTAGATGGGGACTGGTGACGATCTGTGTAAGATGGGCAGAGTTGTTGACCGTTGTGAAATGTCAACTAATACTGATGGGGAAGCAAAAAACAGGTATATAAATAGGCTTATGGGCATATGGGTAGATATATGTGCAATTAGCGGGTAGGTACTGTAAATAAAGAAACTACAGCAGATTATCCATGTTTTATTTTCCCTAATAAATTATTTGCAGACATTTCACAGCGGCGATCGATCCCTCTTACCAGTAGGACAGTATCTGAAGAAAAAAAAATCAATAAATGCTTATTTTAATTAAGAGTATCTTTCCATTTCTAATCAACTGTTTATTTTATCATGGTCAAAAACTACCAAAACTTTTTTGCAACATCTTCTTTTAAATAGCTCACGTTGTTCTTATTTGCATGAAACCTTTAGAATGTCCGTGTCTGCTTCCCCTGAACGCTCTAAATAACCTCCACAGTTGAGATGAGAGCCCTATGACATCTTGACATTTCTGGTGGGTTACCATTTGCCAAGCTGAGGATACTTAAGTCTGCACATGTTCTGAAGCCAAGAGGGTTACGCTCAATGTCAGAGTCAAAAATAGCCTTCCATCTTGTTGCCCGTTGAGGTCAAAGTTCTGTGTAGAGTCCAGTTTCAAATGCCAAACAGAAATAGAAGTGATAACTTTGACATTTGCAATTAAAACTTTGTGAGTGTATCTGGATGTGCTTTTACCAATAGATAATTATACAGCATCATTTAGTGGACCGAGAGTGCAGACATGCTTCCATCTACACGTATGAGCAGGCATCTTATTACCATATGAAGGTCAACAATGCAGCTCAGATGTTCATAAGCTGAAGACATAATGCAGTTCAACAGTCATTATGTCGACACTGCATTTGCCTGGGCCACTTGTCGACACTGCATATGTCTGAGCCACGTTCCCGGCACCAGTATGTGGAGAACATCAAAATGCAAATTAAAGCATTGTAACGGCATCGCTCATATAACTGTAAGTGTGCTGAGAAAGCAGCATGTTTAAAGATATACTAGTGGCACTGTTAAACTAGTTATAAAAGTCGCATTTTCACATCAGCATAGTGGTGCCGGGAACCTGGCTCCAACATATGCAGTCTCGACACCGTTTGTGATCCAAAGTGTATTGGCCTCCTTAAGCAATTTCAAAACTTCTGGATCACATCAAAGGACCAATACGACCGAATAGCAATAATCCTTATCATAAAATGTAGAAATTCTAGGTATGTGATTGTCCTGTGGTTTAACCCTAGTGATCATGAATTTGATTGTAACGTGTTGCACAAGGATCACAGCTAGATGTTTCTGCGGAACTACTGTACTCTTCAAAACCTTTTGTTAGTCCAATATCCTCCATTAGTATCTACAGTTTCGTATATTCCATGGTCAGGGCATCTCTCACTTCACCCTAAGTAATTGTTTACTCCATTTGACAGCTTTGGGTCTTGTCTTCACCATCTCCCAGAGGGAAATTCCCTTTGAGACTAAATGGGGAACGGAGATGGGTGTGACTCTCAGTCAGAAGGATGTTCAGCAATTTCCCAAACCTTGCCCAAAATCTTGCAATGTGGTTGAATCAAAATAATATTTAGAAATCGTACTGTGTTCCCTCCAGGATCTGTGCCTTCTCCCCATTGACAGACTTGTGTTGGCGTAGGTGCTCTCAAAGTGGCACCTCTGCTCATACATTGTGATCTTGACCAAAATTATTTAGACTGTTGACTGAAGTTGATATTCATTTCTTGGAGATCTTATGACCCCATGGCGCTTGCAGCTGTTATAAACAAAGGGCCTGATTCAGAGTTGGGAATAGAGAGAGAGATCTCTCTAAACTGATCATCTTGGTGAAACCATGCTGCACTGCAGGTGGGACAGATTTAAAATGTGCAGAGAGATTTAGATTTGGGCGGAGTGTTTCCAAACTGACATCTAAATTGTAGAGTAATAATAAAGATGTGTAGTATTTGTGGGCTACATGGAAAAGCAGCCAGTATTTACCCGACATGTAAAAAAATGTATTTATTTACACCCCTTGCATTGCAATATGATTTGTTCAGGTTCACAGTTGAGAAAGATATCTCACTCTATTCCCAAGTCTGAATCAGGCCCAGAGTGTTGTATGTTTATAAAATGGAGCACACCATGGTTATCCTGATTAACCCGTCTAAGACGTTTAAGAAAGTATGGGACTCCTGGTTTATACACCACAATGCCAGAAAATTATCAAAGATCAACCCTCCATGTTTCATATATATTTGGGGGATCGATATGAATGACCGCCGGACGAGATCCCAGTGGTCGAAATCCCGACGCCGGCAGGCCGAACAGCAGAGATCCCGACGGAGGTGAGTAAACTACCTAACCCTCCCCCCCCCCAACCCTAATCCCCCTAACCCTTTAGGAGTGCCTAACCCTACCCTCCCCCTGGGGAGCCTAAACCTAACCCTCCTGGGGGTGGTGCCTAACCCTATCCCCCTTCCCCTAGCCTAACCCTCCCGGGGGGGTGCCTGCCCTAAACCTAAAGCGCCGCTATGAGAACGCGCGGACCGTATTTGCCTCGTTAGGTCCCGCATGGTACTAGATTCCGGCGTCGGTATTTCGACGCCTATCGATAATTTCTAGACGGCATTCTGCTGTCGGGATTGTGCCCGGTGGCCTTGCGGCCGCTGGTCACTTGACTACATTACATATTTGGCGCCCATGGCTGACAAGACAAAAAACTTCTATGCTGACAAATGCTTCCCGTGATTGGGCGTGCAATCATAGTTTCCTCGCCTTCCACTCCATTGCGCTCCCATAGTCTTAAACACCTTGACAGTATGTAGGCACTGTCCTTTTATACTCTTGGAAATCTTGTTTATTGTTGGTTCTGTTGTTTTTACTGTCTTCTTCATCAGTTGTATGACCTGTTATTTCTTTAAAGAAAAATAAAAAAGATTTTTTGATAGTAAAATCAGTATGCTGATTGCGGTATATTCAACCGGGCTTATTTCTAGATACAATTTACAAGCACATTTTCAGTAAAGCTATCAAGTAAATCCACATACTCTCTGGGCTATAATGGGGAATTAAGATTTTTTTTTTTTTAGCGTTCGTGTCCAAGATCCCCAAATGTTTCAGTAAAGCTGCATTACCACCTAGGACAATTTGATGCTGGAGACACTACCCAAGGTGGCTCCTCCATTTAACTGTTTTCCAGGATTTCTCTGTTTCTCCCACAGCCCCGGATGAAAACCAGGAGCAGGAAGTCCAATCACAAGCTGCACGTTCTCCGTGCACCCTTTCCCCATGCGTCATAAGTGAGAAACTAATAATTTAGTTGTCCCCCAAGGTTGATGCGTATTTTAAAATCCCCATCTGTTGGGTTGACGCCTAACAAACCTTGTTACATCTACGGAAATTTTACTGCACTTAAGCTTACTTTTATAATATAAAAACTCTGAGGTGTCTGGATGTTCATCTTTTTAACTTCGGAGCTAATGTTGGACAGGCTTCTTTAAGAATAAATAAATCTATTGTATTCCTTTTCATACAACTATTTAACATCATTTATATCTTCCATAGGGTGGTACAGTAATAGGAAGTGCTCGATGTCAGGATTTCCGGGCTCGAGAGGGGCGTCTTAAAGCAGCATGCAACTTAGTAAAAAGAGGGATTACCAACCTGTGTGTCATTGGTGGGGATGGCAGCTTGACTGGAGCCGATACCTTCAGGACAGAGTGGAGCGGACTTCTAGCTGATCTAGTTAAAGCAGGTAATATATGGCCCTGTAGCCTGACCCTCAACATTCAATGAAAACGCACCTTATTAGGCAAGGTTATTACATTTCAGCACCACTCCTTATCCTACCTAGTGTATTCCTTATGCTACATATGTAACACAAACCTACGTTTATTCTATTTCCCTTTTCAAACAACAAATAGACCCCTAAACCAATCTTGCTGTGTGAATGAATAATTCAGCCATACTAAAACATTTTCCCATTGCAGTCTGGCTGGACCAATGTACAATCTGTGAAATTTAGCCTTATGTGTCCAGCTCTTATTTATCTATAGATTGGGTGTTTTTAAGCAGGACCCTCTTACCTCTTACTCTTCTTAATGATCTTATTTGATTACTCCTGGATTATGCTGGTGCTATGCATAAATAAATGTTAATGACAGAAGAATAAAAATACTAGTGAGTAATAACATCAGTGTAAAAAGAAAAGACAAAAAATTGCCTTACAGTGCAATAAAAAAATCCTAAAAGTGTGGTGCAAAATATCTGCAAGTGCTCTGCATATCATTAGTTGCTTCAAAATTGATCTTAACTGACTGGTCTTTTGGTCCTTCCTAATATAAGAAAACATTTTCCAGTACAGAAGGTGTAAAGGACCTAAAGACCATTCAGAAGAAGCAAATGTTAAAGCACTTGTAATATACAGAATGATTGCTCGCATTACACTCTTTGTACAATGTATATTTAGCACTAGGAGGCTGCTATTTTCCATTTGATTGTTTTCAGAAATGTTACTATTTTTAATGTCTTTTCAAGCATTATTGTCAACTGTACATACAAATAAGAGTGACATATATATAGAGCGGTAAATACCTGATAAATGAAATGGTGAAATGTAATTGTATTGACAGCTCAATAAAATGTAGCGCTACCTCTCAACAATTTCAAATCATTAAGGCGCATATCCACTACAAGATAAATTGGACGATTTGAATGATAACGATATCGTTATCGTTCATCATCTGCAATATTGTGCAGTGGATATGCCGTCAACGACCAGCAATGCGCGTTCCCGCTGGTCATTGACGCCGTCGCTCATCACCCGAACTTGCTGTCTAACCTGACGATATCTTAGGGGAAGGGGGCCTGAACTGCACACCCTAGCTCTTTCTAATGGGATGTGCTATCTAGCTGAGACTTAATACTCCAATATAGATAAAAAGAGAGACCAGATGCACCATACAACCATTAATAATTATACATCATATACAAGGTTTTTGGCATAAATTTAGCCAAAGTTATGACCTTACCCACCAACATCAAGGTAACCTCATCTGGTAAGTCCCTAACACTATGGGGGTTCATGTATGGGGCGTGGGGCACCCCCAAACCATCCCAGTCAATATTGTCAGGTTGTGCAGGTTCGGGGATGAGGGAGGGTGCCCACACTGAACGATATATCGTTCTGTTTGGGCTCAATGTCCACTGCACAATATAATGAACGATAACGATGTTGTATTCGTTCATTAATCATGTAGTGGATATGTGGCTTTAGACAGGATACTGCTAGTTCCTGTCAATATAGGGGCAATGATCGCATCACGTTAGAAGCACTATGCTGCCCCTAACCCCCAGCAAAACACCCAGAGGCACCTTCTCACCAATGTGACCGGGGACACACCCAGTGGTGGAACCTCATTCCCATTGCCAGGAGGCAAGATTCCTCGCTCCTGCTTTTTACCTGCTCCTAGATATCTGTTCCTGACCTGGATCCCTAGGCTGCGGTCATGGTACTGTACTGTAGATCTGGCTTTTTTCCACTGTGACTGTTAATAGGTAAATAATCTATTGTTATGCAAATACACAGATAACTAGAAACATTTCTTTTGCTGCATGTAAAGGGACATACAACATAATTTGTACACAGCGGGCTTGACTCTGAGCCGCTGTAGCCATATTTAGTACCATATGCTAATGTGGCTATCTGCGCGGCTTCATGTGTATAACCACACCTCCCAGTGTTTTTCAGTCCACAGCCGCAACAGTCATTCATATCGGCACTCATACCTATACCATGCTGGGTGCAAGGGATCCATCTGAAACAAATATCCCATTGCCATACATAGACCTCAGAGTAGCACTGGTGTGGTATAATAAATAGACAGTTAAAAGGTTGACAATGTCTAGATAGACATCAGATGTTAGGCATGCCATAGGTCGTCAGGGAGAAAAGGTTGACAGGTACAAATGGTCGACTGTGTCAAAAGGTCCAAACAAAAATGGTCGACACATTTTTTTTTTTAAATAGTTTTTTTTCCTAGCTGTAATCTTCACCCTAACCCTCCCTCTTTGTGGCTGACCCTAACCGTCCCTTCTAATGCCTAACCTTAACCCTCCGGCAAGTGCCTAATCCTAACCCTTTCTCCAGGTGCCTAACCTTAACCCTCCGGCAAGTGCCTAATCCTAACCCTTTCTCCAGGTGCCTAACCCTAACCATCATGGTAAGTGCCTAACCTTCCAGTAAGTACCTAACCCTAAAATGTGTGTTGACCATTTCCGTGTCAACCATTTGTGTCCGTCGACCTTCTTACATGCTGACCTTTATTGTGTCGACCTTTTGTACCGGTCAACTTATTACCTGTCTAGCATCTAGTGTCTATCTAGACATTGTCGACCTTTTAACTGTCTTTATATAGTCCGGATACCAAGTAACACTGGAGGTCTGGCTGCACACCCATGACACCAGAGCCGGCCCTAAGCATAGGCATTCTAAGCAAATGCCTAGGGTATCTAGAATACCTTAAAGCTGGCCACACACATAGCGATATTTTACCCGATCTGGCCGATTCTGACACATTGGAACTACAGATCGTGTAAAATATGGCCAAATCCTGAGTAAATCGTGATACCTCACTCGCAATCACGAGGCGATGCGCGTCCCCGCTGGTCGCACATCGCATCTTCAGATCTGCCGTGCAGTAGGGCAGATCTGACAATCTAGGACACGATGCACTGTGAAAGTCTGGATGCAGGAGAGATCGTTTGAAGATTGGACACCAAATCGTGTGCAGATCATGTGGAGATCGTGTGCAGAGCTGCCGGGGAGAGTTTCAAGGGAAAATCGTACACAAATCGTACACATCGGCTGATCGTGTGCAGATCACCATGTGTGTGGCCAGCTTTAGGGCATCCCACAGCTCTGCGCTATAGTGACGTCGCCGCTGTATATACAGTATGTGTGTGTATATGTATGTATATATAGGTATAATGTATGTGTGTGTGTATATATATGTTATTGGTGGTGAGATAATCTGCTAGGAGGCACCAGCCAAGATCTTGCCTAGGGCAACAAATTGGCTAGGGCCAGCTCTGCATGTCACTTATAACTAAACTGTTTTATTGTGTATGTTCACAAGGTAGCTGTCTAGTTGCAACTCGGAAACTTCTTTTTCACAGAGATGGTCGTCTGAGACCCAGTCGTGGTTGTACCCTCTGGCAGGGTGCATATGCATGGAGCGGCACGTGCGCAGTTTGCAGACAAACACTAGAGGTGTCAGAGAGACTTGGGTGCCACTCATAGGTCCAGTTATGTTCACAATATTTAGGCCCGTATTCAATTTGAGGCGAAAAGTCCAGACTTTTCGCCTGCTGGACTTTTCGCCTGTTTTCCAGGTGGAAGAAGTATTGCGCGCGTGCCCGCTATTGCCCGCATTCAATTCCAAAGTAGGCGAAACTTGGATCAGCGAAAAAATACGAGATTTTTTGGGAAATAATTGTAGGACCCCCCTAAAGATGTCCAGACCTGGGGATCACTATGGGTACCCCTGTTTTTGCCTGCAGAAGAAAGTCCGGGTTTTTAAATAGCGGCGGCAGGTGCTTTTTTCCTAACTTTGAAGTAGTGATGCAGAAGAGCACTTAGTTTTGTTTTTTTTCGTTTTTAAAAGTGGTCCCATCAAGTTTGGGGTACTTGAAAATGGGTACTAGCATATTTTTAAGTCCCTAAACGAATTTTTTTTAAAATTTGCAAAAATGCACCTGCCGCTACTCTGTGCAATGAAGAAAACACCTGCCGCATATAAGGAAACCCCTGTGGATTTAATTTGTCTATTTTAGAAGTGGTTTTTATTTTTATATTTTTTTCACCCCCCCAAAAAAAATATTATTTTTGGGGTGTCCCGATTTTTTTATTTTTGCATATTTCGTTTTAAGGGGCCATTCCCAAAGGTGCAGACAATTTTTTTTAAGCCTGCACCCCTAAACCCCAAATCTGCACTTTTTTTCACCTAGTGTAGGCTTTTTAAATAGATGCGGCAGGTGGTTATTTTTCCCGACATTGAAGAAGTGATGCAGAAGATCACTTAGGTTTTTTTTTTTCGTTTTTAAAAGTGGTCCCATCAAATTTGGGGTACATGAAAATGTAGGTAAGCATATTTTTAAGTCCCTAAAGATAATTTTAAAAATTCTTCAAAAATGTAGCTGCCACTACTCTGTGCAATGAAAAAAACAACTATCACATACTTGGGGACCCCAACAGAATTAATTTTGTTAGTTTGGCATTTTGTTTCCCTATTTTATTTTTTTTCACCCCAAAGTTTTTACAAATTTTTTTTGGGATGTCCCGATTTTTTTTTTTAATAATTTTTTTTTTGCACATTTCGTTTTAAGGGGGCATTCCCAATGGTGCAGGCTATTTTTTTAAGCCTGCACCTCTAAATCCCAAATCTGCACTTTTTTTCACCTGCTATAGGTAATTGAAAAATGTTCCCTGTTTTTTTAAAATGACCCTTCACCCCATTTACGAAAAAAAACGTGAATCTTCGGGAAATATGCCTGGGACCCCCCTAAAGATGTCTAGACATGGGGGATCACTTTGGGTACCCCCATTTTTGCCTGCTGAAGGAAGTCGAGGTTTGTAATAGCCGCGCAAGGTGCAATTTTGCGACTATGATGAAGTGGTAAAGAATAGCACTTAGATTTTTTTGGGGGGGTGAAATAACTATTCCTATCAAATTTGGTGTACATGAAAATGGGAGTAAACATTATTTTTAAGGCCCTAAAGTTATCTTTAAAAATCTGCAAAATTGCACCTGCCTGTTGTCCCCGCAATGAAGAAAACACCTGCCGCATACATGGGGACCCGACCTGAATGAATTCATTTGGCACTTTGTGCCATTATATATATTTATTTTTACCCCCAAAATTAAACATAATTTTTTTGGGGTGTCCCGAATATTTGTAAACTTTTTTTGACACAGTTTACCTTTAGGGGACTGTCTTAAGGCTGCACGAGGGTTTCCACAATGTTGTACCCCAAAACCGCAATTTTGCACTTTTTTCCGCCTGCTATTTATAGGTGAAACTTTTTTGCCTATTACATTGCATTGACTTTCCGCCTAGGCGAAAAGTCTTAACAATTGAATACGGAGGAAACTCAGAACAGGTGAAAATGACGTCATTTTAATTCAATTCATCAAGAAATCTATTCTGTATCCCAACATGTATTTAAATCCGTCTGTTTCTTTAGGAAAGATCTCATCTGAAGAAGCTAGCAAGTCAAGTTTTCTCAATATCGTTGGATTGGTCGGCTCCATTGACAATGACTTCTGTGGAACAGATATGACAATTGGAACCGATTCTGCCCTTCACAGGATAATGGAGATAGTGGATGCAATTACAACAACAGCACAGAGGTTATTTTATGTTATATTGCGTGTTTTTGTCTCCTATTGGTTAATTGGAAATTACTTTAGAAAGATTTGAGACAACACGGGAGGTTTATTTAATAAGAAAAGAATAGTGAAAATAAATATTTTTCATATATGATGCTGTAAACTTTACAAAACAGCTAATATTTGTTTTATAATATCTGTAAAATATTTTTATTTACAATAATTGGTGCTTTTGTAATATTTTTTCTTTAACCTTGAGCAGGGGCGTATTAAGAGAGGGGGAGCCCGTGTGCAGTCTCTGTTCGTTGCCCCCTCTGCTCTACCGGCAGCCAGCAGTGCCCTGAGCATAGCAGACTCCGGGCACTAGAGTAGACTCTAGCACTATGCTAGAGTCTACTGCTCAGGTCACCGGGGAAATGGCGTGGCAGACATTTTCCTGGTGGTTTCCCGCCTGCGCAAAACACCGGGAATATGGCAATATCGGCCATTTTCCAGGCGATTTGTACAGCGATGCTACCATCGACGGCTCTGGAGAGGTAAGTATTTAATAAATGGGTGCAGGGTACACCCTGTGCCCATTATAGATATGCCCCCCACCTTGAGATTGCAGAGTTTTATTCACTGTGGTGATGAGAGGCTTTTGCAGCAGTTGTACTACTATTCCCTGCCACTAGGCTGTGCCGTGCTGTGAATAAAGAGGTAGCACAGGCAGACTGCGCAACATTGGGAAATATAAAAAACATGAAATACAATACTGTGTATGTCGCAGCTACTAGTGTTTCAGGATTTTGTTGCCACTGAGGGTAATTGAGAGATTTTTTTGAATTGGAAAAATTTAAAATATTTTTCCAGTTCACACCTGACTGCCAGACTTACAATATGACGTCACATACAGTATGGAACAGTAAGTTTAATGACCGACACTGGAAGGGACCAGTCACAGTTTGCCATGAAATTAACAGTTTGCTCCACACTCAATAACTACTCTACAAAGTCTGCCTTCCATTAATGTACTGTAGAACAAAATAATTGTTTTAAAAAAACACTCTAGGCTTAATTTTCGTGGTGTTCATGTGTTTGTTCCGATATTTCGATTCCAAACTGGAACCATGATAAATGCATATCTGTCTTTTATCAAGAGAGAGTGCACTTCTATTACCTTCTATGGGTCAGTTGTAACAAAAATATTATATTATGAAATGTTGGAAGACGCAAAGTTATCCTGACATGAAATATTCATTTTGCAGTCACCAAAGGACATTTGTTCTAGAAGTCATGGGTCGGCACTGCGGGTAAGTTCTCACTGATTACATCTACTCCTGAATGTGCAGTTACAGAATGGAAATGCTGCATGTAGTTCCACTTAATACAGATATGTACAGTATGCTAGCAATCTCTTATTATTATTATTTTTTTTTCTTTTTCTTCTGATTAGACAATAAATATATACTATTCTTAATAAGATGCCATATTTTATGTAAGGGTGTGACTGGAGAATTTAAAAGTAACAGCAAGGGCATAGAGAGGGATGGGGTACTAATCGCCTGGGCTTCTGGAGGGGCCCGGCGGGGGCCTGGATCAGCTGCTAAGGGGGACATCAGCCCGACTCTGACTAGCAGACCCTTAACTTCTTTTGAGTCTCTATGCTGGAACCGGCCCTCTACCAGAGGTCTCATCTCTGTTAAGTGAGGAAGTAAGTCCTAATCGGGACTCTCATGAATTAGCGTGGGAGCGAGTTTCAGGATATTCCATAGATGCTGAGGATTGGATGGAAATTTGGGACAACGGCGCCTCTATTTGCGTTAAACTTAAGGAAAATATTTATAACTTGCTATTTAGATGGTATTATGTTCCTTCCTGACCAAAAGTAATGTTTCCCGATGTCTCGGATAGGTGCTGGAGGGGATGTCGGGGTGGTCTTGTCCGAAAATAACCAAAATATGGCAGGATGTTGTCGATCTCCTTTTGCACTTATTTGATACTACCATTTCTTCTGATCCTCAGCATTTTCTTCTTCCCTTGCCCCTACCCACCCTATCACGGTATCACAATAAGTTGTTCCGACATATCGTATCTGCTGTTATCTGCCAGATAGCAGCTCATTGGAAAAGTCCCGCTCCTTCCCCTATGCAGGCAATGATATCATGTATTTCTTATGTCTACAAGATGGAACACATGACCGCTATATTGCATAATACCTCAAAGTCTTTTGATAAAACATGGTCCCTCTGGCTGATGTACCAAAACATTTCCGCTCCATTCAGCATTTACATTTTTTTTATTATCCTGTTTAGTTTGAGGGATTCTTTTTCTAACTACCCCCCCCCCCTTTTTTTTTTTTGTCTATTCATTTTTCTATTGTTTTCCATTTCTTTTACTATTACTTGCTCTTATTCCTTGATGGTTGGCCACACTGTTGCTGCTAGATATTTTCTGGCTTTTGTAATTTTCTCTTTGTATTTAAAAATTAATCACTTTGTATTGTTGTGTGAATTGTTACAGTTTTTCATCATGAGTATGTTTTAAGCTGTTAACGCTTTGGAAATTTGTCTGTATCTTTATATTGTGATTCGCTTAATAAAAAGTTTATGAAAAGAAAAAGAAAATACGGATGTTTCCTCTAGTCAGAATGTGGGAGGAATATTTGAGAAATTGTAAAAAGCTGAAAGGCGACATGATGATTGCATTATATAATGGTGTAGTGTAGTGTAATGAGGGTTTT
This sequence comes from Taudactylus pleione, assembly GCA_031769625.1. Taxonomy (NCBI): domain Eukaryota; kingdom Metazoa; phylum Chordata; class Amphibia; order Anura; family Myobatrachidae; genus Taudactylus; species Taudactylus pleione. Next base: position 13,761,606 of record JAUIMM010000064.1, on the reverse strand, counting down.
AGTTCAGTGTTGTAAAGGTAACTGGGATGCATTAATCGCTCAGTGAGCCTCCATATGCAGCATCAGACACCAGCACACTCCAGGTGGGCACATGATTGATAGATCATTATTGGTGGTTTAGCAACACTGCACAGGGAATAACCCTGCACCTCTTCCCTCATGTTCTAGGTACCTGGCTCTAGTAACTGCTCTTGCATGCGGAGCAGACTGGGTTTTTATTCCTGAGTCTCCACCTGAAGATAACTGGGAGGAACATCTTTGCAGAAGATTAAGTGAGGTATCAAATGCCATTTTTATTTCACTCTCGTGACACTGTAAAGGTGCCTACACATTAGATGATATTTTGCACAATTCGCCCGATTTCGACGCATCGGAACGACAAATCGTGTAAAATAGGTGCAAATCCTGAGTGTCCACTCACGATACCCGCTGGGATACGCGTACCCGCGTTTCATCCGTCGTATCTTCAGATCTTGCCTACAGCAGGCAAGATCTGCCAATCCCGTACACGATGCACTGAAAATCGTTAAGGACGCACAATAGATCGTTGGTCAGATTGAACACTTTTAAGCACCATATTGTGTCCTGGAGTGCCAGGGAGCTGCCAGGGAGAGTTCAAGGGAAATCGTTCACTATACCGCATCGTGAGCACATCGTCTAGTGCACAGGTTCTCAAACTCTGTCCTCAGAACCACAAACAGAGCATGTTTTCCAGATCTCCTCACAGAATCACAAGTGAAATAATTAGCTCCACCTGTGGACCTTTTAAAATGTGTCAGTGAGTAATTATTATTATTATCCTTTATTTATATGTCGCTACAAGTGTTCCGCAGCGCCTTACATAGTACATAGAACTAACAAGTGAACAAGAAACAAGTAACTTACAGTACATTACAGTGCAGGACAAGGACACAATTTATATACATTTCTGCAATAGCAATTAAAGCACTCACAATAAGCAGCCGGGAGTTGGCAGTCATGTGTTAGGTGCCCTAATGGGGAGAAAAGAGTCGAAGAAAATGTAAAAGAGAAGCACATGAGGGAAGAGGTCCCTGCTCATGAGAGCTTACATTCTAAGGGGGGGGGCAGACAGACAGGCGTGACACAGAAGGGGAAGATAGGGAGGAAAGAGCATGAGGTGGGTTAGGATGAGTGCTGGAAGGCCTTGATGAAGTAGTGGGTCTTGAGAGCCCGTTTGAAGATTTGTAGAGAGGTGGAGAGTCTGATAGGGAGAGGGAGAGCATTCCAAAGGTAGGGAGCGGCACTGGCAAAATCTTGGATGCGGGAGTGGGAGGAAGTAATCAGTTGGCAAGAGAGGCGGCATCCATTAGATGAGCGAAGTGGACGGGTAGGAGTGTGAGGGGAGAGAAGGTCAGAAATGTATGTGGGAGAGGATTTGGTGAGGGCTTTGTAGGCGAATGTAAGAACCTTGAATTGGCATCTGAAGGGGAAGGAGAGCCAGTGTAGGGCTTGAAGGAGAGGGGAAGCAGATGTAGAACGTCTGGAGAGGAAGATGAGCCAAGCAGCAGCATTGAGAACTGATTGTAGTGGAGAGAGGTGAGAGACTGGGAGGCCAGCTAGGAGAAGGTTGCAGTAGTCCAATCTGGAGATGACCAGTGAGTGTAATGAATTCACCAGTGTAGCTGCTAGGTGACCTGCAAAACATGTCCTGTGTGGGGTCCTGAGGACCGAGTTTGAGAACCACTGGTCTAGTGTGTACCCACCTTGAGATTGAAAGTAGGGCTTGCTAGTGGGTTTATGTGAGCCAGAAAAACAATGTATATAAAATCTGGGGCTACTAGTGACACACAAATCACAATTCCATTCATACCAATGCAAAACACTGTCTGCTTTTGGTTTATAAAAAGTGTGTTACAGTGCCCCCTGCCTGTCAATGTGTTACTCACACTGCTATTTTCTGTGAATGTGCTAATGACACTGCTATTCTCAGACTAGGGGACGTGGATCAAGACTTAATATTATTATAGTTGCTGAAGGAGCAATTGATCACAATGGCAAACCTATCACATCAGAGGATATTAAAAATGTAAGTAACAACCAATTGATCATATGTTTGGTGTTATCCGCATAATCTGATAAAGATTTCTATTGTTAACTCGCTTCATCTGTCTGAAAACTTTGGCTATAAATATAGGACAGCATTGTAAGTGGGAAATCAGGAAACCATTAGGAATTTCGTTAAATTGAGACATTACATTTGTGATACATCTATCATATCTATATTAATACATGGTGTCATTAACCCTTTATACAGCTGGTTGTAAAACGCCTTGGCTATGACACAAGAGTCACTGTTCTTGGACACGTTCAGCGTGGTGGAACACCGTCAGCCTTTGATCGCATTTTGGTAATTATTACTCTGTGGGGGTAGAACTTATTTGGGCTCCCTGCATTACACACCTGAATCTAATATTATATTATTCTCTGTAATGACAGATGTATTCTGTATTGAAGTGAATTTGTGTTCCTTTCCAAGATGATGATCATTCTACAATTTTATAATTGTTAGAAATATCCACAATGTATATGACACATCGTATTTTACTGCGCATTCCATATAGGAAAGTTGCAGCGATCCTTAGCAATCACTGATATATAAGTCCCTGTCCATATAAGCTACACGCTAAGGCTAGTGATGCATTGGCTCGTCCATCACCCATATACTGTATATCTACAGCCCACATTTGCCACGGGGTAAAGCCAACATCCGTCCAGAATTTAGTGGTTTCATAGAAATTCTAAATCATGAGATATAATTGACTTGCTGAATCGCTGAGTGGGTGTGGAAGGAATAGTACAGAGCCAAACCTAAAGAATAGAATTGGATTAATACACATATGAATGTAGATAAATATAAGCTGTTTGCATTTCAGGAGTTTGATGAAAGTTAAAAATACTAGTTCTCTAGAAAATATGAGTCTGGCTATAGCAGGTGGTGCTTTCTAACACGAAGCGATAAATGAGGCACTACATAGCGGTTACAGTACAATGACTGATACATTAGAAATGACAGAAGGGAAAAGTATTTGGTACTGTATGTGTATTTTGCTGCCTCTTCCTAGGGAAGTCGAATGGGTGTTGAAGCTGTAATGGCCTTATTGGAAGGAACACCAGATACTCCAGCCTGTGTGGTCAGCTTGTCTGGGAATCAAGCAGTCCGCCTGCCTTTAATGGAATGTGTGCAAGTGGTAAGTCATGCCTTCCCAGAGTGTTCTACATAGGCAGCTTTGTTTCATCAGGGAGACCTGAAAACATGTCCGACATGGATATTTATATGCTAAGAAAAGTGAAGATCCTTATGCCATCATTAATGGTTATTTAGGAGCCACAAAATGTGCATGGCCAAAGGTGACAGTGTCTGTGGGGGTGTAAAAGTTTGCACTGGTCTCACTGGACTGTTCCTTTAGTATGTCGGAGAAATATGGCAAAGATTAACAAATCTTTTTATAAGAAAATATGCATGAATTCTTTTTTCATTATTGAAGCTTAATATGCCTGTCATCCCGCTGATCTGATCCACCTTTCATGGTATCCTCTTTTTATGGTATCATGGTATCCTTCTTTCATGGTATCCTCTTTTTATGGTATCATGGTATCCTTCTTTCATGGTATCCTCTTTTTATGGTATCCTTCTTTCATGGTATCCTCTTTTTATGGTATCCTTCTTTCATGGTATCCTCTATTATGGTATCCTTCTTCCATGGTATCCTCTTTTTATGGTATCCTTCTTCCATGGTATCCTCTTTTTATGGTATCATGGTATCCTTCTTTCATGGTATCCTCTTTTTATGGTATCCTTCTTTCATGGTATCCTCTTTGTATGGTATCCTTCTTTCATGGTATCCTCTATTTATGGTATCCTTCTTCCATGGTATCCTCTTTTTATGGTATCCTTCTTCCATGGTATCCTCTTTTTATGGTATCATGGTATCCTTCTTTCATGGTATCCTCTATTTATGGTATCCTTCTTTCATGGTATCCTCTATTTATGGTATCCTTCTTCCATGGTATCCTCTTTTTATGGTATCATGGTATCCTTCTTTCATGGTATCCTCTATTTATGGTATCATGGTATCCTTCTTTCATGGTATCCTCTATTTATGGTATCCTTCTTTCATGGTATCCTCTATTTATGGTATCCTTCTTTCATGGTATCCTCTTTTTATGGTATCTTTCTTTCATGGTATCCTCTATTTATGGTATCCTTCTTCCATGGTATCCTCTTTTTATGGTATCATGGTATCCTTCTTTCATGGTATTCTCTATTTATGGTATCATGGTATCCTTCTTTCATGGTATCCTCTATTTATGGTATCCTTCTTTCATGGTATCCTCTATTTATGGTATCCTTCTTTCATGGTATCCTCTATTTATGGTATCCTTCTTCCATGGTATCCTCTTTTTATGGTATCCTTCTTCCATGGTATCCTCTTTTTATGGTATCATGGTATCCTTCTTTCATGGTATCCTCTATTTATGGTATCCTTCTTTCATGGTATCCTCTTTTTATGGTATCCTTCTTTCATGGTATCCTCTATTTATGGTATCCTTCTTCCATGGTATCCTCTTTTTATGGTATCCTTCTTCCATGGTATCCTCTTTTTATGGTATCATGGTATCCTTCTTTCATGGTATCCTCTTTTTATGGTATCCTTCTTTCATGGTATCCTCTTTGTATGGTATCCTTCTTTCATGGTATCCTCTTTTTATGGTATCATGGTATCCTTCTTTCATGGTATCCTCTTTTTATGGTATCCTTCTTTCATGGTATCCTCTTTGTATGGTATCCTTCTTTCATGGTATCCTCTATTTATGGTATCCTTCTTCCATGGTATCCTCTTTTTATGGTATCCTTCTTCCATGGTATCCTCTTTTTATGGTATCATGGTATCCTTCTTTCATGGTATCCTCTATTTATGGTATCCTTCTTTCATGGTATCCTCTATTTATGGTATCCTTCTTTCATGGTATCCTCTATTTATGGTATCCTTCTTCCATGGTATCCTCTATTTATGGTATCATGGTATCCTTCTTTCATGGTATCCTCTATTTATGGTATCATGGTATCCTTCTTTCATGGTATCCTCTATTTATGGTATCCTTCTTTCATGGTATCCTCTATTTATGGTATCCTTCTTCCATGGTATCCTCTTTTTATGGTATCCTTCTTCCATGGTATCCTCTTTTTATGGTATCATGGTATCCTTCTTTCATGGTATCCTCTTTTTATGGTATCCTTCTTTCATGGTATCCTCTTTGTATGGTATCCTTCTTTCATGGTATCCTCTTTTTATGGTATCATGGTATCCTTCTTCCATGGTATCCTCTTTTTATGGTATCCTTCTTTCAAGGTATCCTCCACAATCTCTATAGTTTAGGATTTGGCCCAGGAACATTGTATTTATTACCCATATGCAGCACTTTCTGTGAAACACTAATCCAGTATATATGGCAATGTCCACATAATGGATAACAGATGTGTGAGATCTATTGCTTGGACTGCTGTGGGTTTTTTCAGGGTAAATTGTAACACTATTCCTTAAATATATAAATATTATAAATTAAGATTTATTATTACCTCGTCTTTCCACACTGTGGCTCATGTAATATGCTGCGAGCTGCAGCCACTGCGGGAACTTCTGCGGGTCATCCCGTATTTTTAAAGCGTCAATCATTTCAAAGGCAAAACCGCTGTAAAAATATGGGAAGTCTCAAAGAAGTTCCCACAGTGACTGCAGCTCACAGTCTATTACCTAAGCCCCAATGCCTTTTATTTCCCCTACTCATTAAATGATGATTTAGCAGGGCTCATCTCATGACTGTAGGAGAAGACACTTTGTGATCACTTCTGTGTGCTAGTTGTTCTCACCAATAACAGGCTGCGAGATCAGCAATTCCAAAGGGCTAAAGATTATTGTAACCTTTTCCTTTTGTTATCAGACCAAGGAGGTGACACAAGCCATGGATGAAAAACGATTCAAGGATGCTGTCAAGTTAAGAGGAAGGTAAAATGTCTGCAAACACCAACTCTGAGCACTATACATTAAGGAAACAATGTTACAGACAGCTATGTACAGTGACATGAAACAGAAGGTTAATAGCTCAAATAATGCATTCCATCATGAACTCATTAAACAAATCGTTGGCTTTTATACTTCTATTAATAACACTTGAGATAATGATGTGACACGATGAGCAACCATCTACACTGACCAGATACATGTACTTTGTATACATAGAAGCCGCCACCTGTGTAACCTCTAATGGGGTCGTTTTCACCCCATTCACACCAAAGGGAGGAAAATAAGACAGTCGGGGGACATTTATAAAAACTGGTGCAAAGGAAAAAGATGCTGTTTTCATTATAACCAATCACAATCCAACTTTTATTTTTTGAGTGTAGAAAAGACCCAGGAAGGAATGATTAATTGTTAATATTAGCAAATGCTATGTATACTGTAATATAATATATTATATGGATCAGATAATTATACTCTCTTTATTTTTGCAGGAGTTTTGAAAATAATTGGAATGTGTACAGGACACTTGCTCATATAAGACCACCTTCTACAAAGGTTTGTAGTCAATTTACATATATTATTATATGTATAATTGTCACTTTTTTAGAGAATTGTGTGTGAACACGGAGATAATCAGGTATGGGTTTAGGTCTCCATGGAATAGATTTTTATATGTCAGCTCCAATTCCATCAAACGGTAATGCATTGATTTAGCCAAAGGTGAGTCGTTGCTGCTTTAAAGTACACTGCCTTAATCATAACATAAATACCTTGCTATTCATAGGATCTACTGAAAAGGACAGTTACCAGGAAGAGAAATATGTCATGTTTATTACTGCAGCAGTCACTTTTCTCATTACTTGCAGAGTGGCTATAACCTGGCTGTGCTGAATGTGGGAGCCCCTGCAGCTGGCATGAATGCCGCCGTGAGATCCACGGTCAGAATTGGCATCATCCAAGGTCACAGGATGTTTGCTGTTCATGATGGATTTGAAGGTCTTGCTAGAGGACAGGTACTTTTATTTGTTTTTTGTTTGTTTTTTATTAACAAATGTAATTAGCTTGAAATAGCTGAGAGAATGATGGTTTTAATGTCTTACATCACAAATTACAATAACATTTGCATAATGTACACCAAAGATTTATAAACTTTGACTCCACCACACGCTAGACATTGGAATGTTCCCATTTCTTCTTTCTCCACTAGGGGGCACAGGGACAACTCTGGGTATAGCCTGGAGAGGAGAGACTGGGCACCAAATGGTTAAATAATTTTACCCACAAGCCCCAGGCTCCTCTCCTCTATACCCTGCTCCCAAGCACTGGACCTCAGTTTTAAGTTAGTTGCTGGTAGGAGCGGGGCATCGGTTATTAGAGTTCAACTGTAGGTGGTTTTGTGATTTTAATTTTTTTAATTCTTTATACCATAGTTTATTTATGACTGGGCAGCGGAAGGCGTCCTATAGGACGCCCCCACTGCCGCCCCAGGGCTGGTGGCTGCAGCACTGGCGACTGGGTCAGTGACATGAGCCGCGGGGCTCCCATTACTGCCAGAAACACACAGCACTCGCCAGCCGCAGCCGGCGCTCTGAGAAGGATTAAAGGTAAGCCGGCTCCATGCATGCAGGGAACCATGATACAGCGGCTTACACTGCCGGAGCTGGATACCTCCGGCGGTGCTGGCAGTGCAGGCACCCGGTCTGACCGCGCTTTGACACTAGACCACCAGGGACACTTTATGTAAAAGGGGCTGCTCGATGCAGCAATGACAGGTCCCTGGGATTGAGACCAGCAGGGGGAGCAGGCGCTTCCCTGTTAGCTCCTCCCCCAAGCCTGAGGCGCACTTTCCCTCCGCAGCAGTAAGCTACAGGCTCATCCTCCCTTCTCTCCTCCCCCTACAGAACATTGAGAGGCCATTTTATATCATTGCCTCAGCGTTGGAGAGAAGCACTGGGCTCCAGTCTCCTCTCAAAGCCTGCTCCCAGCAGCTGTGCTAGAGTTATTACTCTTTCCTGCTAATTTAGACTGGTTTGTTGAGCATTGCCCACTATCTACATTGAGTGGTCTGTGTGGTGTATGTGTTTTTTCATCATATCTGTGCCGCTGGGGCTGGTCACTGGGGAAAATCCCTTTCAGGGATGGATACAGTTTGATTGTATTGACAGCTTGCTGCCTTTAACTTTCATATAATTCTGTATATTGTATACTGCACAAATTATATACTACACTGCTAAAGACCCTTGTTTGCTTACACCTCACTAGCTATTTGGTGTGTAGTTTTTTCTGCGACTACAAAATGTCTAGCTATAGATTCTGGACTGTAACCTCTAAGGTTTCTGCTTCTGCAGTTGCTGCCAGATGAGCTCTTTGGCTGCGCACTTGGAAAGCGGATACAGAATCTGAAGTCTCGGGCAGCTCTTCCTTATTCGTGTAACGTCCTATTGGGTCCTGAACTGGACAAAATCATGACTATGTTGGCAGCCTCCAAACCAGCTTTTCTGCCGTCTGTCACCCAGGACTTTAGTATCTCGTTCCTTTCGTCCGCAGGATAAGGCCAGAGATCAGCTGTTTCCAAGAGCACAGGGTTTTGCCTCCAGAAGCTTCAAGCCCAGAGGTAAGCAGGCCTGGTCTACCAGACGTCCAGCTGCCAAGATAGTGGACAAGCCTGCCGCATGATCTCTGAGTGGGAGGTCGGCTTCTTCGCCTTTCGGCAGTGTGGGACCACAACAGACGCTTGGGTCAAGGACTTTGTGTCTCGAGGTTAAGCCCTTACTTTTCAACAGCGTCCATCTTCCATGTTTTTTTCCACCGGTCTTCCTGCTCAACCAGAAAAGGCAGAAGCTCTCTCATGGCCTCAGGGATCGTCATTCCTGTTCCCCCGTCCCAGAGAGGGTTAGGCTTTTACGGAAGTTTCTCCGCATTACCAAATTCCGTATGGAGTCCCTTCGGTCCATCATCTTCGCTTTGGAGCCAGGGGACTTTATGGCGTCTTTGGATATACAGAATGCTTATTTGCATATCCCTATACGAACCAATTACCAATGTTTCCTCAGGTTTGCAGTACAAACCAACCACTACCAATTTCAAGCACTACCCTTTGGTCCGTCTACGGCCCCTCGTGTGTTCACGAAGGTCATGGCAGCACATCTACGATGCAGGGGCATCAGGATTATACCATACCTGGACGACTTGCTTCTCTTAGCGCAGTCTCCAGAGGTGCTCAGGGATCACATTCATCTAACGATACAGCTTCTTTAATCACATAGATGGATAATCAACTGGAAGAAGTCAACGCTATCTCCATCCCAGGAGATGCTCCACCTGGGAGCCTTGTTGGATTTCAAAACTCAGAGTCTTCCTTCCTCTAGACAAGATCTTTTAATTACAAACCAAAATTCACAACTTTCTCCAGTCTGCAGAAAGTATCCATTCACTCATGTATGCAAATTCTGGGGTTCTTAGTTTCGACTTTCGACATGGTGGGGCACGTACAGTTTCACACTCTGCCTCTCCAGGGACTCATTCTGAGGCTTTTGGTCAAGTCTCCGAACCTCAAGGCTCAGACTTTAATTCTCCCCCATGAAGTTCCTCTCTCCCTACTGTGCTGGCTTCAGCGTTCTCATTTGGACAAGGTACGCCCCTTTTGGATCCAGGACTGGGTCCTTCTCACCACCGATGCAAGCCTTCTGGGGTGGAATCTGTAACTTGTCAGCTCACCTTTCAGGGCTGTTGGACGAATCAGGAAAGCCAGCTTTCCATAAACATTGCGGAGATTCGGGCCGTGTACAGGGCTCTGTGTCAGGCACAGCACCTCCTTCGGAGACATCCAGTGAAGATGCAGTCGGACAACGCAACCGCAGTGGCCTATACGAATCACCAGGGCGGCACTTGCAGTCAAGGAGCCTTGCAAGAAGTAAGTAAAATTATCCGCTGAGCTGCGCGACATCTTCCAGCACGGTCTGCAGTCTTCCTCCCGGGAGTACAAAATTGGGAAGCGGACTTAAGTCGTTAGGACATACATGCCGGAGAGTGGGCGTTACATCCTGACGTCTTCCAGCTGTTAGTCCATCACTGGGGCGTACCAGACATCGACATGATGGCGTCTCGCTACAATCATCAGCTGCCAGGGTCCAGGAGCTCTCCTGGTAGATGCACTGGCAGTTCCGTGGACCTTTCCACTGGTTTATGTATTTCCTCTAATATCAATGATTCTCTCGGGTCATTCGCAACTTGAAGCTGGAAGGAGGCATTCTGATCCTGGTGGCTCCGGATTGGCCTCGACGTTTGTGGTACGCAGATCTCCTGGGCCTGTCCGTAGACGCTCCTCTACGGCTGCCACTACGGCTGGATCTGCTGCCCCAAGGCCCATGTCTACTTCCGGACCTGGCCAGACTCACTTTGCTGGGGTGGCTCTTAAGACATCCATCCTAAGAGCAAAAGGATTCTCTAGAAGAGTTGTTCGGACCATGTTGCAGGCCAGAAAGCCTTCTGCGTGTGTTTATCACAGGATTTGGTGTACCTACTTTACATGGTGCGCGACCAGGGTTTTTAATCCCATGCCTTTTCGTCTTTTCCGGATCTTTTCCTTTCTACAGACAGGTCTGGACTTAGGCCTCCAGCTTTCGTCCTCAAAGGTTTCGGCTTATCCTTTTTCAAAGATAAATAACTCTGCTTCCTGAAGTGAGAACTTTTTCCAGGGTGTGCTTTATGTGCAGCCACCGTTTATTTTTCCTGTGGCTCCCTGGGATCTTTCCTTGGTTCTCAGTGCTCTCCAGTCTGCTCCCTTTGAACCGTTACAGATGGTTGATTTGCATTGGCTCACATGGAACTCTGTGTTTCTCTTGGCCATCACATCAGCTTGGAGCTTCTGGAATTTGAGAGCTCTCTCCTGTCGCTCTCCATTTCTTGTATTCCATTCTGACAGGGCTGTCTTAAGGACTCACCTAGGCTACCTTCCCAAGGTAGTGTCCTGGTTTAATATTAATGAGGAAATTGTGGTTCCTGCATTTCAGTCTTCGGATCCATCTCACCCTGAGGCTTCATTGAATGTGGTGAGGTTTCATAAGTCGGACTCTCTTTTTGTCTTGTACGATTTTCAGAAGAAAGGATGGCCAGCTACTAAGCAGACCTTAGCTCGCTGACTTCGATTTACCATTCGCCAGGCTTACTCGGCGAACCTACCTGCTCCTGCCATAGTGACGGCCCATTCCACCCGGTCAGTGTGGACTTCATGGGCAGCACACTCTGTGGCTTCTGTAGAACAGCTCTGTAAGGCTGCCACATCGTCGGTGACTAATACTTTTATAAAATTTTAAATTTTTGACACTATTGCGTCGTCTTTTTCTCCGACTCCATAGGAGGCACAGGGCGCCCACCCTGTGGCAACTGTCTGCCGGGGGGTGTTTCCTTGGTGACCAGTCCGGCTGTACTTCCATGATATGTATGGTTCTGTATGTATGCCGGCCTTCCTTCTCCTCTGCTTCGCTCCTGCCGCGGATTTGCAAACTAAACTAAACTCCAGTGTCTGGGAGTGGGGTATAGAGGAGAGGACGCTGGGGCTTGTGGGTAAATTGATTTAACCATTTGGTGCCCAGTCTCTCCTCTCCAGGCTATACCCAGAGTTGTCCTTGTGTCCCCTATGAAGTCGAAGAAAGAGACTTAACAGGTAAGACATAAGTCTCCTTTTTACCATAAAATGGATCATCCATAGCTCAGTAATGCTTAAGTCCAGCTTTTGTTGAGAACCACTGCTGAACACTGTAAAAAGACCAATATTCTCACCTTAATCATTGTTCATTAATTAATCATTATTCTATCTACCAACATGGTAAAATCCACCAACATAAACACAAGCAACAACAAGAATTTGATTATTTAAGTTCTCTACAGCCACTTGCTCCATCAGTATGTTGACTCCTCATTATTAGCCATGCTAGGTCTGGCAAATTTTGACCTGGGTGGCAAGCAACAAAATTGTTAAATCTAAATTGACAAATACAGCGCTGTTCAGGGACACCTAAATATGTAACTGAACCAAGTAACACTGTAGTTCTCTAGAAATTTATGAGGAGGTGATTTAAATAAATTATATTAACAATATATTATTAACACTATTGAAACAAACATAAATCTGTATATAACTATATGTTTGTATATCCATACGTCATAGGTCAAAAGGAGGCAGAATTGTATTGTTTTGTGAGTGAAGACACATATGTGTATCTCTGATTCAACATATGCTAGATATTGAATATTAAATTATATTGTTTATTACTTGGATTATGCAGATTTATTATATGTCACCTGTAGTCTCTGATGTATTTTGGAATGATAGAGGCAAATAATAAACTGTTCAAATTAGGGATGTGCAGGCACGGATAGGTTCGAGTTTGCACGCTGAGTTCGGATTTTTCCCTCCAAAAAAACGGAACTCAGAAAGAGGCAAAACGTCATCTTACGTGGACAAACATCATCATTCCTGGACTTTGTCCTAGTATTCATGGACTCATAAATGCAGATTTTTGTCTTACCTCTAAAATCCTTTTTTTTCTAAGTAAGATAGGACCAAATCGACTCCAGTACTAGGTGTATAAGCAGACCATAAGAATTACACTCCACATATGGCGCAAGAGAAGAGACGCTGTGAAGCTGTCACCATTTCCCACTTCTATATGCCACATCAGTGATTCTGCTTTTGAGCAGTAGATGGGAGAAGTAATGATTTAGGTGACAGGACTACTAGGAGATGTTCAGCTCTCAACCATAAAATAGCAGCTGTGATATACAGGTCGAGTCTCCCATATCCAAATATTCCGAAATACGGAATATTCCGAAATACGGAATATTTTCAGCTTGACTGAGATAATGAAACCTTTGATTTTTGATGGTTTAATGTACATAAACTTTGTCTAAGGCACAAATTATTAAAAAGATTGTATAAAATAACCTTCAGGCTGTGTGTATAAGGTGTATATGAAACATAAATGAATTTCATGTATGTACACAAACTTTTTTTGATGCACAAAATTATAAAAAATATTGTCTAAAATTACCTGCAGGCTGTGTGTATAAGGTGTATATAACACATAAATGCATTCAGTGTGTATATTTGGGTCCCATTTCCAAGACATTTCATTATAATATGCAATTATTCCAAAATACGGAATATTCCGATATCCAAAATACCCCTTGTCCCAAGCATTTTGGATATGGGAGACTCAACCTGTATATGTAGGGGGCCACCTTGTGGTGGAATTATATCATTTACTTTGACATATGTCGTAGTAGTTTGTTCAGTGTGAAATTATGTCTCCTCATAGAGAATTTTTAATATTGAACAAAAAAACATTTGCACTGAGAGAGATATGTCATATTTTATAGATCATACAATTTATTCAGAGGTATAGTCCACTGACAGCTAAATCTATGTATTGTAGAATTGTCAGAATAATAATAACCTCTGTTTTTTGGATCGTACAATCAGCGTCTGGGAACTCGGAAAAGGTTAGTTCATTTGGAAACAATAAAATGTTATTGGGTTCAATTAAATGATAATTGATTGTGCCAATCTACTGACATTTAGCAAACCCAATACATTTCACAATGAAACAACCAAATTTGCATGTATGAGCAATTTTTAAACACACTGATTTGTAACAATTCTGAGCCTCTTTCCTAATACTAATTTCAATCACCGTAACCTAGTGTAAGTTTTATAATACTCTTCAAGTATTCACTGCCTTTGTAATTACACTGGAATCCGCATTGTGTGTGACAAACCTAATCACAATTTTAACGTATTTTTTTTCGAAAACGTTTACATTTTCCATTCATTATCATTTTGGTTAATATTTTAAACCATTATCGGCTGCCACCAAATAGCAAGAAGTGCAGATGGCTGACCCCACATACAGGGAACAGGTGAGGGAAAAGTGGTGCAGCCAGGAATGACAGGAGCCTTTCTACTGGGTTCCTCTGAATAGTCCATGGAATAGGGGGGTGGTTCCGTTGCTGTCTTTGGCCTCTAGGTGCTGGGTTGTATGGTAATTTCTACAAGTGGATATCCTGAAATATGTGGGAGAGAGAGTGCAGCGTATGTATCACAGTGGTATTGATATGGAGCCTGATTCCGATGTGGACAGTATTGCACAACCGAAAGGGAAGCTGCTGTGCAAAGCCGTCCAACTATAATGCAAATGCAGCAGGAGGTGTCAGTAGGCTATAGACACCTCCTGTATGCATCTGCAGTCCGAGTGCAGCGTCTGTAGACACTACTTTGGATCACCATTGCGACCATCTGTTGCGATGGTCGCTGCCCTTGGTCAGGCTACGTAAGCCGAAGTATTCTCAGTGTGGTCCTGGTCGCCACCCCAAAACGCTGCAGCATGTCAATCGTGCTGCAGCTAAGGGGGGGCTGATGGCCTGATTCAGCAAGGATCACTATTCTGCTCATACGCACGCAACGCAGTTACTAATATCAGTGGTGATATGCAAATGTCTGCATTCGCATTGCGATCGCAGCCTAACAAGGACACCCACTTCCCCTTACTCACATCAGTATACTTTTGCAACATAGTGAAATAATCGGTAACATCGGACCCATGCGCACAGTTAAAGCAGGTCAGACCTCACTCAGGAATTGCTAACTTCAGCGCACGCTATGAGGCCTCAGGCTGCGTATGGTATCGCAATGGCTAATTTCTGCAGCCTATGCAACGGCATTGAAACGCACTGGCACGCCTGCGTTCGCCCGGCCACATCCCCCCGTCACCACTCACAAACGGCACTTCCTGTCAATCACTCTGCGATGTGTTTGCATGGTCACTGCAGTCCCGATCGCAGCATCTGGTTCGCGCACTGCGATGCGTACACATGCGCAGTGCGAAATAATAGGCCGATTTGTGTGTGATTAAGCAACTGCAATCCAAGCTGTGTCAGGCCCTGATAGCGATCATGCAGGACCCGTTCTACACACGCGCAGACCCACAGCAATCAGATAAACCATCTTGTTTACCTACATATTGGACAAACTTGCAACGTTGTCCTCTCAATGGTTGCTCTCTCTGTTGTTCTGTAGTCTTCTTATTCCTTAACAATGTCAAAGGAAGACTAAATAGGTCAATTTTGTGTTTTATAGACAATGTACGATATACACCCACGTGTAAATATGCCTTGGACATTTATTTGATAACCCGATGTCTGTCAGCATTGGAATACTCCGAAAATGTTATTTGGTTTGAAAGGATACCCAATAATTAAACACCAATAGCTTAGATTTGAAAAACAATGTTCAATTCATTGTAATATTATAACTGGTTAAAAATAAACTCTTCTCTCTCTCCCATATAAAAATGTGTGTGTGTGTGTATATATACATTTATATTTAAACGGGTAGAATATTTGGGGATATCCACTTGGAGAAATTTCCATACAACCCAACACATAGAGGCCAAGGAGAGTGCCCCCCCCTTACAGCAAGAACCAGCTTTACAGTTGTGTTCGCCTCCTTTAAACTGGTACTTTACATTCCATTGACAGCTGTTGTTGACTGTAATGTCTTAGGGGAGTAGTCATTTTAAATGACAAGGGGAAATATTACAGACTAATGTTCAATGTCAGATGTCAAAGTGTTTAACTGTACATAGGGGAAGATGTATGAATGGCCGACGTGGGGAAGAAGTGGTATCAGCGCACATTATGTGCGCTCATACCGCTTCTCCCCCATGTATCTTTCTGGGGTTCGTGTTAAATTACACGGGCGCTATGCACCCCTGTCATTATCGGCGCTGCTATCTACAAGATAGCGCCGATATACTGGGCAATGTATGAACGGTCAGTGGCACTTTTTCGACAGCTGCAGCTATTGATACTGACGGCTGCAGCTGTCGTTGCCCTATCACCACAGCAGGGACATCAACGGTAAATCTGGGGGATGATCTGTTTTATAGCGGCACGCATCGTGCTGCTATAACTCTTCCTGCTTCGCCTCTTTACCTCTATAACTTTCAAGTACCGTGAAACATCATAAACCATTGGAATTCATATTAGAACTGCCATGGTGACCAGAAAAATCTCTTTTACAAGGCAGTGCCCGAGTCCTGTGTACAAGATCATGTACAAACCCTACAGCACATCCAGCACATTTAAAAACAAAAACCATGACTGACAATCTGTGAAGCCAATTTTTATGCTTCTCTTATATGTTTTACATGTAAACCTAGGGGAAACACTTTGAGACTCTCTCTCTTCTTTTCGGCTTTGTAAAGAGTAGGATACAGTGACATCCTCCACCGACAAGCATTGAAGGAGTTCAAAACATAAGATCAAAACATAATTACATTTTGATTTATACATTTTGTAATTGATTATGTTCTTTGTTCGAATACCTGACTGACACAACCATGAAGTTGAGTGTAGGATGAGGAAGGTTATTGGTAAATACTTATGATCACGGAATCATCTGAATTTGTTAATGTATATTCTAGAACGCTGCAGATCTAGAGGCTTGGTTTGCATGTTTATATTTTTATATTTATTTCTCTGCCAGATTGAAGAAATTGGTTGGGGCGGTGTTGGTGGGTGGACAGGACAAGGAGGTTCACGGCTTGGAACCAAAAGGTGACACATTCTGGGTTTTTTGGGGGGGATTTTTTCCAACTGCATGAATTTGGTGTTTTCCAAACATTTACAGTTTACCTACGCTAGTAGATAAATATGGATGTAATCATGGATCTCATGCAATAACTAACACGTTTCTCTCCAAACTTTGGTATTTTTACTCATTATTGTCTAAATATAAAAGAGTTTATAATCTGTCTGGTTACACAAGTGCATTGGTCCAATCACCCGTCCAATCAGATGAAGTCCACATAATTTTTGATTGTCCAACAAATTTAATACACTGACTAAAGTGAGGAAAGTCACCATATTCTTTGAAACTTGGGAAAGTTACATAAATTATCTCTCACTTTTTATAAAACATCGGCTCCTGAGATGTTGCGCCACTTGGTATGAGCTGCGTTTCATATCTAATTACCGTCCTATTAGATTATTCCCACCTTCGTTTCAGGGTAAATCCCTATTTGTGGTAATATACCTTTGGGGACTTGTGTACTCTTTTATTTTGACCCCTTCCCTGGGCTTTGTAGCAGGTGAGTGGTGCTCATGTGGTCAGTCACAGTACTTGGAAGGGTGTGGTTTTTTTTATACATTTTGTCCATGGTTGAATATCTGGTTACTAATGTTTTGTTTATTCCACAATTATGACCCTGTTTCAGAGTTACGGGTACAGGGATGGGAGAACTACAGTGTCTAAATAGACAGTCAAAAGATCAACACCAGATGGTTGACATGCAAATGGTCGACATGGGTTTAAGTCAACTAATCAAATTGTCGACATGGTCAAAAGGTCAAAACGTCATTTTTTATTATTTTTAGGGTTAGGCTTAGGAGGGTTAGGCTTAGGCACTTGACAGAGGGTTAGGCTGCGGAAGGGAACTGTTAGGGTTTCTCCCTGTGTTTGCGTGGGTTTCCTCCGGGTACTTCGGTTTCCTCTCACACTCCAAAAACATACTGGTAGGCTAATTGGCAACCAACAAAAATTAACCCTAGTGTGTGTGTGCGTGTGTGTATGTGGTTGGGAATATAGATTGTAAGCTGCACTGGGGCAGGGACTGATGTGAATGGACAAATATTCTCTCTGTAAAGCGCTGCGGAATATGCGTGCACTATATAAATAACTGGTAATAAGGGGATGGTTAGTGTTAGGCACCAGGGGGAGGGTTAGGATTAGGCACTAGAGGAAGGCTGGGTGAGGATTAGTGTTAAAATAACCAAAAAAATTAATCGACCTTTTGACTATGTCGACCATTTAAATCGACCTTTTGACCCTGTTGACCACCAATTTATTGCCTGTCTAACATGTGGTGTCAATTTTTTTTTGGGGCTGTCTATCTAAATAGTGTAGATCTTTCAATCCACGCCCAGCGTTAGAAGCAGATAACAAAAAAAGAGCAAAAAGGGAGCAATTAGCTCCTTTAACAAATCATGTTGCCCCTTACATTGCAACATGATTTGTTAGGTGTAAGGTTTGCAAATACATTTTATTTTTGCATGCAGGGTAAATACTGGCTGCTCTTGCATATAGCAAGCAATACTGGGCAGCTATTCTCCTAAACTGATATGTAGAATTAGCACGCCCTTCCCAGCTATAAGTCTCATATTTGAAATCTCTCCCATGTGCAATGCAACATGGGTTTGTCAAGGTGCAAACTGCTCCTTCTGTTGCTCTTTTTTTAGAGTTGCTCTTAACTCTGAATCAAGCCCCGTATCGGGATGTTGCATCCCCAAATGGATGTATCTTTTACAAAACAGATGTATAACATTTACATTCATGTTACTATTATTCTGATATCTCTTCCCAGGCTAGGATAGAGGTTGAGGAATTTAGTAACTATGCACAAGCAATCCTCAGTTATCATACAATAGATACAAGTAAGAGCGCTTATGCATCTGTATAAGCATGATTAAGAACATGTTATTAACAGATTTGTTCAATCTAAAATATCATCTGCTATAATCTATTTTGTGATTCCCGGTGCCACTAGTGTTAACTAGATTATTAATCATGTTTTTTTTTAATTTTCCTCATATACCTAACTTCTTAGTAATTACATAAACATTGCTAATCTGTAGGTAAAGATGATTAAACATGAGGTATATATTAGTTACCAACTGATCTATGTGTCACAAAACTGTTTCGCAGATATAATTTGAAGCTAGGACAGAAAATAGATAGACATCCACTTACTTAAACAGGGACATACAGCAAAAAGATCCCATTTGCAGTCTATATATACATAATTACATAAGCATATGTACTTTCAGATACGTCACTCTTACTGATCACATTTGTTGTTGATTTTTAAAGTGGTCTGGAAGAAAAAAGACAATTAAAAAAAATGTCGTATTGTCACGCTGCGTGGTCACACTGCCCTCCTTCAGGAAGTCCTTGCCTTTAATTAACGAACATATATTTACTTATTAACATAGGGTGCTGCCTAAGAAATTCTTTGAAGAGATCAGTGCCAATATTAGCAACTTTAACATACATGGGCTAATTGTTATTGGAGGTTTTGAGGTAAGTCTTGGTTTGTGTTATAATAAAATGTAATCTGATTAAAAATGTATTTTATTAGACATTAAATACAGTATTGAACTCCAGTGTATGTGAATTGTCAGTGTAGGCTAAGTTTAGAAGACTGCTGTTATACAATAAATGTAATAGGACAACTTAGATTTTTTTATTTCTTTTTTTAATCAAGCCTCTTGCTGAAGCTGCAGCATTATACACATGCACATATAACTATAGCTCATTGCTTCACCCCTAACAGGCAGGAGACGGGCCTTCTTTTCCATTATACTGACCACACAGGGCCAATCTTATTGCTCGGCCCCAGAGACCAGATCAGGCCTTTTAGTGTATGCCCCAGGCAGTTGGATCTCTTTCAGTGTCATTAGTTCAATTAAAACATGGCCACACTCATTTCTATAGCATTAGCCAGAGTGCCCAATAATAGTGCAGCAATGTAAATAATAATATGTCAGTTTCTGAATTCTGCTGCTGATACTGTTCTGTATGGTAGGAATTATTAATGTTACATATTTTTTTTATATTGAAAAACAATATTTTAATCGTATTTATTTCTGTTTTAATAATAAATGTGTAGCATCACATGCAATATAGATTATATTACTCCTATGCAGGTATGTAATTGGAGTTCATTGAATATTGCATTGTGAGTGATTTTGGACAAAATTAATAATTGGGCAAGCCACACTGTTAACCCCTGTAATCCAACACCCCATCCACTTTTATTATTTCTTGAACAACTCGAAACATAAATGCAAAAAACGACAGTTCTGCATTAGGCACGTGTCCAATATGTCTCTACAATAAATTCAGGCACAGATTGTATATCTCTGTACATGTCCTGAGAATTTTGTGCTCACAAAAAAAAAAATTCCACTAATTCTAGTTAGACGCCATAAAGACTATTATCTAGACTCATTTTTTCTGTTGACCGCTATTCAGCAGATTTCATTCTGCACCTCGTTCCACCTGTTTATAGATGCCCATGTTATAACCGTGTGTTTCCTGCAGGCGTTCACAGGCAGCCTGGAATTGATGGAGGGACGTGCCAAGTTTGAGGAGCTGTGTATTCCCATGGTTGTAATTCCAGCCACTGTTTCTAACAATGTCCCTGGATCTGATTTCAGCATTGGTGCTGATACAGCTCTTAACACTATTACTACAGTAAGTATCTGTTTGTTTCCATCTTGCTTCATGAGTTGAAGTCCACCCTAGTGGACGTTAATAAAGTAAACCTCTAATGCTTTCAGAGGATAGGCGCAGAAGTAAAAGTCTGCTATGCAGCTGGCCATTGAAAAAAAACTGATAAACCTGCTGCATGGAGGTTTCTGAGATGGAATGTATGATCACCATGTAGGTTTCTGCTACATCCAGCCTTGGACAGGAACAGAAGATGTTTTCAGAGAGAAGTCTGATGCATTATCCTATGCAAACATTGGCCCAGTGGTTCTGAATGAGAAATCTTTAATTGACCTTTTTCCTGGATTACATAGATTGGACCCTTGATTTATACTTGCCTATTTTTTACAATGAGTTGTTTAGTTGCATTCATATTCTTTCACCTAAGAAATAATAGGGAGGGAGCAAAGTTTGGGCTGCAATTATATGGTGCATGCACAATGATGTAACAAGTTGTACTGCCCACTGTGTTGTATGTCCCAGTAATGGGCAATAGGTCTCGTGTGGCCCTCCAAGCCTTTACTTGCAGCCCCCAATCAGTTGGCTCCCGAGAATAACATAGACGTTATCTTCCAGTCAGTTTAAGGAGTTGAGTATTTTCTATGGTTAGCGAATGATACAAAATTAGTTTGAGCTCCTTTACATAGACCCTAAGATACTTAGGGCTTGGTTCAGCAGGGATTGCAATGGTGATTATGCACGTAATCGTGCGATTGTTGCGCTCTGCGCACGCATATGCATCGCTGTGCGCGAACCAGCCACTGCAATCGGGCTTGCAGTCGCAGAGACTATGCAGACCCATCGCTGAGTGATTGACAGGAAGTGCCGTTTGTTGGAGGTGACGGGGGGGTGGTTGGCGAAAAGCAGGCGTGCCAGTTCGTTTGAACGTCGTTGCAGGGGCGTGCATAAACTATCTACTGTGATGCCATACGCAGCTTGGCCTTTCACAACGTGCGATGAAGTTAGCAAGGTCTGACCTTGCGCAAGTGTGCGTGAGGCTCTGATGTTACTTGATGTTATCGATCGTTAAACATTATGGATGTGTGTAAGGTAAGGTGGGCATCCTTATGTAGTTCTGCGACAGCACAGCGATCGCAATGGATTAGCATATCATTGCAGTGAGACTGCGTGCGTAAACGAAGCCGCGATCGCAGTTGCGATCCTTACTGAATCAGGCCCTCAGAGCATATATATTTCTTGCATGGAATTTATATGACTATTCCTATGTATTATTATTATTATTGTTATTATTTACATGGTGTCAACAAGTGACTGAAGAACCATACTGGGAAAATTACAAAAATACACTCATTCAGTTGAATATAATAAGGCTAAATGAGACCGTTCATTTGGAAAAATCAAACCATGAAATATAAAGACAACTAAAAGAGTTACAGCTAAGATAGTGACAGTTATTAAATGTCATTGAATGACCCAGTGCCCAGGACAGGATGGACAGAAAGGATCAATGTCACTGACTGTGTGTGGGAACGCACTGGAGACTAGGATAGTACAGGGTAACAACCAAGACGGTGGAGGGCCCTGCTCGTGTGAGCTTACAGTCTTATGTATTTTAGTTGTGAACATTACATTTATAGAAACCTTTTCTGTAAGATAAATGTATTTCTTTTTCTCCTATTTCTTTGGGGGACACAGGGAACTCTATAGAATAGATAGTGGTGAGTGAAGCCTGGCACTTTAAATCTTTTTAGATTTTGTCATGGATCCTCCCACTCTATAGCCCACCTGACTCAGTTTTGTTCAAGTGCCCGGTGTCCCTTTTTCAAGCAACTGCTGTAGCCTGTCAGTTCTTATTTTTGATGCTGAGGGCAGACTATGGGCTACGATAGTCTACCTACAACGTGAGTGCCTCCAGTGGGACCTGCCACGACTGTCACAGGTCTGTGTCCTGGTATCCTCAGCACAGCTGCACCGTGCACCTGAATGCTTACCATAGCGGGTAAGTAGGGTCTGTCCATAGGTGGTGGTGGACAAATTGGCATGACGTTAATCCAGGTGGCCCCCTTCCTTGCGCCATTTCACAGACATCTATGTTACGGAGGGTAGGGGAAGATGGCTGAGCTTAGTGCCGTCTGCATTTTGACAGTCCCCACTATTGACTGCCACTGGCGTTTCTAGCCTGCAGTGTGCAGCAGCCTTGTGGACTGGCCCGAGGGGTGTTCCAATTCTGGACACCCTTCCTTCGGCACACATCTGCCTGCAGTTTGTCTGCGAAGGAGACTCATGCCACAAACATTCTCTGCAGGGGCAGCAGTTCAACACAGCGTATGTTATCTCTCTATCCATTCCCGGTTGGAGAACTGGATCAAATTGAGAAACTCCACTGCTGGTAGACCGCTCATCGCCAGATTGTCCAAGAAGACGACCAATTTGGTTCCAGGGTTGTCTTCTCTTCGTGATAGCTTTGATAGTAAACTGTAGTCCACTTTGAAGAAAATCTATGCGGTGACTGTGGCTCTAGTCGCCCTATCCAGGGGGTAAAGTTACTAAAGTGAGAGTTTTTAGAAGTGAGTTTTAGAAGAGATGTTGCCCATAGCAACCAATCAGATTCTAGCTATTATCTTCTAGAAGGTGCTAGTTAAATGTTAAGTAGAATCTGATTGGTTGCTATGGGCAACATCTCTTCTAAAACTCACTTCTCAAAACTCTCACTTTAGTAAATTTACCCCCTGGTCTATGCTTGGGTTAACAAGGTGATAGAAAAATGGGCGGAACTACTTGGAGATGGACTCCAATCCTGAACTCCTCTACTCTCTTGCTTCCATTGGAGAAGCACATCTAGGAATCTGCCTCTTATTTTTGTGAGGTGGCGATGGACGCAAGTTTGGTCTGTTCTATGGTCTTTGCTTTGGCAGTTGCTGCTCGCCAATTCAGGTCTTGGCAGTCCGATGTGGAATGTGAGCGATCCTTGGCCGATTTGTCATTTGATACTGATGTACTTTTCAGAACAGAAGTGGACAAAATCATCGCCCTGGCCATGGGAGAAATGGCTCCTTTCTTATTTCTTCAGCTTCCAAGTCAAAGATTCCGTTGGGACCTTCATTTCAGTGCTTCCAGCACTCCGGTAAATTGTGTTTAGGCAGTTCCAGAGGACAGTCCTCTTCTTACAGGGGAGGCATTAATCCTGGTTTGGATACGGACCTGAAGCCCGTCCTTCAGGTAAACCCCCTGCATGATGGATTGCCCCCAAACATAGGATATCCTATGGTGAGTGCCCACCTTCTTTGCTTTTTGGGATGCCTGTATATGGATATCCTGCAATGCTTGGGTGAGAGGCGTCCTCGTTGTGGGTTACAAGGTAGACCTTTGGGTCTTCCTCTTTAGAGGTTCTTTCCATCAGGTTTCTGCCATCTTGTCAAAAGGATCTTGTTTACAGAGGGCTCTACAGTCTCTTGTCTCCATGGGTGTAGTAATCCTGGTACCTACACACCAACAGTAACAGGGTTTTTAGTGAAATTTCTTTGTGGTCTCAAATTCGGACAGCTCTGTAAGACCAGTTCTTAATCTAAAGTCCCTGAATGCTCATTTACATATTCAGAAGTTCAAGATGGAGTCTTTCCGCTCAGTGATTCTCGGGTTGGAGGAAGGGGGGGGGGAGTTCCTGGTGTCCATGGACATCAGGGAAGCTTATCTCCACAATCCTATTTGGGAGCCTCACCAATCCCTCCTGCAGTTTGTGATTCAAGATACTTATTACCAGTTCAAGGCTTTACCCTTTGGCCTCTCAACAGCACCTCTGCTCTTTACTAAGGTGATGGCGGTCAGGGTGGCACACCTCCAATCGCTGGGTATCACCATTGTTCCATATCTGGTTGACCTTCTCATCAAGGCCCCTTCCTCAGAGAATCTTCAGTCTCGTGTTCAGCTAACACATTAGGGTGTATTTACTACTAAAACGTGGGTTTTTAGAAGGAAGATGTTGCCCATAGCAACCAATTATGTTCTTCTTAACATTTGTCTAGCACCTCCTGGAAGATAATAGATAGAATCTGATTGGTTGCTATGGGCAACTTTCGTAAATACACCCCATTGGGTCTTGAACTCGCAAGGATGAATTATCAATTTCAAGAAATCCAAATTTGTACCATCACAGCTGTTCGAAACAGGTATTTCTGCACCAGGACAAGATTGTGGCCATTTAAACCCTGATTCATCTGGTACTTCGGAAGAGTGCAGTTTCCATCCATCTTTGCATGCAACTCTTAGGAAAATTTGTGTCCTTCATTGAAGCAGTTCCGTTCGGACAACTCCGTTTCCAGGGACTTCAGTTGGATCTGTTGTACAATTGGGACAACTCATATCTCCACCTGTCCCGGATCATCCATCTCTCCCCTCAGACTCGTCTGTTACTCCTCTGGTGGCTGGATTCCAGACATCTCAGGACCTTACTAGCGTGCACTGCTAAACGCAGATTCCCGGTGGTCGGGAATCTGCGCAGACGCCTGACCCGTACTGTATAAGTGCAGTATGTGTTCTGCGTGAATGCACCTGTTTGACAGTCTGCTGCCATTGATTGGTAGTCTGCTTCCATTTGGGGGCGGCAACAGCCTCCATTTCCTGAAACAGAGGCATGTCGCCGCTGTTGGGGGGAGGGAAGGAAGAGGCCAGGATCTCCTTCGGCTGAGATTTCCTGGCTTCTTTGTAGGAACTGCGGCAGCTGGCTTGCGTGACCCCATGGGTCAGTTAGACGACTAATGTTCCCACAGATTATGCAATGCTGCATTGTACAGCTCGGATAAGTAATGCAGCAGGAGGCTTGATCTATTTATTTAATTAATTAATAAAATGACAAATTCTTAATTATACTGGATTGAAGTATATTATTATGGAACAACACCTGGTTAAAGGTAACTTAATATCTAGAAGGACAGAATTGTAAAGCTGCTTGCGTGCAGCTTTGCAGTTCCATTCATTACTGAATCAGGCCCTCAGTGCGGGTCATCCCTTCATCATTTGAGACTGAATTCTGGTTACATCAGATGCCACCAGATCTCTGGGGCTGTGGTTATTCTGTTACAGTGCCAGGGGGTCCCTACCCATCAATATTTTGGAGCTCAGGGCCATATTCCATCTTCAGGTGTTTCCCAGTAAAATGCTGTCAGACAGGCCCGGAAGCAGGTTTCGGCTTGACATTATCACCGAATTTGGCGGCTTATGTGTGAGAAGAAGTGTTTTCCTCCTTCCTCTTTTTGAATTTCCGTCTCCTGTTGTTCCTCCATGAGGCCTTTGTCGAAGGTTGTGTTTGGGTTTCCTCAAGGTGCAGGTGTCTGCCTTATCTGTGTTTCTATCTCACATCGAAAACTGTTATCCTCCTTGACATTACCTCAGCTAGCATGGTCTCGAAACTTAGTGCTCTGTCTTGTCGTTC
Source organism: Taudactylus pleione (assembly GCA_031769625.1). Lineage (NCBI taxonomy): Eukaryota > Metazoa > Chordata > Amphibia > Anura > Myobatrachidae > Taudactylus > Taudactylus pleione. The sequence continues at coordinate 13,735,847 of JAUIMM010000064.1, read as the reverse complement.
TCCTTTTCTTGTGTTTCACAAAGCCACAACCTTCCTATTTACCAAAGGTGGTTTCTCGGTTCTGCATAAATCAGCAGATTGTGGCCCTGGTTTTCTCCAGTAAGGGTTCTTCTCTTTATGGCAGGGGTGAGGAACCTTTTTTCTGCCAAGGGCAGCTGTGTGACCATCTGAAGCGTCCTGAGGACGATCCAGGCGGCACTGCTGCATAGATTCTGGCTGCAGGGTGCCATTCTAGGCACCCTGCTAGCCAGATATGACTAGAAGAAAACAAGCTCAGAGGACCAGACCAAATGATTCCGTGGGCCTTATACGGCCCCCGGGCATGTGGTTCCAAATCCCTGCTTTAGAATGAGGCTTGTCATTCGTTGGATGTGGTCTGTACTCCTCGGACCTATGTTCATATGATGGATGACTTGTTTGTCCTATATTATTCTTGTAAGAGGGGTTGGTCGGTTTAAAATTGTATGATATCTCACTGCCTTCGTGCTGTCATTCAACAAGCTTACGTTGCTGGAATCCAGCAGGTCCAGTCCAGGGTTATGGCTTACTCAATATGGTCGGTGGGAGCCTCGTGGGCTGCGTGCCATGGGGCTTCCACGGAACAGATGTGCAGGATGGCCACCTGGTCTGCCGTGCTTACCATTTACCAAGTTCTATAGGTTTGACACCTTTGCGCCTCGAGATGCTGCTTCAGCGCATTGGCTTTTGTAAGGACTAGTTTGGGACATAACCAGAGTTTCCATGTCCCCCAAGGTAGTAGAAGAAAACAGGATTTTTGTACTTACCAGTAAAATCTCTTTCTCCAATCCCGTAGGGGACACTGGGTGCCCTCCCAGCACTGCTCTGTTTGTTGTTGTATGATACAGTTGTGTGTTGTCAGTTGTGACACTTTCTGTTGTGTCTGTTGGATGCTTTTGTCTTGGATTGATGGTTTAGGGTTCCATTTCTTCTGTCCTCTGTCTCCTCTTTGCTTGGTTAAAATTGACTAAGTCTTGTGGAGTATAGAAGGGGAGGTTTCCAGTCAAAATCATTGAAGATTTATAGTGCCAGGCTCCACTCACCACCATCTATACCCCAGAGTTCCCAGTATTCTCCACTGAATCGGATAAAAGGATTTTACTGGTAAGTACAAAAATCCTGTTTTCTCCTTCAAGTGTGAAGCAGAAATGTACATTCAGTGACATTTCAGTTGGAATATTTACTGTGCAAATTATTTTCTTGGCCGTATAAACAGATTTATCTTCTGCGTCTGTAGACATGTGACCGAATCAAGCAGTCTGCTGCTGGGACGAAGAGAAGAGTGTTCATCATTGAGACTATGGGAGGTTACTGTGGATATTTAGCTACTATGGCAGGCTTTGCTGCAGGCGCAGATGCTGCTTACGTTTATGAAGAGCCATTTTCTATACATGATTTGCAGGTAAACTTTAAAAGACCACATGGCAATTATTTACATTGTGTTTGTTTTTAAAGTGACCTCAGGATTTTGTTTTGCATTTAAAGAGCCAAATTCCAAATACTCCTTCTGCATGCAGCAGCTAAATCATTTCTACATATTTAAAAACCCAGTAGTTCATTGGGAAATAATATCTATGAGATTAAGGAAGAACTCCACCTGTTATAAAAAAAAATTAAATTTTGGAACGAAAAAAAGTAGAGAAATAAAAAAAAACATACCGTACCTTGGATACGCCATGCGCCCAATCAGCCAGGTTTTGCTCTAAAAATCCCACTCCTCAGTGGCCACATATTTGTTGACAAATTGAGCATTTAATATAAGCACAATTTTGTTTTCTTTTTATCTCAATTTTTGCTCCATCCAAAACTATTATTTTTCTTCTTTGGGAGAAGATACCCTTTAATTGCCAAATAGAATAGTTGACAGTTGCCTTTCTAGCAAACTGTCTTTTTAACGGTTGGTATAAATAAACTTATGTTTATTGTTTAAATTAATTTTACATTTACAGTACATGCATATTCAATCACATAACCTGGCTAAAAAGTCATTTTAGTTGCAACTTAATGTGATGCATGTTTAATGCTAGAAGTTATTGTCCTTTTTTGGCAGGTAAACGTTGAACATCTTACAGCAAAAATGAAGACAACAGTGAAAAGAGGATTAATTTTAAGGTATGTTATGTTTTACAGCAATATTTTATATTAAAAGAAAAGTTATTAAAATTTTAATTTCTCCTTCATCACTGGGGTATAGGCAGTGGTGGTGGAGCCTGGCACTAACAATTAATTAAGTCTGAATTGGCTTCTTCCCCTCTATACCCCAGCAGCCTAGAGAGTTCCATTTTACGAATGGCCCTGTGGGAACCGGGTCAGTCTCTATTTTTATATGGATTTTTACTTTTATTTTTTCAACTGATGCTTCCCTGTCTCTGGGAATGCAGCCTGGGCAGACATTGGGCTCCCTGCAGCGAGGGAGGTCTCCAGTGTGACCCACCACCTCCGCCAGAGGTGCCTGTCTGGGCTTCCTGGCTCCATTCAACTTTGGGTGGGGGAGCCATTACCGTGCACCAGAAACCCCCAGAGTAGCTGGCAAGTAGTGACCTACCATCCTTTCCAACGGAAGGTATGTTAGAAGTCGCAGTTGCCTCACCACCTTACTTCCTGGTTATACCGAGGAGTGTGCGCAGCGACAGGGGCTGGCTATACAACAGCAGCCTTGGCTAGCTATTGTCTCAGCATTGAGGAGACTTCAGATGACCATCCGCTGGATTCAGCTGTTTCCTTCTCAAGCATGCCCAGAGGGGACAAGGAAGTTTTCCCTGTAGTTGACCTCCCCCGAGCATGTTTTTCACATGTGAAAAAGCCCACCAAACAGCGTGCCTCTACAGAGTCCCATCATACTGCGACAGCAACTATGCAGTGCATAGGTAAAGTAGACACATTCTGACTGGTTGTGAACCGTAATCTCTGACTAAAGTTCTTGTGAAATTTCAAGGCACAGAACCACACAGACAGCACCACACAGACAGTCAGCTTGTTCAATTCCTTCACAAACTCGTTATGGAGCACAACAGACACCACTGGAGAGCCATTATCTTCTACGACTATAGGATAGAGGATAACGTTTCTGCCGTGCGGGCCATAGTTGAGGTGGACGCCAGTGTGACTGTGGCCCAGTTAGAGAAGGACATAGACATCTCAACGGAATCCATCCGCTCGATACTCCACGACAAGCTTGGTCTGAGCAATGTTTCTGCACGGCACGGAGACTTGGTGCCGAAACACGCTGGCCAAGTTTGACGGTGGTCGCTCAAACTGTGTCTGGGAGATCATCAATGACGATGAATCCTAGATCTATAGTTTCGACCCCGAAACCAAACAACAGTCGGCCCAGTGCATGCGGCCAAGCCTGTAAAATCTTCACAAGAGAACGTAGTGGAAAACAGCTGCTGACACTTACGTAGCTTTTTATATACAGCTGCAGTCGCGCACAGAACATACACATGCCGCATATCACTTTAATTAGCATAGTCTGCTTGTGCATCTTATTGCATTGCATTGTGAATAAGATGCATTTGCATCAAAAAAGACACTCTGCATTAGTAAATTCACACAGGACTAGGCACGACTAAAATGGCTGTTTATTGCAACTGCAGCAACAACAACGGTGGACACATCTGTATTTTCCTGGGCTGCTTGTTTTCATTTTCCATTGGATGGGTTCTCTATGTCCACAGCCCGGTTCTCTGCAAGTACCCTGTCTTCACCCCAGCCATGGGGCATTATCCCAGCCTTTAGTTGTATGGTTTTTCTTTCCTGCTTAGGGTCTCCCAGATGATCACAGAAGCTGATACTTATCTACTACTTCTGTAGTCCGGGCTGTGATGCATGGAGGAGGCTGGGTAAGAGTTTATGCAGATCTTTTGACTGCCCTACATGACACCCTCGGTGTTACCTAACATTGTTGCTGTTAGGGCATGAAGGGATTTTTTCAACCCACCTTCTTAGTTCCTCGACTGACAGGTGCAGTGGGTTTTTTAATGGTGTAAGCATAAGGGGTGGATCTTCTAGGATCCTCATGTCCACAGAGTCAGTAGTCTTTGGGCAGGAGGTCTTACGTGCCAACCTCATCAGATCCCAGGTTTTTGGCTTCTGCTAAAAATAGCTTCTCTAGCCCTTTGTGTTTCTAGCTTGTGTACTCCTAATTCTCCAAAATACACACCTATATGCCTGGTGTGCTGTTCTGATTAGCCTGGTACGGGACAAGATTGTCTCCCTAAGTATAGAGAGGTTCTGCGTTGTTCTTCTCTGTCCTACTCCAGGACTAGCTTCTCACAACTTCTGGTGTGTAGATGGGTCGACCAGACCTAGATAGAGTAGGGTCTACTGAACATGTTGCACAGTTTCTGTCCCTGTTTCTAATACCTTGCAGTTCTCTTCTACATGTTGACATTTTGCAATTTTCTTCTCCCTTTATTGCCTCTATCGGCCTTGTCTAGTGAGGCTTGAGGAACCCGTGATCGGCCTGGTGGTACCATTGTTGAAGGGACAGTTTGTTCCTCAGACCTCCTCAGCAGTGTTCATCACCAATCTGTGGAGTATTCCAGTATGGCCTGTAGTTAACTCGGGAGCCATGTGGCGTTCCACTATGTCACATGTCGCTTGACAGGGTGGCTCTTGGCAAGCATTGTCTACCAGTGGTATAGGCTTCCAAGACTGAGTGATCCTAACAAGGTTCACTGCTAAAACACCTGTTTTTTTTGTAGATTTTATGAGAAAAAGTGGACCTAGGTTTACTGGTGTGAGATCCTCGCCTACAAGTGCACCAGCTGGAGGATATTGTTTCTGGGTTACGACAGGGATTCCAGCTTAATGGGTGTTCTCCTCTGGTCTCTCCTTTTTGGTCCTACAGATTTAGACATTCTGGCTAGGGGAACCCCAGAGGAATAGAAGTACCACTTATGTTCCTCTGGGGATCTCCAGGGTCTTGGAATGGGAGTCGTTTGACTGCAGTTATCCTGGTCTTCAACAGCACTCTGTGTTTTTGACACTGTTTTTGTCTATTCTGGTTCCGTCTCCTGGTTCTTAGGGGCGGTCTGTTGTCCAGACTTGTTTTTCCTCTCCTTTCTCCACTGCAGCTTTGCTTTAAAGGCTTTGAGCTCTCTAGGCTGCTGGGGTATGTAAGTGGGAGGAGCCATTTCAGACTTAATTAATTCCTAAAGTGCCATTCTCCTCCACCACTGCCAATACCCCAATGTTCCAGTGTCCTCCATGGAATTGGAGAAAGATATTTTACTAGTACGTACAAAAAAAAATTGTAAGTTTTAACATTTAAATACTAAAATTGTGTATGTTTTGCTATTTTTGGACAAATTGTATGCTAATTGTGTTAATTAGCATAACAATATAAATACAATGTAATGCAATGTGTAATACAGAAGAGAACATGTAACACTACACTCAAACACATGTAGAGCACTACAGAGCTTCTACAATACCTGGGGAGTAAGAGGTAGCCATAAAATAATCAGCTTTAACATCTGCCCTGCTGCCCCTCAGAACTCTCAATGGCTAGTATGGATGAGATTATGTGAGGCCTGGTTGTCACTGCCTGGAACCAGAACCCTGTACAATCTCCCCCCCCCTACCCCCACCCACTGCATAACAGATGTGAGAGAGCCAGATATGAGGGTGGACAGATCGGGGCAGATATGCGGGAGAGAGGGACAGGTGGGGCGGGACAGATATGAGAGATTGAGTGGAGGAGAGACATAAATGGAGAGGTGGGGGAAGTAAAATAGAACAAAAACCTGCAAGTGCAGGTACAATAGCTAGCAACCCGACTAATGATGGTTCCAAAACACTTGAAATATCAGATTGAGTAATCTGAGACATCAGTCTTCAAGAACTTCTTTAAGACTTAATAATTTTACATCACAAAACCACAAACAGTTTGGCTGATAATGACAAAAAATAACGAGCCCCCGAGTCCAATAGATCATAATTAGAAATATATATGTGTGTGTGTGTGTGTGTGTGCGTGTATAGATAGATAGATAGATAGATAGATAGATATATATATATATATATATATATATATATATATAAAAATGTGGAATCGGAATGATATACCGCTGGATGGGATGCCCAATCTTCAATATCCCGACAGAGGCCGGTAAGTACCCTAACCCACCTCGTCTCCCCTCCTAACCCCCTCGGTGGTGCCTAACCTAACCTGCACCCTAACCCACCCTCCCCGCAGCTTAACCCTAACCCATCCTGGGAGGTCCCTAATCCTAACCCCCCCCATCCCTGGGCTAACGCTAGTATACTTACCTTCGTGATTCCAGCATTCGGGATGCTGACGTCGGTATCTTGTTCCCTTCGGGATCACGCCGTCAGCTTTATTTATATATATATATATATATATATATATATACATATATATATATATATATATTTCTGACAAAGGTTTAAATGACCGAAACGTTGAATTGAAGTATGAAGTGGGCTGTTGTCCTTATTTTTATAAAACCATGAGTGCCGCCAGTTCTCTATGCTGTGTGTGTGTGTATATATATATATATATATATATATATATATAATTATTTTTTACATACTTAAGGCCTGCTCACTAACTTTGCAAGCCTTTTGCTCACTTTTTTAGGTCAAAAATATCAGTACGATTTGCATGTGTGATTCATTGATTTGTTGGTTTCTTAGAAATGGGTTTGTCCAGCTGAGCATTCCTATTGGCCACCAGTGACAGAGCATGTTTTCAGTTTTCCTGTGACGTTATTTTACTGGAGAACCCCTCTGTATTGAGGATCTCTGTGATTGTAGTTTATATGAACCTCTCGGTCTCTGACCTTGACAGTTAGGGTTCCCCTAAGACGTAGGTTCTTGAAGCATTAGCTTCAGTGTGACACATTTCATTTAAGAGATAGCTGTCAGTATAATTGTACATTTTACATCTTCCTAATATGCTTAGCTGTGTGTTTACATTGGGAAATTCCAATTTTATTTCTATTATTTTAGGAATGAAAAGTGCAATGAAAACTACTCCACAGATTTTATATTTAATTTGTATTCAGAGGAAGGAAAAGGAATCTTTGACTGCAGGAAAAATGTTCTGGGCCATATGCAGCAGGTATAAATAATGTTCCCTGTGCATCTTGTCTAACGCTACATTTGCTGTAATATTGTCCTGATTCAGAGATTTACGATGTCCAAATAAATCTGGGGGGCTGCTCCAGACAGCCCCCAGACAACGAGGGTCTGTCGGTCCCATTTCCTGGACGCTCCTTTGCTGGCTTCAGCAGTGTGAGTTTCCCAGAAATCCTGAGTAACCTGAGGGCCACTCACGTGTCCAATGTTCACGCAGATGACCCGTTGGCTGTGTCTTCAGGCACAGCTGCGGATCACAGAAGCCGGCAGTCTTTTTACACAAGACGTCTCCTGCGTCCATCTCTGAATCAGACCCATAGTAAGGAACTGTATTATGCCATTAGCAACACTGCAGAGCCTTCAGGAGAAATGTATGACAAACATTGGCCATTTCTAAACTGCGGCATTGGGAAATCGCTGACATCTTCACCAGGAAATCATTGGTGATATAATTACCACAAAATCACAATCTAACTGAATTCAGCTGTACCTGATACAACCAAGACACTGTTATTCAGCCCATGTATATTTGTAAATAATTAGTTTTACCCCATAAACGCACCCAACTACAATCCTGTTTAAAGTAATATCAGATATGTGCATCACTCTAGTATCAGATATGTGCATCACTCTAGTATCAGATATGTGCATCACTCTAGTATCAGATATGTGCATCACTCTAGTATCAGATATGTGCATCACTCTAGTATCAGATATGTGCATCACTCTAGTATCAGATATGTGCATCACTCTAGTATCAGATATGTGCATCACTCTAGTATCAGATATGTGCATCCCTCTAATATCAGATGTGTGCATCACTCTAGTATCAGATGTGTGCATCACTCTAGTATCAGATGTGTGCATCACTCTAGTATCAGATGTGTGCATCACTCTAGTATCAGATGTGTGCATCACTCTAGTATCAGATGTGTGCATCACTCTAGTATCAGATGTGTGCATCACTCTAGTATCAGATGTGTGCATCACTCTAGTATCAGATGTGTGCATCACTCTAGTATCAGATGTGTGCATCACTCTAGTATCAGATACGTGCATCACTCTAGTATCAGATACGTGCATCACTCTAGTACCAGATACGTGCATCCCTCTAATATCAGATGTGTGCATCACTCTAGTATCAGATATGTGCATCACTCTAGTATCAGATATGTGCATCACTCTAGTATCAGATATGTGCATCACTCTAGTATCAGATATGTGCATCACTCTAGTATCAGATATGTGCATCACTCTAGTATCAGATATGTGCATCACTCTAGTATCAGATATGTGCATCACTCTAGTATCAGATATGTGCATCCCTCTAATATCAGATGTGTGCATCACTCTAGTATCAGATGTGTGCATCACTCTAGTATCAGATGTGTGCATCACTCTAGTATCAGATGTGTGCATCACTCTAGTATCAGATGTGTGCATCACTCTAGTATCAGATGTGTGCATCACTCTAGTATCAGATGTGTGCATCACTCTAGTATCAGATGTGTGCATCACTCTAGTATCAGATGTGTGCATCACTCTAGTATCAGATACGTGCATCACTCTAGTACCAGATACGTGCATCCCTCTAATATCAGATGTGTGCATCACTCTAGTATCAGATATGTGCATCACTCTAGTATCAGATATGTGCATCACTCTAGTATCAGATATGTGCATCACTCTAGTATCAGATATGTGCATCACTCTAGTATCAGATGTGTGCATCACTCTAGTATCAGATGTGTGCAACACTCTAGTATCAGATGTGTGCATCACTCTAGTATCAGATGTGTGCATCACTCTAGTATCAGATGTGTGCATCACTCTAGTATCAGATGTGTGCATCACTCTAGTATCAGATGTGTGCTTCACTCTAGTATCAGACGTGTGCTTCACTCTAGTATCAGACGTGTGCTTCACTCTAGTATCAGACGTGTGCTTCACTCTAGTATCAGACGTGTGCATCACTCTAGTATCAGACGTGTGCATCACTCTAGTATCAGATGTGTGCATCTAGTAAACGGATCAACCCGGGTCCAGTGACTCAGGGATCTGACCTGGCTAGCTTGCAGGGTTGAGCGTGGGTCGCTCCCGTGTCACCCTGCAGTAACGATGACCCGTGTCGCGCCGCATGCAGCCCGATTTCAGTGGCGCTTGGAGAATACATCATCTCGAAGCAACCACTGTCGGGCCAAACAGAACGGAGCAGCGTACCCCACCTGCCCTCCTTGCCTCCGGACCGCTGCGGAGAGAGGTAAGAGGGTCGCGGAGGGGGAGGAAGCGCTGCTCATCTGCATCGGAGAGCCGGGTCTGTGATGATCCGTCAACGGCCTGGGTCAGCGCCGCGGTGTAAAAAAGGGTCTGATCCGGGTTGGAAATGTGTTCAAATTCCCAGGTCAAACCTGGGACTTTGGTATAAAAGCGGTATAGGTGTGTATACACAAGGTTGTTTGTGTATAATCTTGCTAAATTGTTAGATCGTTTGGTGACTCTGCCGATCTGTCATTCAAGTGTGTACCCCAGAGACAGAGTAGTTGCAAGTTCTCTATCCTATATTTGGTGATGTCATTTTCACCATGGAATAATGTAATGACCAGAGGTGAGCCTGTCCATCTAATATAATATGTTGATTACTTGGCCAAGGTATAATAACTCATGATGATTCTAGTCAGAGATATAACATTTTCTGTACAAATAACAGATTCAGATTTTATTGAATAATAAAGATAAAATATACTGTTTTTCATATAAGTTCTCTTTAACTGAATCTTCCACATCGTGCAGAACAATTCTGAAAATGTTAGATTACAAAACTACTAGGAGGGCATTTATTGGCACCATATTTGCATACAACTCTGCAATGATGACACTCAAAGGATGCATGAAGTGTTGAGATAAATGGGGCACTGTGCTGTTATAATAGCTTCCACAGGGACTTTAGGTTTCCAAGAATAAGGCATAACTCTCGCAAGACTCCAATACAGATAAACTCGAAGCAGACGAAATCATTTTGCAGGGACAGAAATGGTAATCGGCACAACCTCCTGTAACTGTCTGTTTTCCTTGTTTCAGGGAGGTACACCAACACCTTTTGATAGGAACTTTGGTACAAAAATGGGGGCTAAAGCTGTACTGTGGATGACCACAAAAATAAAGGAATGTTCTAGACATGGTAAGTGTGTCATAGCAATGCATGTTGCCTAAGTGATGCCGCCTCCAGAATGAGGTCTGATGACATGTTGTCCTGTGTTGCAGGTCGTATATTTGCGAATACAGCAGATTCCGCCTGTTTACTTGGAATGCGCAAAAGAAGCCTCGTTTTCCAGCCACTGGTGGATCTTAAAAAGGAAACTGATTTTGAGTACGTTTTTACGCACTTGTAGCATCACAAACGGATATGTATTGTTTGTTACAATTAACAATTTGTATGTTTGCACTTTGTAATATAAAGAAGCTCATTTAATACCACATTTTATATGCACCTCCTTGAAAGAAGGGTTATACCATTGCTTTGCTGGAAGTGGGACTTCCAATATCTATCTATGGCATCCTGCTTGCCTCCATCCACTCCCCACACCGCTCACCCTGTACCAATAGACTATACTAACCTCTCTGCCGACACTGCAGAAATCACCAGTAAAATGGCTTTGCCCCTATTTTCCCAGAATTATGTACATGCGCAGCAGACTTTGGTGCAGTGCCAGAATCTCTTCCATGCACGAGTCAGTGCCAGAGGGTGGGGCCCGCACGGAGACTGCAAACAGGCCCCCTCCTCTCGTAAACACCGCCTGGATATAAGATATGCAAATTGTATTTTACCAATGTTGTTTCTCTACCTTTATTTCTAGACATCGCCTACCAGTACAGCAGTGGTGGGTGAAACTTCGTCCTATCCTCAAGATTCTGGCAAAATACAACATCAGCCTGGACACTTCGGAATCTGCACATTTGGAACACATCACCAGGAAGAAATCTGTGGAATCCAATATCTGAGCTTGGAGGAAGGTGCAAAAGGCACTAAGGGCCTTTCAGTATTATAGTCCGGCATTGAAGTGTACATGTTGCCTGTACACAGTGGAGGCAGACATTTTATTACCTAAAATAATATTTAAACTATGTAGCCTGTTAGTTTACCAGACACAAGTTCCATCACTGAGGCATGAGGCACATCACGAGGCGCATCACTGATGTGCCTAGATCCTATTGCATTGCTAGGCTGGTGCCTCCGTGTGTAGGCGACGGGTATGTTTTAATTCTGTGTCCTGCGTATTTAAAGTTACAGTCTTACCATTTATAGTATTTTGCTCCGCATGCTAAAGCTTCTTATTGTGTAGAGTGGGGAGTACAAAATTAAGACCCTAAAACACACAACACTGAATATTTATTGTATGGCAATGTATAGGAATAATCAGCAGCACAATGGATCACTGCTTCTTCTGGGTGTGATCCGCAATTCGTGCAGCATCGGGTCTTCCAGGCAACAAGTCTAAAAACCATTGATTAGACATATTTTAGTTTCCACTTTGTTTGTTACATGAAATACACATCATTCAAGCAAACAAAAGTTCTAGCTCTTACCAAACCCAAACGATCATTTCGTTGCACCTTGCAATAGCACATCTATTTCAATAACAGCTTGTGATAATAAAGGTTGAACCCATGCCGCTCATTCACCATAATATCTGATGATGTTTTCACTGATAATATATAAGATATTATAGTAGCAGTGTGTTCCAAGTAACCTTATTAACAACTCTTGTAGTAGGTGTTATTGATGTAAAGAGAAAATATATTGGTAAGTTAATAAGTTCATATTTATTATTAAACATTAGGACAAACACGCAGTTTCTGTTCATTTTGACTACATATTTCTCATTATAGGAATAAAAAAAGTTGCACTGACGTTTGGGTAAGCTAAAGACTTTGTCTACAGTTGTCACATAATCTTTATAAGATATAGGTGTCAGAATTCATCCTTGACTATTTAAATTCAAGAATCCCAGGGCCAAAAGTTTACAGAACGTTTTGTGTTTGCGCAAAGTTTCCACCCATTTTTTCTCTCTTTACTAAAGCCAAAAGGGAAATATCAGCAAACATTTGTTTAAATGGTGGCACAAGAGTTACTAGAATTCTGTAATGCTGAAAAGAGATTTGTGGTTCAGCCTGTGTAACAGCTCCTGCTCAGGCATAAGTAGCTGTTTCCCTGCATCGCCAGTCCTAATCCTGTTACTGGTATTAGCCAGGTTTCTGGGATGTCCGATTAGGGGGATTCAGTGTGCAGAAATCTTTCTATTACAGTTCATTCACATTTCTAGTTTAATTTGTAGGTTAATCCATTAAGAACACTTGGAAAATAATACAAACTAATTATTATTATTTACTAGCTGGGATACACAGCGTTTCCCGGGTTGAAGACTGGACCTTGAAGTACACCTGCAGCCTTCATTTTTTACATTGTCCTCACAATAACTATGCAAATTAGGAGTAAATGACAGTGCAGGCAGGTGTATTCTCATACCGTTTGGAATGGGGTGTATCAGGAGCAGACTGACTTACAGAACAGAGATCAGTACAGCTTCCAAAATCAGGTTTCAGAAATCTCTGCAGAACAGAGGGGGTGATTCAGCTGCGGACGGATATGCTGCTGCAGCTGCTAACATGTTAGAAGCTGCGATAGCTGTAATATGGTAATGCAGCAGGAGGCTTTACGCCTCCTGCATGCATTACTGATCCTAGCTGCGTCCAAGGACGCAGCATCAGTTTGTCTCCGATCCCTTCAGCCGGCTAAGTGACCATAGGGTCACGCAAGCTGGCCGCCACAGATGAGTAAAAGAGGCCAGGGAATCTCCATCAGCTGACCTGGCCTCTCCAGTCCCTGCCAACGGGCAGAAATGGCAGCAGACTGTCAATTACTGACAGTCTGCTGCCGGACTGCGTGCAGGATCGCAGACCCATACTGCACTTGCACAGTACGGGTCAGGCGCATGCACAGAATCCCGATAATCGTGAATCTGCGAGATCCCTGTCACTGCATCCGTAGCAGAATCACTCCCTGAAATCACTCTGCAGACCAACATTGAAGACCATGTCTAGCAGGGCTGCCATCAGGGGAGAAATGCCGGGGCTGGAGTCCCATTCCCGGACAGAAGGGGGCCCGTGTGGCTGCGATCAATCTCCCCTGCTGTTAATAATCTTCTAATGCTAAGCTTTCCCAGGAGCAAAGATTTTGGATTGATTATGCTGTCTGCCACAGTCTGAATGTATTGTGGGCCTGATTCAGAGCCGGACGCTCTGACCAGAGCGCTCGCTCTGAATCAGGGCCCTCCTACCTAAAAATGGAGCGGCCTCCTGGCCGCTCGCACAGCTGTGGGTGACCACCAACAGCTTATGCGAGCGGCCAAAAAGATGGTCGCGATGGTCATGCGGTAGGGTCTCGTGGCCGCAAGCCCTGGAGTAATTTTGGCTCTATCAGAGCCAAAATCACTCCCACTGACATCACTAGTGATGTCAGTGGGGCTGGACCCAGACGGTAGGCGTTCCCATGGGAACGCCTCCGTCTGGCAGGCACGCCCACCAAAGGGGGCGTGCTGTCAGTCACCATCGACAGCACGCCCCTTTGGTGCGAGACCCGGAGCGACAACTTGTCGTGCGCATGCGCACTAGGGCACCATCGACCCGCTTGCGAGCAGGTCTGAAGCAGGCCTTGAGTGCTGAGCTGCTCATGAGCCTGCCAGAGTGTGGCGGTGCATGTATGAAGCCAGCCCCTCAGCCCCAGAACCTATGTAATTTAAGTGTGTCCCAGTTTTATGGCATTGTGTGTGGCCCTGATGAAGTTCAAACCTAGGCAAAAATGTAATCCTGGTCAAAATATACCACCATGCCAATTTTGGTGGAGCTAGATACAAAACTCTGGCCCTGCATGACAGACAGACACACATACACACACTTTGTCGCCTATTATATAGATTTGATTTATTAACGTGAAAATCCTTTTTGCACTTTTTTCTTCTCATGCACTGATGAATAGTAACTCCATTAAGACAGCTGGGAAATGGGAAAGGGTTTCATTTATGTGCTGCACATGATTAAAAACAATGTAATAAAGTGGCAAAATACAATTTAATGTTCATATGATTCCATGTTAAAGAAAAACTGAAAAGAAGTTCCCTGTTGTAGTTTTGACACATATTTCCTTTAATTTAATTCATGTGTTGAATATTTCTGCCATATTAGAGGAGGTGTTATGTATACAGGAAAATAACTTTGTGTCAAAAAGGCAAAACTTACATGTGTAATCTTTTAGACATGATAGGAAATATTTCATAGTATTCAAGCAACGCAAAACATAGTATTGGTGAAATTACACATCGTATCATCAAAATGAAGAAAAGTATCTGAGAAAAAATAATCTTCACCTTCTACATCATTATATTCAACATCGCTTTTGCAAATGTAATGATAGAAAAGTGAATACAGTATTACAGTATATAAAATAAATCTTATTGCTGTTTTATATCCTGCTGCAAAAGTGCCGACAGTTGGTTTTGGAAACCCGACCACTTAGTGAATATACTATATGCATGATGTGATTTTTAATGCTACTAGCTGTATTCCTTTCCCTTGGCCACAGTTGAATCTTCTGATTTAACCGTACAATACAAATTGCAGCAGTTGTCTTGTAAATCAGAAGACACAGTCCGTGTGCTGTCTATTTTTGTTAGAACACTGACTGTAATAGACTGTAGCATTAAAGACTGTAGTATGCTACAATTTGTGTTTTCTTTCATTAAAAAAAAAAAAAAAAAACAGTTATCAAAATATTATTTCATATCACATTTTAAAAAATAATTTATTTTAAGACTAAATACATGTAGTCACTTTGCTGTGATTATCTTCCTGTTTCACTTTGCCAATGGTTCCTAGTGACTTCATCGGAGGCTGCATTGTTAATGTGCGATCTTTGGGTTAACTGGTTCCTTGTTAGTTCATAAATTGCTTATGAATATATCAGGATTTTGTTTTACTAAAGGCTCATTGTGGCGACTTCACCTACAAAAACCTTTTTTTTTTTTTTTTATTTATTTTTTAATATAAATATATATATATATATATATATATATATAATTAAAAATAATTAATATGCAGGCTACGCAGTCCTGTGGGAATAGTGCCCTTTTGCAGTGGCAAACGCAGGATTTCTAGAGGGGTTTTTCCAAATGCTTGATTTTAGAGTGAGTGTGGCCGGTCCATGAAGAGGGTAGGATTGGCATTTAACCAGCTTTAATATGCGTCATACAAAGTGTATTATGTGTCATAATTCCAGCATGTACAGGAGCAGAGAGCACAGTAAGTCATTAAATGCGGCAGTATGGCCATTCTTCCTCAGCTGAATGTTTTTATTTTAGATGTGGGCACCATTCCAGGGCATGGGAGCAAGTCCGGGAGTCTGAGGGAGCAGCAGAAGAACCTAGCACTGCCCTGGACATATATGTAAATATTGGACTCTATAGCAGTACCTCCCTAACGGTGCATGTTTTCCAAAGCCCCTAATTGGTGCACAGGTGTATTTATGACTGGCTGATACTGTACATGTTAAAAGATCCACAGGAGGTGCTATTTATTTCATTTATGATACAGAGAAGAACATGCACCGCTAGTAAAATTCCATTATATTACTATTTCTATTGTGGTCATGGTGTTTGCTGGGGAGGGGGGTTTCCAGGCAGACGGAACAATTGCCCTGCGTTTGCCTATGCCGTTTTGGGTTTTTCTTGGGGTGCTTAGCTGAAAGACCTGGATATACAGTAATTGTCCTAATAAATCAAGGAAAATCCTGCACATAGTGCCAGCAGTCCTTCACAGTAATATTAACATGTTAACTATTTGCTTCCTGTATTAATCATTTTGAAGGGGACATTTGGAACCTTGATCTATAGCCTGTGGGGGAACTTCTGCACAAAAAAACGTTTTTGCACATTTAATTAGCTGCTTGATTAGTGAGCAGTGGTGTAACAGTTAAGCTGGATAGCCACTGAATGACAGGGCGACCCAAAGATGAGATATAATGATACATCACATCGCCATACACACTACACGATCCAGCGTACAACGCCGCAATATATCGTTTCATGCTGAATGTAACAACACCATGTCGGCCATGGAATTGTCCCATCTGCACAGCACAATAGATGGGATGATGGATTGAACATGCACACTATACAATCTGTACGATATATCGTTCCAATCCGTGTCAGAACGATATATCTGACGATAGATTGTATAGTGTGTACACAGTTTAACTGACAAAACCGTTCCTGTTTGAAATGAGTGCAAGCAAAATATTTCTAAGTGCATTCAACATCTCTATTCACTCGGTTGATTTAACCATTTGGTTACTGGCTAATGTTGAGAGTCCTTAATCAATAGGCTGCAGGTGCACTTTACTAACTGCCGTTGGTCAGCAAGTAAATAGGCAACCAAAATCCAGCTTAAGTGTAAGCTCTGTGTTCATAAGCTAAACTGAATATTATATAAGAATCAAAAATAAAAAATAGTTCTTCAAAAAAGACTCCTAGTAGCAGGTAGGTTAGATGTCCAGATTCTGTGCATGATAGTATGAGCAGTGCAACCTCCAGGGGAAATGTTCTGATCATACATAATTTGCATGTACAGAAGTAAAAACAATGCTTTTAAATAAATGCACGTTTACAGTTTTTAATTAGGGTTAAAGGGTATTGTAGACCAGTGAATAGAATGGTATTGTGGCGAACCAATCACAGTACATGTAACATGACATGACACCATCCATCCTTCCAAATGTTTTCCAAGTGCAGTGCATGGACAATTACTGTAAGCCCTCAGTCTGGATAAACTGTTTGAATAGAAATGTGGCAGAGACAAACAGGTGAAGGGAAATGTTAATTGCAAGAGGATTTTTTTGTTATCGCTCATCCGGGCTGATTCTAAAGGCCCCCATACATCAGAGATTGATTGCAGCAAATGTGCAATTTGCAATCGATTGTGTATAAAAATCTTTCCCTTTTTCAATCGATTGCTGCAATCAATCTCTGATGTATGGGGGCCTTTAGTAGTGATAAGCGGTTTGGATTTGGCTCGGGTCTTCCCGCCAAGTTCCAATCTCGGAGCGAGGCAAAATGTCATCTATAGTATCATGGACATATCGGCAAAGATGTCTGAACTTGGCGGGAAGATCCGAACCGCTCATCTCTAATTCTAAGCCGCTGCTGCGACCACTATAGTGTCTTCTCCCATATTCGCATCTGCGACTTTATGCTAATGCTAGTGAAGATTACGTCTGGCTGTGCAAGGACTGAGACGCCCACTTTGAGCGTAATAACACTTGGTGCATCTTGAGACTCCACCATCGAAACTTGCACCAGCCCTATGGCACTGCAAATTACAGTTCAGCTATGACACGCCGCTTCCAAACTCTACATTTATCTGCACATTTTAGATCTCTTGCTCTTTTTTTTCCTATCCAGAGATAAAGAGTGATCTTAAGCTGGAGTTTTGTACACCGCACAATTTTTCAAAATCAAAACCACACATCAAACTGCATTATATCAAACCAACATTGCCGAATGAGACTTGGAAGAGATATAAACAGATACATGTATCATTTTATTGATGGGGTCCCCACAGACCTTAATCCGGCCCTGTTGCTGGGTGCCTGTAGGTTGCAGCCTTCTAACTGCCCCCCTGGAGGTGACAATGTAGGACATGGTACAGAATCAGCAGGCAAATGTGTAGTCAACAAATCCAGAGTAGGGATGGCTATTGATGGTCAACAAGCATCGATAGTTTGCCATCGATGGTGGAGATCTATTGATTTCCCACCATCGATGGCATCCTGTCCGTAATGTGTTTTTTTTTTGCTGATGTACCACTGTGCTTAGTCCCATTCCCATGTTGCTAAGCCCCATCCCACAAAGTGCCTTAAAGTCACCACCCCCAGATCTGATTGGTTCGTCGAAATGACCATTGGGGTGTAAACAATTGATGGTTTCAGGTTATAGATGTTAATCACCAATCCCACGAAAGCCATCTCTAATCCAAGGTCACTTGCGGATGTGTAAACTCAAGAGACAGACCAGGGTGGGGGTCACAGGTTAAGGTGTAGAATGTTGTTCAGACAAGGTACTGGTTCACCTAAATAATAACAGGGTAGCTAAAGCTGGCTATGAGACCTATTATACCTCTTTTCCACCAAAAACCTGGGTTTTCAGACATGGGGCCTGATTTAGACCCGCTCGCAAGCGGGTCGAAGTTGCCCAAGTGCGCATGCGCACGACGGAGGCGGCTCCATCGTGCGCATGCGCGAGACCCGAATAACGACGGCCAACCTTTTGGCTCTGATACGAGACCCTTTTGGCTTGCGACGAGACCCTACCGCAAGGGTCTCGTCGCAAGCCCGATGGTCGCGATGGTCTTGACCATCGCGACCATCATTTTGGCCGCTCGCTATAGCTGTGGGTGGTCACCCACAGCTATGCGAGCGGCGTGGAGGCCGCTCCAAAAAGGAGGAGGGACGGCCCTGATTCAGAGCGAGCGATCTGTCAGAGCTTCCGGCTCTGAATCAGGGCCATGGTTCCAACCCAGGTGAGACACCGTTTACACAGCACCATCAATCTGGGTTATTCTCAGGTCAGCCCCGTTCACACTGAACCTGGGTCTGCCCTGCTAAACTTGTGAAATCATAAAAAGTGGGAGGTGACTGCTCCACAACCACCAATCAGCTCATTTTAGGCATGACTCAGGTCGGATAACCCGGGTTGCGCTGTTTACACTGCACCATTACCCAGGTCCATCCTGGGTCCGACCCTGGTAGCTAGCTGGGTTGGATTGCCGGGTCATTTGACCTGGGTTATTTTTCAGGGACCCTTTTACACTGAGCTGCGACCCGGGTAGACCCAGCAAAAACCCAGGTTTTTTCTCTCTTGTAAAAGGGGTATTACTCGCACTGTGCAGTGCTCAGAGTGAGCTTTAAATAGGCAGACTAGTTCAAATTTGTTTACCATATGATATCAGGGTCACATGCGACCTGTATGTTTAAGATTACACAGAGGCCACCCTTCCACCCGTAGAGAAAGCACCATGGCCAGGGAAACCAGCCGCAGCAGATTGCGAGTGCCTGGCAGGTTGCAAGAGGGAGCTGTCGGACCAGGTAAGTCAGCATTGGTGCCCTTTTCTGACCATAAAATTCTTTTATTGTGGTCATGATCCAAGCTGCTGGCCAGAGGGGGAAGGGTTTTATCTGGGCAATTGGAAACCCCCTGCATTTACCTATGACTTTCTGCCTAAATCTTTTTCTTACTTTACTAGTGAGGAAGTACCAAAGTATACATAACCTGATGTCACATTCCTGTGTGTTTTATGATCCCCAAAGAAATATACACATTAAAAAATCATGTTGCAAATGCAAACCATGTTTGCCTAAGGTGTGGTTTTAATATCAGCAGCTTACTCTAAATCATTTATGGGATGCTGTAAACCACATGAAACTAGTTTGGATCTTTTAACGCGTTGAAATTATGTGAGTGTGCATTCTTCTGTAACCACCCATAGAAATGGGGCCTAACAGGAAATATTGCATATACCCCTTTCACACTGAAAATTAAATTATCGGGTAATTAACTTTTACCTGGTAATACCCCTTTCACACAGAAAATTGAAATCCTGGGGTATACCCCTTTTACACCAGAGCAAAAACCTGGGTTTTTGCTGGGTCTACCCAGGTTGCAGCTCAGTGTAAAAGGGTCCCTGAAACATAACCTGGGTCAAGTGACCCTGCAATCCAACCCAGGTAGCTACCAGGGTTGGACCCAGGATGGACCTGGGTAATGGTGCAGTGTAAACGGTGCAACCTGGGTTATCTGACCTGGATCATGCCTAAAATGAGCTGATTGGTGGCTGTGGAGCAGTCACCTCCCACTTTTAATGACCTCACAGGTTTAGCAGGGCAGACCTGAGTTCAGTGTGAACAGGGCTAACTTGGGAGTAACCCAGATGAAAGGTGCAGTGTAAATGGGTCTGACCAGGGTTGGAACCATGTCCAAAAACCCAGGTCGGACCTGGGTTTTTGGTGGAAAAGAGGTATAATTCACTTTTACGCAGTAATTTGCTAAACAACCTGGGATTTTTCCCTGTGTGAAAGGTTCATCCCAGGGACTAAATTCCCAGGTCTCCCTGAAAATAGGTTCTGAATCCCTATTTTCTCTCATGACTGGGATAGGGCTAAACCTCTGCTGTCATTTTAATGAACCCGTCTATAAGGAAATGTACCTTATATGTAATTTTAATTTTATTGAAAGAGGAACAAGATATTGTGCTGAGTCATAATTCTGTCATGGGACTATACAGTATAATACACATGGAATCTCTCCTTAATATGATTGGGAAGTGAAAGAAAACATTTTAATAAAAGAAAGCACTGGTACTTAAAGTGCTCATATAGTATACTCATCAAAATTTGGTGTCCAATTAGGCCACAAATGACACCTTTTATAGTACTAAAGAGACTATTGATTCTGAGATGCTGAATTGCTGGTGGGAGAATTGGGCAGAGATACTTATGGTGCATACACACAGTCAGATATGTCAGATGAACGATTTTATGAACGATTTCAGACAGTATTATAATGAATGGAATCGTCCAAATCTGACTGCAAACACATGAGATGTCAGATATCGTTATCTGACAAACAGGAATGCACGTCTTTCATTGTTGCAGTCACACATGTCAGATTTCCTTTCAAATATGAAAGATTGAACGATTTTTAAAACAGTTATCGTTCAGATCCGACAGAAAATGTGACCGTGTGTATGCACCATTACACCTTATTTGTGTGGCTAACCTCAGAAAAACCTATTATGGATTAGGATACAGGTCTTGGATTATCAATACTAAAAGCAGAAGACTTTGGGCCTGATTCAGCAGCGTAGACAATTGCAATTACGTACACAGAACAAGCGGTTGTTAACCACTGTGCATGAGCATGCACCACACTGCGCGCACGCTGCGATCACACCGCGATTACCGACGTACTGATGAATTCATTGCAGAGTGAGTGACAGACTGTGAGCGTTTGGGGGTGGTGACGGGGAAGTGTTTGGAAAAACGCAGACATGTCGCAGTTTCTGCGGCTGGTCAGATGTGTGACGGGCCGATGTGTGTCGATATATATGCAGAAGTGCGAAGTAGTAAGGACATGAGAAAGCAGCAGTGGGCATCTCTAAGCCGACTGAACTGTGGCAAGCATTAGCCTACATTCGCAGCTGCATTACGTGCAAATTCGTAGCTGCGTAGGCAATAGCGATCTTTACTGAATCAGGCCCTTTGTCCGCTGGGACAGCCCAACAATTTCCCCACTGCCACTTTAAAAGAAAGTTACTGCTTAGGTCGTGTCTTTCTGACTTGTCTGGAATTCTTAAGAAGTGTCTTCAACCCAGAGATAATTTAGCAATGAACCGTAAAGATTACAGTATCAAACCATTTCACTTGTGGTCTGTCGTGAGAGTTGCTGAGGCGGATCCTGCAGTGTGATCCATAACAATTTGAGGAAATCGCCATCGCTGTGGAGACATTTGCGGCTACGTGGGAGATGTCATAGCCACGACCATTTCTGCCTAAAGCCATGCCACAATAAATATAGAGGGTGGTTGCCCTGAATGGGGTCTTGCATGAGAGTGCCATTGTGGAAAGGGTTCAGTAAAGGAAGTATCTGGACCAGTGACCCACGCAAAGGGGATATGGTCTTCACTGCTGCACATTTAATGGCCCCCTAGGTAAACACCAGGTGTGGCAGGTGGGGATGAAATGAGCGAGACACCAAAGCACTAAGAGGTCTAGATGATAGAGACAGGCACAGTCTTGGCAGGTGGCAGCAAAGAATAGGTTAGATCTGAGGTCTGGGTTTAGAGAGGACAGAGTTAACAGGCAGAGCCATAACTAGGGATGGGCAAGCAGTGCTACTATCCAGGGCCTAGAGGGTGGCACCATCACTCCTGTGTTGGCTCCAGCATTTGGCTTGCAGGCTGCCTAAAATCCTAAGCACACACTAGTTTCCGCTGCATTATTATACTTCTGATGCTAAACTCCTTTTTGGTCCCAGCAGCCCTGACCCCTTATTGTGATGTCATAATGTCACATGTTTGGAGGGTACACATAAAAGGGTAAAGAATCTGAGTAGACATCCGAGTGAAAGCAGACATCCAGCTCACAGAAGCAGATTAAGCCAATGAATGTGCTTCCTATTTTAAAAAGGGTTGTGCAGTCAGGGTAGGCAGAGCCTCCCCTGTCATACTCCTGAGATTCAATATAAAAATTATTAGAATAATACAAAGAAGATATTTATAACTTATAAACATCTTCTTTGTTTATTGTAATAATTTTTATAGTTAACACTCACCAGCTTTGTGGAGCTCCCTCGGACTGCTGGAAGACGAGAGATGAGGCAGCAACAGCTCAACCTCGCTTCTGTATAGTCAGATACTGCTTGCAGGGGGCGGTGCCACACCATGGGCAGTAAGCTGCACTGAAAGAGAGCTAATAGAGGCATGCCTCTGAGTATGGGGGAGTGCCTTGAGCCAGGGGCATCTTTAGAAAGAATGGGGGCCCCTCCTCTTACCCCGGCGGCCAGCAGCCGACTGAAGCGGCTGGCCAGCCACCACAGAGTCAGTAAACTCTGGGCACTAGAGTGTGCCCAGAGTCTACTGTGCACACGCAGATCACCAGGGAAATGGCACGGCCGCCATTTTCCCGGCGATTAACTCAGCGCATGTGCAAAACACTGGAAAAATGGCCACCGTGGCCACTTTCTGGCGTTTTGAGCAGCGCTGAGAGACCCGACACTGGACCTTGGAGAGGTAAGCTTTAGATAATATGGGTGCAGGTTGTGCGGTGCGGGTCCCCCCTGGACCCTGCACCCATTATAGATACGCCCCTGCCTTGAGCACTGATGGACACCTTGGAGGTGTCATGTGGCCAGGAAGTGTACTGCAGTGTTTAGAGATCGGAACTCAGTCAGCAGTAGCAAGAGAAGTCATAGTGATGCAGGTAGGAGAATCATTGGACACTGAAGCTTAGTGTAGTGAGGGGAGAGCTACAGTGAGTAGGGGGTGAGACACACTTGCCGACATTACTGGGCAGCTTTCCGGGAGCAGCAGGAGGGGACCTGCTGCTCTCCTCTTTGGGGGGCAGGACCAGACGATATACGGCATTATGCCCCACCCCCTTTACAGAAACCCCCCGCGATTCGCGGGTCCATGATTTGCGCCATTTAGCCCCGCCCCTTCCCTAAGGACCTGAAAATTCCAGGTACAATCTCCCCATCCTGCCAACTTCACCAGGAAGTGGGTGGGATGTGGGAGATATGCCTACTCTTCCGGGGGTGCAGAGGCTTACCCGAAAAATCGGGAGTCTCCCGCAATTCCCGGGAGAGTAAGCATGTATGGGGTGAGACAGGCTCCCAGCAGTCAGACCCATCTCCATGAGTTACTCCCCAGCCATTGACCTCACCGCATGTCACTGGTTTTAAATACCAATAGCCTGCAGGGGATTGGCTGGACCAGGATATGGGAGGATAACCAATACATTGCAGGACGTTCAAACATACTAGACACAATAAAATATAAATATTAAAAAATATATAAACCTTTTGTAACTGCTGTGGCTCAACTGGCAGGAGTGCTGTTGTGCACTTCCAAAGGACCCAGGGTCAAATCCTGCAGACCATGATCGTGACACCATGCTCCTCACAAGTGGTTGCTTTGGGGAGGACGATCTACGTTTAACTACTTGGCCAATATGATAGTAATTTGCACAAGGTTAGATTTTTGGTCGGGATCGCCATGAAGAAATTATTTTGCTGATGTGAAAACTGATTGCTATTGTTACAGAGTTTGAACGTGTGGCAGCAAGCAGTAGCCAACTATAATCCACCACAACCTTAGGATAAATGATGAAATATTTATGTATAAATATATATATATATATATTATATATATTAGTATATACAGATATATAAACAGTATATATAGTATATATGTCTATATAAATTTATAAGGCCCTCTCTAGAAATGCTGCGGTTGCCCCTTGTCTAAAGCTTGTGGCAAAATTAGGGATATTGCTCCTAAACACTGACTTCAAGGTCGATAAGGTGGTAAAACAATTCTTGGGTTTTGTCTTAGGACGCAGCACTGGGATCTGCAATGCTGTCAGGAGGCGTCTTTTCTCCTCAGACTGCTGCATTACCATATGTTAACATCCCTGCTGGGTCCAAAGATGCAGTAGCGATCCTAACAGCGTCCATCTCTGAGTCAGGCCCAATGACAGGAGTGCTCACGTCACAACAGATACATTTATTTTGAAAATAATGACAATTTTTGGCATAATGTCACACTATGACTTATCTTATAAAGAGATCTCAGTGCTTAAAACGACTGTAATCTCAATATTACAAAGCTATAAAAGGTTCCTTCTTTTTTTTTTTTGCTTAGCACTAGTAGATCTTTATCTGAAGATTGTGATTAGGAGATGTTAGGAGAGTTCAGGGTAATTCTTGACCCTATCTAGCCTGGAGCTAGACTGCATACCTGGAGCTGTGCCAGCACCACTGCACAGTACAATCTGCAGGCATGCAGTCTGCCTGTGAACTGATTCCAATGAGGCCATGCACCATGTGTTTTCAGGAGTCCAGCTGATCTAGTGATCCTGGAACAGTCTAGTCCAGCAACCTCTTTGTATTCAATTGCTAAACATAATGTGGTGTCATGTTGGCCTTACACGCAACAGTAACAAAAATCCCATAGTGTCATTAATGCAAGACCTCGACAAACTATTGTTACACATACTTTACGCTTGAGAAACTGCTTCTGCCACAGACTGAAATACCTATTACTTCATTATTTGTTCAAAGTAGACTGTCACTTCCACATCAGATCACTCTGGAGCGTGAACAAAATGAAGTACTGATTCATCCAACTTCTAATTGCTAAAAATATTTAATAAATGAATAAAGAAATAACTTACAATTATAATTGTTGTTACTTAAACTGCAGTTTCATGGTGAATGTTACAATCTGTATCTCCTGATCCTGCTAGCAAGTACACGCCAATCCTTTCTCTGCCAGAGGGCTGTTGACTTTTCCACCTCCTGCTGCCAGGCCATTTATTTCATACATCAATAAACCCAGAGTGGAAAAGATTTGACAGTAAAGAATAGGACTGTTCCTGGGAGGTAATGAGTAAATCAAGGTTTGGTTCTAACTTTTTGGAAATAAGTCTGACTGTGGTATTCATCATCACTCCAGACCGTGCATAAAATATGTCTACTAAACATAGGCAATACACTCGTAAAGAATAAATGGCACAGGTGTGTGCCTGACAGCAATAAAACAGCACCCAAAGCTTACTGAAGTGACTAACGGCACAAAGGCAAAGGTGCACTGCTGAACGCAGATTCCCGATGATCTGCATACAATCACGCAGAACGGGTCCTGTGTGATTGTATGCATAGCGGCAGCAGACTGTCAGTGATTAATAGTCTACTGCTGTTTGGGGGTGGGGGGAGGGTGGCGACGGCCTCCATTTTCCAAAACGGAGGCATGCATTAGAAGACTATGGCCTGTATTCAATTAGAAGCGAAAAGCTGAAATCTGCGAAAAAGTATCACCGATTGCGACTTTTCATCTGTCGGAAAAGTATCGCCGTATTCAATTCATCTGCTTTTCGTGTACGCGAAAACGCAATGCAATGTAAAAGGCAAAAAAGATTTGCCTCTGAATAGGTGGAGAAAAGAAGTGCAAAATTTTTGTTTGGGGGTGCAAAGGTGGGGAAAGCACTCAGAACCCTTAGGATAGCCCCCCAATGGACAACTGCGTCAAAAAAATCTTTAAAAAACCTTAAGAACACCCCAAAAAAGTGCTTTGAATTTGGGGGCAAAAAAGTGCAAAGTGGGGGGACAAATTTGCAAACTAGCGAAATAAGGTTCTGGGGTGCTCTAAGAAGGGGTCAAGTGTTTTGGGGATTGCAGGTGCATTTTTGGGAGTGTACTTTCACTTTATTTAAAAGTTCACTTTAGAGACATTAAAATATGCTAGCACCCATTTTCAGGTACCCCAAATTTGACTGGACTACTTATTTCACCTAAAAATACTGCTTTATATCATTCTTCACCACTTGTGAAAATACGCTAATTAGTGACAATTCTGTGAATTAAAGTACCCCAAACAGTTTTATTCTGGCTAATCGGGCACTACTACATTAATCCCCAATGTTTCTGCATGTCTTTGGGGGGTTCAGGCTGATTTTCCCAATTCTGACATCACTTTTCTCGTCTTTTTGACTTCGCGTGTCTCAGTTTTCGCGTACTTTGAAATTGAATACGCCGAATAGCGGGGGGGCGCACGATAAGTTTCCGCGGCTAAAATACGCGATGTAGGCGAAAACTCCGGCAGGCAAAACTTTATCGCGGGTGCGAAACTAATTGAATACTGCCCATAGTTGAGTTCTTGTAGACTTTAGATGTGTACTGGGAAGTTTAGGGATAGTGTTTTTGATTTGTTTATTATTTGGTAGCAATAAGTTGACAGTTCATGGAATAAGTTAGGACGTGTAGCATTTGGCTTAGGGACAATGAGCATTTGTCATTGGCAAATCTTTTTTTTTTTTTTTATTATTTATAGAATACTTCTCTACACATATAAAAGAATATTACATATTAGTTTTTACTATGGAAAGGTTGTAAAATAATATCTTAAAAATTCACCCAAGAATCCAAACTTTTGTAATGTTTGTAGTACAAAGAGTCATAAAATCCTCGTCAAAGCCTTCTCTGCTTCCAATGCTATTATCAAAGGAAGTGTTTTGTGGCTGATGACGTGGTTACTTTGTTTAATTGTTCTTACATATGATTTCCAAAGTTTACATTTGTCAGATAAAACCAAATGGGTTGATAAGTAGAAGCGTGTTTAGTTATGACTTTGGTAAATAACTTATTAACATACTGCTTATAAATAAGATAGTTGGGTCTTCACCAGATTTCAGAATAACAAAGTTTGGCTTTAGTATTTAGTGCATGGAATGAAGCCCCATTAATCATTTTATTGCAAAGTTTGGTTTAGCACGAGAGTGTTATTAAAGGTTTTGTAGCATGTCATAGTAAATCCATCAGGTCATGGGCCTTTTAATAATATTTGTTTTAAGGTAAATTATTATTTCTTCTGTGATGTTTCTGTCCAGTAGGTGACCTGAGTCCATATCGAACTTGGGTAGATGAGAACGGTTGAGATAATTCTGTGTTACTTGGTTTAGCAAACGTTAGAAAGTAGAATGACATAGTAACTTTAAAATTTTTATTTATGTTGAGTAGGAATATGATGTTACATTTTAATCCTGGATTTTAAGTAGAGCATGCATATTTCTGGTTGAATTAGTGTACGTTTTTTATATAATTATTATATTCTCTGACAATATAGCATTCTGTTCTACTTTTGCCTTGATGAGTAATGAGATTGCAGCTTTATATTTGTTTGTACGAGTATAACTTATTTATATGCATAACTAATGATCTTTCCTCTTATACCCCTTTTACACCAGAGCAAAAACCTGGGTTTTTGCTGGGTCTACCCGGGTCGCAGCTCAGTGTAAAAGGGTCCCTGAAAAACAACCTGGGTCAAGTGACCCTGCAATCCAACCCAGGTAGCTACCAGGGTTGGACCCAGGATGGACCCAGGTAATGGTGCAGTGTAAACGGTGCAACCCAGTTTATCTAATCTGGATCATGCCTAAAATGAGCTGATTGGTGGTTGTGGAGCAGTCACCTCCCACTTTTTATGACCTCACAGGTTTAGCAGGGCAGCCCTGAGTTCAGTGTGAACAGGGCTGACCTGGGAGTAACCCAGATCAAAGGTGCAGTGTAAATGGGTCTGACCTGGGTCTGACCAGGGTTGGAACCATGTCCAAAAACCCAGGTTGGACCTGGGTTTTTGGTGGAAAAGAGGTATAATTGTTGGGCTTTCAATATAGTAGTCACGGGAGCATCTGAGTTATACCCCTTTCAGACATACAACCCGGGAAATTTCCTGCTCAGACCCGGGAATTTCTCCAGTGCAAAATCCCGGGTATTTGGTCAAGACCCCACCTACAGTGTCTACCCGGGAAATTCCCGGGTAGACCCCTTTCAGACAAGAGCAGGGTTTTTCAGAGTTTTACATAGAAAAACAGAGTTTTGTCATTAAAAGTGGCCGTTATGCTGGCACACATTAATGAGGTCATGCAAAGGTGGGGATGTGGTATAAGGGGACTGTGAGTTATTGTTATTGAAATAAATACAAAGACTTAATATTTGAAAGGTTCCAAAAATCTTTTATTTTAATAAAGGCCTTTGTTTTGCATACAAAGTTTGAAAGCCTTACTTCCATATTTCTTACAAAATACAACACAATTCAAAACCAAACAATAGTATCAAAAAAAATAACAGTAAAGTGCACATTTACTTCAGAACATTGTTAAGTGCGCATATAGCTATGAGGCATTAAACAAGCCTTTAAAATAAAAAAAATAGGACCATAATTTTTTGGTAGATCCTTGTTTACACTCAATATCCTATGACAAAAGCAGTAACCATAATATTTTCAACATCGTCATATGAAATATGTCTAGTTAACATCACTAGATATATTTGATCACCACATTTAAATATTTCTGTAAACTGTAAACTCTGGGTTTTTGTCAGGAGTAAGTTCCTGTGACAGAGTATTAGCTGGCAAAGTATCTTTAAATTGACCTTCAAGTACATTATCTAATGTACTATCTGTAAATGTTGAGGATGACTGAGGTGTTTGCGGATGCTTGGATATATGGGATGTAGTTTGGCCAAATGCTGGGGGGGACTTTACTTGTTGCGCATACTGGGATGTTTGGTTAAATGCTGGGGGGGACTTTACTTGTTGCGCATACTGGGATGTTTGGTTAAATGCTGGGGGGGACTTTACTTGTTGCGCATACTGGGATGTTTGGCCAAATGCTGGGGGGTGCTTTGCTTGTTGAGCATACTTGTATGTAGTTTGCCCAAATGCTGTGGGGAACTTAGCGTGCTGGCCATACTGTGATGTATGCTCAAATGAGGTGGGAGACTGTGGTTGCTGCACATACTGGGATTGTTCCCCAAATGAGTTTGGATAATTAGCTTGGTGCCCAAATGGGTGGGTGGTGGAACATGTTTTGGTTTGTAGTGGATTGTGCTCAAGATTTGAGTAAAAAATTTGCGGTTATCGCAACTAAGCCTTTCCTGCATAGCCATCATTTCCTTTAGCAAATTACTCTGCATTTCTCTCTCATTGGCCATGAACCGCTGCAGTCTGACATCCTCTCGTGTCTGCCATTCCGAATCTAGGTCGCGTAGTCGTTCACAAAGAATATTTGTCATGGCTTTGGTAGCAACATCAATTTTGCTCTTTTTACGTGTTGGCACTGTGACAACTGAAACTAAAAGAGAGAAAACATTGAGCAGATCATGTAAAAAATATTTCAAACACAAAACAATAAATGGTCCCAATTCTAAAAGCAGCACGTCTCTTTGCATGCGGTGCCCATCCTCCACTACAAGATAAACACAGAAACAATACTATATGCTAGAAATTTAAAGACAACATTACATAGATCAGTGGTTCTCAAACTCAGTCCTCAGGACCCCACATAGGTCGCTTTTTCCAGGTCACCCAGTAGGTGCACAGGTGTGTTCATTACTCACTGACACATTTTAAAAGATCCACAGGTAAAGCTAATTATTTCACTTGTAATTCTGTGAGGAGACCTGGAAAATATGCACTGTTTGGGGTCCTGAGGACCGAGTTTGGGAACCTGTGACGTAGATTAATGCAGCAGAACATAAGTTATTTGATTTAAACTTACTGTTACTACGTAGGGTGGGCTTGTCTCCCTGGGTCTGTGGCTCAGACTCAGAATCTTGCCTTTACGTTGGAGAGATCACATCTGTGCCAGTGCTTGGTTCAATGATGATGGTATTAGATGAGTCCTCATCTGGGTCATCAAATAGGACCTGCGATAATGCCGGGCTCTGCTGGCTGCTCTCAGGAGTTGTTGAAGGCGTGCATGTCGTTGTTGCAGACAGTGTGCCAGCATCACTTGAAGAAGATAGAGCAATGGGGTTGCATAGTGCTGTATGCCCAAAAGCCGAAGTGCATAAATCGTATAAGGCCCACTCCATCCTTCCCACACCACTGCGATTACGATTGTGGTCATGGACCTTTGTGTATTGTTTCTTTAGGCTCTTCAGCTTATTAAGGACTTGCTGCTGTGTCTTCACAATACCCCGGTTGGCCAGGATTTTGGCAATGTTGCAATAGATCATGGCATCTTTAACAGTGCCTATGATTTGAGCTTTTATTTCCTCCTCTCCCCTCACATGTAAGAGCTCACGGACCTCCTCGTCCTTCCAATGTGCCATGATCACCAACCACCTGTACACAGCAAAAATAAAGATTACCGCACTAAAGAAAACCCAGAAAATTTAGATAAAAAATAATAAATAAATAAGAAAATGAATAAAAAATAAATCTCTTGTTAGCTAATAAAGTTTTCAGTATTTTAATATAGATGCCATATATAATAAGAAACAAGCTCTTTTAATAAGGTAATAAAAAACAGTAATTTACATAGTATAACACTATGACATAAATAATAATATTAGATGCTAAATATGTTTACACACCTGGCACCACTCTCCAAACACCTGGTACAAGTTCACCTCGTAGTGTTGCGGGCCTCTCTGCAACTGTTGCAGCACCAAATCTGCCTTGTAGCACTGCACAGGCTTCTTAGCGCTATGTTTAGCGTGTATATGGCGTCTGCCCTCCACTGTCCGGCTGTTGCTGATGACCTCATCAACAGGCAGCAGCGTCTGGCCAATCAGGAGCTGTTTGGTGAAGCCTGGGAGTAAATTCCCGGGTAGCACCATTCAGACAGAAGCAGGGTAATTTAAGTCCCGGGAAAAACCCTGGTCGATTGCAGGGGTGGGCACCTTTCAGACAGACGCGGCTACCCGGGAATTTGGCCGAGGCAGGCCAAATTCCCAGGATTCTCGACAAGTCTGAAAGGGGTATTAGAGATGTTCTGAAAGTAGTCTACCACATATCCAGAACCTTTCACAGTCCTGTCGTTTCCATCTCAAAAATATTTCTAAGATCAGACCCTATCTCACCCAGGATGCTACAAAAACCCTCATACACTCACTGGTCATCTCCAGATTGGACTACTTTAACCTCCTCCTATCTGGCCTCCCCAAATCCCATCTCTCTCCTCTCCAGTCTATCCTTAATGCTGCTGCACGGCTTATCTTCCTCTCCAAACGCTCTACATCTGCCTCCCCTCTCCTACAAGCCCTCCACTGGCTCCCCTTCCCTTTTAGAACCCAATTTAAGGTTCTCATGCTCACTTACAAAGCCCTCACACAATCTTCCCCCATATACATCTCTGATCTCATCTCCCTTCACTCTCCTCTCCGCTCTCTTCATTCAACTAATGCACGCCGCCTTTCATGCCAGCTGATTACTTCCTCCCACTCACGCCTCCAAGATTTTGCCCAAACTGCTCCCCACCTCTGGAACTCTCTCCCACTCCCCATCAGACTCTCCACCTCTTTGCAATCCTTCAAACGAGCTCTCAAGACCCATTATTTCATCAAAGCCTTCCAGCTGTCATTCTAACTCCCTGATACATACACCTTCCTCCCCATCTGTGTCACCCCTGTTTGTCTTCCCCTCCCCTTTTAGAATGTAAGCTCTTATGAGCAGGGCCCTCTAACCTCTTGTACTTCTCCCTACTTTAGTTTCATCTACTTCTTACTCACCACTAGGGCACCTAACACTTGGCTGCTTATGCTCTGTTGCTTATCTGGGTGTTATGGTCACTAATGTAGCAATATATATTATCCATGTCCTGGTCCTGTATTGCATTGTTCTGTAAGTCGCTTGTCTACAACTTGTTTATGTGCTTTGTAAGGCGCTGCGGAACATTTGTGGTGCCATATAAATAAATGATGATAATAATAATAATAATATTATAATAAGAAATGCAAAATCTGATTGACTGTCACTTGTTTAGTTTGTAGTCAGGGCACAAAGTAATATGGGAGAGGGAGTACCTCAAACCCACGCAATCCACAGGGGCTTTGAGAGCCGTGCGGGGCCAGGTGGAAGGAGGCATGGCCTAATTGAGGGAGGCGTGACCATTCCCCCATTGGATAAAAAAATAAAGAATCATTTTTGCAGTGGTACGCAGCGGTGCGCAGTGGCGCTGGCGCAAGGGAGGCAGGCTATGTGAGCACCTCAGCCCGGTGCAACGCCAGGGGGGGCGCGATCGCTTCCCCCCACAGGCATAGGAGACTGCTGCAGATGGTGCTCAGCAGTCGCGAGCAGTCTCCCACTGCTGGGCTGCTGTGAGGTAAGAGGGAGGGGGGAGCGGAGCCGAAACCGGCAAGTCTAAGTTATTAGTACCCTCTCCCCTCCCCCTCAGCGCCCCTGGTGATCCACACCAGTATGTGTCATGGGGTCATGTAGATC
The DNA here is from genome assembly GCA_031769625.1 of Taudactylus pleione. Lineage (NCBI taxonomy): Eukaryota > Metazoa > Chordata > Amphibia > Anura > Myobatrachidae > Taudactylus > Taudactylus pleione. The sequence goes on along the minus strand of JAUIMM010000064.1, from coordinate 13,703,114 downwards.
CTGGGGCAATTGGCATGGCTACTCTCTTTAGTGGATCTGCATCTCTTCATTGTGTTTTGGATGCGAAGTCAGGGTGTACAGATTGGGGATGGTTGGCAACCACAGGGCCGAAACTAGGATATCCGTCACCCGATGCAAGGCAGCAATTTTGCGCCCCCTCCCTTCCTGTACCTGGATTTTGTCCTTACTCCTCCATAAGGCAGTGCACTACTCAGACGTCCCTGGTATAGTGACTTACATTATTCCACACACCATAATGCCCATTACACATTATGCCACACACTGTAATGCCTATTACCAAAGTGCCACTTACACATTTGCCAGACATCATTTTATATCCCACAGTAAGGCTTCTAATTACTTTAAAATTACCTGCTCGTTGCCAGGGGGTTACATGCTTGTTGCCATGGGGTTACATGCTTGTTGCCATGGGGTTTTATGCTCATTGCCATGGGGCTTTCATGCTCGTTGCCATGGGGCTTTCATGCTCGTTGCCATGGGGCTTTCATGCTCGTTGCCAGTGGGGTTTATGCTCATTGCCAAGGGATTTCACGGGAGAAGATGCAGCTTCCAGCATCTTCTCCTGGCAGCGCCAGCATTCCCGGCACTTCCGGGAACGCTGTGTGCATTGCGCTCTGCTAACAGACACTAGAGGTCCAGTAGGACCTCTAGCATCTGTCTCTTCCTTGGCGGTGGTAATTTTTGGATGGCCGTTTTGAGCAGAGCCCCCCCCCCCGCAATCCCCACCCGGTGCACGTGCACCTCTAGCCTCCCCCTAGTTTCGGCCCTGGCAACCATATATGTTCCCAATCCAATGGAAGTAGTTTTCCCTTTGAATAGTGGGTTTTTGATGGTTGCTAGCCATCGGATGCTACTTTCCGATGCCAATCTGATGACTGGCTTTTTTTTTTTTCAGCTGTGAACTACCAGAAGTGGTTTCCTCAGCTAAGTATGTGCGCATGTGCGAAGCTCCAACTGCTTTTGCGCACATTGGAACCGTTGATAATTATACCATTAAATGTGGCAGGACTGTGGTGTTTTGTGTTCCTGACTGTGATACTGGTGGCTTAGTGGTGGAATTCGGGATCTGGAGCATGGCAGGCTTGATATAGCATCTGCGCATGTGCAGATACACAAGCTGATGGAGAGGAGGCAACAGTGTACAGCCATGGCCAAAAGTTTTGAGAATGACACAAGTATTGGTTTTCACAAAGTTTGCTGCTTCAGTGTTTTAGACATTTTTGTCAGATGTTACTATGGTATACTGAAGTAAAATTCCAAGCATTTCATAAGTATCAAAGGTGTTTATTGACAATTACATTAAGTTTATGTAAAGAGTCAATATTTGCAGTGTTGACCCTTCTTTTTCAGACCTCTGCAATTCGCCCTGGCATGCTGTCAATCAACTTCTGGGCCACATACTGATTGATGGCCGCCCATTCTTGCATAATCAATGCTTGGAGTTTATCAGAATTTGTAGGTTTTTGTTTGTCCATCTGCCTCTTAAGGATTGACCACAAGTTCTCAATGGGATTAAGGTTTGGAGAGTTTCCTGGCCATGGACCCAAAATTTCGATGTTTTGTTCCCCGAGCCACTTAGTTATCACTTTTTTACCTTATGGCAAAGTGCTTCATCATACTGGAAAAGGTATTGTTCGTCACCAAATTGTTCTTGGATAGTTGGGAGAAGTTGCTCTTGGAGGATGTTTTGGTACCATTCTTTATTCATGGCTGTGTTCTTAGGTAAAATTGTGAGTGAGCAAACTCCCTTGGCAGAGACGCAACCCCACACATGAATGGTCTCAGGATGCTTTACTGTTGGCATGACACAGGACTGATGTAGCACTCACCTTTCCTTCTCCAGACAAGCGCTTTTCCAGATGCCCCAAACAATCTGAAAAGGGATTCATCAGAGAAAATAACTTTACCTCAGTCCTCAGCAGTCCAATCCCTGTACCTTTTACAGAATATCAGTCTGTCCCTGATGTTTTTCCTGGAGAGAAGTGGATTCTTTGCTGCCCTCCTCCAAAAGTCTTCGCCTCACTGTGCATGAAGATGCACTCACACCTGCCTGCTGCCATTCCTGAGCAAGCTCTGCACTGGTGGTGCCCCGATCCTGCAGCTGAATCAACTTTATGAGACGGTCCTGGCGCTTGCTGGACATTCTTGGGCCCCCTGAAGCCTTCTTCACAACTATTGAAGTTCTCGATGATCTGATAAATGATTGATTTAGGTGCAAACCTACTAGCAGCAATATCCTTGCCTGTGAAGCGATTTTTGTGCAAAGCAATGATGACTGCACATGTTTCCTTGCAGATAACCATGGTTAACAGAGGAAGAACAATGATTTCAAGATCCACCCTCCTTTTAAAGTTTCCAGTCTGTTATTCTAACTCAATCAGCATAACAGAGTGATCTCCAGCCTTGTCCTCATCAACACTCTCACCTGTGAGTCACTGACATGATGTCAGCTGGTCCTTTTGTGGCAGGGCTGAAATGCAGTGGAAATGTTGTTTTGGAGATTAAGGGCCTGATTCAGACCTGATCGCACGGCTGTGTTCGCACGCAGCCTGTCGATGCAAAAATATGCTAATGATCCCATATGCAATGTAACTGAAGCACAATAAGTAGACATCCAACACTACATAATGCCGCATACTTCCCTTTACTTACGTACTCGCAAGACAGCGAAAACATCTGTAACATCGAGAACCATCGGACCCACACGCACAAGTTGTAGTTGACCTGACCCTACCACAGACATTGCTAATGTATGTGTGTGTAACTAGATGCTAGGATGCATATGCCGTCGCTGGGGCTTAATTATGCACGCCCATGAAATGGCGTTTAAATGCCCAGGCACGCCTGTGTCTCTCTGACCCCCCCCCCCCCCCATCTTCACCCTGAAACACTCAGGTCCTGTCAATCACTGTATGGAGGCTCTATGTGCTCGCTGTGGTCAATGCCCGATCGCAGCAGCCGGTTCGCGTATGTGCACTGCGACGCATACGCATACACAGAATGCAAACATCGACAGACTGTGTGTGAACGCAGCCGTGCGTTCAGGTCTGAATCAGGCCCTAAGTTCATTGTCATGGCAAAGAGGGACTTTGCAATAAATTGTAATTCATCTGATCACTCTTCATGACATTCTGGAGTATATGCAAATTGCCATCATAAAAACTGAAGCAGCAGACTTTGTGAAAACCAATACTGGCACTGGGACCTGGTGATGACTAATACTAAGGAGGAACACAAGGAAGATGTACTCGGAGGCTGACAGGACTCAGGAGGTAGCACTGGATACGGGGAACTGAGAACTAGCTAAGGTTAGGGAGTTGACTAATTCAGTAGCCAAAGGTTCTCCCTGTGACTTAAACTAGAACTCTCCGAAGGTAGTGAGGGCAAGCTCCCAAGACCATGGACTAAACAATGAGGAAGGATAGCAATAGCCACCGTCACTAATCTGATATTTCCGGTTACAGCTGGTGATTTTGAAACTGATGGTTCTGGTTTATAGCTGGTGAATGAGGAACCAATGGTTCTGGATACAGCTGATGAATGTGGAACCGCTGGTTCTGGATATAGCTGATGAATGTGGAACCGATGGTTCTGGATACAGCTGATGAATGTGGAACTGGGTAATTGGTAATCGGATAGGTACCGATGAGGTTAGACTTGAGTAGGTACAATGTAGACCGACAGCGCTGGTATCGGATAGGGGCCAACAGAGCTGGTATCAGATAGGGACTGATGATGCAAGTACTTCTACAATGACAACAAGGAGAAGTCTGGAGCCTAGTAATGTAGCACAGGAGTGAGACGTGTTGTCCAAGGCACTGACTGCTAGTCAGTGCAATCCTTTTATCCCCCCTGATCTGTGCTGATTTGCTGAGAGGATCAGGTGTCCATTACGATGTGTCCGATTGGACGAAGGTTGCGCCACACTGAATGGAGCACAGAGTCACATAATCACACTGACTCAGGGACTGGAGAATCAGCGGTCAGCTGACCGCAGATGTCATGGCGACGCCCAGGTCCGTAGATGGCTGGAATGCCAGCAGGGTTACTGCAGCCAGGGGAAGATGGGGTACACTGCAGACAGTAGCGCAGAGCAGAAACCTGAGAGCTAGCCTAAATAGATGACCTGTGCAGGCCAGTGCACCAGCGTGAATGTGAGATCTGTACCGCAGTAACGCGATTCCTGACAAATTTGCTGTGATATGATGGCTAGTAGCAATTGCATCGCTTGATTTGATAGTGGAACCCCAGCACCGAATGACTCCCGAAGTGCATCCCTAGTAGGGACCCAGTTGACTTACAGCTGAATTGGGTTGAGCACACATGAATGGTGAACCAGAGGATAGTTGACAGTGGGCCTGATTCAGCAAGGAACACTGTTGATTATACGCACGCAATCGTCTGATTGTTGTGTACTGCCCATGTGTTTGCATCGCAGTGCGTGGACTAGCCACTGCGAAAGCAGAGGATACACAGACCCATGGCAGAGTGATTGACAGGAGGTGCCATTTGTGGGTGGTGACGGGGGGGAGGGGTCTGGCGAACGCAGGCGTGACAGTGCATTTCAACGGTGTAGCATGGGCGTGCATAAATTAGCCACTGTGAAACCAGAGGCCACCTGAGGTCTCATAGCGTGCGGTGAAGTAAGCAATTCCTGAGTAAGGTCTGGGCTTCTCTATCTGTACGATGTTACTCGATTGTTTCTCTTTGTTGTTAAAGTATATGGATTGAGATAGGGGAAGTGGGCGTCCTTATGTCAGGCTGCGATCGTAATGTGAATGCAAACATTTAAATAACACCGCTGATATTAGCAACGCAGTTGCGTGCGTATAAGCAGAATAGCGATCTGTATTGAATCAGGCCTAGAATTGGTTCTAATTAACGCCTTCCGTCTACTTTGTTGAAAACTAATTCAAAATGTGTCCTTTTTTTTGCCATGGTTTTTATTTTTGGGCAAGTGCAAGTGGAAGACAGTCACCATATTACAGAACAGATACGTTCTGTCCACGCTCATCAACTTCAGTGCTTCTAGTAACACTTTATGTATTTTCTAACTATTGCTATAGTATTGACCTGAGCTACAAGTAATATCCCTGATGTAGTTTTATCCGAGAAGAAATAACACCTTGTCACTATTAGTTTCATTTGTTCACCAGCAGCTGATTTAATTAAACTTTTCAACTAATCCTGACAACTGTCACTGAACAAAACAAGGGGTCAATTACCATCATTCAGGTATATGTGAGATTTGCAATGAGCCAGAACAACCTATAATCAATTAGGTTTTATTGTTCTTGTACAGATTAGAGAATGAATGTCTATAGTGTTACTGCACATTTTATTCCTACATTCAGTGTTATACCTCTTTTCCACCAAAAATCCAGGTCCGACCTGGGTTTTTGGACATAGGGCCTGATTCAGAGCCGGACGCTATTTGCGGACGCTCGTTCCAAAAAAGGGGCCGGCTATTTAAATTGAGCGCTCGCTCTTTGCGGTTTGTTGACGCCTCTATATCTGAGCGAGCGAACGAAAAATGCGCTCGCTATTTTGTAAAGGCGCCTCTTTGCCGTTCGCATCACACGTCATCTCCGGTATTTATTAGATTAATCGGGTACATCGAAAGGCATCTGAACTGCTCGCAGTGCTTGTGGTAGGTTTTTCTTACCGCTATCACTGCGAGCAGTTCAGGCTAAAAGACAACCAAGTGACGTGGTCGATGACGCTCCTTTACTAATTATGCACTCCCATTAAACGCCCTTTTGACCGTTTGGCACGCCTGCGTTCGGATCTCCACTCCCCCGTTTTCAAGCACCTTCCCCTGTTACCACCCACAAACGGTACATTCTGTCAATCAAATTAGCAGCCCCTCGCTGTTTTGCTAGCGCATGATTTCCGACCGCAATGACTGGTTTGTGCATGCGCATTACGACCCATACGCATGCGTAGTTATGTGAACATCGCTCAGAGCGAATGAGCGGCCGCTTACGAGCGGCTCTGAATCAGGCCCATAGTTCCAACTCTGGTTAGACCGAGGTCAGACCCATTAATACCCCTTTTACACCGGAGCTAAAACCCGGGTTTTTGAAGGGTTAACCCGGGCAGCTCCCTGGTGTAAAAGGGGAGAGAGTTGGATCGCCGGGTTGACCCAGGTAACTAGCAGGGTTTAACACGGGCGTAGCCCGTGAAACCCTGCTGTGAGAACAGCGCACTCCGGGTCACGATGACCTGGAGTGCGCTGCTAGCCGGCCGATTGGTCCGGCTTCAGTGGTGCTTGGAGATGACGTCATCTCCAAGCAACCACTTTCACTTCGCAAAAGCCGGGTCTATGCAGACCTGACTGCGGTGTGAGCGGCGCTGACTCGGGAATTTCCGAGTCGGCGCCGGCAAATTCCGGGTCTGATCCGGATAGGAACTTTGGCCCTGATTCAGAGCCGGACGCTCTGACCAGAGCGCTCGCTCTGAATCAGGGCCCACCTCCATAAATATGGAGTGTCCTCCTGGACGCTCGTATAGCTGTAGGTCACCACCCACAGCATATACGAGCGTGCAGGATGATGGTCGCGACGGCCACTGCGAGCCGAAGCCTGCGGTTGAGTTTCTCAACCGTAAGGCCCGGAGTGATTTTGGCTCAGAGCCAAAATCACTCCCACTGGCATCACTAGTGATGTCAGTGGGGCCGGCTTCTGACGGTAGGCGTTCCCTTGGGAACGCCTCCGTCTGGGAGGCACGACCCCGGCACGCCCACCAAAGGGGGCGTGCTGTCAATCAACATCGACAGCACGCCCCCTTTGATCAGACACAACGAGCGAAGGAAAGTCCTTCGCTCGTCGCGTCTCGCGCATGCGCACGACGGAGCTCCCTCCGTCGTGCGCATGCGCAGTGCACACCATCGACCCACTTGCGAGCAGGTCTGAATCAGGCCCTTTGTTCCAACTCCGGGTCAGACCCGGAATTTAGGTGGAAAAGGGGTATTACACTGCACCTTCGTTCTGGGTTGCTCCCAGGTCAGCCCTGTTCACACTGAACTCAGGTCTGCCCTGCTAAACCTGTGAGATCATAAAAAGTGGGAGGTGAATGCCCCACAACCACCAATCAGCTCATTTTAGGCATGACCCAGGTCAGATAACCTGGGTTGCACCGTTTACACTGCACCATTACCCGGGTCCATCCTGGGTCCAACCCTGGTAGCTACCTGGGTTGGATTGCTGGGTCACTTGACCTGGGTTATTTTTCAGGGATCCTTTTACACTGAGCTGCGACCTGGGTAGACCCAGCAAAAACCCAGGTTTTTGCTCTGGTGTAAAAGGGGTATTAGTGAATGAGCCCAAGTCCTGCTTTTTCTCATCTAGGATTAGAATATGTGTTAAAGGAGAAAATATGCCTGTTTTGGGGGCAATTTAATTCTAAGAAATGGTGGTGATGTGCCACTGAAACGGCGTGGGAATGCTCGTAACAGTGGTACATCGTAACTTACCACAATATATAATTTTACCTCACAACCCCATTGTGCAATAAAATCAGAAATGTTGGATTACCATATATAATTATTACCAGTTATTTATATAGCAAATGCAAATTCTGCAGCGCTTTACAGAGAATATTTGGAATATAAGATATTTGGCCATTCACATCAGTCCCTGTACCAGTGGAGCTTACCATCTATATTACCTACCTCATGCTCACACACTAGAGTTATTTTTTGTTGGGAGCCAGTTAAGCTACCAGTATAATTTTGGAGTGTGGGAGGAAAACGGAGAGGGCCATGCTGCATTCGACAGTATGGCCCTCGCTAACGATGTTACCAGCCGGACCTGCATATGTCGCTGACGAAGCACGGGAGCACACATCGTCAGTGACATTGAGGGCACACACTAGACGATGTGCCCAATGTGTCGTCCAATCCGGACGGATGACATATCATCTTGTGCAGGCATGTCAAAAATGCGGCCTAAATAAACATTTTCTGCGCCCGACAGTGTGGGCCCAAATACATATATTATGCGACCCAGCCCAGATCCCCACCCACTTATTTACACTGTCAGTGTCACAGGCCTGCAGCGCCAGCAATGACAGTCAGACTCACTCATATTTGCTGCTCTTGCTGGGCTGCCCGGCTGCCAGTCTCTCCGCGGGCCCTCCCCTGACATGCACAGAACTCTGAGGACGCTGAACGGGCGCCATCTTTAGCAGTGGATGGGGTGCTGTGGCCGGATCATGGATGCAGTCATTGCAGTGTATAGCGCAGGTATTGTGTATTTTATTCTGTGAGTGCAGCTGCTGTAGTGTAGCATATTACGGAGGATTGAGGGGGGCAGTCTTGTTCAGTGCACACATTTGTAGGGAGGTGAGGGGGGGGGTCTGGAGCATATATATAACTTTGTTGGGAGGGGTCTGGAGCATATTTTTGGTCGGAGGAGGCTGAAGCATATTATTACTAGGGTAGTGGGGCTGGTGTTTGTGGAGCATATTACTATGTGGTGATGGGGTCTGGAGCATATTATTGAAGGGAGGTGGCTGGAGCATATTATTATATTATGGCCCTCATTCAGAGCCGTACGCTCTGAGCAGAGCGGACACTCTGAATGAGGGCCGCCCTCCATAAAAATGGAGCGTCCTCCTGGACGCTCGTATAGCTGTGGGTCACCACCCACAGCCTATACGAGCGTGCAGTTTGATGGCCGCGATGGTCGTGACCATCGAAACTGCGAGCCGGAGCCTGCGGTTGAGGTTTTCAACCGCAAGGCCCGGAGTGATTTTGGCTCTATCAGAGCCAAAATCACTCCATTTTAGCTCTATCAGAGCCAAAATCACTAGTGATGTCAGTGGGCCGGCTTCTGACGGGAGGCGTTCCCTTGGGAACGCCCCCGTCAGGGAGGCACGCCCCCGGTACGCCCACCAAAGGGGGCGTGCTGTCAATCAACATCGACAGCACGCCCCCTTTGATCAGACACAACGAGCGAAGGACTTTCCTTAGCTCGTCGCGTCTGGCGCATGCGCACGACGGAGCTCCCTCCGTCGTGCGCATGCTCAGTGCAGACCATCGACCCACTTGCGAGCGGACAGCCGCTTGCGAGTGGGTCTGAATCAGGGCCTATGTCACGTGAGGATGGGGTCAGGAGCATATTATTGAGGGGGTGTCTGGAGGTGTCCTGAAATTGTAAAATTGGTGACAGCAAAAAGATGTCAAATATCAGAAAGAAAACATTAAAGTTAATATTTTCTTCCCGATACTTGACACCTCCTTGCTTAAACTTTATTGTTGGCTTTTTTAATAATAAACCTTTCAAAATTGCATAGAAGACTTTTTCTCTTGCGGTCCACACACTATTAAGCCGCGTATCCACTACACGATATAAATGAACGATTATGACAGCGTTATCGTTCATTAATCGTGCAGTGGATATGCCGGTAACGGCTAGCGATGCGCGCTCCCGCTTGTCGCTGTCGGCATCTGTCATCGCCTGAACCTACTGTCCAACCCAACGATATTGTCAGGTTGTGCAGGTTTGGGGATGAGGGTGTCTGCACTGTACGACATATCGGTCAGTGTGGGCACAATATCCACTGCACAGTATAGGAAGGAAAGATAACGATGTTGTCAATGTTCATTAGTCGTGTGGTGGATACGCAGCTTTAGACAGTGAAAAACATTCGGCCTCTGAGCCTGTACCTGCAGTCCCCTTTGTGCTTTATGGTCAGCTCATGGCTTATAAATGCAGTGTTAGTATGTGCAAAAACAGAAGCGTCACCAAGGCTTTTTTATTTTCACATTGTTTATTTCAAAGAAAAAAATAGACAAAATGTACATGTGCAAAGTATCAATGTTCTGTACTGAGGATATTAGTGGACTATAATGAATTTGTTTGAAATGCACTTAACACAACATAGCACCACGGGCAGTCTTGCACTACTACTCTCCAATTGCTGGGGGACTACATGTCCCAGCATACCTGAATGGCAGCTGACAGGCCAGGTTTCCACTTTCATATTTCCTGGTCTGACCCTGTATCTAAATTCCTTATATATTGAGTACCTTAAATGGTGTTTAAAAAAAAAAAAGGCAAACTAAACTTAACTTACGGATTTTCTTGTACTTGGTAAGAGATCTATAGCTACTAGTACTGCCACCCACAGCACAGGCCACGCCGTACACATTGTGCTGGTTACCCAGCAGTCACTCCCGCTCAGTCAGTCTGCCCCGTCGTTCCTTTATATCCCTGTAGCTCCGCCCGCCCCCTCCTCCTCCCCAGTCTTAGTCCGTTGCCCTGCGGTAAAATGGCGGCCTGTGCCGTGAGCTGCTGCCCGGGACGATGCTGACTGAGCCGCACGTGTTGCAGCGATGATGGCGCCGGCGGCCGCTGACCCCTAACTGCCGGAAGCCGCGTCCTCTGAGGTAGTGTGAGGTAGTGTGTGACTGTGTGCGCGCAGCGGCGGCGGCCCAGGGGAGGAGGAGGAGAGGAGGAGGCCGGAAGAGGCCGGGCTGTAGCAGCGCCGCAGCAGCTCGGGGAGGGTGTGAGCTGAGCGGCCTGTGCTGCTGCGTGTGTGTGTGACTGACAAGCAGTGCGGGCCGGGCCACGCCGCTGTCACCCGCTCATCCTTCGTCCCGCACTCATCCTCCTCCGCCCATCCCGCACCCCCTCCTCCCCAGTGTGCCAGGACCCCGTTTCCCGCCGTCGCAGTAGGATGCTCTTGTTTGTGGAGGTGAGAGCCGGGCACGGGTGGGAGGGAGGGCGGGGAGCGTGTGATCAGGGGCCGCCATGTGACTGAGGCCGGGCTGACACAGCAATCCTGGCTGCCCCGCTCTGTGCCTTGGCCGGCCGGCGGGTGATACTAAAGGGTTGGTGGCAGCTGTGATCGTGCTGAGGGGAGGGGGAGGGGAATGGCTGGGACACCGCAGTGACCTTTTGTCAGAGCCGCTGGCGACAGAGTGAAGGTTACATGGAGAGAGGCCTGGGCCATATAGAACGTCCTGCCGGGGCCCACAGCGTGGCCAGGGGGGGGGGGGGGGGGGTGGTAGTAGTACTGTGATGGGGGCCGGCCATTTATAGGGGAGGTGTACTGCTGGGATACATGTGTAGGGCATAACTGGTGTGACTGGGTCATTAGATGCCTGTATGCGGGTACCAGCTGCTGGGCAGGTAAAGTCTCAAATTAACCTTCATGTGTGTCTGACAGTGTTATTATCTGTGCTGTAGTGTAGCCGCCTACATCACGTGTATCAGAGAACAGTAGCATTGTCTGGGCTGTAATGTAGGTCACCTATATCGTCTGGCTTTCACATCTCAGTTTATTTTGACCATGACCCATCTGACTTAGTCATGTGGCTGCCCCGCGCTCATGTGCCCCCTGGGAGGCCTGGGGTGACATGAGTGCAAGATCACATATGTGGTGTGTATCCGGGTTAGAAGGTGTGAGTCTGTGATCAGCAGCATGTCTCCGGGCAATGAGGGCTACAGCACTTCCTGGTGTATGTAGCCAACCAAGGACATTGCTGCTGGCCTCCATTTTATATGTAATGCTTCTCTGACTTTAACTAATTTATTTATTTTTTTGCATTTGATATTAAGAACATTGTACGTTGTTGCATCCAGCGTTGTCATATTTTTTGCACTTTTTTTGTGGTGTGTGTACACATAACATGGAACCTTTTTGTTGTGATTAACTTTGTCTGGATCCTACACCCTTTGTGAAGCAGAGATGTTTTAACCTTCAAATAACCATCTTATAATGACATTTCATACAACTTTTTTCTTAAGACTCTTTATAATTAGTTGTAATCAGTGCATGTATTAGCACAATCCTTCATGTAATTTAAATTGCATATTTTGTTTTACATTTTTTATAATGGCTGTCAGCCGAAGCTGATCTCTTTAAACGGAGGGCTGTAATTCCAAATCTTTCTACAGCTGTAAACTTAACATACACAATTATGCAATTACATGTTGATCTTGGGTTTTTTGTTTTTCTCTTATGAGAATACCTACTGTTTGGAATGGCTACTGTTATTTTTCACCGTAAACCTTAATCAAATCGGAGACCCCATATCCATTTGAAGAGACTCTACAGCCATGTACACATTAGAACGATGTGTATCTTAGCCGACCCGGCGCTCGATGCAAGGATATATTATCGGGTGGCTGCACACACTGCACAAACCGGTGTACGACCGCGCGTTACACCCTTCCATCCTGTATTCAACCGCTTGCCGTCGTTGGCCCATCTATTATGCAGTACATCATATGGGACGACCCTGCTGACAACGCATGTGACTGCACGATTAAACGTATACACTGTGTTGTGAACGATATGTCGTTCCAGTTTTCCTGAAAACGACATTATCCAATATATCTCCTAATGTGTACCCAGCTTTACAACACTACAATAATGACATGTTGAGGCTCATTCACTCCTATCTGCTATCTACTGCCTTAAAAAGCTCTTGCATTTTTTTTATTTATTTTATTTGTGGGGGTTGTTTTCACCATTCTATACTAAAAGTTAAATACCCTGTTTAAAGCATAATAATGCAGCATAACTGTTTCTATACTCTACTGCTTGCAATATGTTGTATAGGTAAAAGTGCAGAACATGGAAAGCACTAAAGTTATCACTAGAATTAGTGCTTGTTTTCGTGTGTTTAACATTTTTGCCTTCAAATGACTGAACAAGCCCTGAATGTGTTTGCAAGATTGACCTGATCCAGCCTCACTTTACTTAAAGGGGAGTACATAGTGATGTCAGCATTTTTGCCTTTTTGATGATGAAGCAAAAAACTTTAACATTCACTTGACCCACTGTCCACTTGGGCTTAAATCAAATTATATCTGTTACAGCAATATGAATCTTAGGTTGTCTATTATATGCCACAAAACTGCCTGGCCAACCCCCATATGTACTTGAACCCATGTATGTATATATATGTATGTATGATATATATATAATTTATTTTTTAGACTGCTCTCTGCAGAAGTGTTAAGGCTTTGCAAAATAATACCGGATCCTATAGGTACACTCTTTATAGTCTCAGAAAGTTGCTAACACTCTATTAATAGGGAGCAAAGTACAAGGTTATGTTTAGTTCTGTCACTAGTGATGAAAATCTGTCTGTATGAACCCTTATAGGAAAGAACTTACAGGTTGTTCTGAATTTTATCTGGTTCAGCTGCAGAGAATTACTTTGTAACCTTGGTAATAGAGGGGGATACGTTTAGGAAGCCGGCGGCCGCAATACCGACCGCCGGCTTACCGAATCCCCAATCCCGGCTAGGGTTTAATGACAAGCGTCTTAATCTAGACGCCTGTCATTTTCCCGACGTCGGGAGACAGGCGCCTGGCACAGCCACGTGGGGGGAGGGTTAGGTTTAGGGCACCCGGGGGGACTTGGGGTTAGGCTAGGGGGAGGGTTAGGGTTAGGCACCCCCCCGGGGGACTTGGGTTTAGGCAGCGGGGAAGGGGTGGTTAGGGTTAGGCACCCCTAAGGAGGGTTAAGGGGGTTGGTTTGGTTAGTTTTTACTTACCTTAGAGACTATCGGAATTTCCAACGCTGTCGGCACTTTCGCTGCCGGGCTCTGCTCTTTTGTCGGGCTGCCAGGAATCGAACTGCCGGCAATGTGGCAGCCGGTACTTCATACCGAATGCAATAGAGGTATTCAATTTGCGTCATTGGCCATTAGGTGCCTGCATTCTGACAATTACTCTAGCAACATCTAAAATTTATTTTTATTTTTTTTCTCGCACCCCTACTGCTGGGTACACACTGGCAGATATATTGGGCTATCCATTGATCAGCCAATATATAGTATGCCTGTAAGCCAGTGTGTACCAGCGATATTCACAGACTTATCGTGTCCGCTGTGCTGCACAGCTGATGGCTACACTTGCAGCGGAGGCCACGGGGAAGGAGCCGCGGACAGATGATGGTTGTTCAGTGTGTATGAACAACCATCTGCAGATCACTCGATCTGTAGAATATATCTTTTAGGTGTGTACCTAGCTTTAGAGGTGCGCAGGTAAATGTGCAATGTTGGTTTGTCATAATTAGCTATCGTGTGCAATTATACTTCAGTGCTAGCTGTATACCCCCTATTAGATTTAAATTAATTTTTAAAGATTCTGGGGCCAATTTATCAAGTATCTGGTTTTAGACCTAATAATTGTAACTTCTTATTGCTAATGTTCTGGGCAATAAAAAATTAAGATTCCCCCGAATGTATTAAAAATCACATGCAAGGACTCCGGATTTGTTAATAGGGAAGTAATCGCATTAGCATTTATTTAACTTGCATGTTTTCTGTTTTATTGACTTTAGTTTCACATTGGACTTGTGCAATGTGTCAGATAGTAATAGCCGCAAGGTCTCTCACTGCTTTTGCTCCAACACTATCAGGACCACTGCATGTTTGTTTTACTGGGTTTTAGTACCACTTTTTATAGATGCTTGCTTATCTCCTCCCTCCACCCTAATTCCATATTTTATAAAAACTAGAGCCAAGCAGACTTCTAAGTATGTCTTCACTGACTTTAGTGCTGAAATATTATTTATTTTAGGGCTGTTGGCTATAGCTGAATATTTATTGCAGGGCTGACACATGAGGCTTTGATTATATTTAGATATACTTTTTACTTGTTGTTCAATTATGTTATCCAAATATGTGGTGTTATAGTAAACGTAACTGAAAAATTTCATAATTGCCCATCGTAGAAATGAGACTGCTGTTTATTTTTTCTTATTTTTTTGTACTTTAATCAAGTGATCTCTTGCTTTAGAATGGGCCACGTTGTGTACTATTGTCTCATCTGCAGATATGGCCTCATACATCTAGCCTCAATAAGCCACGCAGCGCAACTTGCCTGGTCCCTACTGATAGCGCCAGGCTTTTGGTTTTGCTGAAAATGCGTTTTAAGTCTCAATGCAATGCGACTAGGACGCACTAACAGACACTGCTGGTTAATTTGATATGTGATGCTTTCATATCTGTGTGCACCTGAGTCTGTATATGAACCACAACAGAACTTGTAATGAAAAAAGCTGCGGCTGCTACATTTTAACACTTCGTGCACAGATTCAGAGACTCAGTCGCACAGTGGTGTTGCATATCAAATCGACAGTCTCCTAGTATGTCCTAGTCACATCGCATTGCAACTAAGGGCCGTATTCAATTAGCGGCGAAAACGGCCGTTTTATTCGCCATAGGCGAAAACTGACGATTTTCGGCAAAAGGCGATATTTTTGCCAAAAAACAGGCGAAAACGCAATTGGTGAAAAAAAATACTGGAGATAAGGTTTCTCCAGACCAGGCAAAAAAGATGCAAAATCCCTATTTTTGGCTAAAAATATGGGGATTTCTTTCAGAACCCTTTGGACAACCCCCCCCCCTAATGATAAATGACCCCCCAAAAATTTTGTAAGTTGCGCTCTTTGGTGAAATGTTTTAATGTATTGGGTCTGACTTTGTGGGGGACGGTATGGATGGGTGAAGTATTTTAAACATCGCACGCGGTCGCAGCAGGCGTGTTTTTACGTTTTTTTAAGATTGTGTTTGTACGACACGAAAATTTACTTGCATCCATTTTAACGTAGCCCCAATTTACGTGGAACAGTAATTTCCTGGAAAAATGCTTCCTATCATTTTCAATGTTTTTTTTTTTTTTCCCGCCAAAGTGCGCAACTTACTACATTTTTTGGGGGTAATTTATCATTAAGGGGAGTGTCCAAAGGTTTCTGAAAGAAATGCCTACATTTTTAGCTAAAAATAGGGATTTTGCATTTTTTTCCGCCTGGTCTGGGATGGAGAAACCTTATTTCCAGTTTTTTTTCGCCTGTTTCTTGGTGAAAAACGTCCATTTTCGCCGCTAATTGAACACTGCCCTAAATCTGGGTACACGCCTAAAAGATATATCTGCACATGATGGTGGTTCAGTGTGTGAATGAACAACCATCTTCTGGCCGCAGGTTGCATTGCGTCCCCCACCCCGCGGCCTCTGCTGCAAGTGTATGGGCGGTCATCTGACCACCTTGTACACACAGCATGATGGACAAATATATCTGCCATCGGCTGTGCAGCACAGCCGGCGCGATATTCTGTGAAACACGTCATTTAGACATATCGCTGGTACACACTGGCTGACGAGCACACAATATATTGGCTGATCAATTGATCGGCCAATATATCTACCAGTGTGTACCCAGCATTAAATGCGTTTTCTGCAAAATAAAGATGCTCGGCGCTAGCAGGGTCTCACAGGACCTGGCACACTGAGAGGGACTTTTTAGCAAGACTGCAGCAAAGATGTTTAAGGACACATCTGTACTGTGTGGTTTCTGAAAGAGCAGGATTGATAACCAGAAAATGTTTTTGACTTTCATAAACTTTCTGTAAATTCCCTCCTCAGTTGGAGGTTTTATAATGCTATGTTGTGTAAGAGTGCATTTGTTTGGTCTGGTGAGATCTTAGGCCAGAGGTTTCCAAACTCTAAGGTCGATTCAGACCCAGACGCTAAGCTGCGCTCTCTCGCTGCCAAAAGGGGCCGGGTATGTAAATTCCGCTTTCGCACTGTCTGGTGTAAGGAGCCCTCTGTCTTAGAGAGCGATGGCAGAGTGAGCTTATGCAGGTATAAAGACGCCCACCTTTCTTAACTCGCGTCCTCTCCAGGAAGTGTATGATTAATCAGAACCATCGGTGCTGCACGCAGCGCTTGAGGTAGGCCCTACTCCACCGCAAGCACTGCTATCACTGCAAGCTGAAATACAACCAAGTGACGTGTACAATGACTCTTCCATGCTAATTATGCACACCCATAAAACTCAGTTTTGACGCCCAGACACGCCTGCGTTCGCCGCACCACTCCCCCATTCACAGGCACCTTCCCCTGTTACCACCCACAAACGGCACTATCTGTCACTCAAAGTTGCGCTCAGACTGTTAAGAGTGCACAATTCCTGATCGCAATGACTGGTTCGCGCACTGCGATGCATGTTCAGACGTGGCGACAATCGCCCATAGCGTGCGTCCGTGGCTTAGCGTCCGGGTTTGAATCGGGCCCTCTGTCCTCAAGGCACCCTAATGCTGGCAATACTATAGAACTATATTGTAGCAACTAGTTGGCTGGTTGGAATGATAATAGTCTAGTGTGTGGGAGCAAACGATAATTAGCTGTTTGCCCCCACACGCAGAAAAACGGTTGGTCCAACTAGTTTGGTTTTCCTAACTAGTTGTTCTAGTGTAGGGGGAACTTTCCCCACAAACTGAATGATAAGTAGGTGGTCACTGGCCAGTAGTTTCTGCCTACTTCACTGCCCCTCACAGCCTGGGATCCCTCCCTTTAAGGATGTCAGTGGCAGGCTGAGTGGGAGAAGAGGATCAGTGCAGCTGCTGCTGCAGACTCTCTCTCCAGCGAGTAAGTACAGTATACTCTGCAGGACCTGTGCCCCTTCACACACACACACACACACACACACCTACCTTCCTTTCTGTGGTGCAGAAAGGAAGGAGTGTGTGCTGGCGCAGCGGGAGGGAACAGCCGTCCCAGAACTGTGTGTGTGTATATGTATATAGGTAAGTGTGTATATGTGTGTGTGTATATATATATATATATATATCTATCCCGACTCCCCTCATCTGGCAGTGTGCCCAGTGTCGATAGATCTCTCCCTCTCCTCTCTCCTCTCTTTTTCTTTGTAATAAACATACAGGGTCGTATGTGTTAATGCGTACGGTTCTTTGTGTTTATCACAAGATGCCCTGAGTGCCGCCGTGTTGCTGTCATATATTATTTTCACTCACGATTTGGGTTAAGGTGATTGGAGGGCACGGGCATAATATCTTTAGCAAAGCATAGGAAGTGCCGGCATCGGAATCAGTCTTATATATGTCTGTGTTCAAAATATTTATTCAAAACATGCAGAAGTAGACACACTGTCCACCTACTTCTGTGACATCACAAGTTTGGCAGAAGTTGGCTGGTCTGATGAAAAGTTGGTTAGATATGTGGAGTCACCATTTTAAGGGCCGTACACACTGGACGATAAAAGGGAACGATATCGTTCAACGATATATTGTTCATACCATCCAGTGTGTGTATGCCCTGAACGTTCGATGATGCGCTTGCCCGTTAACTATCGCCAGTCAGCTGTACATGCTGCCACGTTAATGATGCCTTGCTGCCGAATGCAGCATGGCTCCACAGCAGACCCCCCCCCCCCCCCCTCTCTCATTTTATTGTGGCAGACCTCGGCTTACTGATGTCAACTCCCCCGCCGCTGCCGATATCGCCTCATACACACATCGTCTAGTGTGTATGAGGCTTTAGTTGGACGGTTGGTCATTTGGGTGGTTGGAGGAAAGTTGATGTGATATATGGCCTGCTTAACAGTAGAGGTTTTAAGGATAGCCATGCATTTTACTTAGTACCTCAGTCAATTTGATTCAACCACCTGTGCTGAGCCATGGATATCTCTAAAACTGAACTGTTGGGGTGCCTTGACCGCGTTTTCAATGCATTTACTGTATGCTAAAGAACATAACACTCACTACATTTATGTTCATGTTCAATTTGCTAGTGACAGAAAGGCATCTTAAATGCAGTGTTTATGTGATGTGCATTTTATTCTGTCAACATGCACAAGAGCTACAGACCATACATTTTATTTTTACCTTGCCACACACGCTAATATACTTGTGTATGAGTTGGCTGGCTCGCTCATAACAAAATCCCCCTCCCCAAAATAAAAGAAAGAACTGTGGTGCATGACCTGTACCTCCTTGTATTTCCTTTTCTGTTTGAACAGTTGTTTGCTGAAATACTTAAAAACTTGCTTGCCAGCAAAAGCAGCTTGTTTGACCTCCAAACTTGCGATGTTTCCAAGCAGATCTGTTGCATAACCTGATCACTCATTAATGCTTGTCTGAAGTCTACATCTGTGCACATGACAGAAGTGTCAGACTTCTAATATATAAATGTCATTACAGATAAACGTTGGCAAGATTTGAGGTTTGTTTGCTTGATATGCAATGTATGGTGGCACTACTGTACTTATCATCCAAAGTGTGTGTTTGAAAAGTTTTAATATACTCACCTTTTCTCTTGATATCCTGTTTGTCATGTTTTTATAATGGGTGGACGCTGATGTCACGTAAAACATTTTACAGTAGCTCAGTGTTGATGTCCCTAATAATTTATCCAAGGAAATCTTTGAACTGTGGTCTAAATAATGGTGTTTACTATTTGAGATTTCATTGGTGAAGCAAATAGAATTAAAACCTTTTTATTTTCAGAAATGTTGAAGGAATTTTGCCAACCCTTTAACACACATACATTGTCATATATTGTCGTTTGCAATGTGATACACATTAAACACAAGTAGAAAGGCATGAAATAACATATATATATTATGGTATGTATATGTGTGTGTATGTGTGTGTATATATATATGTGTGTGTGTATATGTATGTGTGTGTATATGTGTGATATATATATATATATATATATATATATTTGTGTATGAAAAATGGTCCAAAATAAGTCCAAAGAGGGAAAAAAATAATGGTAAGTAAAGAATTGTAAAGCAGGACTGAGGCCATGATGCGGATAAAAGCAGGCCTGAGGGCATGATGCTGTCAATGTTAATTAACATAAGCCCTACCCCGAAAATAAGCCCTATGGACTTTTTTTGGCCCCCCAAAAAAATATAAGACAGTGTCTTATCGGGGAAACACGGGGTGTGTGTGTGTGTATGTGTATATATGTGTATATATATATATATATATATATATATATATATATATATATATATATTATTTTAATGTGTGTTCAAGCTCCTTTAAGTCGCCTTGCTTTTATTTTGTGTGTAACTGTGGCGAAAGTTCATACACCTATGCGAGCACTACTTATATGCATCTACACGATTGTACAATGCACTTCTGTAACTATTCAACTACTCTAATGTACATCATACTCTATGGGTGGGGGGATTAAATTGTTTTTTGTGCGCCCAGTAGTAATGGGTGCGCAACGGTCCTATATGCTCCGATCAGGCGCTATTTTAGCGTTTGTCACGCCCTTATGCAGTGAGTTTAGTTGCGTATAGTGACTAAACGTGTCTAATGTGACATCCGCGAATGGCCGACTTTTCTTTGATTACTGCTTACCACCTCAGGACAGTGCTAGCACAAATCTGGGCACACATTACTAACAGGCGCTCCAAAAACTATTGCATTCCCCCCTGAAATGGAACAAGAAGAATGGAAATTCTTCCTGGGGCTTTTCAGCATCGTGCTAAATTGAATAGCCCCTATGTGTTTAATGTAACCTAGGGTATGAATATGTGAATATGCTTAGGCTCAGTCTTGAGAAACAACCATATATATATACATTGCACATGTAAGCGTGCACACTGCATCAGAAGCCAAATCTAGATATTACCAATCTGCATTGTGTGATGTGCTGTCTCCTAGGCAGGATTCCTCCCTGTGTCACTGCTTGTCAGCACTTGAGACAAAGCAGCTTTATGGAGGAAGCCAGCCTAAAGGTGCGTATCCACTACATGAGAGTGGAACGACTGTACGATTACAACATTGTAATCGTGCATCATCCTGTGCAGTGGATAATGTGCCCACACTGAACGATATGTCGTTCAGTGCAGGCACCCTCCCTCATCCCGTTCATGCACAACCTGTCTATAGGCAGGTTGATCAGCATGTACAGACGATGATGTCAAACGACCAGCGGGAGCGCGCATCGCTGTTAGTTTTCAATATTTAACTGCACGATTTATGAACGATAACTATGTCTTAATCGTTCATTCGCTCATTTTAATAGTCTAGTGCAGTGGTTCCCAAACTTATTTCAATCACGGCGCCCTAGAGTATCAGCATTGTTTTCATGGCACCCTTAAGTTTTTAAGTTTGTTGAGAAATTCAGAAAGAAAATGTAGTAAAGTGAAGTAAATTGTGCTTACCTGTCATCCTTGGGCTCAGTTATGTGGTGGTGGACAGGTTTGCACTTCAGTTTAGTCACATATTTACATTACATTGACCATAAATTATTTGAATTGGTTATGGACCACCAACCTGAGGCACCCCTGCAAGTGTCCCAAGGCACCCCTGGGTACCACGGCGCACAGTTTGGTAACCACTGGTTTAGTGGATACGGAGCCTTAATACTTAACTGTGGACTGCCCAGATAATATTTGATAGATGTCTGTTATGTATGGCCTTTACTGGCATGGTGACAGTGATATTTACCCAACCACATTGCCCCCTTACCACAACAAATTGCCTTGTAATATTTATACTAGTCTAGGGCCCACTAGACCGATCTGTATGTTCATATCTACAGACATTCTGTCAAATGCTTTGAGCACCTATTGCAGGCCTGGCCAACCTGTGGCTCTCCAGCTGTTACACTACAAGTCCCAGCCTGCTTTACAAGCTGAATGGTGGGAGGGTATGCTGGGACTTGTAGTTTCACAACAGCTGGAAAGCCACAGGTTGGCCAGGCCTGACCTATTGTATGAGCTGAGTATGTGTGCCAACTGCGTATTTTTATTTTTTCCTCTGTGCCCATCTTGAGGCTGAACTTAGTATGTCACGCTTTTTCACGCTTTATGCGGTTTCGGAACTGAATTTAAATTGTCAATTATAGACCAAGCATGCTTTGTATTGAATACAGATCTACGTTTTGGTGGGATCTTGGAGAAAAATAAGGATTAAGTTATACCTCTTTCAGACATGCTGAGATTCTCGGGATTTTGGCCTGCCTCGGCCAAAATTCCCAGGTCTCTTGTCTGTGTGAAAGGTACCTACCCGGGAACACGTTCCTGGGTAGCCGCCCCTGCAATCGACCAGGGTTTTTCCCGGGACTTAAGTCCCAGGAAATTACCCTGCTTCTGTCTGAATAGTGCTACCCGGGAATTTACTACTCCTGGGCAGCACCAAGCAGCTTTTGCATGTAGCTGACAGTGCAGAGCGTCATATAGGACGCTCAGCGCTGCTGCTTTGAGCTGACAGCGCAGAGCATCCTATAGGACGCTCAGCGCTGCTGCTCACCACCCCCAGCACCGGCCGGCTGTGCCACAGCGGGCCGCCCGCACTCCCGCTGGACCACCAGGGAATTAAAATAAATGTTAAAAAAATTATAATAAAAAAAAAACTACATTACTATTGGCCGGCTTTTGGCTGGGAGGAGCAGACAGCAGAGAAGAGGCAGGTAAGCAGAAAAACCCTGCTCTTGTCTGAAAGGGGTCTACCTGGGAATTTCCCGGGTAGACACTGTAGTGTGAAAGGGGGGTCGCGACCAAAAACCCGGGAATTTGCACAGGAGAAATTCCTGGGTCTGAGCAGGAAATTTCCCGGGTTGTATGTCTGAAAGGGGTATTAGTGAAATTGTTAGCACCATTATTGCAGTAAATATGTATTTTATTTGGTTGAATATAGAAGTAAGCAACAGTGTTTTTTTATGTGCTAAATGGAGATATTTTACTGGTTAATGACACAATTTATAGATAACTATTAAGGAGGTAAAGGGACAGCACTAATAAAAAATGAGCAAAAACACAAAATAAAATGTCATATGCAGTGTTTTAAAAGACATGTTTTCTTTATTAGGTGGCGTCTAAAGGAGCTGGTTTGAATCCTAATGCAAAAGTATGGCAGGAAATCCCACAAGGAAACACTGACGTTTCTCAGGCAGTCAATGGCACAGAAGAGTCTTGGGATGAGGCAGCTGCCACAACAGAAACCCACATAGAAGGTTAGTCTGACAAGTTTGATCTTATTAATGTTAGCTACTTACATCAGTTTTACATGTTTGGTTTGGCAGGCTACTTAAAGGATCACTATACATTTAATACTGACTTGTATATGGAGGAAGCTTTTGTATGGTTGCAAATGTGTTCACTAAATCTTGGGACATGTAGGAGTTAAAATTTGACAGATCCAACCATTCTGCAATTGGGCACATGCTGACTGTCGCTGTACTATAAGGCTTATTTAGCCAGTCCCTGTGCAGATATTTCTGTGTCTAGCTAGAGACTACTGAACACATTTTTAATGTCTTTAATTAATTTGCATAGTTGAATTATGAGGTTTGTGCCATTGAGTCCTAACTGCAACTTTCTGATTCTCACCCTTTCTTTAAGAGCTTACATGTGTCACAGTAGATATGGCATTTGAAGATTCAAGGATTTGATAGTTAAATATTCTGGTGTTGACACATGTGCTGTCTATATGGATTTGCACAGTGCTGTATTTTTGGAAGCAGAATGAATTTAGTTAGGTGGTAGTTTTACATTCATTTTTTTTCCGTTGAAACATGGATGTATAAAATCTACTGTTTTCGCTTTTAACACTGAAGAACATTTCCCAAGCCTCCCTTGGCATATGGCTTAAGGTGGGTACACACCTGATAGATATATCTGCAGATTAACTAAAGTTGGCATTCTAGCAGCTCAAAAAAAACTTTTTATGTATGATTTCTCTTATGCTAGGAAAATTTTGACTATTGCCAGACCAATACACCAAGTAAAACTATTTAATCACTCGTTGCAAAATATATGCCTAAATTTATATTGGTTTTTAGTACTGAAGATTTGATTATAATAATTTCAATATTTGGCTTATGTTGTTATGTTAGATATGTAATTTAAATATCAATAGGTGAGATTTCTTGCTCTTTTTAAAAAAAAAAAATAATAATTGAAGAGGCGAGTGGATGAAGGTATTATTTTAGTTTAGAAGAAACAGATATTTAGGAGGCAATTCTATTCCTTTATCGGGCGCTTTAACTATTGGGAGCCTGATTGAACAATTCAATTGTTGCTCCGTTTGGGGCGCACATAGCCGCAGGTAGACACATTGCTTCTCGACACCACCTGAGCTGGTGTGCAGAAACGTGTGAGAAGTGTACACTTTTGGTGCACAAACGGGAGGACTTTAGATGGGTTTAGCCACTTTGCGCAGCTAAACCCGGTGCTGCCGGCTGCAATGGTGCTAAAACTGAGCAACAATTGAATTGCCCTGTTGGGTGCCCACTAGTTAGGTGCTCAATAGAGGAATTGAATCGCCCTCTGCGTACACACTAGACGATATTACTGCGTACACACTGGGTGATATTACTGAGTGGTTGCACGATTATGACATCGTAATTGTGCAATCGCTCAGTAATCGTGCACTTTTATGTCGGAAAAGACCAGCGATGCGAGCTTCCGCTGGTCGTTTCTGACATTGTCCATCACTTGAAAATGCAGGCCAATCTGCCGATAACGACAGATTGGCATGTTCAGGAATGATGGACTGTGCCTGCACTGAACGATTGATCGTTCAGTGCAGACACTACAGGTGATCAGGAACCGATGTCTTAATCATACAGTTTTTCCTTATCGCCCAGTGTGTACGCACCTTTAGAGTTAAAAAGAAATTATTCACTAAAAACTAGCTTAAAATTTGGACACAGCACTTTTATCCACAAATATCAGTAAATAGACCAACATTTAAAATTGTTACTATGATCCCTAGGTCATAACACCTTAATAATTAATTTTTCAGAAAACACCTTCATACTCACCTCTTCAACTGCAGATGCCAACTCTGCTGCCCTATACCCACTGGCCTTGTAAGCTGCCATATTAGTATCAAGTGGAACTTCTTTCCTTGTTACAAACCTTTCCATTCTTGTTTTCCAATAGGCACTCTTGAAGGTCTGAGTGAGACTTGTAAACCGTTTGAAGTAATGTATTCCTCCTCGTGTGAAGTAAGCAGCAGGTCTAGTATTCATTTAGAGGAAGCAGCAGCAAATGGAATGGACTTATTAGTACAAGACAAACTTGGATACCAAATGTTCGAGGTTTCAGGTGAGTCACTGATGCTTTGTTTCTCTGAATAAACTCAATGAATGCTTTATATTACTTGATATCGGATCTATTTTACACAAGGAAATCAGTGGTAACCATGAATTATTGAAATAAAGCCAAACTGGAGATCTTGCAGTCTACATTCAGTTAGTTTTATGTGCCCCAGCAGTCTGTGGATCTTTAAAACTTAAATGTCAATATGAGGGAGACTCTGTCCAGCTGGATTAGCCGCTGAACGTCACCCAATGTTCCATTTCGAGCATATCTGCTGTTTCTTCAGGACAGTACCGCGACTCCAGTATTGATCTGGGGATATCGGTGGGACCCCGGGGTCCGTGCTACCTGGGCCCTGCGGACTTCCCAGACTGCTGCCGGACGTAAGGGGACAGGTAAGGTGGGTCATACCCAGTGCCATATTGTGTGCAATTTACTCTGCAGCTATGTCTATATCAAAGGCAGGAGTTTTAACAGGCATCTGCCCTCATTCTGTAATTCCCCCGAGGGGGTTATCAGAGCAGGACGTAATGCCCCCTTTGGGGTTGTCACATCAGGTTCAGGCGATACAGGTACCTCCTGTACCCCCCACTATGGGTAGACTTACTATCTAACTCAGTACAGAGTCTGGCTACATCTAATGCCTTTCAAACCATGTTGCAAGGTGGGAAACCTCTACCCAGTAAATCTTTTAGACGTCCTGTGTTATCGTCACAGTCCACGCACTGAACCCTGACTCTCCTCCTTCGGAGGATGAGTCGGTCATAAATTAATATTCCTGCCTTGGTGCGAGCTGTCAGATGCATCGTATTAATAGAAGATGATGAGCCAGCCCCTAAATCCAAGCACCCACTGCTTAAACTATAGAAAGTAGCTTCAGCAGAATTCCCTCTATCGGATCATCTAGCTGAAATCATGGCTGCAGCCTGGCAATCGCCTGGTAAGCGGTTTCATACTGACCTCATGTTACTCTTTTCCTGTGGCTTATTGTGCAAACTGAGAAACAACTCCTGTAGTGGTTCCGCATGTTACGCGTTTAATTGCGCTACGTTGCCTATTCCTACAGTTACTTCCTTGAAGGATCCTACGGATAGGGAAATATAAGCTTGCCTGAAATCGATACTCTTTTTTTTTTTTTTTTTTTTTCAGGGACTGATGCCCATCCAACCTTGGCTCTTGCATGGGTGGCTAAAGCTATAGAGGGCTGGACTGACTCACTTGAAAACTTTTCCCTCAGATGCTTCTAGGGATCAGATGTCCTTTTTTTTTTTTTTTTTTTTTGCTCACATTCGAGATGCAGCTTCCTATTTTGGAATAGCTACATTAGATGCCAGTCTCCTAACCTCCAGAGTCTCGGCCGCAGCTGTGTCTGCCCGTCGTATCCTGTGGCTACGCTTATGGAAGGCTGATGTGGTTTCAAAGAAAGGCCTAGAAGGGTTGCCCTACAATGGGGTGATATTGTTGGCCACAGACCTTGACAAGATTGTCACTACTTCTACTAGGCCTAGGAAAGCCTAAAGGTCAGTCCTTTCCTAGGCAGTCTGCTTCCACTTAAGCCGCCAAACCTAGGACCAAGGGAACCTGGACCACCAGACGCCCTGCTTTAAAGCCAGAGGATAAACCCTCAGCCTGACTGGACGGGCCTTCCTCTGGGGTATCCCAGAGTGGGAGGCTGACTTCAGTTCGCCCAGTACTGGTGTCAAAACACCACAGATACTTGGGTAAGAGAAGTGGTATCAAACAGGTATGCCCTCTCATTTCGCAGACTTTCTCCCCACCAGTTTTTGTACACAGGCCCTCATCCAGACCCGAACAAAGCCTTACAAATCCAGAAAGCCATGCAGTCCTTGCTACAAGCAGGGGTTATTGTGCCAGTCTCTCCTTCTCAGTGAGGGACTGGTTATTTTTATTATCCTTCTTTCTGGTTCAGAAGCCAAATGGGTCTCATCGGCCTATCCTCAACCTCAGATCCTTGAACAAATTCCTACGGGGGCCAAAGTTCAGGATGGTAACCCTACGCTCCGTCATCCAAACTATGGAGCCTGAGGACTTTATAGTATCTCTGGATATTCAGGACGCGTACCTACAGGTACCTATAGCGCCCTCACGTCAGTGAGATCTCCGGTTTGCTATGCTATGGCAACACTTCCAATTTCAGGCTCTGCCCTTTGGACTCTTCAGAGCTCCACTGGTGTTTACCAAAATTATGGCTATCATGGCGCCCCACCTGCGTGGTCAGGGTGTCCGACTATTTCCATATCTGGGCGACCTCCTGCTCCTAGCATGATCCCCAGAAGTGCTTCACCGCTGTCTGTAGTTAACCATTGCTTTCCTCCACAAGCACGGATGGTTAATTAACTTGAAAAAATTTCCTCCCTGAATCCCTCAGAGAATAATTCATCAGGGAGCTCGGCTGGATTCTCAGGATCAGAGAATCTTTGTGACAGCGGACAAGATCTCCACACTTCAAGTACGAGCGCGCAGATGTGCAGTGTGTCGATCCCCTCAGCAATGCAGGTTCTGGGATCCATGGTGTCCGCCTTCGACATGGTGGAATATGCTCACCATCGGATCAAAGCTCAGACGATGGTGCTCTCTCCAGAGGTGCGTCTGTCTCTATCTTGCTGGCTACAGACATCTCATCTATCCTATCATCGGACGCCAGTCTCCCGGGTTGGGGCGCAGTGACTTGTCCGTCATCCTTTCAGGACTGTTGGACATCGGTCGTCTCAACCCTGCCAATCAGCATATTGGAACTTCGAGCTGTCTACAGGGCCCTCAACCTGGCCCATCACATACTTAATGGAAAAGCTGTACAGGTTCAGTCCGACATTGCCACAAAAGTAGTTTACATCGACCATCAAGGAGGCACTCTAAGTCGGGCAGCAATGACAGAAGTGTCACGCATTCTGACATGGGGCGAGGGTCACCTCCCGGCCATTTCTGCAGTGTTCCTTCCGGCAGTTCTCAATTGGGAAGCGGACTTCCTCAGCCGTCACGATGTGCATCCCGGGGAATGGTCGCTTCTCCAAGAGGTGTTTTCAACTCCCTAGTGCACAGATTGGGGCTCTCAGAAGTGGACCTCATGGCCTCCCGACACAATCACAAACTGCTAGTGTACGGGTCCAGAACTTGAGTTGCTGAGGCAACCTTGGTAGATGCACCAGTGAAGGTGGACCTTCCAGTTTGCGTACCTATTCCCTCCAGTCCCCTTTTTTCCCCGAATTCTTTGGATGTTCAAACAAGACTGAGCCATTGTCCTGCTGGTGACTGATTTTAACTTGGCCCAGACATCACTGGTACTTGGATCTTCAGAGACACTCCGTTCCTGCTGTCTCAACGTCCGGACCTGTTGTCTCAAGGTCTTTGCCTTTACCCGGACCTGAGTCGTCTGTCTTTGACGGCGTGGCTCTTGAGACATCCCTCCTGAGGTCAGAAGGATTCTTTAGCCCTGTAGTCAGCACAATGCTCAGAGCGCGTAAACTAGCCTCTGCTTGGATCTACCACAGAGTGTGACGTACATATTTCCAATGGCGTCGTACTAGCCGCTACGGTCCTGTAGTGTTTAGGATTTCCAGAGTCCTGGCCTTCCTTCAAGCTCGATTGGACCTTGGACTTTGCCTTGCTTCACTGAAAGTGCATGTCTCTGCTCTATCCATTTGGTTCCAGCATAGACTTGCTCCACTATCGGATGTCCACTGCTTCCTCCAGGGTGTCCTCTGGATTCAACCTGCTTTTGTCACTCTAGTGGCTCCGTGGGATTTGTCAGTAGTTCTTCGTGCACTCCAGGTTCCTCCATTTGACCCCCTGGATTCTGTAGAACTCAAGTGGTTCACAGCAAAGACTTTTTCTTATGGCTATTGCTTCTGCCAGGAGGGTGTCAGAATTGGGGGCGCTCTCCTGTCATCAGTCCTTGCTGATATTTCACCAGAACAAGGCTGTGCTTCACACTCGCCCTGAGTTTCTTCCTAAGGTGGTCTCATTTCCATATAAACAGGAAATTATAGTACCTGCCTTTCAATCACCAGACCTCTCGGCTGGTGAGGCCTCATTGGATGTGGTCCGCGCTCTCAGGATTTCTGTGGACCGTACCAGTTCCCTTCGGATATTGGACTCCTTGTTTGTGATCTATGGATTTCACAAAAAGGGATACCCAGCCAATAAACAAACCTTGTCCAGATGGCTTCGTATGACAGAGACTTACACACAGGCAGGCATGCCTGTGACTGCTTCTGTTACTGCTCATTCTACTCGCTCTCTGGGCCCCTCGTGGGTGGCTTGCCGTGGCGCCTTGGCTGTTCAACTTTGTAAGGCGGCCACTTGGTCTTCCATTCAGACCTTTCTAAGGTTCTGTGCATTTGATACCTTAGCCTCTCAGGGTGCTTCCTCTCAGCGCAGGAGCGTACCCACCCTTAAAAGGACTGCTTTGGGACATCCCCCAAGGTCTCCCTGTGGAGCCTATGGACCCTGAAGAAGATAATGAGTTATGGTAAGAACTTCCCTTTTTGTTAACTTTCTTCGAAGTCCATAGGGACCACAGGGCACCCGCCCTGACGCACCTTGCTTCATATGTGCTATTTTTGGTCAGCGGTTTCCCGTCTCCTTCTCTGAGAGTGTGATTCTTGTGTCTACCTCCGGCATTTGGCTACTTGCCAACTGAGGTGCCTCTGGCTTGGTTTCGGGGTATAGGAAGGGTGGACCAGTGCATCCTGGGAGCAAAAGCTAACTGCGTGGTGCCCGGGATCCAGATCCAACCTACACCCTAGGTCTCCATGTGGACCCTATGGATTTCGAAGAAAGAGTTAACAAAGGTAAGTCCTTACCATAACACTCATTTTACGTTACCTTGAGCATAGGTTTCATGTACAGCTCCTTCACGCTGAATCAAACCGCTTCTTTATTTGTATTAAATCCTGATTGCTACATGTTTGTATGACATATCTTTGTAATTGTTTTGGTTAGTAAATCTGCATGTTCAGCTTTTTTAACGCTCACTTGTTGCTCTTAAAGATTCTTCTTGAGGAGCATATTTAACCTTGTAGTGTCCACACGATTTAAACAGTATTACAGTCCTGGTGGGTTCCAGGTGTCAGCATGAGATACCTAGAGGGCCCCGGGATCACAATGTAGATATGTATCTTCTCCCACCCACTCCTCATAAGACCAGAAATGCATATTGTTGGCCTAGTGATTTTCTCAAGATCCTATGAGTGGATTCATACAATATGGGGGCTAATTTATTATAGTGGCCTAAAGAATTAAAACTGGGGTAAGTAGGCACTTTAGAGATTATGCATCAAACCTTGGAGAGAGCTAAAGTGGAGAAGTTGTACATAGCAACCGATCTGCTTGTTGATTGCTATGGGAAACTTCTCCTTATCTCTATCAACAGTTTAATACATCTCTCCCATTGTGATAAGACTGAGATTGAAAACATGGAATTTTTCAGAATGCCTGTCATAATTTGTGTGCACTTCTGCATGAGCGTTTCAAAACACTTCTATTAATGTGTGTCCATGTTTTGTGGAACCACTTTCTACAACTCATGTAGAATTGTTATTCCAGCAGCCAACCGAAGACATGTTGGGTTATGCTGAAATTGCCATAAAAGCCCAAATAAAAGACCCTGCATTCTAAATTCTGAATGTCACCAGACAGTAAGGTTGTAATTTTTAATAATTTTAACTTTGTTAAAGGTGATGGCACTTCACCCGTTCCACAAGCTGTTTCTGCAGAAGATCTTAAGGATTGTTTGAAAAAACAACTAGAATTCTGCTTTTCAAGGTATGTTGAGAAATGTAGCTACAGCGTTCCCTGTTTCAGCTGATAGTGGTAGTGTTTTTATCTACACCAGTGTTTCCCAAACTCATTCCTCAGGGAGCAATAACAGTGCATGTTTTCTAGGTCTCATTACAGAATCACAAGTTAAATAATTAGCTCCACCGGTGGATCTTTTAGAATGTGTCAGCCAGTAATGAATACACATGTGCACAAACTAGGAAAAATGGAAACCATGCACTGTTAAGGTGCATACACACACAACGATTTTTTGAACGATTATCGTTAAACGATAATCGTTTGAAAAAATCGTTCACTTTCTGAGTCAAACGATGAACGGTTATTGTTCATGCGCGTTCACGTTTGTAGTTCAGTCAGACTTGTCAACTCAACGATTTTCATTAAGTTAATATGCAAAAATCGTTTGTAGTTCATAAAAATCGTTCATTACATTTAAATGAACATAGTAAATGAACAACTTTAGTAAACGATTTTAGTTCATTTTTTCAAGGTAGAAAATCTTTTACTAAAATCGTTCATTAGCTAAATCGTTGTGTTTGTATGCACCTTTAGTGCTGTCTGAGGAATGAGTTTGGGAACAGATCTATAGTAACAAGACTAAAAAAATACAAAATTACATGCTGTTTAAGGACCAATGAAAAACATTTACTCAGACAAAAACTGATTCATTTCAAGGCTTTGTGCCTTGCTAAGAACATAACAGCCATTTGTGGTAGTGCTGACATCGCAAGTTCTGCCACTCGCGTTTATGGGAAACAGGGAAAAACTTGTGATATCGGCTGGCACAATGTGCCATTCCAAAGTGGCACACCTGGTCCTTAACTTTGAATTGAATTCCCAGACCTGATTTGTATATGTAGCTTAAATGACAAACTGTTATCAAGATATTTGTAATTATGTGTAGATTTGCTATGCAACAAAGTTCAAATGATTTCTTTAGTCACATGATCTGTAAGCTTGTATTTTATAGGGGGAAAAAATGTTAAAGGGTGAGTTGATCATTCTTGTCCTCATACCATGTTAAGGAATGGAAAGAATCCTGCAATTATACTGACGCTGTGAGTTATAATTCACATGCTTTAAGGTTTGGAGTGCCATGTGTTCTGTGGGGGATGATCTGTGTATAACTTGAAAAATTATGCTGTAAAATCTACATTTTTACTTTAAGCTAGCAAGCTTGCAAAGAACTTTTGTCAATTAGGGAGGTATGTAACAACAGGTGCTGATTTCACAGAACCAGACGGATTTTGGTGAGATTGCCACTAAATTTAAAGCAGCACTCCGTTATTAGGCTGAACCAGCTTTATAACTGCAGTTTCAAATTTAGCGGCAATCTCACTAAAATCCCATCTGTTCTGTGAAAGCGGCGCCTATTACATAATCCTTAGTCTGTCTTGGAGGTGATCACTTGGAGCTATGGCTTAGTAGATAATGTCACCCACTATTGCATGGAAATATTCCTATATTCTATCTACAAGAGCTTGTTCAAATACAATAGGCATATGAGGAATTTTAAATGCTTTTATCTGTACAGCTTTACTAGAAAAGTTCTATGGAAATTATATAGTACTTATGTACTTGATTTGCAATCTAACAAATTATCTTTCAAACAATATAAATATAAATTTTAGACCTTGTGCTTTTCAAATTAATAAAAAAAAAAATATTGTTTTGGTACAGAGAGAACCTATCAAAAGATCTTTATTTGATGTCCCAAATGGATAGTGACCAGTTTATACCTATATGGACAATTGCAAACATGGAAGGCATTAAGAAACTTACCACTGACTTGGATCTTATAGTTGAAGTTCTCCGCTGTAAGTGTAAATAATTGAATTCTGACATTAACTTTTTTATTATTTTGCTAGATGCTGTTCTAATACCGATCAATGGGGGGAATTCAACTCGAAGCGTGGGGATGTAGTTCCTGGGAGGAGTGCCCGGAGCTATTCAGTTGTAAATCAACTTAAGTTGGAAGATGTAGTTTACCGCAACTGATGCTTAGTATCGGTAAACTGCACTTTCCAACTTTAATGCCAGACGCAATGCGGTTACCAAACATTAGTAACAACGCAACTAACCTGCAGGCACTAGTTATGCTGGCCATACACGCGAAAATTATCGGGGCGATCCACCGATATCAGTAGCGTGTGTGGGGGGCGACCGAGGGTTAAATATTGCTCGGTCGGGCATCCCGGATTGTCCAGCATGCCCATCCGATGCGATATTTCCCGGTAAACTGTCGGCCGCATCGGGCTGTGTATGCCCAGCCGCGGCCGACAGACATTTCCTGTGTTCCTTCCTACGGAAGGAACAGGGAAATGTCTCCTCCCCCGGGGGCGGGGCGCAGATGTCTGCCGAATACACTGTGAGAGAAATCTCAGTGTACGCTGGCGACGTCTGCGGCTGGCAGCCGGCCAGATAAAATGTCTGTCGGTCTGACAGGCATTTTATCTGGCCGTGTATGCCCAGCATTAGCGATCATTTCTGCTCACACCTCAGGTGGGTGCAAGCAGAAATCCTGGTAGTTGTGGGATTACATCACTGGCAACTGAATAGCCCCAGCTACTCATTCCGGGAGCTACATCCCCTCGCTTCTAATTGAATTCCCCACAGTGCTGAGTGTTGGTGACATCAATCTCTCATGTGTTCTCTTCATCACCTGCCCCCTAGTAGGGGTGTCATTTGTAACAAAGTACTGATTTCTTCTTCAGGGTCCATAGGGCTTCACAGGGAGAAATTGGGGTGTAGGTGGGGCCTGGAGGACCGGAGACCAGCAGCAAAGTTTTTCCAACTCCCCCATACCCCCGCCCACAGCACTTCTGTTTTGTTGGTGTATCGCAGGCGCTGGACCACCATTATAACGGGGCTGCATTAAGCAGCCCAAGCTTTTATTTTTTTATTTAATTTATTTCTATTTTTTTACTATAACGGGCGAGCAGCACCAGACTGTCCTCCGGACGTCTGTGCTGCCGCACCATCACCCCTCCGAGGCGCTGTGACTCCAAGCCCACGACTCCAGTAGACCACCAGGGCATATAACATACTGGCGCAAGGCATATGTAAGGAGGCCAGGGGACCCAGTGGTTAATGTCAGCAAGGGGAGAAGGTGCTCTCCTTGCAGCCCCTCCCCCATTACAGGGCACTGTTCCACTGCGGTCTTGGTGTTCCCTGGGCTGCTCCTACCTCGACCTCCACCCACCCCCCCAGAGACGCGTAGCAGACATTTTCTGCAAGCAGGTCGCCGGGAACGCTGGGTCCAACCTCCCTGTATACCTCTCCCACGGGCCAGGTCATACAACGCTATATCCTACCAGCCACTGTGGTCTGTGTAGTTGATTTTATTGCCCATTGCTAGCGCTAATCTCTACTTTCCATAATGTGCAGTTTATATCTTGACCTTTATTCTACTATACCCAGACATACTAAGGTATAGGGGGTTCATTGTACCTCATATTTCTTCTTCAGGGTCCATAGGTTCCACAGGGAGACCTTGGGATGTAGGTTGGATCTGGAACCTGGGTACAACGCAGTTTAAGCTTTGCTCCCAGGATGCACTGGTCCATCCTGCCTATACCCCGCCCCCGAGCCAGAGGCGCCTCATTTTGAGTTGGTGCCTGGCCGGAGTCTGGTCGTTGTTAACGCAGAGGGGCTACTTAGTAGCCCATAAAGCCATTTTATTTTAGTAGTTTATAAACTATCTTCAGAGCACGCAGCAACAGGCTGTCTCTGTCACCCCGCCGCAACGCCAATACCTAGTGTTCACTCTGGCGTGAGGCAGGGCGCCGGAGCTAGAGAGGGCACGTTCGCGCGCGCGACCGAGAAGGGGGTGTGGTCATCAAAAAGAGGGCGTGTCTATAAGACGCGTCCCCTTTTCGTCACTCTTGGGGGCGTGCCCGGCACTTACGGACACGCCGTGCAGCCCCCAAGCCCTGCAGACAGGGAGAATAGATGCCGGGCGCATGCGCCCGGTGTCTATTCTCCAGTGGTGACCGGGTCACAGCACATTTCTTCACCCGTGGGACACTGCGACCCGCGGGTGAAGACTGGTCCCGCAGGCTATTAGGGCAGGGCGCTTTTTGCCCTCCTTCTGGAGGGCAGGGCGCTTTTTGCCCTCCTTCTGGAGGGCAGGGCGCCGCGCCCTGCTAGAACAGCCTAGCGGGAACGCTAAATACCAATCTGGGGATCTCGGCGGGCTTCCCAGACTTCAGCCAGACGTATGGGGACAGGTAAGGCGGGTCACTGCTTGCGGTGACCCGTGTATTGGCAGTCATTGCCCCCGGTCTCTGGACAGACTGGAGGCGCTGAGGTGGACCCAGGCCCCCCATACCCTGTACTTCCACTAAACCACCAGTGACAGAATCGGTGCGGGAAGCCAGCGTTCCAGGGGTTAATATTCAGCCAGGGGAGTTAGCCTTCCCTGTTGTAGTGGCTCCTCGGCTCAGCACTCCTTTCCACTGCGGTCTGGCTTAGCTGAGCTGCTCCCTCCTACGGCCACGAGGTCTCCGGTGGCCATTTTATTGTATGGTGCATCACAGATCTCTTGGGACAGCGTTTGGCCAATCCCCCTGCATACCTCTCCTTTGGGTCAGTGTACACAGCGCTATAGCCTTCCCAGACACTGAATCTTGGCAGTTGAATGTAGTGCCAATTTGCAGTGTATTATATGTAATCTATATTTCTGCATTGTATGTGACTTATGCTAGCACAGACCATCTGTGCCTTTACTGCTCAAACTGTCAGTTTATATCTATCCCTTTTCTTTCCAATCTGCCCTAATACACGTGTAGTTAGGGTGGTTCTTAGAATATATATATATATATTCTATGTGTGTATGTAATTTTTTTTATATATTGTCACACAATCGGCGGCACTCAGGGATTAACAGACACAACAGACCACCAGGTAGCAAAAGCCAACGTTTCAATGCTGGCGCATTTTCATCAGACTGTGCGCTAATTTATATAAAGAGAGTAAAAATCCAAGGTATAGAATATAGTAGCTGCACCTTTCACTAGATATCTCTGTTAGACAGATATGCAATAGATAGTAACACAAAAAAAGAAGGATAAGGGCGCTCACAGATGCATAATTAATATAAATATTTATAAAAATCAAATACAATACAATTTAATATAGATAAAAATCAAAAGCAGTCTTAGTGCTCAATCGAACAGTCCCAAATGGAGGGATAGATGGTAGATTCTTTTTTAAGAGGATTCTATTATTAAGTTCTTGATCTTTTTTAGCTTAGAATGGCTTTAGAGGTGATGGCTACACCGTTCTCAAGGTGTTTGGTGCAAGGGTATTTTTCAGTAAGACTACAAAGAACAAGCAGAGTACACTCAAACAAAGAGGGCCACAAGGGCCACTATCAGTAATGGATAAAAAACTTCCATATGGACACAATTTATTAAGTGTTTTATTCCATATAAAAACAGTAAATTCTGTCAGAAGTTGCTTACATCAAGTGTTTATTCATAAGTATTGATGGAAACCCAACGCGTTTCATCCTAAAGGACTTCATCAGGGGCACATCATCATAACACTGAACCATCAGTCTTAACTTTAACCAGCAAGGATCACAGCAGTCAGGTGATCAGACACTGCTTTTAAGTGGCGAGGTGAGAGAGCACTCGCAGCTCAACAGACGGATTTTTAGTCCGTAGGTGGAATGCACTCATTTGTAATATTGCATCCCACTCCTTCAGACAACAGCTTCTGTTTGGCTGTCTTATTGCACTGTGTATATCTCTATATATATCTATAATTAGTGTCAGACATCTCTGACCAGGATGTCGAGCGGAATGCTGCACCCACTCTGTCCTGCAAGCTATCTGCTGCAGGGGTAAATGAGGATTTATCGCAGGATGGGTTATGTATGAGGTGCCATCAGTTACATGGCCCCTCAAACCCCCCACTACGGGACAGGATCCCCCTTGGGCGGTGTTTTCTCAGATACTGGCCTCCATTGTGGGCTGCCTGGCTGTCCTAGCCGTTTTACCCCATATGGGGTTTCCTCAACAAGCCAGCGGACAGATTTGAGCAATCTAGCGCAGACTGCTTCACAAGCGCTGTGTCAATTCACTCTGCAATGCAGGCCTTGGGATCAATGGTGTCCACCTTCGACATGGTGGCGTTCACCCAGTTTCACTTAAGGCCCTTACAACACCTGATCCTTTCCAGGTGGAACAGGCTACCCCATTTGCTCAAATCCCAGGTGATGATCCTACCCCCAGAGGTTCGCCTGTCCCTAACCTGCTGGCTACTACTTCATATTTGAACAAGGGTCGTCCCTGTTGGATCCTGGACTGGGCTCTCATCACGGACGCAAGCTTCCAAGGGTGGGGAGCAGTAATTGGCCAGCACTCCTTCCAGGGCCGATGGTCCCCAGTCGAGGCAGTGTTACCAGTCAATATCCTGGAACTTCGAGTCATCACAAGAGCTCTCACACTGGCTCAGAATATTCTGAATAACGGGCCAGTACAAATTCAGTCCGACAACATCACGGCGGTGGCCTACCTCAATCACCAAGGGGGCACTCAGTCAGCAATGACAGAAGTGTCCCGCATTCTCACATGGGCCAAAAGCAATCTCCCAGCCATCTCTGCAGTGTTCATCCCGGGGATTCTCAATTGGGAAGCAGATTTTCTCAGCCGTCACAACATGCATGCAGGGGAATGGTCTCTACATCCAGGAGTCTTTCACCTTCTAGTGGACAAATGGGGTCTTCCGGAAGTGGATCTCATGGCCTCAAGACACAACAACAAACTTTCAGTTTATAGACCCAAAACCCCAACGCGGCCTTCATAGACGCATTGTCTGTGAAATGGAACTTCCATTTGGCATCTCTTCCCTCCAATATCCCTACTTCGAGTGCTTCGAAAGTTCAAACGGGAGGGGGCTCAGTCCTGTTCATAGCTCCGGCTTGGCCCAGACGGCATTGGTTCTCCGATCTTTAAAGGCTCTCCATAGACGTTCCTCTTCAACTTCCTCTACGATTAGACCTGTTGTCTCAGGGTCCATGTCTACATCCGGACCTAGCCCGTCTGTGGTCCAGACCATGTTCAGAGCATGTAAACCTGCCTCAGCCAGGATTTACCACATAATATGGCATTCCATTGGTGTGCTCCAAGAAGCTATGACCCACAAGTCTTTAAGGTTTCTCAAATTCTTGCCTTTCTTCAGGCTGGACTGGATCTAGGCCTCCGCCTATACCAGATGTTCACACCTTCATGCAAGGTGCTCTTCGTATACAACCTCTCTTTGTTCCGCCTGTGACTCCATGGGATTTGTCAGTGGTGCTCCAAGCACTTCAGGAACTTTCATTCTAACCCCTGGAATCAGTGGATGTCAAGTGGCTCACTGCGAAGACTGTTTGTTCTGGCTATAGCATCTTCCCTTCGGGTATCTTGCTTTAGGGGCGCTTTCATGTCGCTCCCCATCTTTAATATTTAATCAGGACAAGGCTGTTCTTCATACACGCCCAGGTTTCCTTCCCAAGGTGGCTTCTCTCTTCCACCTGAATGAGGAAATTGTGGTTCCTGCATTTAATTCACCAGACCTCTCGGCAGGTGGGGCCTAGTTGATCGTGGTCCATGCTCTAGATCTACGTGGACCATACTAGTTCCATCAGGAAATTGGATTCCCTCTTTGTCCTATATGGATTCCACAAGAAGGGATGGCCATGCAACAAACAGATGGCCAGATGGCTTCGCATCACTATCTCACAGGCTTACACGCGGACTGGCCTTTTTATGTATCTGCTCATTCTACTCGCTCTGAGGGTCCCTCGTGGGCAGCCTGGCGTGGCGCCTCAGCTGAACAGCTATGCAAGCCAGCCACCTGGTGGTCTGTCCACACCTTTCTCAGGTTTTATGCCTTTGAAACATTTGTCTCTCAGGATGCTTCCTTCGGTTGTAGGGTTCTCCTATCAGCTTAGTAGTGTTCCCGCTCTTGAAAAACTGCTTTGGGACATCCCCAATGTCTCCCTGTGGAGCCCTATGGACCCTTTGTTAACTTTCTTCGAAGTCTATAGGGTACACAGGGTACCTGCCCTGATGCTCCTAGCTTCTATGGGCTTCTTCTCCTGATCACTTGCTTCCTTCTATGTGTGAGTGATTCTTCAGTGTACCAGTCTTCCTCCTCTTCTATCCTTTTCCTGCCTTGTGCTTGTTAACAAAACTGAAGTGCCCTCAGGCTGTGGGTGGGGTATAGGAGGAAGGATCGGAGCATCTTGGGATTGAAAAGCTTTGCTGTTGGTGTCCTGTCCAGGTCCCACCCACACCCCAATGTCTCCCTGTGGACCCTATGGACTTCGAACAAAGAGTTAACGAAGGTAAGTTTTACCATAACTCTCCTTTTTTTTTTTTCTTTTTTTTTTCTCCTTTCATGTAAGAATGTTCAGGGTTAAAGTGCAATCTGTAACCTGATTTTTAGATCTCTTTAATCTAGTAGTAACCTTTAAATCATCATTTAATCTTCAATTTCACATATTAAATTTACATCCCCTTATGCATCGTGCCTTGACCAACTATTTTTTTTCTTAGCTACCCCTATGGTTCAAGTTGATGAGAAAGGAGAGAAAGTGAGACCAAACCATAAACGATGTATTATCATTCTGCGTGAAATCCCAGAAACCACTCCTGTAGAGGTACAGTAATTCCCAGATTTCATACTCATCTAAGCAATGTTAAGATTTTTTTTTTTTCCAGTAAAATTTGCTACTGAAGGCCAGTAATGGTATTTCTGCTGGGGTTCTGTGAGGGGCAGGCAAAGCTTAGTGGTACAGGCCACTAATGGAAGGGTAGTCTATTGGACTTTTGGCATAATAAGAGGCCCAACAAGTTTAGGTTTTTGGCTTAGAAAAAGATGGAGGAGTGAACCAGAGGGGCGGTAAGCGCACTGGGGGGAGTTGAGGATACCTATATTCTCATCCTGTCAGTCACCATGGAGAGCGATGTGGGGAGAAAAGTGGTGTCAGAATGTAAGATGAAAGTAGTCTCAGTGAGGGAGTTGGAGGTAAAGTGGTCATGGACAGAGGCTAGTTTGTTGAAGACATGCCTGACATTCCACCAGGTACTAGAGGAGAAGCGAGTGAAGAGGGAGATTGAGATGATATTGGCCAGGATAGCAGATGATGGGGGAAGAGTCGGACAGTAAGCAGGAGTGGAAGACCTGTGGGTATAGGATGAGACACAGCAAATAAGATTGGCTGTCGTGAGCAGGGAAAGAGGAGGGGGGAGTGGACAAAGGAGGCAGTATAAAACTGCCTTTACATTACAGTGAATTATTCAATTTTTTTATACTTATTTGGCTTGTTTATGTACTTATTGTCTACATTACTTATTGTCTACATTAAGACCAATACGAAGCCCACATTTATCATACAGCAGTTGGGGTATTTCTTGGGTTTGTAATCTACCTTTAAAGTATTATCCGCAGCGCTTTTTGATATGTACGGATCTCTGTTTGTCTACCAAAGGCCAATGCTAATTGGGTTTGACATTTTCAAACGTATCAAAATTTTATTTGCTATATTTTGTATAACGCCTATCACCCCTTTCGTAGTCTGAAACCTAATTAAC
Organism: Taudactylus pleione; assembly: GCA_031769625.1. NCBI lineage: Eukaryota > Metazoa > Chordata > Amphibia > Anura > Myobatrachidae > Taudactylus > Taudactylus pleione. The sequence continues at coordinate 13,662,866 of JAUIMM010000064.1, read as the reverse complement.
ATAGCTTTTTCGACTGGTCTCAGAATTTTTGCAGCCTGTATATATACTTTTTTAAATGCTTGATCTAGTATGAATTTAAACTACCTCTTATTTTGAATGAAGTTATATTAAATGTGGCCCGGTGATGAAAACTTGCGCCTTGAGGAAAGAAGGTCAGCATTCATTACATGAGCTCTTGTATTGCTTACTTACAGTATTTGGTGTCCTTGCCTCAGGAACCAGCAATGGTTATTCATTTCTGGTTACTGACCGTGAAAGGAAATCACTTGAGTTCTGCTTAGTCAATGAATGTTGGACCAACCCTGTGATTGCAAGATTATGAGATCTGAGGGCCACAATACTCGTGTTCAGTAGCGATTGTGTGTGTGCTAATAGTCTCGTCTAAGGCTTGGGTACACACCTGAACTACTTGTAATTGGAACAAACGTTCACCCGATTTCTCTCGAGGCTAGAAGAAATTATATTGAGTGTACACACTGTACAACCTCTCATACAATCTATTGTATCATTTGATATACGATTTATCATTGCTCCCATACACAACGATCACATATGATGTAAAAATTAGCCTAATCGCACTGACCTATCATCTGGTCATCCGGTTGGCATACAAACTACACGATTGGCACCAAGTCGTAAAGGCCGTGCAGCACGGCCAACCAGTAGATCTCGTATGCGACCTGTGGGAGGCCCAATTGTGCGTACGCGCTAGATCATGTAGACGATTTGTCGTTCCATTTTGGCAAATAGTCACAATATCGTTCAGGTGTGTGCTTGGCCTAAACTTGCTTTCTGCTTGTGGAGTTTGGAAGTAGCACAGATTTGCTGTAACCTAAGCCCAAATTTTCAATGGACTTTTTTTACAACCATATTTTGGGCCAATCGGTTGCTCCAATCCCACAAAGCTTGCTGGACAGATCCTATTATTGCCTCCATAACAACGCATCAGCTTGTACCACACGTCCTTCCTTTCCCAACAACTTCAAATTACTTAATAAATTCAAATTATCTTAATTATTGCATAACTGGGCTTTTTTATTTTGTGTTTTAGGAGGTGAAAGCACTTTTTGATCATGAAAATTGCCCCAAAGTAATAAGCTGTGAGTTTGCTCACAATAACAACTGGTATGTTACATTCCAGTCTGACACTGATGCACAACAGGTAAGGCTATCCAGATTTTGTTGTTGAAGTGAGCCCGTTGCTATGAATGTCACTTGTAGTTAACTAATTTACTTTTAGGAGATGGGACATTTTTATATATGAATGTCTCAGGAGTTTGTCAGAACGGAAGATTATGTGGAAAGTCAACATGTGAACAACTTTATCTACAACAACTTGGCAGTAATCCCACTGAATAACATTAGTCAGCTTCTTATCAAACCAAAGTGGCTGATAACAAAGAACAATTGCTTGCATTTAGCAACTCAACAAAACTAAATAAAATCAATTTCATCTCAAGTTTTGTTAGGGTATGGCAGCATATAAAAAATAGTAATAACATTTGACAATACACTTATTTTTAACTTTTGTTTATATAGTGTCAACATTATATTGTGTTTTTAGAATGCTTCAAAATTTGCATCAGGCGAGCCAATAGTCTAAATCAGGGCTGTTCAACATGTGGCCCTTCAGCTGTTGTGGAACTAAACCTCCCATAATGCCTTGCTGCAGTTTTTACTTGCTATAATGGCACAATGTGCATGGCATGCTGGGATGTGTAATGCCACAACACACGGAAGCCACATGTTGAATACTACCGGTCTAAATTCTTTCCTATGCAAACACACTAATAACCTGGTAGTATGGTTTTGGACTGAGCGATAACCTGGAGTTATAACATGTTTGGTCTAGTGTCCTTTCTAAAATCATGGGTGTGAGGTGGGATGTAGTTATAATACCGACGGGCTCACATGTTCATAAAAGATGTGCCTGGGAATAAGGAGTGCGCCATTTTCCTGGAGACCCGCACATGCACAGTAGATTCTGGCACTAATCCAGAATCTACTGCGCTCAGTCTGCTGCCAGAGAGAAGGGGGCCCAAACGGAGGCTGCACACGGGCACTTTCCTCTCTTATAACACCCCTGGGGGGGGAGGTTAGGGTTAAAAACTAGGGGGAGGGTTAGGTTTAGGCACCGGGTAGGGAGAGGGGGGGGGGGGGGCGGGGGGGGGGCTTGAAGGTTAGTATACTGGCCGACGGGTTTCTGTATCCTAACTCTGTCGGGCATCCCATGCCCAGTCCTGTGAGGCAACCTTTTAGCCTGCTTATTTTAAATTAGGAAGATAAATGTCACAGGCTACCTGTAAGTGTGCTTCATGGAGTAATCTGACACTGTCTTACCTGCTGTCATCTTTCTAACGTTTCTCCCTCCAGTGATGCCATATTTGACAGTAAGCTAGAACGAAAGAGAATCTTAACTTGTCAGTTTATTGTCAAGCATTTTTATTTCTCCTGTAGGCATTCAAATATCTAAGGGAAGAAGTTAAAACATTTCAGGACAAGCCAATAATGGTAGGTTAAAATGTTACTTTATCACTTCTTTATTGTTTCTCCCTGGTGCTTGTAAGCATTTAGCAGTTTTTTTTTTTTGTCTGAATGGGTTATGTTCTCTTTGCCATGGATTACAATGCAATTGTAACACACTGGATAGTGCTATGGAGTCTTAATGGGAAGCCGGCGGTCGCAATGCCGACCTCTGGCTTCCCGAGTGCTTAATCCCGGTAAGGTACAAAGTAGGGAGACTTGGGGTTAGGCTGCGGGAAAGCGGGGGTTAGGCACTTGGGAGGGGGAGGGTTAGGGGGTAGAATTAGGTTAGTGTATACTTACCTTAGGGACAATCGGGATCTCCTCTTCTGTCGGGCTGCCGGGATTAGAACCTCCGGCCATGCTGCCGGCAGTAAATCATACTGATTCCGTCTTAATAGTAGTCTTATTTTCCAAAAACACAAAGTAGTAGAGTGCCTCAATGCAACATTATATTAAGTCAATCCAGTAATGTGGAATTCAAAAAAGCTAGTAATTGCTTTTTCTTCTTCGGGGTCCATGGGGTCCACAGCCATTACGTTGGGGTATAGTGTTCCCTCTAGCTCCGGCGGGAGGCAGGGCGCCAGAGATAGAGAGGGCATATCCGTGCGCGCGCGACCGAGAAGGGGGCGTGGTCATCGAAAAGGGGGTGTGTCTATAAGACACGTCCCCTTTTCATCACTTTTGGGGGCGTGCCCGGCACTTACGGACACGCCGGGCAGCCCCCAAGCCCTGCAGACAGGGAGAATAGATGCCAGGCGCATGCGCCCGGCGTCTATTCTCCGGCGGTGACCGGGTCACCGCACATTTCTTCACCCGCGGGACACTGCGGTTCCCGCTGGCTGTTAGGGCAGGGCGCTTTTTGCCTTCCAGAAAGAGGGCAGGGCGCCGCACCCCGCTAAAACAGCCTAGCGGGAACGCTAGGGGTATGTGATCCAGACACCAAACAGTTAAAAATGAGCTCTCAGCTCCCAGGATGCACTGGGTCCTCCCCACATATACCCCGCCCCCAGCCAAGGTAGTCAGTTCTTCTGTTAGGTGTGGTTGACACCACATGGACAGTGGGACTGCAGGAGCAGTCCCATAGACGCGAAAATAAAAAAATAAGTGTTTTAACTCCACCTGAGCGGGCGGCACGTGCTGAAGTAAGGGAAACTGGAAGCAGCTAAGCGTCCAGCTGACGCCCGTGTAGCTGCTCCACCTACCCCCTCCGGCGCCGTGATAGTGGTGTGAAGCCAGTGATTTTTAGGTAGGGGCACAGGGCCCTGGACTGCAATTTTGAGGTACGGTGGTGTCGGCTGCCACTGACGCCGGGGCCACGTGGCGGTCTAGCCTCCGGCGGTGGAGACTGGCCGAGGGCACGCTGCAGTGAGGAGTCAGGTAAAACTGTCTCCCACACTAGACCACCAGGACGTGAGGGATCCCGACAGCCGGGGACTAGTGGCGGCAGCGAGGTCAGTGTGCTGGGTGGATCCATGCAGCATAGGGGAGGTTCGCTTTTCCCCGGCTGCCCCTCCCCCCTACCATCACGCTGGCCCAGTCCAAAGGTTCCCGCGTCTGGGTTTGCTCCTCCCAGCTTCCCTCTGAGTCGGCCAGAGACCACTCTCAGATGCTCTTGGTGGCTGTACACTCAGGAGGCTGGGTCAGTCCCCCTGTATACCTCTCCTACGGTGACAGGTTTTTACAGAGCTCTCTATACTACTAAGCCTGGGGCTGTTCGTAGTGACAAGAGCTGAGAGTGCATATATTCACAAGGGGGTGAAATGTTCATGCATTGCATGTGATTTGAATGTGTGTGCCTATTATGTCAATAACTGTCAGCTTGCAACTTATCGCTACTGTTTCTCCCTATAACCCTCTACTACAGGTGTGTGGGCAGTTTGGGTGAAACAGAATCACATGTATACTCAGAACTTGACATAAAATATTATGTCTAATGGGGGGCATATACTAGACGATTTTATCCCTGTCCAACCTCTTAGCGATTTTCCCTTGAAGTTTCCCTTGAAATATGATCTTCCACTCTGAACAATTTGCAAAAGATTTGCAAACGATTTGCAAAAGATCTAACAATAAACTATGTTGTTTTAATCTGTGATTGAGAGCTTTCAGCTATAGTGGGTAGACAGTGGTTCATCGTTTGATCGTTCAGCGTGAACGATGTGTAAACGATTTGTAAGCAATCAAGTGAAATTGACCTGCATGTTCAGTCGATGGAGGAGACGATCAAACGACCAGCGGGAGCGCGCATCGTACATCGTTAGAAACAATTACTGCACGATGTTTGAACGATGTTTGAACGATTATCGAACGATTTTATCATTATCGTTCAATCGTTCAACTTTATCGTCTAGTGGATACCCCCCTTAAGGAGTCTGAAAGACAGGTGGCTGAAACCCCTGTGCTGGTGTCTTGTATGGCCTGCAAAGCGGGGTTATCCCCACAGGACTTCATACAAAATGGATTATGTGGTAACTGCTTTAGACAATCACCGCATCAGTCATGTTTACCAGCCTCTGGACCAGAACCCCCTTGGGCTTCTTTTTCCCAGATTATGGCACAAGTGGCGGAACTTTTTGCTGTCCCAGCTCACCCGGTATGGGGGTACCCTCAGCAGATGCAGCCCCCTATAGTTATGCCCTCTGTTTCCATCTTGGGTGGATATGTAAGCTGAACAGGGCATGGCATCTTCAGCTGCTTTTCATCAACTGCCACAAGCTGTTAAATCTATGCAGCCGAAGGCCAGACGGCGTTCGGTCCCTCACGCAGGCCATGCCACAGAAAAAGGAGATGACTGAAACATCCTCGGAGGATGAAGCGGTACATGATTCCTCTCAGGAGTCGGTCTCCGGAGAAGAGAAGGATAATTTTTCAGTGTCTGACGTCCCTTTTTTGATTAGGGTTGTCAAGACTGTACTGAATATAGATGAGGTAGAGCCTCCGCAGAAAAAGGCGCCAGTATTTAAGCGCCAGAAGTTGTTCAAGGTGGAGTTCCCCAAATCAGAGCACCTGTCGGAGCTTATGGGGGGGAAGCATGGAGTTGTCCAGGTAGGAAATTCCGTCCTTCAAAAAAGGTGACTGCTTTATACCCATTCCCGTCAGAGGAGTGTGCTAAGTGGGACATTCCGCCGTCTGTAGATGCGCATGTGGCACAGCTGGTAAAGAGTGCCACACTGCCCATACCATCTGCTTCCTTTCTCAGGGATTCCACGGATAGGAGACGTGATGGTTGTCTTAAAACAATCTTCTTGCTCTCGGGAGCGGCCATTCGTCCAGCTACAGCTTGGGTTTCCAAGGCCATTGAAGAATGGATGAAGGCACTGGCAGAATCTCTGCCAGAAGCATCCAGGGAACAGCTGGAGATTATTTCCTATCTCAAGGAAGCAGTGTCTTACCTTGGAGATGCAGCATTGGATGCTGGTATACTATCTTCTAAGGCATCAGCGGTCTATGTAGTGGCACGCAGAGCCCTGTGGTTTGGAAGAGATTGGAAGGCGAACACAGGGTCCAAAAAGGAAACCCTTCATTTTACGGGAAGCGTTCTCTTTGGCACAGAATTAGACAAAATTGTGGCTACATTGGCAGCTTCTAAAATGGCTGGCCTACCGTCTGCATCTGTGAGCAGACCTAGACGGTCGTCCTTTCTGACTTTTCGGCCGCAGGCTAAGGCCAGTGGTCAGCCCTCGGCGAGATTTATTTCAGCAAAAAGACCGGGGTCTAAGAAACCCTGGCCGAACAGGCGTCCGGCTCCCAGAGCCCAGGATAAACCAGTGGCCTGATGGGACGGGCCTTCCCCTGGGGGACCCCAGGGTAGGAGGCCGACTTCTTTGGTTTTCAGACACCTGGCATCTTAAAACAAGATACCTGGGTTCCGGGAGTGGTTTTCTGGGGGTACACCCTGACATTCTGTAGAAGTCCTCCCCAAAGATTTTTTTTGCATAAGCCCAGTGGTGGGTTATGTAAAGGCCTTGGCTCTTCAACAGGCTATACCATCCCTGCTGACGGCGGGAGTTCTTATCCTGGTTCCAGAGAATCAATTACGGAAAGGATTTTATTCCAATCTGTTTTTGATTCAGAAGCCGAATGGATCCTACTGGCCTATTCTAAACTTAAAAGGGCTCAACACATTTATCCGAGCGCCCAGGTTTTGTATGAAAGACTGCGGTCGATTTGTGTTGGCAATGGAACCAGGGGATTTTATGGTGTCCTTGGATGTCCAGGATGCTTACCTGCATATACCAATCACCCTACCCCACCAGCAATTTCTACGATTTGCGGTAGGAGGCGAGCACTTTTAGTTTCAAGCTCTGCCATTTGGCCTGTCGTCAGCTACGCGGGTGTTTACCAAGTTAATGGCGGTAATAATGGCATGTCTCGGGCGCCAGGGTGTCAGGAGTCTGCCATACTTGGACGATCTCCTGATACTGGGGCAGTCTTCACAGGAGTTGCGGAATCATCTGGGACCGACTATGTCCTGTATGCACAGTCACGGCTGGGTCATAAACTGGAAGAAGTTGTCGTTTCTCCCTGTACAGCAGATGATTCATTTGGGGGCACGCTTGGACTCCGTGGTTCAGAGGATATATCTGCCGGAGGACAAGATTGCGGCCCTGCAATTGTGAATACGCAGATTGCTTCACAACAGGCGGATATCTGTGCAATCAGCGATGCGGCTGCTGGGCTCAATGGTATCCACCATTGCAGCTGTTGATTCTCTTGCGCTGGAACCAGGGAGTACCGCGCAATCAAATTTCGGATAATCCACCTCATAATCCGAGGTTCTGTTATCCCTGTCATGGTGGTTGCAGACAAATCTCAACCGGGGTCGCCCATTTTGGGTGTCAGATTGGGTGCTTCTCAAAACCGATGCCAGTCTTCACAGTTGGGGAGCAATGACGGGCCTGCACACGTTTCAGAGGATATGGACAAAGGCAGAAAGTCGTCTGTACATAAATATCCTGGAATTAAGGGCAGTAGTCAGGGCTCTAGTTCAGGCTCAGGAAATTCTAAAAGGCAGACCTGTTCACATTCAATCCGACAATAGCACCACTGTAGCCTACCTAAATCATCAGGGAGGCGTACGAAGTCGGGCGGCCATGACAGAAGTATCAGGGTTTCTGGTTTGGGCAGAGCGTCACCTCCCGACAATATCGGCCGTGTTTATACTGGGGGTCCTAAACTGGGAAGCGGACTTCCTGAGTCGGCAGGAGGTAAATGCCGGAGAGTGGGCTCTGCATCCACAGGTATTTCAGAGCCTGGTGGACAGATGGGGTCTTCCAGAAATAGACCTCAAGGAGAAACCACAGGGTACCCAGATATGGATACAGGACCAGGGATCCAATGGCAGAGTTTGTAGATGCGCTGACAGTAAGATGGCATTACAGGCTAGCGTAGCTCTTTCGCCATTTGCTCTTCTTCCCAGGGTCTTCAAGCAGGAGGGGCAGTACGGTAATCCTAATAGCTCCGGCGTGGCTCTGACGCCATTGGTTCACCGATCTCCTTAGACACTCCGTGGTCTCTTCTGCTAAGACTAGATCTGTTAATACAGGGTCCCTGCTTGTATCCGGGTCTGCCTCATCTGTCTTTGACGGCATGGCTCTTGAGGCCTCCGTCTTGAGGAAAAAGGGATTTTCTGAATCTGTGATACAGACAATGTTGAAGGCACGTAAACCGGCTTCGGCCCGTATTTATTAGTGTTTGGCACTCGTTTTTTCAGTGGTGTGAACTGAAAAAATATGACCCTGAGGTATTTAAGGTCAATAGAGTGCTTTGCTTTTCTTCAGACTGGGTTAGAAAAGGGGCTCCGCTTAGCCATCTGGTTTCAGCGGAAAATTGCTCTACTGCCAGATGTGAGGACGTTTTTTCAGGGTGTTCTAAGAGTGCAGCCTCCCTTTGTTCCCCCGGTGGCCCCGTGGGATTTGACATTAGTCCTCAAGGCTCTACAGGCGCCGACGTTTGAGTAGACCTCAAGTGGTTAACAGCAAAGACAGTGTTTCTTCTTGCTATTGCTTCTGCCCGCAGAGTCTCTGATCTGGCAGCGCTTTCTTTCACTCCCCATTTTTAGTATTTCAACGGGATAGAGCGGTTCTTCGTATTAGGGCGGGATACCTTCTGAAAGTGGTATCTTTTTCATATGAATGAAGAGATTGTGGCCCCAGCCTTTCAGGCTCCAAGCCTCTCGGTAGGTGAGGCTTCCTTGGATGATATTCGTGCGCTACGAGTTTATTTGGATCATACCAACGGCATGAGGAAGTCTGATTCTCTTTTTGTGCTGTATGGCTGTCATAAGCGTGGCTGGCCAGCCAATAAGCAGACGCTGGCCAGATGGATTCGTATGGCAATTGCTCAGGCATACACAGGCCAATCTGGTGGTGCCAAACTCAGTAACTGCACATTCCACGCGATCAGTGGGACCTTTGTGGCGGCCCGCTGGGCTGCCTCTGCTGAACAGTTGTGCAGGGCAGCCACATGGTCTTCCATCCACACCTTTGTCAAATTCTACGCATTTGACACCTTTACCTCTCAGGATGCCTCCTTCGGGCTTACGATTTTCCTTTCTTCTGAGACATAGGAGCGACCCCGCCCTTAGGGGTACTGCTTTGGGATATACCCAACATAATGGCTATGGACCCCGAAGAAGAAAATAAGATTTATGGTATAACATACCTTTTGTTAACTTTTTCTTCGAGGTTCATGGGGTCCACAGGACACCCACGCTAACGCACCTGGTGTTTTTATGTATCTCTATGAAGTCCCTCTGAGAGATTGGTCTAGAGAACATGGGTTCTTCTTATCTTTTTATCCTCTCCTGCTTGAGCTTGGTAACGAACTGACTACCTTGGCTGGGGGTGGGGTATATATGGGGAGAACCCAGTGCATCCTGGGAGCTGAGAGCTCGTTTTTTTTTAACTGTTTGGTGTCTGGGTCACATACCCCAACGTAATGGCTGTGGACAGCATGGACTTCGAAGAAAGAGGGTTAACAAAGGCATGTTATCCCATAACTCTTATTTTCTCCCATTTCCATTGGGGTACACTGGGACTCTGGGCATTCGTAAAATAACAAGTCGTCATGCGCAACTTTTTTAAAAGTAAATTTTAAAAGAAAACTAACTGACCTAAGGGCTTGACACAATTATGTGTGAATAACTGTCTGCGTGAGCACTATAGGGGGTATTCAATTAGGTCAGAAATTTTCGGCTGTAGAAAACAGGTTTTTTTTCAACGATGTTCGGGTATTTTTGCCTTTTTTTTTTTTTTAATATATAGATCGTGCTATCCCATTAAACCCTGTTTATTACGAGCAAAAATGTTCTATTCTCTCAAATAGGAAGAGCGGTTCCTATGTATATTTTCTCTGCCGCGATCAGGAGAAAAACACGTTCTCATTAGGGATTTGGTTTCGCCTGCTAATTGGATACCCCCCTAAGCGCGGCTGTATGGCGCACTTACGGTACTTCTGGAGTCACAGATTTTTGATCGCAGTCCCATAGGGGGCGAATTGCGTGGCCGTTGCCGGCGTTTCTATGCCGTTGCAACGGCAACTCTCTCCCTTCGCACGTAATTGGATCGAGCCCTAAAATTGATGAAATTAAATCACTTTTTTTTTTTTTTTTGCTTAGCTGTCAGTAAAAGCTTAATGTATAGTATGTATAGCTGTTTCATTATTAAATCTGGTTGTCTCCAACAGGCTAGGATAAAAGCCATCAACACATTCTTTGCAAAGAATGGATATCGAACTGTGGACTCCAGTGTGTACACTCAGCCCGTTCAGACCCAAGCACAGTTCCCCTCTCCTCTCTTTATGCAGCCTGTATATAGTCCTCATCAGCAGTATTCAATTTATAACATAGTGCCTCAAACATGGTCTCCAAACCCAGCACCTTACTTTGAAACACCACTGGTAAGTAGTCTTACATGCTGATCGGCAGATTAATGCGGTTTTCTTGACCCTGCTGAAATGTCAGTTACCAGACACATGCACACGGTCATAGAAGATGAATGCCATGTTTGTTTTGTGTGCGCGCTATGACTTGGAACACTAGAAATTAGGTGACCTATTTATAGCAAAACGCTGGAATTGCTGTTCGTGCAGTTTTCCCTCATGTAAGGAGGTCTGTGTGTAATTGATTGTAGGGTTACGTACTCCACTGAAACCCAGGCTATGCTTGCCATTTTAGTTATTTGACAAATCACTGGGTGTTTACTCAGTCAATTAACTGAACTTTCCTAATTCCCAAATATGTCTGTTTTGTGCGAGTCCTACTCACTGCTACTTGGTTTCAAACAATTGGTGTCCACATATAATGTTTCATACCTATTCTGAAATCTTTTCAACATAGCTTGGTATCATAGTTTCTGCCTGTATGTATTACAGCATTTTTCCATTCTAAATGCTTTATTCACTACAGTACGGAATTAATTTTACTACCTCTTGTTTTGAGTAAAGGGTTATATTGGATGTGGCCCAGTGATGAAAACTTGCACTTTGAGCTTTTACTACTAGTCAGTATTTTTGCTGCATGTATATATTATTATTACATTTTAAATGAACTTAAACTACCTCTTATTTTGAATGAAGTTATATTAATTGTGGCCCAGTGATGAAAACTTGCGCCTTGAGGAAAGAAGGTCAGCATTCATTTACATGAGCTCTTGTTTTGTTTAATCACTTACAGTATTTGGTGTCCTTACCTCAGGAACCAGCAATGGTTATTCATTTCTGGTTACTGACAGTGAAAGGAAATCACTTGAGTTCTGCTTAGTCAATGAATGTTGGGCCAACCCTGTGATTGCAAGATTATGAGATCTGAGGGCCACAATACTCATGTCCTGTAGTTAAGTGTGTGCTAATAACTTGCTTTCCTACTTGCAGAATAATTATGTAATTTGGGAGAGTACTTTGCTTTGATGTAATGAGCCCAGGTTTTCAAAGCATTTTTTTTTCTACAGCCATATTTATAAGCCTATATCTACCCAGAAAGCTTTGTGGGATTAGACCAGTATTGCATAAACCACATTTAAGTTCCCAGGGGTTCTTATACCCTCTTCCTCCTTTCATGACAACTTCCTCTTGCATTAAGGACAGAACTAGCAATTTTATAAGTTATATGATCTTAGTTTCCCCCATGTAATACTTTGTTTATTTTCGCAGGCTCCATTTCCTAATGGTGGGTTTGTCAATGGTTTTAATTCTTCAGGATCTTTTAAAACAAGTGCTGCTTCTTTAAGTATAGGTCGACCTTTTCATAGAAACCGGTATGTATTGATGATAGATTTTAAAATACAGAAAATAGTTGTGTATATTGTAAGATTTGCCACCTTGACATATTTTTTTTGTTTGCTTGTTTTTTTACTTCCTCCACTAGGGGGCACTGGGATCACTCTGGGTATAGCCTGGAGAGGAGAATCTGGGCACCAAATAGTTAAAACTTAAATTCTCAATAACCCAAGCTCCCTCTCTTCTATACCCTTCCCCCATCCACTGGCAGCCAGTTTGAGTTAGAGCTTACCTGTGCGTGGTTTAAAGAAGTCCACAAAACATGACCTGTTAGTGGTACTTGAGAACTGGAGTTGAGAACCTCTGGATTGTTGTGTGTGTGTTTTTTTTTTTTTTGTTTTTTTTTTTGTTTTTTTTAGGGGGGTGGTAATTGAGTTGCACAGTTATACCACTTTCCTGCCATAGTCCTGGGTCTGACCCAGGATTTGGAACACTGTTCCAGACCAGATCAGACCCGAGACAGACCTTTATCCACTGCGGCGACTATCTGGGTTATTACTGCATTGGCACCGTTCACACTACATAAGAGTGCAGTGCCGGCACTTGGAGATGACCTATCCTTGCGCCAGAATGTGGCTCTCCCTGTGCTGTAAACTAACCCGGGTATGACGACCCAGATTACCAGTTTCCACTGTAGCTCACTTGGGTCCTTCCTATGTAAAACCCTGCTAGGTACCCAGGAAGGAATCCTGGGTGACTGGATCTTGGTCGAGCCATTTCTGCTGGCAATAATCCTGGGTGGTTGCCCTTTTATGTGCAATAACCCGGGATATTCAAGTCAGTAGAAAAGGGGTCTAAGTATTCAATATACATACAGTATACCTACCTTTGCTGGAAAACTGGTCTGCTATATATAAAGAGAATTGACATTCAGCTTTTTACACAAAATTTGTCTCTTAATCCTGTTGTGTTTTTATAACTACTGAAAGCTTTCTGGAACAGTTCAGCTAGCTTCTCATTTGTTAATGAGCATTATAGGGTTGTGTAAGGTCACAGAGTTAAAATGTGATGACGGGCATGCACTGACAAGGGACACTACACTCATTTCTACTGTTATGCCGAACAGTTAGAGCTATGACAGTAAATTTTAACTACTTTGTACTTTTTGTATGTTTGCTAGTTTTATTCAGCACTTTTGCAGGGGACTGAACATTCAGCACACCTGTGCTCATAGTGCTGTGTGGTTCCTCACTTTGGGTACCAGAGGTGGGTGAGGGGGAGTCCTGTTTAAATGGGTTGATCAGAACATTGTATGAAGAGCACTGTGAACAACCTCTTTAGTTCACACCCTAAACATATACAGAAATCCACACCTCCAGAGATCGCCACACTGCAGCTTTCTGTGTCTGAGTGGTGGTTGTCATTTTCACTACGACTATATTGTATTAATGGAATGGGATTGCTTTGCCGACGGCTGGCCGAAGGGAGGAAATCCCGACGGGAGTTAGGTATAGCCAACCCCCCCTTTGGGGGTGCCTAACCCTAACCTCTCCCTGTTAGCCCTAGCCAGAATTCCTTGTGGCCGTCTGTCACATAACTACATCCCTGTATTAATATATACATGAATGCAACATTTGCTGTACATATTAGGCCTTCATTGATATACTGCTAATATATAATTGTTTGCCTTTCTTGATCTGTTTATTTGGCTCCCCATTTTTTGTGTAGGCTACAGCGGTTTTTGGGTAGATAATAAACACTTAGGGGTAAATTTACTAAAGTGATTCTTTTAGAAGTGGAGATGTTGCCCATAGCAACCAATCAGATTCTACTTAACATTTAACTAGCACCTTCTAGAAGATAGCTAGAATCTGGTTGCTATGGACAACATCACCATTTCTAAAAACTCTCCCTTTAGTAAATTTACCCCATAATGTTCTTGAGCATGAATTGCCCATTTATATCTGTAAGTGATCGGTAATGATGGAGAAATTAAATCTATAATTTTGTGTAGGGAAACCATTTTAGATGATCTTTGTGGTTGCAAGATTGTTTAACACATTTGTATACATATTTTAACGTATTATGATTTTAAATGCTTTAGTTTAGGGGATAGTTCATAAACTTGCTATGTACTCCTTTCCCAAGCTTTGTATTGCAATTGGTCACTAATCAATTTTCTGTTTTTTTGCTGATGACTTGAATAAGGAAATTTAATCAGTCTTTGTAAGATTTCAGAGTTTGGGAGTCCCCTAAATAGGATTTTTTTTTTTTTCCCCAATGTAGTGGGAAGCCTCAATTTCGATCATCTACAAGCTCCTCAGAACGGTCTACTGAGGGTGGCACTACAACTCCAATACCGTTAGCAGATATACATATAAATAGAGCAAACTTGCGCCCTTTTCCCTCAGAACGGCACACCACATCTTTAATAGGACAACAGAATAACGCACAATCTTTACACACAGAACTGAATGGGATGGATGGAACTGGTCGTGGCAGGTATGTATGTAGTATTGTTGTATTTGCAATAGCTGCTTAGATAAGTTAGTCATGAATAAAGAAAAATGCATAAAGCCTTTTTAACTCTGTGGTCTATGGCTGTCTTTCACTACTAAATATAGTTAATGTGGGAAAATTGGGGAGGAGGGGAGGCGCTTCAATCTAGAAGGCTGTAGGTCACCAAATTACAGATCTATCCCTAAAGATCCAACAAAATTTCTGGTAAGTATAGGTGCTGTGTAGAATATTGGCGCTGCCTTATAAGTCACAAATGTGCGGATATAATATTTAAAAAAACATTTCTCTGCAAGCGTTGGATGTTATGCTGTTCGGCATCCAACGCTTGCAGATAAGTATTTCACCCATACATTCCGTAAATATAGTTAATATTTTCAAAATATCTTTTTAAACAAGCTACATTTAAATGTCCTTTTTTATATTTTAATACTGTACCTTGCAGGAGAAATTTCTTCAGAGGAAGACGAAGAAGAGATGATGATCGCACTTCTGTAAGTTGCTCTTTCTACGTATGTATCATAAGCCAGTAAGACTAACCCTGGTTACACTTTAGGACGACCGGCAATTCTACAGATGGTCGGGGCGATAGACAATTTAATGAATTACCTTGTTTTTTTCTTTATTAAAATGCACTGCCACGCACACTGTCATTTTATTGACCGTGCAGCATCTTATGTAGTCTGAGGGAGCGTGCAATTGTGTGTACACGCTAGACGATGTGGACGATTTGACGTTCCAATACGGCTAATCATCCCATTATTATTCTAGTGTGCCGATCCATAGTGTACAATGTCTTAATTGAGGACGTGATTAACAGTTGCATATCCGCATATGGGATACCATAATTATTGTGTTAGGTGGCCCGATGATGATTAAGTATCGCGCTTAGAGGGAGCAGGGCCAGCATCCAGAAGTCTGAGCTACTCTTTATACTTTTTTTATTCATTCTCCATCTCAAACTTCTGCTCAAACTTCTCCATCTCATTCTTCTACTCAGACCTTGGTTGCTTGGTCTTCTCAATGATTGCAAAAGATTATGAGATCTGAGGGCTGTGAACCTATATTTCTGTTTTTCTTTTTTAGTACACACACATAGCTTTGCCGTCTGCTTCATGTGTACTTAACCTTTCAATTTCAGCGACCGTTGTCTGCAATGGAAGAAATTGCACAGACACCAAAGTTTGACTTGTTGACAACTAATTTCCCTCCCCTACCTGGAAGTATAGCAAGCACACCCGGGGAGCCTGTTCTTGAGAGCAGGATGGCTGATGTTGTCAAAGGAATTTGCAAAGAGAAAGTGAGTTTTAACATTCTGACGTAAAGTTTTGTATTTTAGAAGCATTGGTCATGACCATGATCTGTTTTAATCTAATTATGTTATTGAAAGCAATAAGATAATCCTAATTGAAGGCATTGTAAAGCTGGCATTATGTTCAAATTCAGTTTTGGAATTTTAACTTTTTTTAGTACAATTGGAAAAGCAAATTATACATGTTGGTAACAATAGATTGCAAATGAACAAATGTAAATGAGTCTCAATTTCAATTTTAAAACTTTTTTTTTTTATCGGATATGGTCAAAAGTTCTTTGAATTGTCTGTAGTCTAATCTTGTGTAAAACATTCCTGCTTAATCTGAACGGTTTATTTTTTTTAGATTTATTTTTTAAGTAACCACAGTTTAATTGTATATAAAGCCAATAGTTCGCATATGAGAAATTGTTGCATCTGTGGCTACCTAACTGCGGGAAACAGTCAGGAAGCCGATGGATGGAATCCCGACCACTGGCTTCCCGACTGTATAATCCCGGCAAGGGTTAAATGACAGGCGTCGTCATCTCGACGCCTGTTATTTTTCCCTACGCCGGGAGACCGACACCCGGCTTACCGATCAAAGGTTAAGCCGGGCGATGCGCGCGGACACCCGCGGATGGGGGTGGACTTGGGGTTAGGCACACCCGGGCGGTTAGGTTTAGGCTAGGGGAAGGGGGGGTTAGGGTTAGGCGCCCCTGGGGGGAGGTTAGGGTTAGGCACCCGCCCAGGGGACTTGGGTTTAGGCAGTGGGGAAGGGGGGGTTAGGTTTAGGCACTTAGGGGTGCCTAACCTCCCTCCTAAGGGAGGGGGGGGAAATTAGGTTAGTGAATACTTTCCTTGGGACGTTCTGGATTTTTATCCTTTAAACACAATAAAATGAACACAAGGTTATAGGGTCAGGCGCTAGTAAATGTAAAAAATAAAATATACATTCCTTAAAGGGTTGTAGTTTGTAGGATTTCTGCTATCTTTAAAATGGATCCGAAGAGTCAAAGCATATGCAGTTTTCTTATTCAACGCAGATGAATATAAAAGAGAAAAACATGGCCAATGTTTCACATGCTTTTGATATATATTTATGATGCAAAAACAGGGAGGGGGGTGTGTTTGAAAAACACCACTGAATTGATGAAAGCGCATACCCCAGTCACAAGAAAGAGTGATTATTTGCTCCCATAAAGGTTTCTTTTAGGGGTCCACCAATACTTAATATGACGTATAAGAAACTCCCAAAAGGTGCGTACCAAAACTCACATAGGCAGAGTATAGACGAAATACATAAAGGTATCTTTAAGAGGAGTCATTAAATCCACAGGCAGCGTACCCCAACTTACTAAAAGTTGTACGGGAATCCTCACATCAAGGCATCTTTAAACGTCCACCTCTCATGTGAATCTCTCCACACAGATTATTTCATCCCAAACAAAATATAATTCTCCATAGCAAGAATAAATGGTCCAAAGCAAATTTATTTAAATGTATCCAACATATCGAAAAATATATATACGACCAGTGGCTAATGCAAGACCAACAGGCTAGTATATCAAAAAGGCTCCAGTGAGAGCCGAAACGCGCGTCGACTTAGAGGATTTTGTGACCCTTAAACGCCGGAGGTATTATCATTTGAACATTTTTTTATCCTGTGACCGTCATTATTATATGTGTGTTATATTTTTTGATATACTAGCCTGTTGGTCTTGCATTAGCCACTGGTCGTATATATATTTTTTGATATGTTGGATACATTTAAATAAATTTGCTTTGGACCATTTATTCTTGCTATGGAGAATTATATTTTTTTTGGGATGAAATAATCTGTGTGGAGAGATTCACATGAGCGGTGGACGTTTAAAGATACCTTGATGTGAGGATTCCCGTGCCACTTTTAGTAAGTTGGGGTACGCTGCCTGTGGATTTAATGACTCCTCTTAAAGATACCTTTATGTATTTCGTCTATACTCTGCCTATGTGAGTTTTGGTACGCACCTTTTGGGAGTTTCTTATACGTCATATTAAGTATTGGTGGACCCCTAAAAGAAACCTTTATGGGAGCAAATCACTCTTTCTTGTGACTGGGGTATGCACTTTCATCAATTCAGTGGTGTTTTTCAAACACACCCCCCTCCCTGTTTTTGCATCATAAATATATATCTAAAAGCATGTGAAACATTGGCCATGTTTTTCTCTTTTATATTCATCTGCGTTGAATGAGAAAACTGCATATGCTTTGACTCTTCGGATCCATTTTAAAGATACCAGAAATCCTACAAACTACAACCCTTTAAGGAATGTATATTTTATTTTTTACATTTACTAGCACCTAACCCTATACCCTTGTGTTCATTTTATTGTGTATTAGAGGAGTAGGTGATATCCTTAAGAACTCAGGGGAATACCTTTGGGCTGCTTGTGCGCAGTTAGGTTGTGGCACGAATATATATATATATATTATATTATATTTCTATTCTGGATTTTTATCTTTGTCGGGCTGCCTCTGTCGGCCGGCGGTAAATCATACTGAAACCCTAACTGCCTATATATACACAGTCCTTTCAGACCCAAAATTACTTCCAGTCCCTATAGCTTGTCAACAAGAACTGAGAGTCCATTAGGGGGCAAACGCCAAATTGCCAGATCTGTAAAGTTTGGGCAAATTTGATTTAGAGTTTAGTGGCTTAGACGCGGAGCAGCTTGTATGTGGGCTGTTTAAGTCTCTAGCACTGGTAAGGCTATGACCTTTTCAGTTGGTTTAATTGGTGGTATTTTATATTGTTTATTATGTTCTGCGATGTATAGTAACAAATCTGATCTTTCAGGAGAATAAGGAATTGCCTCCAAATTTGTCTATACATGCTCAGGAAGAACTCTCAAAAACCACACTGCAGCAACCTGTTACGTGTGCTGCCCACCATACTTCAGAAGACGTTACACCGCCCCCACCTTTACCTAGGTAAGCGTGTTGGTCAGGCTTTGCCTGATGCATAATGTTTGAATAAATCTAGCTTACCTTAGGGGCGATCAGGATTTCCTCCTCTGTCCGGTAGGCTACCTATTTTTTGTTATACATGGAAAATGGGGACTACTTCTTGAATAATAGTTTATTTAACAGAGTTGACTAATCTGTAGGTTAATAGTCTGGCCTTCAATCCTTATGTTCGAACCAAATCAATATGAGACTGGTTAGAGTTGCATTTAACCAAGTTTCACAAGTTGCCAAACCCTGATCTAGATTAGACCTTAAACGGTTTAGTCCAATATCTGTTGAGTAAATATAGCTCTAGAGCAGAGGTTCCCAAACTTCACCATTACAGTCAAGGTTTTTAAGCTATCCATGCTTGAGTCCAGATGGTTACTGGTTCTAATCAAGTCACCTGTGCCCAAGCATATGGATATCCTCAAAATGTGGACTGTAATGGCAGAGTTTGGAAAACTCTGCTCTAGATAATCATACCGCATAATTGGTAAGTAGTGTAGGCTGATTTGCGAATGGGTCGTCTTTTTCTATTTTAGTTGTATTTTGTGGCCCAATGATGATTAAGTATCGCGCTTAGAGGGAATAGGGCCAGCATCCAAAAGTCTGAGCTACTCTTCATACTTTTCTTTTTCTCCTCTCTCCATCTCAATTTTTTTTCTGATCATTCTTCTTCTCAGACTTTGGCTGTTTGGTCTTCTCAATGATTGCAAGATTGAGATCTGAGGGCTGTGAAAATATAAATATATATAAATTTCACCTGTGCTCAAGCATGGATATCCTTAAAACTTGGGCTGTAATGGTGGAGTTTGCGATACTCTGGCATAGGAGATGCCCGATGAAATCCCCTGTTCTATATATTGTTAAACTCATTTACAAAGGCACCAGCCGAGACAGTCACCATGGGCTGGTGCCCATGCGTAGGTGACACTTGATGGGATAAAGAATACTTGGTAATGTCCTAGACATTGGGAAAAAACAATACAGAGGATGAGATTATGCAATTAGATACCCACAGAGCCATCAGATTCTGTCACAGGAAGACCTGTCATTTTTACCTATTAGTGGGTTATGACTTATTGGATGTTTGGTTTATGTTCATACTTAGCAATCCTGTTAATGAGAAGAAACCTACAGAAATTTCTTGTCACAAAGATGTTGCAAGTCAGACCTCGTCAGTGTTACCAGTGTGCAATTCTACTTCTGCAAAACCCCTGAAACCTACCCCCACGTCACTGATGGCAAGCATGTCTCCTGCTCACGATATACAGGTAACAGTTAGGATTTTTTTTATTTTTGCTTTTTCGATAAGTGTCCATCCTATCAACACCTAGGGGTAGATATACTAAAGTTTCTAAAAATTTAAAGTGGAGATGTTACCCAGAATCAATCAGATGCTAGCTATCATTTCTCTTACATTCTAGAAAATGATAGAATCTGATTGCTTTTGGCAACACTATCACTTATCTGTTTTAGAAGCTTTAATAAATCCTACCCCTTATGGAGCGTACACACGGTCAGATTTGTCAGACTTGTCAGATTTGTCATATGAACGACTGAACGATTAAACGATTTGACCAAAGTTTTGAACGATTGAACGATTTTTAACTGCATTAAAATGAATGGAATCGTCCAAGTCTGACTGCAAACCCATCAGATGTCAGATATCGTTATCTGACAAACGGGAACACGCATCGTTGATCGTCCATCGTTCAGGCATGTCAGATATGAACGATTTTTCATCAGATATGAACGACTGAACGATTTTTAAATCGTTATCGTCCATATCTGAAGAAAAAAATCTGATCGTGTGTATGCACCATAACTGTATATTCTGTCCCCCAATTTTACTTTTGTATACTCTTGAGTAAATTCCCAAAGCTCCCCGAACTATGCTCTTCACCTAAGATTGCAATATATCACTAGATCAATAAGACTGCTGTGACACTGCCACAAAATAGTTCCCTAAGGGTGGAAATCAATTGTTTGCAGCAGCCGTAGCTCCCGTCTAAAGTGACGTCAGCTATTGAATTGCTTTCACTTATTGCGGGTGGTAAGTAGGGCTTTTGTGGGCCATAACTGCAGTGCACCCAGCTTTTGGGCACTTTAACTGTCACTTTAAATGGGAGAGGCGGCTTTACGCGCCTGCGTTTTGGGGCGCGATATCCGTGATAAGTGATGGGCGTCCAAAAACAATTAATAGCTCCCGTTACTTTAGACTGGAGCTGCAGCCAAGATAAAACATTGAATTCACCCCTATACATGTATAGCACATGATTTTAAAGAGCACAAGTGGCTGAAGTGGAAATGTATTAATAGTAATAACGGTTTCTTTCATTGATAATGACAAATCTCAAATTGTACTTGTAAAATTATCTTGGCCAATCTGGAACGCTTAAGGCTTGTTGGTCTTTTTACAGCGGCAATGTATTTTGCGTTCCACCTGAACTCAACAAAACCTAAAACGCCAAATGTTTTTAAAAAGTCATATGCTCCAACACAAGATCATGTTTTCGGGAACACTGTAGTCCCCCAAATCTGATGCTATTGGGCCTTTTTATCAGCTTCCATTACCCAATCTAATTTCTCCTGTCACTGAATAAGAGTGCGTAGGTCTTTAAAGTAGTTAATTCTTTAAAAAATATATATTTTTGCCCCAATATGCTTCAAAAACTAGGGCTATATCTATACATGATATGAGGGAATGGTTATATAATTCCCTTTAATAGAGTAAAATTCTTTGTTCATTAGATACATTGCAAATAGTGTTTTCTATGGTCGTCATTAAGGTGAAAAAATACCACCTGTAAGAAAGATGTATAAATTTACTATACTATTCTCCGCAAGTAGTGCTGTCACCCGAATGTCTTTGCTTGTGGTACTTTAATTTGGGGCATTCCACACAGTAACCTGAAAAGTCAATTTGTTTTGTTACAGTTGTAATCTCTAAGCCATAGATCCATGTCTAATGACTGCAATATTTTAATTCCTAGGAACCACGTAAATTAAGTTATGCTGAAGTATGTCAAAAACCTCCCAAGGAGCCAACACCAGCTCCTGTCCAACCACTTCGTGAGCTTCGTTCAAATATAGCACCACCTGCCAAAAATGAAGAAAGTTCTGTTCCAGAAAAGAGTTTTGAAAAGACTAATGAGAAGGTTGAAGGAAAAGTAAAAGATTCTCCTGGGCACCGCAGCAATGGAACTCCCCGAGGTGGTACAGGAAAAATCAGGGAACAGAGGCGCCAGTTTGGACGCAGATCTTCACCTCAGGGAGCAATGCGGCGCAATGGCAAGGAGCAATATGTGCCACCAAGATCACCAAAGTAAAAACTTGTTTGACTTTTAACGTTAACCTTCAAACTGGACTGATTGCAACGACAGAAAAGGACTTGGTGAAAAATGGTCATCAATTTTGTTGATCACTTTATATAATGGAAATTCAAAATTCATCTCAGAGAAATGGATTTGAGGTGGCAATGAGTTCCAGGAGTGATTTAAAAAGCATATAAGTAGGAGGGTTTTTTTTTTTTTTTTTTTTGTGAGGGTTAAGGCAGATACATGCGGGTGGGGGGTAGTTTGTTTTTCTTAAACATTTTAAGTTGCAGAAGTTACTTGCTATATATCAGTTTCAGGGTTGCGACATGAACATAGAATGCCCTCTGTCAAAGAGGGTAAGAGAAAATATTTTTGAAAAATAGATGTTAAAAATGTAAAACAAAAAAAAAATAAAAAAAATAGAAATTTAAAATTACTTTTTTAATCTATTTAAGGCTTTGCTGGTAGTATATGTATGCCATTTTGGCCTTGAAGTGAAAAATCATGAATGCAAGTGTGGTCAATGTGTTAAGTAACTGTGGCCAGTTGCTGTTTTGTCACGCATTATAAAACTGAATGTACAGCTATTCTGTAATGTCTATTAGCTTGAAATTTAGTTTGTCTTTTGACCTTACTAAAATTTCTTTCAAAGCTTTTTATCTATCAAGTCAGCATATATTTGAAAGATAGCGAAATGCTTAGCTATTACAAAGGCATGTGATTTGGTAGTCAAGCTTTTTTTTTTTTTTTTTTTTATGTCTTCCATTTTTGCTTTTTTTTTTTCCCCCTAATTCATGCATGGCTTTCATGTTCATAGCTCTGCTAATCTGTAAATGCAGGCTATGTATGTGTACGTCGTCTTTAAAAAAGGGCTATGCATAACTGATATGAGTTTAAATGGCTCACATTGGAATGATTGGTGAAACTATGCTGTATCAGTGGCATAAACAATTAAATATTAATGCAGCTGTTTCCTCTGTAATGAGATTTACAACAGTGACGCAATTTTGTCTTTAATTTCATTTTTTTTTTTTTTATATATATATATATTTTCTTCAAGAATAATAAAATGACTAGCTATATGTGAAATAATACAACCCTTTTGTTTAGAAGTCATCAGTTTAGTTTTACAATAGGATTAAAGTTTTTCATTCTATAACATGTTTTAAAGTTGTTCTACTCCTTTTCCATTTGTCTTTTCAGTAAATTATTTTGTTTTAAGGATTTCCTAAAAGACTTAAACTGGTTGCATGTCAATCAGTCATTTCCTAAAACTCAGTCCTATTTTAATTGCACCATTCACTGCTTATTTTGTATAGCAGGCTCCTTTAGTAACTTTTATAGTGAGCACTGTATTTGTGCTATATTACGACTATGTTGGGCCTGTTCTGTGTTCATCGTTGGCACAGGTTTTATATTCGATCTCTTGTGTTCTAGTCTATAGCTGAACATGTGGATACAGTGCTTTTAACTATTCTCTTTTGAAAATGGGACTTGAGTATTTTTTTTTTTTTTTTCTCATTCTAGATGTAAAATTTATCATTCATTGTGACTTGCAGAAATACTATAATGTAAGTTGATATGTGAAATTGAAAGGAAGTTTTGTGTGTATATAACATTTTTCTTTGGACTTATGCTCATGTACAGAAATGCCAATCAGATGTGGCTTTCAGTATAAGAGCTATATAAGGATCTCTCCATGTATTTATTTGAATTTCCTGTGCTAGGTTTTTTTGTTGCCATTGTAGAATTTTTTTTTTTTCATTTTATTGGGGTTTTCAAAGTATAATTAAGGCTGTGAAGATATCTAGATTGTGTATAAACTACAAATGCAGTATGTTGCATGAAAAGCACAAAGCCTAACGTTAGGCTGGCTGCTAACTCAATCATAATCTCCACATATATATTTTCTCAGGCAAACTTCGGATATCAAATTATGCCGTTACTACATCTGTGTTAGGTGATCCTGTAACTTAGACAAAGCGTTTCTTTTTAATCAATATTTACCAATACCTGTTTCAAGCTCCAATTGGCTTTGTTTATAGCAATCATAATCTGTTGGTTCTTTAATTAGCATGTTGCAAAAAAAGGAACATTTTCAGAGTATTGTCTTTTGTGTTGTAGCGGTCTTTTGGATAGGCCATTCTTTTGATCAAAAAATGTAAATGTGATTCATCTTTTCTGTTATGTAATGCTCTTACCACTATTCATACATTTATCAT
Source organism: Taudactylus pleione (assembly GCA_031769625.1). Lineage (NCBI taxonomy): Eukaryota > Metazoa > Chordata > Amphibia > Anura > Myobatrachidae > Taudactylus > Taudactylus pleione. The sequence continues at coordinate 13,638,782 of JAUIMM010000064.1, read as the reverse complement.
TACACTGCAAAAAAAAAGTCAAAGCATATAATCTAATTCAAAATGGCGTGGTATAACATTCCTGTTTGTTCTGTCATAAGATGTGCTGCTGTTTTAGAGTTGATTATGGTCTGCGTGAAGTGAAAAACAAATACATTTTGTAGAATATGGTTTTATCCTGTGATACATCCAATTTGGTGTGTTAGGATATACATCTTATATACCCTCTCTGGAAGCTGCACTAGAAACTGATAATTGCTTTTGATTTTATATATTTTATTTGCTCTGTTGGTTTATTTTTGGTTGTCTTTGATTCTTCTCCCTCCTGTTTTTCAATTGCCTTTTATTCTGGAATCTTAACACAAGTGTGCATCGTCCTTAATACAGCTTATTGATTCAAACATATTGGGTTGTCAGGGCTTCCTTTATTATGGTACCACGGAGTTGTCAGCTTTCTATTTAAATATGGGCGATCAAGGCAGAGACAACATGAGTCTTGAATCTGGAACATGATCTTTGTTTACCTAAAACTCTTCAAAAGACTTTGTGGCACTTATATATTTTGTTTGTGTTTAAAACCTGAACTGTACTCAGAAATCATCTGTAACTACATTTATTTTACCTGGTAATTCTACCTTGCCTTGGCGTTTTGTTAATTATATATGGGTCTATTAATACAAAATAAATCTTTTTTTTTTTTTTTTTTTTTTTTTAACCCAGTGTTCCAATTAATCATCTGAATTCAAAATTGTGAAATAGGGTTCATGCTTTAATTGTATACATGTATTTGTATTCTATTCTGGACATTGCCAAGGTGCTATAAAATATTGAAATAACAGATTTAGAAGAATAAAGCTGATTCAAAGGGTAAAGTCTGTTGTGTCATTTGTTTGTAACTTTTGTTTTTTGTAACACTCGCCTTTTTCATTCAATGCAATGTAAATTTTTGGACTCATGTACTTGTTAACTTAGGAAGAAGCTAAATTTTAAATGGTACAAATAACCACTGGAAGTACACTTTAGTCATCTAAAAGCTCTCGAAAGAATAAAAATAGAAAAAACAGGCGCTAAGGAATGAGAATAACCAAAAGTGAGGTAATAAAAATATTGTGATATTGCTCCTGCAGCTTACCTAAAGACAAGGGAGCTGTGTCCCTCAGAAAATATATGCAAAAACCAACTAAAGGAAGCACTGGAGCAAATCACATAAAATATTAATGACCATTCAAAAAAAAATTCCGTTAACCAAGACAGGCTAAAAAGCTATAAATTCAGACTATGGTAAAATAATTAATTACAGAACTTCCAATGAATCTGCGTGCACACAGAATTGGGTATGTCTAATACAATTAATTACCACTGCCCATCTAGATAATCACAGTATAATTGGATATTGGTATCCTTGGGCCCAATTTAGGGCTATAATGCACATATGGAGACAGCCATCAACAACATATCAGTTACAACCAGCATGCAGGTATTAGTATTTAGAAACAGTTCAGTTGTTAGTCGCAACCAGTGTATGTGTATGTATATGTGTGTGTATATATATATATATATATATATATATATATATATATATATATATATAATGTGTGTGTGTGTGTGTATATGTATATATATATATATATATATATATATATATATATATATTTCTCATCAATATTTTATTAGTTGCAGCAGTTATAAAAGTTAAGCGTTCAGACATCAGTAGCCAGCATAGTGGTTAAAAGTGCAACTGTCAAATGATCAGCAAAGCTTGGCAGGTCAAGCAGAAGAGAAATAGGTGCTTTTAAACACCAATATGTAAAACACTTGTGTGTCTGCATATCACTAGATGTTATAGTATGTGATTTTGCTCCATCGCTTCCTTTAGTTGGATTTTGCATATATATAATCTAAGCTGCATGTAATCATTTTAATACACGCACAAACTACCAAATCGTACAGATTGTGGGGAATTCAAGTAGCCGCAGTAAATTACCAAGTTAATTGATCCCTCTGGGTGATCTAATTAGCTGCGAAGCGCTGCCTCATCTCTGATTTGTGCTCCTGATCTGTTTCCCTCAGGTGGTAGGGAGTCAAATTCCTAACACTAGCTGTGTGGCAGCAGCAGCATTGGTATGGCTTATAAATTGCAATGCATGTTGCTGCAGCGTTTACAGGTGCACAGCAATGCCATTGATGTACTGCCCTCCCTTGTCTAACATTCCTGGGAGGGGCAAGTCCATGAGACCTCCCCAGACAAAGGACTGGTTAATCTGGCTGTGTAATTCATCAAGCAGATTATTTTACTAACAAATGTGTACATGATTAATCCTTCAGCACTGTCTGCTCAGTGTCTGAATTAGGAGGCATTAGTTTTCCAGGGTTGCACATAAGTTGCCTTTGTGAAATGATCTACTATAATAGTGGTACAGTTTACATTGTTAAACCTACTGGTCTTCCCTGTCACAACCATGGTTGGGACAGAAGCTAAGCGCAGTCAGTTTAGATCTTGGATCGGAGTCCGCCTGGGAATACCAGGTGCTGTAGACTAAAACTGTTTTCCATGTGCATATTATGCTGCTACAGTTCTTCTATATTGTCAATAACAGGATTTTGGTACTTACCGATAAATCCCTTTCTCCGATTCCATAGAGGACACTGGAGGCTTCATGACAGTGGGGTATAGACATGTGCTAAGTGGGAGCTGGCACTTTAAATTTTACAAATGTGACTAGCTCCTCCCCTTCTATGCCCCCCTCCAAGCTCAGTCTTAGGAAACTGCCCGAGGAGAGCTGGAGGAACAAAAATAAATGGAGGAGGAGAAACAAGTGCACATAATCATCACAAAACGGAAGTGTAGAAAGATTGGAATAACCGTAAAACAGGGAAAACCTTAATCAGTTCTAACATGATACAACCATGGCAGGAAGGAACAGCGCAGGGTTGGGCATCCAGTGTCCCCTATGGAATCGGAAAAAGGGATGTATCGGTAAGTACCAAAATCCTGTTTTATCCTTCATCCACTAGGACACTGGAGGCTTCATGACAGTGGGGACGTCCCAGAGCTCCCATCATGGGCGGGAGAGGGCTGAGAACTCTGCAAAACAGCACTGCCATACTGCGCTGCAGAGGCCGCAAACGTGTCAAATTTGTAAAAACTCATAAGAGTATGCTGGCCAGGCTAAGTGGCCACCCGTCAAAAAGCAATGCCATGGAAACCCCGCGAACAGCCTCCCACGAGGAACCCACTGAACGAGTGGAATGCGCTGTAATAGAAAAGGAGGCCATATATGCCTGTCTTATAGACCAATCCAGCAGGCAAGTATGTTTGGAAGCTGGCCAACCAGGACGAGCAGAGTCATATACAGTCAGGTGCATAAATATTGGGACATTGACAGAATTCTCATATTTTGGCCTCTGTTCACCACCACAATGGCTTTGAAATGAAACAAACAAGATGTGCTTTAACTGCAGACTTTCAGATTTAATTTGAGGGTAATTACATCCAAATCAGATGAACGGTGTAGGAATTACAATGGTTTCTATATGTGCCTCCCACTTTTTAAGGGGCCAAAAGTAATGGGACAAACTAAACAATCCTAAATCTAACTTTCACTTTTTAATACTTTGTTGCAAATCCTTTGCAGGCAATTACAGCCTGAAGTCTGGAACGCATAGACATCACCAGACGCTGGGTTTCATCCCTGGTGATGCTCTGCCAGGCCTCTACTGCAAATGTCTTCAGTTCCTGCTTGTTCTTGGGGCATTTTCCCTTCAGTTTTGTCTTCATCAAGTGAAATGCATGCTCAATTGGATTCAGGTCAGGGGATTGACTTGGCCATTGCATAACATTCCACTTTTTAGCCTTAAAAAACTCTTTGGTTGCTTTTGCAGTATGCTTCGGGGTCATTGTCCATCTGCACTGTGAAGCGCTGTCCAATGAGTTCTGAAGCATTTGACTGAATATGTGCATATACTATTGCCCAAAACACTTCAGAATTCATTCTGCTGCTTTTGTCAGCAGTCACATCATCAATAAATACAAGGGAACCAGTTCCATTGGCAGCCATACATGCCCACGCCATGACACTACCAGCACCATGCTTCACTGATGAGGTGGTATGTTTTGGATCATGAGCAGTTCCTTTCCTTCTCCATACTCTTCTCTTCCCATCACTCTGGTACAAGTTGATCTTTGTCTCATCTGTCCATAGGATGTTGTTCCAGAACTGTAATGGCTTTTTTAGATGTTTGGCAAACTCTAATCTGGTCTTCCTGTTTTTGAGGCTCACCAATGGTTTACATCTTGTGGTGAACCCTCTATATTCACTCTTGTGAAGTCTTCTCTTGATTGTTGACTTTGACACATATACACCTACCTCCTGGAGAGTGTTCTTGATTTGGCCAACTGTTGAGAAGGAATTTTTCTTCACCAGGGAAATAATTCTTCTGTCATCCACCACAGTTGTTTTCCGTGGTCTTCCGGGTCTTTTGCTGTTGCTGAGCTCTCCGGTGCGTTTCTTTTTAAGAATGTTCCAAACAGTTGATTTGGCCACACCTAATGTTTTTGCAATCTCTCTGATGGGTTTGTTTAGATTTTTCAGCCTAATGATGGCTTGCTTCACTGATAGTGACAGCTTTTTGGATCTCATATTGAGAGTCGACAGCAGCTGATTCCAAATGCAAATGTCACACCTAGAATCAACTCCAGACCTTTTACCTGCTTAATTGATAATGAAATAACGAGGGAATAGCCCACACCTGTCCATGAAATAGCTTTTGAGTTGATAGTCCCATTACTTGTGCACATATAGAAACCGTTGTAATTCCTACATCGTTCACCTGATTTGGATGTAATTACCCTCAGATTAAATCTGAAAGTCTGCAGTTAAAGCACATATTGTTTAATTTCAAAGCCATTGTGGTGGTGAAGAGAGGCCAAAATATGAAAATGCTGTCAATGTCCCAATATTTATGCACCTGACTGTAAAACCGAGTGTAATAGCTGCAGTCCTTTTCAACATAAATCCAAAGAGCTCTAACAACATCCAAGGATCTTGAAGTTGGTGAATCCTGCGGAAGAACCGGTACCACAATAGGTTGGTTGATGTGGAAAGCCGAAACCACTTTGGGAAGGAATTCCATTCTCGTACGGAGTTCCGCTCTATCCGAATGAAATACCAAGTATGGAGGACAACAGGATGGAGGACAACATCTGGCTGAGGCCAGCGCGAGCAGAAGTACCACCTTCCATGAAAAGTATTTAAACTCCAGTCTTCAAAGGTTCGAACAGAGAAGACTGTAAAGGCCCCCCATACACTGTGCAATTTCTTTTTTTTCTTTTTTTTTAACACTCTGCACGATTTTGATCAATCGTGCACATCGTGTGTTTCTGTGTGCATCCGATGCTGATGCGCGCCCCCGCAGTCGTATAGTTGGATCGTAGATCTTACTGCAAAACAGTAAGATCTATGTTCTTGAGTACAATGTGTAATACACTTCTATGCATCGTATTGGAAGATCGTAACGCTCAATCGTACATCGTTTGACCACATCGTATGAAGATTTTCAAGGGAAGAATTTCAAGGGCTATCGGGTATGGGGGGGCCTTTAGAGGGAAAGGACCAGATCCAAATCCCATGGAGCCGTAGGAGGTACAAAGGGTGATTGTAACCGTATAACTCCTTGTAGAAAGGTCTGAACATCCTTAATCAAGGCTAGCTGCTTCTGGAAAAATAGGACAGTGCTGAAACCTGAACTTTCAGGGAACCCAGACGTAGTCCGGCCGAGAAGCCTGCTTGCAGAAAAAGCAGGAGTCTGGCTAGTTTAAAATCTGTAGTAGGCGACCCCTGCTATTCACACCATGAAATATAAGCCTTCCAAAAGCTGTGGTAATGCTTTGAAGTAACTTCTTTCTGGACTCGAAGCATAGGGATTACCCTGGATGGGATCCCTTTCCTACGTAGGATGGCCCTTTCAACAGCCACGAGTCAAATGTAGCTGCTTTAAGTCTGGATAGACTAACGGACCATGTAGTGAAAGGTCGTCTCTCAGAGGGAGGAGCCACGAATCGTCGATCAACAGAAGACATAGATTGGAATACCATGCTCTTCAAGGCCAATCCGGAGCCACTAGGAGAACCTTGCACCTCTTCCTTTTGATGCGTTGTAGAATCTGAGGGAAAAGGTGGGAACATATAGACAAATTGGAACCTCCAAGGTGTTGACAGTGCGTCCACTGCCTTGGGGTTTCTCATCCAAGAGCAGTACCGAAGTAGTTGATTTTGTCTAGAGGTGATGAGGTCGACCCCACCTGTGGACAAGTTGTTGAAACACGTAAGGATGGAGCACCCATTCTCCTGCGTGCACATTCTGTCGGCTGAGGTAATCTGCCTCCCAATTGTCGACGTCTGGTAAGAAGATTGTGATGTGCTAGCTGAAGAGCGTAGAACACTGCCTGTAATTCCAAGATATTTATCGGCAGACTCGCTTCCTGCGAGGTCCAGCGGCCCTGGAAGTGGTGTCCCCGAGTCACAGCCCTCCATCCTCTCAGACTTGCATCCGTGGTGAAGAGAGACCAATCCCACACTCCAAATCTCTTGCCCTCCAATAGGTGTGCTGAGTTCAGCCACCAGAGAAGGGAAATCCAAGTTCTGGGACATAATCTCACGCGTTGGTGAAGAAAAAGATGGGGGATGCTGCCCACTGGGAGAGGTCATCGAGTTGAAATGGTCTGGAGTGAAAACGTCCGTAAGGAATCTCCTCGAATGCTGCCACCATCTTTCCCAGAAGTCTAATGCAGACATGCACCGATAACTGACTGTCGAAGAACTGTCCTCACCATTTCCTGAATGGAGGCTGCCTTTTCCTGAGGAAGGGAAACCTGCTGACAGTGTGTCCAGGATCATTCCCAGAAACCGTAGTCCCTGTGTCGGTTGTAGATGAGACATGGGAAAATTCAAGATCCACCCCTGACTTACGAGAAGCTTGTGAGTCACAGCGATGTTTAGCAATAATTGTTTTCTGGAGTGAGCATTCAGCAGGAGATCGTCCAGGTAAGGGATAATCATGATCCCTTATCGCATAAGGAAACCCAACATCACTGCCATGACCTTTTGTGAATACCCTGGGGGTGAAGATAAGACGACGGGTAAGGCCTGAAACTGGAAATGTGAGTTTCGAATGGTGAACCTCATACGGCTGATGAGGTGGCCAGATGGGGATGTGAAGGTAGGCATCCTTGATATCTAGAGATACCATGAATTCGGCTTCCTCCAGTCCTGCAATAACTGACTACAGGGACTCCATCTTGAACTTGAATATTTCAAGTTCAGGATAGGTCTGACCGAGCCGACCGGCTTCGGAACGACAAACAAACTGGAGTAGAAACCCTGTCCGGTCTGAGACTTGGGAATGTGGACCAAAACCTGCGCAGACAGAAGTTTGTCTATTGCCTCTTGTAATACGACACACCTGTTGTAGGAAACTGGCAAACCGGTGGTGAAAAACTGAGGGGGAGGATAAAACTGAAAATCAAGCTTGTATCCGTGGGTGGTGGTCTCGAACCCAAGCGTCCAATACAAGATTTCGTCCATACACTTCTGAAGTCCCGAAGGCTTGCTCCCACCCTGGGGTCCCCCAGGTGAGAGGGAAGCCCGTTATGCACTAGGTTTGTTAGTAGACTTAACCTCCTGTTTGTGTAGCTGTTGATGCAGTTTTGCCACGTCCTCTGGAACCACGGGAAGTTGTAGGTCCTTCTCTGAAGCGACCACGTGAACGTCTCATGAACGAAGTGACCAAAACGACTGTCCTGAGTAAGATCTTCTAGGAGGTGGAGCCGCAGACGGAAGATGAGTGGCTTTACCCCCAGTAACCTGAGAAATCCATTTATCTAGTTCTGCTCCAAATAAGACACTTCCCGTGAAGGGAAGAGCCTCCACAGCTTTCTTTGATTCAGCATCCGCCTTGCCATTGTTTAAGCCAAAGCGTTTTGCATGCTGAAATCGTCAGAGCTGAAGTTCTAGAGGCAAGATTGCAAACGTCCTTGGACGCCTCTCCAAGGTAAGCCGCAGCTTCATTTATATGCTCTGCCAATGGAATAAGTTCCTCCACCGGTAGCTGGTCTCTCATCCCGTCAGCCAATAGCCTTGCCCAAAGTTCAATAGCTTTTAGTCCAGCAGCTTACAATCGCAGAACGCAGAGTCACCCCTGCAGTTGTTTAAATGGACTTGAGAGTATTCTCTAATCTCCTGTTCTGATGTTTCCTTCAAAGATGTGGCTCTTGGAACCGGCAGCGTAGTCTTTTTAGACAGACGCAAGACCGAAGGGTCTACTTTAAGAGGAGTCTTATCCTTTTCCTACATATAGCAGAAAATCTTGCAAGAAGATAACCGCCGGGACATCTGAAATTTTTTTTTTTTCTTTACACTTTTTATTGAGAAAGGATCAGACTTTTTAAATAGAATAAAACTGAAAAAGCATATAGATACGAACAGTTGGCAATTGGTGATTCCATTTCGAATAATACAATCAAAATCCTAATATGTAAATAGATCACAAAAGGAATATACAGTAAAATAAAATAAACAATATAGGGGAAAGGGAGGTCAGAGGGGAAGAAGGAAACTGAGCTGGAGAAAAGGGGGTGATCCGTGGGGGCAAATTATCAGTCACAAATAGATTATATTAGGATCAAGAAGAGGCAGATACGGATACAGGGTTGAAACCATTAAACATGGAATATTGTGTAGAGCCCTTGAACATCAGCCAAGGGGACCAGAAAACAGTGAAGTCGGTAGGTCTACCTTTAGAAAAGGATATAATGTCCTCCATATCCATGTAATAATGGATCCTCTTAAACCAATCTTTAATGGAGGGAGAGGAGGTAGACTTCCTTAAAACAGGAATTACCGCTTTGTTCAAGTGCCTCAGTAAGGATTTCTTGTAGGAAGCCATAGAAGAAGAGGTCATGTTTAGGAGCCAAAAGCCAGGATCTCTAGGGACCTCTCCCCCAAGAATTATCTTAGAACATTCAAATACATTCAACCAAAAAGGAGCTAGGGAGTGACAGTCCCACCATATGTAGAGAAGGCTACCTGGTGCAGAGTTACATCTCCAGCATACTTTCGGGACCTGTGGAAACATTTTAAAGTACTGGGTATCTATACCATCGTGATAAGACTTTGTAGAGAGTTTCAAGAGTAGCTATACAAGAAGAACTGGCAAAGGTGTTATTAAAAACAATCTCCCAATCAATATCCTGAACTTTATCCTGGAGTTTTTTCTCCCACACTACAGTAAATTAAGGAGGCAATTTATACAAATTTCTAATAATTAGTGAGTATAGTGTAGATATAGTATGGGATGGAGGAGTTTGAGAGGAAGAACATAAGGATTCAAATAAGGTAAGTGTCCTGGTGAGATCAGGAAGCTTACAAGAAGCGGTTATAAAATGCCGTACTTGGAGGTATTTCCAGAATTCGGATTGGGGGAGATGCTATAATTCCTGGAGTTCTGTAAACGATCGCACACCTGACAAACAAACCATTTGGACCCAGTCTAAAGTGGCCATCGCTCATCCAGTTTTTAAAAGACAGTGTGGAGAGCCCAGGGGAAAAGTCCAAATTCACAAGAAAGGAAGTGAGAGGGGAAACAATTGATGAAATATGGGGGAGACGTCGCAATTTCTGCCAAGCGCGTAATGTGGGTGTTATAGTGGGATGTCTTAACAGTTGGTAGTTTGGGAAGCCATGGAACAATTTTTATGGGCTGAGTCAGACTGTTTTCCTCCAACATGATCCACTGTTTGAAACCCCTCGCTCGGGTCCAGTCAAGAACACGATTAAGTATTATGGCATGATAATAGCTAGTGATGTGGGGAAGCTGCAGACCTCCGTGCTGTTTACAGCGGTGAAGGATAGTATGTTTAAAATGTGGTGTGGAACTGTTCCAGACAAATCTACGAATAAGGCTTTCCATTTCTGCAAACCATGTTGGAGGTATATGAATTGGAAGAGTTTGCATTAAATATAAAATTTTGGGCAAGGAATTCATTTTGATCACGTTAATCCTGCCGATCCAGGATAAGCGAGTGGTGCGCCATCTGGCCAAATCAGTACGGATAGTTTGCAATAATGGCAAAAAATTATTTGAGAACAGTTGGGATAGGTCTTTTGTCAGGAAGACTCCTAGATATTTAAGTCTAGTGGGATGCCAAAGGATTGTTTCAAAGAATTTACCAAGGATGGGGGGCAGTCAGACTCATAGCCACAGACTTGGACTAATTAATTTTAAAATTTTAAAACATTCCAAATTTTTGGAATTCTGAAACCAGGTTCGGGAGTGAAGTAGCTGGGTTAGAGTGCACTGCAAGAAGGTCATCTGCAAAGAGTGCTAGCTTATATTCCTGACTGCCTATATGGATCCCAGAAATGTTCACATTACTGCGTATAGCCCTAGCTAGAGCCTCCATACGTAGAACGAATAAAAGAGGAGAGAGTGGGCACCCCTGCCTTGTACCATTTGAAATAGAAAATGAGTCAGAGAGGGATCCTTTTATCCTAATTCTTGCTGTGAGGACTTCATATAATGCCAAAATTCTCTGAAGACATGTAGACCCTAACACCAAGTGTCATAAAAGACCTGACATAAACTCCCAGTCGACCCTGTCGAAAGCCTTCTCTGCGTCAGTTGATAAAATAATAGTCTGGGTAGATGAAAGAGAGGCTTGGTGTATTAAATTAAGGACTTTCGTTGTATTGTCTCTGGCCTCGCGACCTAAGACCAAACCAACCTGGTCATCGTGGATCAATTTAGGTAGGAACGTCTTCAACCGGTTGGCTAGGAGCTTAGCAAAACTCTTCAAGTCAATATTTAGGAGTGAAATAGGCCTATAACTAGGGCACAAGGTAGGGTCTTTGCGCTCCTTAGGTAAGACTGTAATATGTGCCTCCAGTGATTGTTTGGAAAACCTAGTACTATCTGAGATAGAGTTAAAGGCACCAGTCATAAGGGGTGCCAATCTATCTTTGAAAGCCTTATAATAGGCTGTAGAAAATCCATCTGGATCAGGACATTTACCAGTTTGAGAGGAGGAGATTGCCCGATCCACCTCTTCAACGGAGAAAGGTGTTTCAAGAGAATCAACCTCCTCTGGAGTGAGCTGAGGGTAATTAAGTGATCTTAAATAAGATGAAATTGCCTCTTGATGGGTTATAATGTCTGAGTCTTGACCCAGGTTCTTGAGGTTATAGAGTTTAGAATAATAAGACCGGAAGGACTCAGCGATTTGTTTAGTTTCATTATGCTCGTCTTTTATAGTTTGAATAAATGTAATAGCACGCTGTTCACGCAACGCCCTAGCCAACATCTTTCTCGGTTTATTTCCCCATTGCTAGAAGCGACTATGGCATTTACGGTAGGACAGTTTTATTTTATCCATGGAAAGTTTATGAAGGGCAGCTCTAGCTTCCTCCAATTTAGAATAATAGTGTGGGGATAAGGAAGCTTTGTGGGAAGTTTCCAAGGATTTGATCTCAGCCAAAAGGGCATCCCTTTGCTTCGTTTTCTGTTTTTTTACATAGGAGCCTAATTGAATGCAGGTGCCCCGTAGGACACATTTATGTGCCTCTCACACTGTTACCTTGGAAATATCATCTTGATCATTTTGTTCAATGTAAGAGAGTATGGAGGACTCAATTTGGGATTTGCAATAGGCATCTTGTAAAAGGAGGTCGTTAAAACATCATGACCAAGGATTTAGCGAGTGTTGTGGAAGGGAAAGGGTAAGAAAAACTGGAGCATGGTCAGACCACGTGATAGATCCTATTGAAGTGTTTGATATAAGATGTAGACGTCGGTGACTCAAGAAAAGATAATCGATTCTTGAGTAGGTGTGGTGGGGGCGAGAGAAGAAGGTAAAGTCAGATACTGCTGCATGAGCAATCTACCAGGAATCAGCTAGCTGATGTTTTTTTTATTGGAAAAGTCACGAAAAGGATCAGGAGGCCAATTTAAATCACCGCCTACAACCGTAATTCCTTCCAATAAAGTCTCAGCAGCAACAAAAGAGGGTTGACCAGAATTAGGTGTGTAAACATTCAAAAAAGAGAAGCGCTGATGGTATAGAGTACATTTAACCAAAATACCTCTACCTTCAACAAGGTTATGTATGGAAACATCAGATATCTGTAAGTGGCGAGCAAACAAAACGGCAACACCCAAAGTTTTACTAACTGAATTATCACTAGAAAATGCTTGAGGGTAGTAAAAGGTTTTTAGAGGGGGGGCATGCCCTTTCTTGAAATGCGTTTCCTGTATAAGTGCTATATCTACTTTATCAGCACGAAAGTACTTAGCATTTGGGATCTCTTTTCAGGGACATTCAATCCTTTGACATTAATGGTGACAATCCGCAACACAGGTTTACGATTGGACATAAATTTTCAATGTGAAAATAGCGTAACAATCTGCACCTCTTAATATAGTGTAAGTTACCCAACCATATATGTCACCCTTGAAAAATGGGGGGGGTAGTGGAAAGGGAAGAGGGAGGGAAAGAGGAAAAATAAAAGAAAAAACATAATCGCATATAATAAACATACAATTGAAACATTGAATATAGATAAAGATTGAAACATTGGAATGCTGCATCTGGACAACCAGGAGACAAAAAACAGCTCCATGTCCAGGATGTTAAGAAAAAATGCAGCATTGAGGGGGTTTTGAGGGACGGTAATAACAACCACCCAAACATACGATTAGAAAATTAAATCAACTTCACTAGAAAAATCCCACAGATAACTTTGCATTATGAAACTTATGACACATAATGAAGAGTAACGTCACAAATATTACTGCAATAATTAATTAAGGTACACCTAAAAATACAACAAAATGAACGCTGGCATCATGACATTTAGATATATGATTAAGACTGAAGTCTTTTGTAGATAGGAAGAAACTGGAACAGTTTCACCAATTATATATATATAAGGTGAAGTAATCAAGTCTCTTCTATGGGAGTTTGGAGAGACGAACGTCTTGTCCTCCGTTTGGAGCTAGAAACTCAATGCCAATTTTCTCCATCAGCAGGAAGGGAAGGAATTGCTAAAGGGCTGTGAAGGTTCTCCCAATCCGGAAGTGCCACTGGATTTATACCCAAAGCCGAGAAGAAGGAAGATCATCGGGTGAATGGAGAACAAAATTTTTCCCATTATGAGTTACTTGTAGATTAAATGGAAAACCCCAACGATATCTCAGGGAATGTTTGCAAAGTTGTTCTGTGAGTGGTCTCAGAGCCTTCCTTTGTTGTAAGATATACCATGATAAGTCGGGAAAGAGTTGAATTTTGTCCCCGTTAAAGTCAACCTCTTCAAGTTGTCGAACCTTCTGCAAGATAGCTTCTTTTTGGGTATGATAATGAAGGCGCCATATTACATCTCGGGGTTTGTCAGTGGGCAGACCTCTCGGGCGAAGGGCCTGGAGTACCCTATCAAACAAGATTTCACTATTGGTGTCTAGACCTAGGATCTCCCCAATATTTTCGTGAGGGCATCTGTGAGATTAGGTTGCGTTACATCTTCAGGTAGACCACGTATCCTGATGTTGTTGCGTCTACCACGATTATCCTGGTCGTCCATACATGATTTGAGAGAGCGGATCTCAGATTGTTGGTGAGAGAGTACTTCTGTGAATTGGTGGAAAGCGTCCGTGGATACCTCTTTGTAGTCTTCCAGGCCGTCTATCCTGGCTGCCAACTCAGCCATATCCAATTGAATAGTGGCCACTTCCTGGCGAATAGTAGACTGAAGCTTGGCTTCCAGAGACTGAAAGTCCTGTTTCGTAGGTAGTGATCTAACGTGAGAGAGAATTTCACTAATCTCATCCCGGAAGTTAGTGCTGAAGGGCTGGAAATATGATTAGCTCCTGGAGACATTCTGTCTGAAGAAGATGAAGCAGCAGGTGAGGCTGATGCAGAGGTCTCATCCGCTGCAGTGGTACCAGCGGGCTTGACAAACTGACGCATATCTTGATGGGATCCGCTATCCGACCTACCACCAGCTTCCAACCTGGACCTTTGTTTCTTATCCTTCCCCATTCTGAATTCAAAAATTGTAAATTTGTGGCATGGAATATAATCTGTACACAGTTCCCATATGTGAAGTTGACTAGGGAAAAAAAAAGGATTGGGTCATCGCCAGGTACGGCCCCTCCCAAGGACCTAGGCAGCCATCAGGATGACCGTCACATCATGGCAGAGAGAGAACCATAAGTGGTCTAATTTCATCGGAGAAATATGAAGCTCGTGTTGGATACAACAAATAAGAAAAACACTCAGAGTAAAATATGACACTCTCTAGAGGATAATGAGTACTCTTTGTAGTGAGTTTCCAAAATTCCACAACAAGAAGGAGCCAAAGGAGCTGGTATTGTGAAGAGTATAAAATCAGAGTAGAATACTTGAGGGAGACTTTTGTTTAGTAATATAGATAGATATAGGTATTAAACCCAGGTAGGTCTCTTTGGAGAACGCATGTGTTATAATTGTCACAACCTCTTAATATAGTCTCCATGCGGCCCAAACTCAGCACTCTGCAGGTAGAGAAAAATATCACAGGGGTCACTGAGAGTGTAGGAGAAACAGATAATCAGGGGGCTTTGACAGGCGGAACTAACAAACAATAGTCTTGCGCAGCTAGAAATAGTATTCAAAAAATTATTTAATAATAATAGTGTAAAAATACAGATAGACTTATATATAGAAGCTATGATATCGATATCATCATAATAAAAAACATATACAAAACATAACAGCATAAAAAATGGATATCTAATCCAAATATAGTGTGTTGAATAAAACTGAAACAATGTAGCTCTTCATGTGACAATCAATAACTTTGTATCAAGTCAATTGTGGGTCTCCTATGAGAGGAAACAAAATGTGTCTATTTGAGGTATAGTAGAATTCCTAATATAGAGCAAACAATTCAGTTAGCATACTGAGTGATCCTGCTAATTAGATGATACCAGCTAGTACAATGCACTCACGGTTCAGTAGACAGGTCCGGTATTCGGATATAGGCCATAGGGACCTAGTTAGGCTGCGGCCAGGAATATTCCTTGCCAGTTAAATAGCGTGTGCACACAAATATTATCCAAATGATAATGTCCAAAAAAGATAACTATTCCGTCCGAGCGTCCTCGGACTAGTGCAGGGACTGGGAATCCACTTACAACTATATCTGGGTGGATAGTAGCTCTCCGGAGCTGTAGGACACTGATCCGGATTGGAACCGCCGGTGATTAAATGTCCTCTCGGCAGGATAATACATTACTCTCTGTCAGTGTGTAACACAGACTGCCACCAAAGGCAGTAATGGTGAGCAGGGAAAGCAACTGCTGTCAGCGGGAGCAGCACGAGTGGCAGTATAAGCTGGTAATTAAATGTCCTCTCGGTGGAATAATAAGCTTTGCTCCGTCTGTGTGCAACACAGACCGCCGGAAATAAGCAGTAACTTTGGGCAGGGACAGCAACTGCTGTCAGCAGGAGCAGCACGAGTAGCTGTGTTAATCCAGCACAGATGAATGTCAGGTGATTGTTAGCCCATATAGACCGCCAGTATGTACTGGTATAAAGAAGCAGGAGCAGCGGTGACTGTAAACGGGAGCAGCAGGATAACCGTGTTCTTCCAGCATGAATAGAGGTCGAATGGTATTAACCCTTAACGCGTTTCGTCACTGACACGTGACTTTCTCAAAAGGTTTATCTCCAGACCTCAAATGAACCTTATATACGGCCTCTATTAAGTGCTAACAGGTGCAAACTTAACAAAACAAAAGAAGTTAAATACTAACAGGTGCAAAATTTGGCTTGATGCAATCTCCTTGCTATTATAAGGAGATATGGAATACCACAAATAGTATTCATTTAAAGTTAGAATTACTATTCACATAGTTGTAATAAATATCTAAAAAATATATAAATATAAATATACAATACCGACAAAAAAAAGATAATATATAGGAAAAAAATATATAAAAAAGGGAGAAGATAAACAAAAAATTAATAAAAAATAAATAACATATTGACAGATAAATATAACAAAAATTAAGATATAAAGATTATTATCTATTTTAGCCAGATACCGCAGAAATACATCTAGATTATATGAATTCCATTTCGAACACAAAAAAGATTCTGATGGAGAAACAATTATACAAATCTTTAATGAAAAATAGAGAAGTAAACACAGAAAAGTGTGTATCTCCACAAGGAACCTATTCTCACCTATTCTCACTAAGTAATAGGCATAATTAGGGGGTGAGACATATTACATGTCAAAAAACATACATAGAGAGAGACAATAAGATAATAATAAACTATTTATCATTTTTATTACATATAAAGGAACAAACAAGTACCAAAGACAAACATGAATCTAACTCATGGATCTAATTAGTTCCAGAAGATGGTATAATGAAAAAGAGAGGACAGAAGCACACATTCAGGGGTCAAATTCTTTACATTCATTCAGTCCCTCGGGAACGAGAGTCCTAAGTTTATGTATCCAGAAGTTTTCCCTAATACATAATTTTTTAAATCTATCGCCTCCCCGGAATGTGGGTTTAATCCATTCTATTCCTACCAGGGATAATCCAAGTGTATTTCTCCCATGTAATTCTACAAAGTGTCTAGAAAAGCCATGTGTACAAACACCTCTTAGGATATTCCTATGTTCGAGGAATCTTATTTTCAGACACCGTGAAGTTCTACCTACATAGATTAATTTACACTTACATATCAGCACATATACAACAAAGGTGGACCTATAATTTATATGTGACTGTATCTCAAATGATTCATCATCTCCAGAGGTGCTAAATAAATGTGTGTTGTTCTTAATAAAAGAACAAGTGATACAGTTTGTAGCCCCACATTTGTAGCATCACTTAACTTTGCTTGGTAACCAAGATAAATGAGAAGTCAACGAAGGCGTTAAAGACTTTCTTCTGTTGGTAAAAAAGCTCTGTGTTAGTTGATCCCTAAGATTATCTGCCTTTTTAAAAACTACTCGTGGTTTATTTGAAATACAGGTATTTAATACACTGTCAGTTTGGAGGATACTATGGTTCCTCATTACAATGTTCTTAATCTTACTAGACGCGGAATTATATTTAGAAATGAACATAGGTTGATCCAAATTAAAAGAGGTTTTATTATTCCGATATACTAGTAAATCCTCCCTAATTAGATGCCTGGTTTCTTTTATAGCTGTTTCCAAGAGGTGTTCAGGATATCCTTTGGATCTAAAACCATCAACTAACTCTCTTGCTTGTTCTTCAAAGGATTCGTTGTAGGTACAATTTCTATGAATGCGTCTTAATTGGCCACGAAGTATATTATAGATTCATGGCTTATGATGTAAACTGTCAAAATGTAGAAAATTAAAATTAACTACCTCTTTCCTGAAGGTTCTAGAGACGATGGTATCATTCACTATAGACAATGAAATGTCAAGAAACTAATTAAATTCCTTATGCACACAAGTGGTAAATTTTAAATTGATATCATTATTGTTAAGTGTATTAGTGAAATATGATGTAAAATTATGTGTATCTCCATCAAAAATAAAAAACAAATCATCTATATATCGGCCGTATAGGACGAGGTCCGCGCCCAACCTCCTCCCCCATATGTGCATGTCCTCGAACACACCCATATAGATATTGGCGAAGCTCGGCGCGAACCTCGTCCCCATCGCCGTCCCCAGTGTCTGTAAATAATATACGTGATTAAAAAAATAATAATTATGTGATAATATGAACGTGATGGAGTTCAGAATAAATTTACGCAGCCCCTCCGTTACATTATCAGATCTTACCAAGCGATCCCTCACAGCCTCAATACCCTTACAATGCGGAATGTTGGAATACAATGCTTGTACGTCGCTTGTAATAAAAAATATGATTTTTTCCATTTAATTTTGGAGATAAGATTCAAAAAAGTGGTAGTATCCTTGATATGAGAGCATTGAGAGGCTTTGTAAGGTTGTAAAAAATAATCTACAAAGTGTGATAAATTAGCTGTGAGGGACCCAACACCAGAAATTATAGGACACCCAAGAGGTGCACTTAGTGATTTATGAATTTTGGGGAGATATTAAGGTACTAAATAATGAAATTAATCAGAAGTGATTATACCATCGTCTCTAGCCTTCTCTACTAGATCTTTTAATTCTAAGACATACTCCCTTGTAGGATCAGTTTTTAAGGGGAGGTATATATTAAGATTATTCAAGATTATTCAATTGCCTCATGGCTTCTGCAACATAATCTTCTATATCTTGTAGCACAATCCCCCCTCCCTTGTCAGCCGCCTTGATGACAAGGGAGGGGTCAAGTGCCAACCTTTTAAGTGCCTGTCTTTCAGTCTGCGACAAATTATTTCTATATTTAAAACATTTTTGTTCCTTTTTACAAAGAGAGTTAAACTCATCTAAAGTTTTTTTTATAAAAAATATTAATCTGATTGCTTCTAAATTGTGATGGAAAGACATTAGACTTCACCTTAAACTTACTTCTACCATTCCCCAGACCTGTCCACATCATAAATTTTAACATCGTTTTCTGTAAAATTTCCTTCTAATTGAAGAGATTCCAGAATATTAAGTGCTTCTTTATCTGTGTCATCTAAAATTATACTATTACCTATAGAACCTTTATTTTTGATTGTTTTCTTAGAGGCAAAATACCTTTTCCTTGTAAGACTTCTTATATACCTATTAAGTTCCACAAATAAATGAAAAAAATCTGGGGGTTGTGTAGGAGCAAAGTTAAGGCCTTTCTCTAACAAACTAATATCATGTGGACTCAGCTTTTTTGAGGATAAGTTATATATATTTTTCCCTTTTATATCCTTGTGTCGTCTCTTTTTCTGTACCCCGATGCCTCCTCTACAGCCTCTGGGCTTTGTTCTCTTCTTCGTTTTGGGGTTTCTATCCTTAGAACCTCGTAACGGTTCCTTTGCGGTAAATGTGGGTGATTTGTTCTCATCAGTCTATCCTCTAAAAAAGAGGTCTGTCTTTGTGTGTTCAAATAATGGGACTGTCCTCCTTTAATAAATGTTTTGGGTCTAGTGTCTTGTTGTGACATCGATCTTTTATATGGATCCTCATTGGATCTTATATGAGTTGTTTCTGACTTTCTTGGTGATGATTTATCAGTTGGCATTCTGGATCTCATATTATCCCAATTGTATGAATCTTTTTTATTATTATATTTGGGAGGAGACCTATCTTTTCTTTCAACCCATTTTGGACTGGAATACTGAGTCCTAGATCCCTGCTCTTGATACGGTCGTTTATAATTTTTATTTTTATATCTCCAATCTGATCTACTACGTGACCTTCCTGATTGGGGATATTTTTTATTATAAGTCCTAACTTTATTTCTTCGATAATCATCTAGGTCACGATTGAATTTTTTATTTTTCCCTTCAATAATTTCTTTTTCATATGCTTCCAATTTCATATTAATTTCTATATCTCTTTTATTGAAGCTCTGATGTTCAGAGAAGATATCCAAAGCTTTTTTAGTATCCTCAATTTCTTTTACAAGGACATCTATTTTCTCCTTTCTATAGAAGATTAAAAGCTCCAGATGGCAACAAGAAGCAGGAAATGGCGTTGGCCGCTCTCCGCGGCAAGCCCGGCACACTTACCGCACCTCAGCGAGTCAGGAGGCCTGAGACACCGTGTCGCGTCTGTCGGAGGGAGCTCACAGACTCCAAGCAGCAGAGCTCCACAGCTGGCAGCTGGACAGGGCCTGAAAATGCATTGCAGAGGACCCACGCTCCGGTCCTCTCACCTCAGGGATTTCAAGATGGCGGGCGCTCCCGCAGGTCCGCGTCAGCAACCCACCAAGAGCCAGCCAGCGGGTATACAGGTACAAGGTAAAGCCCCTAGATGTTATGCAGTCGCGGCAGCGGCAGCAGGGGGGACTCCAACGGGGGTTGATAGGAGCCAGCAGCGTCTCCCGCGGGTCCACGATCCGTCGGGCCCGCGAGCGGGTACTGCAAATTTAGGTCCCGGCTTAGGGATGGGGGGTAGGCCACAGCCTGCGGGAGGGTTGGAGACCCTACCTGGCTCCGTAGTCCTACCTCAGGGGTACGCACCGGTGCTGGGCAGTATAGGGAAGCCCACCAGGGGTATTTAGGCTGGATGTTGGCTGGTAAAGGTGGTGGTTAAGGCCACTAGTTCAGGAGCAGCAGAAAAGCACGTCTCCTCCAGATGGCTGCCAAGCCACGCCCCCATCTGAAATTTTTTATCTGGATGTTCCCAAGCTGAATCAGAAGAGATTCCAGTTCTTCCGAAATTGGTTAATAAGTAGTTTGTCTTTGTTTCTTTAAAAAGAAAGACTGCCGAGTAGGACCCTTGTCCTCCTCCTTTATCGGCAATACCAGGCGGATTGCAGAAATTAATGCCTCTATCCCTCCGGACACAGGCTCAGGCTCCTCTTGGAGCTCTTCAGGTGAATCTGGAGAATATTCGCCCTCTTCTAGAACTGGCATATCCTCCTCCTCCGACTAGAGGACTGAGGGTAACTGTCTTTTTTTTTTTTTTTTTTGGAGACCTGTGGAAAGGGTCCCATTGCCATGGGAAGGACCCATGGCTTTTTTGATCCTTCCATTGATTTAACGAAGGACCACGCCAGTTCCTCTAGAGTAGCTGACCTGGAAGCTTCGCTCTCCTTTCGAGAAGCCTCCAGCTCAGCAGAGAGATGCGACATAACAGATGTAAATTGTGTTGACCAAGACGGCAGATCTGACATCCTTGAAGCTTGTTGTTCAGGATCACACTTGTCACCCAAAAGGGAGTTAGATGACTGCCCCTGTGTAATACTCTCAGCACACTTTGTGCAGGTAAATTACTTCTGAGACGCCTTATTCCCCTTCCAGCCATGGTAAATACAGACTCCACACAAACAACAGTAAAGTGTAGTGGAAAAGGACAGGTAGAGACTGAGAGGTTTAGAGGCAGGAGAGAAGGGTTTATAAGGAGTATCACACCTGCCCTAATAGCGCCCCTAGCAGTGCTAAAAAAAACGCTAGGCATTAATAACAAGCAACCACTGTAGTGAAAGTAGCTACTTTCTGCCATAACTGCTCCTTTGACAAGCCTAAACCCCACACTTTACATGCAGGTTTAGGTCAGGCTATCTGTCTCATACAGCAGCTTTTTTTCTTCTTGCAGCAGTCAGTGTTCTATGTGTGATTGCCGCCAGTACACTTCAGAGAAGTGCTGATGCCGCTGGGAGGAAGGAAGGAGCAGGACTTTGGTGCTAGGCTCCGCCCCCTTCCCTGCTATGGTGCTTAACCTGAAGTGTGAAGCGCGCTGTGTAAGGGAGAATGATGCCGCTTGGCTGCCCTGCTACTCAGAGCAGCCTGCTGCTATAAAACACAGCCAATGAACCTGGTTATACTCTCGTAACTGCCTCTGCTGCCGGTGTCGGTTTGACTAGTGGATGGCCTCAATGTGCGCTGCACGCATCGGCATGGAGAACCTCCTTTGTAGAGACAGTGGTTTCTGTAGTCGGGGACCCCAGGCGAGCTGCGAGCAGTTGCAAGTGGGTCCCCCCAGCAGCTCCAACGATGCAGACAGGCAGTGACAGGCGCTGCCTGTCCTCTTTCATTCATTTCTTCAGCGCAGCAGCGTTACTATAAAACTGAAGACACAACCCTTGGGAGAAGTGTATAACACTACCAGCTCAACTCGGGCACAAACTAAGACTGAGCTTGGAGGGGGTATAGAGGGGGAGGAGCTAGTAACATTTTAAAAATTTAAAGTGCCAGCTCCCACTTAGCACACATCTATACCTCACTGCCATGAAGCCTCCAGTGTCCCCTAGTGGATGAAGGAGAAATTGCTGTTATCTGACTGTCAAGACCTACTGCAAGGTTACAGAAGGATTCATTCGGTCAGCATAACTGGCAGGCAGTTCTCTAGCCTGCTGCGGTTTCTAGATAATTTGACAACATAAGGATTATAGTTCTAATGGGGGCAGACCTACCTTCATGATATTCATTTGCCAGGGCTGCCTGTGAGTTATAATAGATAGAGATTATATATATATATATATATATATATATATATATTTTTTTTTTCTAATATGTGCTCCAGGGGCACAATTTTGTCTGAACAGCACAAATGGTATAATGTTTTGCAGTCTTTGGTTAGGTCCCAGAGTTCGACCTTCACTGTGTTTGTATTTTTTCCCTTTGCTTGCGTAAGTTTTCTCCGGAAAAATCATAATAGCACACCGTTCCTTTATAACAATACCTGTTAAACTATGTGAGGTTGTGTGTTCAGACTCTGGGTGCAAGATTGCTTGCTTTAAAATAAAGTACACTCTCCATACTGGCGTAATGGGCAATCTCATATATACACCGTGGCAACTTTAAATATATGTACATACAGTATATACCACATCTAAACATTTTATACTATATCAATTTGTTAATTTACCTTCATATTCTACTACAGAGGTTCTCAAACTCGGTCCTCAGGACCCCACACAGTTCACATTTTCCAGGTCACCCAGCAGGTGTAATCATTACTCACTGACACATTTTAAAAGATCCACAGGTGGAGCAAATTATTTCACTTGCGGCTCTGTGAGGAGACCTGGAAAACATGCACTGTTTGGGGTCCTGAGGACCGAGTTTGAGAACCTGTGTTCTACTACAATCATATTGATCACCCAAACAAATTTCCCTAGTCCACAAAAAAAAACACATATTTACCTAAACAAACAAATGTTAATCATCTTTAACATTTATATATAGTTTCTTTTATATCAATAGTGAAAATAATTACTTAATCACTTATACCCTATGACTAATATAGCTATATATACTGTATATATATATATAAATATCTCCCATTTCCACATTTGTATAACCCATAACTACTATAATTTTTACACACTCAATATTTGTGAGCACATCCTCTACATGACAAGCATAGTTATAATAGCAGCTCAAGCCCTAGCCACCGCATTTGACAATCATAAAAATATTAAATATATATCCAAAAAATGTACTATTTAAATATACTGTGATACTTGGGGTTAATTAGCTCTGTAGGCTGGGGTCAGTGAGTAGGTGCAGAATTAGAGTCCACACGTAGCATTCCAGTTAAATAAACTGGTGCTTTTACTTCCAGCATGTGAAATCAGGAAACAGAAGAATAATAAACAAACCTAGCCCTTGTTTAGGGCACTAGCTCACTTCTTGAACACTCTCTACAGAAGCAGCTACTCTGCATAAAAGTCTTTCACAGTCTCTGAGATTGGTGGTCCTTCCTGCCACATGCAGGACTGGACACTGGCCTCCTGGCCAGGTATAGCTTCCTTAGCTTGTTGACTGCCGCCTCTCACAGTCTGGCCTGCTTCCTTGCAGGTACCATAGCTCAGTCCCAGAGTTTGATAGCCTTCCCTGTATCTCACAGGTCTAGGCTCAGGCCTCCTGGCCCTCACTGGCTTGCTAGCACAGTGAGCTCTGTCTGACTGGTCTGCCTCAGTCCTCCCTGGACTGAGTTCACTCGGCAGTGTGGGCGGATCTCTCCTGCCCCACACAGAATCTGCTGCTCACCAGCGCCATCTCTGGTGATACTGCCACATATCCCCCTCCCCAGCTTGAAACCCCTGGGTTTAGCGACATGGGACGAGGCATTTTCATGACGATGTCCCTCTTCACTCTCCTCATTCACGGTCATACAAACTCTTGTGACCTCTGGGGGTCTCATCCTCCAGATTCCAGAATGTATTTTCCTTCTAACTTTTTTCCTCACTTTGTAGTACTTCTTGCTTTCTATATGAAGCACTTGAGATTCATTCTTGAGCATTTCAAGCTTTAAGGATTTCAGGCACATTTTCCCATAGTGCCCTACTTCCTCATAGACAAATTCAGCAGAATTGCAAGTTCCGTCCTGCTTGCATGAAGGCATTGTTTCACACACCTGAGTATTATTCTTCACAAGACTCTCAGAATGAACCTTCTTTAAGGTTCTGCTTTTCACTGCAAAACTGTTTGATTGCGTCACATTCTCATCACTCGGGATCCACGGCAACAAGAGAGTCTCATTCTTTGAAGCCATCACTATCTCCGTAGACTTCTGTACATCCTGTACCTTTGCTTGACAAGTCATGCGATCACCATCTGTATATGTCAGTTCTTTATCATCAACTTCAGACACGGCTTTGCCATCTGGACCTGTGTCCCTTTTGGAGGACTTCACACACTCAGCTATCAGTGTAAGTTGGAAGTCACTGCAAGGACTCTCATCCACTTTTCCAAGACAGACTTTTAGGGAATTTCCCAACTTTGATACAACTATTTCAGATGCTGCCACTTTTAATACACATTGCAACTCCAGTTCTTTGGTATTCCTCTCCACTTGGAATCTTTGCAACTGGTCCTGTGTACTTAGCAGACACTTTTCAAGGTTCTTCTTCTGTGCTTGCAACTTCCAAGCCCTGCCATGGGCAAGGTTAAGCTCTCTCTCCAAAGATTCACTTTGCTTTGCGGCTTTATGCAAACTTTCCTCCAGGAATACATTTCTTTCCGTCTAACATTCTGAAACTGCTCTAGCTGCAGCTCAATCAGATTGGAGAGTTTGTACTTGCTCTTTACAGTTGACTTCAAGATGGACCATCTCCATCTCTTTTCCTTCACTGTCAGTTTCCCACTGAGTGCGAGTCTGCAGCATCTGGAGATACTTCTTTTACTTCACAGAACTCTTCAGCCAGAGAACTTTTCTCCAATTTACAATCTTTAAGTTTTACTTGTGTGGAGACAATTATAGTCTTTTCCTTTTAACACCAGAGCCAGATCCGCCACTTTCACTTGTGCGCACTCTGCATCACTCTGATGTCTCTGGACACCTTCTTTCAATTCTTCCACTTCCTGCTGAAGTACCACACACTTTTGCTGCAATTCCACAACATCTCGCTCTAATACGTCATTCTTTGCTAGGAGCACATCATTCTCATACTTTGTAACACTTTGGAAAACTTTAGCTTCCTCAAGGCTTTCAGACATAGCTGCCAATTTGAGGTCTGTCTCTTTAAGAACTTCACGCTTTTTTATTTCTTGTTGCTCAAATGCCATTTTCAAAGAGGACAATTCACTCCGTAATTTCTTTTCAGCTTGCTCATTAGCATTTCTCTCATCAGCTAATTGCTCCATTAAGTCATCAACCTTCCCAGCAAAATACGCATTACCTTCATTGAAAACTTTACGCATATTGTCAAATTCTTCCAGGCTGATATAGTCCTTTCTGGACGAACCTTGCACCATACCCTGACCGCTTTCTTTTTGGGCCTTGGTCTTTGCCCACTGCTGCTTGTTGGCTTCTTGCGGAGCTGCTGTAGCCATCCGCAAGGCCTTCACCATGTCATCCATGTTGTCTGGTGATTTAGAAGTGAGGCAGGGTTCGGCTTGAATAGATGTCAGCACCATGAAGAACCTAGAACCACAGTCTTTTCTCCCCAAATTAATTTGGGTGTCTGTCCCTTTAAATTTTACACAGTTCTTCTTTCACTTGTACAACACTTGACTTTCAATTGTATTTACAGCACAATATAACACAGCACCTGCTTTCACTTCTGTGGAACTACAATGTCCAGCAATCAACATAGCACTTGCTCTTTTCTTTGCAAAAGAAATGTCCAGGCCACATAATTAGACACACCTTGTCTTAATAAGCTTGATTTCAACAGAATAAACCAAACAACTTCTTTTAACCTTTCCAATGCTGAAGAAAGTGCACAACTTTTAGCAAACTTTGTAGCACAGTTTTCAGACATGCATACAACTTTTTAAATATTTCCTGGAAAACAGATTTTATCTTCACTCACCAACCTGATGAGCTTTGCACTGTTGAGTCCACTATGCAGGTGCAGTGAGTCTCCTTTTGACTTTCTAGGAGAGTCCGATTATGCAGTGCAATAAGCATCCATATTTCCATTTGTATTCCACATTTTCTGCAGCATAGATCTTTTTGCGTAGAATCTGTATGCCCACATTCTCCACCATATGTGATACTTGGGGTTAATTAGCTCGGTAGACTGGGGTCAGTGGTGCAGTGAGTAGGTGCAGAATTAGAGTCCACACGTAGCATTCCAGTTAAATAAGCATAAGTGGTGCTTTTGCTTCCAGCATGTGAAATCAGGAAACAGAAAAATAATAAACAAACCTAGCCCTTGTTTAGGGCACTAGCTCACTTCTTGAACCCTCTCTATAGAAGCAGTTACTCTGCATGAAAGTCTTTCACAGTCTCTGAGATTGGTGGTCCTTCCTGCCACATGCAGGACTGGACACTGGCATCCTGGCCTGGTATAGCTTTTAGCTTGTTGGCTGCCGCCTCTCACAGTCTGGCCTGCTTCCTTGCAGGTACCATAGCTCAGTCCCAGAGTTTGATAGCCTTCCTTGTATCTCACAGGTCTAGGCTCAGGCCTCCTGGCCCTCACTGGCTTGCTAGCACAGTGAGCTCTGTCTGACTGGTCTGCCTCAGTCCTCCCTGGACTGAGTTCACTCGGCAGCCCTTACACCTCTTCCCAGACTCCTTTTCTTCTCTGTGTGGGCGGATCTCTCCTGCCCCACACAGAATCTGCTGCTCACCAGCGCCATCTCTGGTGATACTGCCACAATACATACACTAATTGTGTAGGTTTCAGCTACCTTTTATATTTAATTACAGATGCATATGCCTACAGTATGTGTACAATATATAATAATAGTGAATTTAACATATCTACATTGATTTCAATCTATATACATCGAGCTTGGACTGGGCTGCTGGGGAATCTGGTAATTCCCCGGTGGGCCCTACAGTGTTTTGGCCATGCCCCTTTCTGTGAGGGGCGGGGCTTAGCGGGGGTGGGGGCAGAGTAAACTGCCATCAGATTAATAATGGGTCCAGTGGAGCTTCACTGCTCCATACCCCTGCCCATTCAGTCCCCACCCATGGCCAAAGGAGCTCTGTAAACCCGCGGGATGCCAAAGTTGCGACCATTTACCCCCTGCGGTGCGTCTTGAGTCAGCAGCAGGAAGTAGGGATTGAAAAGGCTACCAGGCACAGCTCACTGCAGGCAATAGGAGGCTCAGCTACGTCTGTCAGGTATGTCTGTGACAGCCTGTCCTTTTGAATTTGTATTCTTTATAGCAGGGGTTCCCAACCACGGTCCTCAAGGCACACTAACAGTCCAGGTTTTAAGGCTAACCATAGCTGGGCACAGGTGATTTAATTAGTACCTCAGTAATTTTGATTTAACCATCTGTGCTTAACCATGGATATCACTAAAACCAGGACTGTTAGTGTGCCTTGATGACCGCGGTTGGGAATCACTGCTTTATAGGGACACTGTGGGGAAAATTTAATTTTGGGGAATATGGTGCACTAAAGTGTGGCTTGTGGAGCATTTCTGTGGTGGCATGTAGAGTATTGCTATGGGGGGCATTTTTATGGGGGAGGGGAATGTGGGGTATTTCTCTGATAGCACGTGGGATATTTTTGAGGGAGCATGTGGGGAACATTTGTGGTTTTTTGCAACAAAAATCATTGGCATTATAAATAAATATGCCACTTATATTCTTGAATCTTTTGTATGTCTTTGTTTCTCTTTTAAAGAGTAATTATTTTCTTAAAAACCAGGAAATATTTATTTCTGGTAATAAATATTAATTAGAAATGTAGATAGACAGAGCTGTGGCGCAAGCAAGTGGGGTATCTGAGTACCCATAAACCCCTCCTGATATACATTTTTTTTTTTCAGAAATAGAGCCCCTATGCGGGACCAATAATATGCGATTCTATGAGAGGGGGCAGGGACTAAGGGGTCTATGTACTAAGCCTTGGAGAGAGATAAGTAGATGAGATAAAGTACCAACCAATCAGCTCCTGTCACTTTACAGGCTGTTTGAAAAATGGCAGGAGCTGACTGGTTGGTACTTTATATCCATCCACTTTCTCTCTCTCTCCATGGCTTAGTACATAGGGGGTCTATGTGCTCACTCCTATTGTCAGAGTTCAGCCGGGGATTGGCCGTCCCTTACTGTCCCGCCGGCTTCCTCTGACTTCCCGGGCAGTCGGGCGGCTGGTGCGGCGACGTGGGAGGTGCTGAGCATTCTCCCTGATGCTGATGTCTCGGGCGGCCTGGTGCGCGGGGATCGGAGTTCCTGTCATGGGCGCCGCCATGACACTTCCTTCTCTGACTATCCTTCCTCCCCTGCCAGTCTGGCCGGTCAGCTGACGCTGTGGACCAATCAGTGGGCTTCCAGGGGTATATATCCGGCTCCTGTGTATCAGGTAGCTGCCTGAACAACCATTGTCGCTGCTAGTGTTACTAGTGGTCTCTCGTTCCAGGTTCCCTTGCTTCCAGTGATCTATTCCTGTGTGCAGCTATGTTATTCATCTCATCAGTGCTTTACCA
The DNA here is from genome assembly GCA_031769625.1 of Taudactylus pleione. NCBI lineage: Eukaryota > Metazoa > Chordata > Amphibia > Anura > Myobatrachidae > Taudactylus > Taudactylus pleione. The sequence goes on along the minus strand of JAUIMM010000064.1, from coordinate 13,610,325 downwards.
TCTCAGCCTGTGAGCAGCTATATCATTCATCTCATCAGTGCTTTACCATCTCAGCCTGTGTGCAGCTATATCATTCATCTCATCAGTGCTTTACCATCTCAGCCTGTGTGCAGCTATATCATTCATCTCATCAGTGCGTTACCACCTCGCCTGTGTGCAGTATACCTCCATTCCACCAGTGCATTACCACCGCCGCCTGTGTGCAGTATACTATCCATTTCACCAGTGCTTTACCATCACAGCCTGAGTGTAGTTATACGTACCCACCTCTCCAGCGTCATAATCTCTGGCTGGCTCCAGTACCACTACCCACCTCGTTACTGGACTCTGTGGTCCCTACCTACGTGTTACAGTATTGCACCGCAGTGCACACTTCCTTGTACCTCAAGTACAGTGGGCCTGATTCAGAGCCGCTCGTAAGCGGCCGCTCGTTCGTTCCGAGCAATGTTTGCACAACTGCGCATGCGTTCGGATCGTAATACGCATGCGCGAACCAGTGAGTGCGGCCGAAAATTGTTTGTTCATTAAATAGCGAATGCCTGCTATTTTGAGTGACAGGAGGAGGCGTATGTGGGTGGTAACAGGGGAAGGTGCTTGAAAACGGGGAGTGGAGAGCCGAACGCAGGCGTGCTTAAAGGTCAAAATGGGCGTTTTATGGGTGTGCATAATTAATACAGCAGCGTCATTGACCACGTCACTGGGTTATTTTATTGTCAGAACTGCTCGCAAGATTGCGGTAGGAAAAACCAATCACAAGAATAGCGAGCAGTTCATACGCTGGTCGATGTACTCGATTGATCTAATAAATAGCGGACATGACGTAGGATGGGAGCGGCCAGGGGGCGTAGTTTTCCAAAAAACGACCGCATGTTTGGTTCGCTCGTTCAGACCTAGAGGCGTGAACAGACCGCAAAGAGCGAACGGTTCATTTGAATAGCCACCCCTTTTTTCTGAACGAGCGAGCGCAAATAGCGTCCGGCTCTGAATGAGGTCCAGTGTCCCTACGTGCCCCTTACTGGCACAGACCCTTTGGGCCACGAGTATTCGTTTCTCCTTTTTCCCGCAGGCTTTGGTCACCTAGTCAAAGGACCGCAACCTGCTTACGAGGTGCAGCTCAAGCCCAGATCCCGATTGGTGGGGTCACTGGCGAACACCATCTCGTGGGTTAGATTCCGCACCTTTGATTAGGTCTCGCCAACGACCAAGACCCGTGGATGCGGAGGTCGTACATTCAGGCTCCTCGCCTCCGTTTCCTCCCGCAGCCTCAGCTTCCAGAAAACCACCTCCCAGCGTGACAGTTTGTTCAGGCCAAATGGAAGCTACAGGCTCCCCAGGTACTGGGAATCTCCAGGAGCTAACGGCTCGCATGGATAACCAAGAGGCGGCACAGCAGCATGTGGCCCAGTACCTACAGGAATTATCTGGTCAGCTCCTGTCTATTCAGAACACTCTAGCAGCTATGTCTCATGCTCCACCTTCTGTTGCTCCTACAGTTTCTCCTGTATTACCTTCGGGGGTCATTCCTCAATAATCCCGTTTGCACTTGGTTACTCCCGAGAGGTTCGATGGTACTCCTCAACGATGTCGTGGTTTCATAAACCAGTGTGAAATCCAGTTTGAATGCCTACCCCAGAATTTCCCTACCTCCCGGTCTAAGGTGGCCTATGGAATTTCATTACTAACCGGGGCAGCTCTGGATTGGGTCTCCCCCTTGTGGGAACGAGCAGATCCGCTCGTATCTAGATATGAAGAGTTCGTGGCAGCTTTCAAAAGGATCTTTGATGAACCCAGGAGTTCTGTCTCTGCTTCTTCAGATTTGCTTTGTGTCCGTCAGGGTACCCGGTCCGTCGGGCAATATGTAGTACAATTTCAAACCCTGGCGTCCAAACTAAAATGGAGCGAGGAAGCACTTAAGGCAGCCTTCCTACATGGCTTATCTGAGAGGATGAAGGATGAATTGGCATCTAGGGATTTACCTCCCACCTTCTCGGATGTTATATCCCTCTGTATAAAAATTGACCTTCGCCATAGAGAGCGGTGGGGAAATAGGGAGCGTGGAGATCGTCCTCGGGATCGCCCATCCTTGGGAGGTCATTCCTCTCCTTCCTTCTCTAGCAGTGAGGAGCCGATGCAAATTAACAGATCCCGGTTAAGTACCGCCGAACGGAACCGGCGTTTTCAAAATAAATTGTGCTTGTATTGTGCTGCTCCGGAGCACACATTAAGGAATTGTCCTGTATTGACGGGAAACGCGAAACCCTAATTGATGTTGGGAGCATGCAATTGGGGGTTATTTCTGACTCCTCCCAAATAAATGACAGTTTATTGCCTGTGTCGCTCTCCTACCAGTCCAGGACAAGGATGGTTAAAGCCCTTGTGGATTCTGGGGCTGCCAGCAGTTTTATTTCTAAGTCACTGGTTCAGACCCTAGGCATTCCGGTGGTTCCATTGCCAAACAGATTACTGCTCGCTGGTGTAGATGGCAAGACCTTGCTAGGGAGATCCATTTCCTCAAAAACCCTGCCAGTGTTCCTCCGGATTGGATTTCTGCACCAGGAGACTATTGAATTTTTTGTTCTTCCCGGCTCAGCCTATGAACTAGTTTTAGGCCTCCCCTGGCTACAAAATCACAATCCTACTTTTGAGTGGTCCAGTATGCACATTTTATCGTGGGGTCCAAGTTGTTTCCATGGATGTCTCATCCAAGTACTTCCTGTCCGCACTAACGCGGTGTCCTCCAGTGGAAATATAAGCTTCCCCCCGTCTGACAAGCCCAAGTGTTCCTCTATTCCCGGTCTGCCAGCAGCTTATCAAGATTTTGCCAATGTATTTTGTGAACAGGCTGCGGATAAACTTCCACCTCATCGTTCCTGGGACTGTGGTATTGAGCTCCTGCCAGGGAAGAATCCTCCTCGGGGTCGAACCTACCCATTATCAGTTCCTGAAACAGCCGCTATGGCGGCATATATAAAGGAGAATCTAGCTAAGGGGTTTATCTGGCCCTCCACTTCTCCAGCAGGGGCGGGGTTTTTTTGTGTTAGCAAGAAGGATGGCGGGCTTCGGCCTTGTATTGACTACCGGGGTCTCAACCAGATTATTGTAAAGAATCGATATCCTCTGCCTCTGATTCCGGAGATTTTTGATAAAGTTCGCGGGGACTCTTTGTTCACCAAACTTGATCTGCGGGGTGCGTATAATTTAATACGTATTAAAGCTAGAGATGAGTGGAAGACCGCTTTTAACAGAGACGGCCACTTCGAATATCTCGTAATGCCCTTCGGACTCTGCAACGCCCCAGCAATATTTCAGGGTTATCTGAACGAGATCTTCCGGGATGTCCTCTACAGTTGTGTTATAGTCTATTTGGATGATATTCTAATTTTTTCCAAAAATTTGCAAGATCATCGCCAGCATGTCCGCGAAGTCTTGTCACGCCTCCAGAAGCATCATCTTTATGGAAAAATATCCAAGTGCCTTTTCGAACAAACCTCGGTACCCTTCCTAGGGCACATAATTTCTGGAAAGACTCTCCGGATGGATCCGGAAAAGTTAAAAGCCATTTCTGACTGGCCGTTACCAAAATCCTTGAAGGCTACTCAACGCTTCTTGGGTTTTTCAAATTATTACCGGCGGTTTATACCAAATTTCTCCACACTGGTGTCTCCCATCACAAATCTCACAAAGAAGGGTGCCAATCCCATTCGCTGGTCAGATACTGCCATCCAAGCATTCCAAAAATTAAAAGAAGCCTTCTCCACTGCACCTATCCTGTGCCAACCCCAATTGGACAAACCGTTCACAGTTGAGGTAGATGCTTCTTCAGTAGGGGTAAGGGCAGTACTGTCTCAAATCTCAAGTGATGGAAAGAACCATCCCTGTGGGTATTTTTCTCGTAAGTTTTCCATTGCCGAAAAGAACTACGGAATTGGTGACCAGGAACTACTAGCAATGCGGTTAGCTTTAATGGAATGGCGGCATTTGTTGGAAGGAGCCAACTTTCCAGTTACCGTGATCACAGATGATAAAAACTTAATCTACCTCCAAACGGCTCACCGTCTAAATGCTAGACAGGCCCGTTGGTCCTTGTTCTTTTCAAGATTTAATTTAAAACTTCAATTTCGTTCTGGCAGTCTAAACAGAAAAGCTGACGCCCTCTCACGGTCTTTCTTGTCCAGCACTCAGGAAGAGGATCATCAACGTTCCCGACCAATTTTAGATCCTGTAGTCTTCGCTTCTACTCAAATGTTGACTCCTCCCCCAGGGAAAATTTTTGTGACCCCAGAACTACGGGGAAAATTACTAACTTGGGCTCATAGCTCTCTGGTTGCTGGCCATTCTGGTATCCTCAAGACTTACAAGTTCCTTCAGTGTTCCTATTGGTGGCCCACAATGAAAGGGGATATTCGAGAATTTATTCTTTCATGTGTAAAATGCGCTCAGCATAAGACTCCCTGCAAGAAGGCAGCAGGTCTCCTGTGACCCCTGTCCATTCCTAATACTCCTTGGACCCATATATCCATGGATTTCATCTCTGAACTACCATGCTCCCAAGGATACAATACCATATGGGTAGTGGTGGATCGCTTTTCTAAGATGGCACACTTTATTCCATTGATGGGTCTCCCTTCTGCTCCTCAGTCGGCAAGAGTCTTTGTTAAGGAAATATTCAGGTTGCATGGACTTCCTAAAGAGATCATTTCCGACCGCGGAGTTCAATTCGTAGCTAAATTTTGGAGAGCCTTATGTAGCACTTATGGAACCAAGTTAAAATTTTCTTCAGCCTACCATCCACAAACTAATGGGCAAACCGAAAGAGTTAACCAAGAGCTGGAGACTTTCATAAGGCTCTTTGCTTCCTCCTCACAAGATAACTGGCTGGATCTATTACCTTGGGCAGAATTTTCACACAACTTCAAATATCACATTTCCTCCAAAGCCACTCCTTTTTTTACGGTGTTTGGGAGACATCCTCGAGTCCCAGATTTTCAAAATTTGCCTACAGTAGAGGTCCCTGCAGTTTCTGAATTGGTGGAGTCTTTCGCAACCGTTTGGAAGAGGGTTCATTCCTCTCTGAAGCAGTCGTTCAAGAACTACAAAAAATTTGCGGATAGACGACGTGTCGCTGTTCCACTGCTGAGAGTTGGAGATAAAGTCTGGGTATCCTCCAGGAACATCCAATTGAAAGTACCCAGTATGAAGCTAGCCCCACGCTTCATTGGTCCTTACCGTGTTCGCAAGGTCATCAACCCAGTCGCGTATAAGTTGGAACTCCCTCCTCAACTAAGAATATCCAATACCTTTCATATTTCTTTGCTGCATCCTCTAGTGCTGAATCGTTTTCAAACTTCTGCTCCCAAGTTACCTCAAGTGCAAACTTCTCAAGGTACAGAGTTCGAGGTAGGAAGGATTTTGGACTCTCAATTTACCAAATCTAACAACCTCCAATATCTCATTGACTGGAAAGGGTATGGTCCGGAAGAAAGGGCATGGATCAGAGCCACAGACGTTCACACGCCTCAAATGGTTTGAGCCTTCCATATTAGATTTCCTGGTAAACCTGGTGGGTGTCCGGTGTCCACCCTGAAAGGGGGGGTACTGTCAGAGTTCAGCCGGGGATCGGCCATCCCTTACTGTCCCGCCGGCTTCCTCTGACTTCCCGGGCAGTCGGGCGGCTGGTGCGGCGACGTGGGAGGTGCTGAGCATTCTCCCTGATGCTGGTGTCTTGGGCAGCCTGGTGCGCGGGGTTCCTGTCATGGGCGCCACCATGACACTTCCTTCTCTGACTATCCTTCCTCCCCTGACAGTCTGGCCGGTCAGCTGACGCTGTGGACCAATCAGTGGGCTTCCAGGGGTATATATCCGGCTCCTGTGTATCAGGTAGCTGCCTGAACAACCATTGTCGCTGCTAGTGTTACTAGTGGTCTCTCATTCCAGGTTCCCTTGCTTCCAGTGATCTATTCCTGTGTGCAGCTATATCATTCATCTCATCAGTGCTTTACCATCTCAGCCTGTGTGCAGCTATACCATTCATCTCATCAGTGCTTTACCATCTCAGCCTGTGAGCAGCTATATGATTCATCTCATCAGTGCTTTACCATCTCAGCCTGTGTGCAGCTATATCATTCATCTCATCAGTGCTTTACCATCTCAGCCTGTGTGCAGCTATACCATTCCTCTCATCAGTGCTTTACCATCTCAGCCTGTGAGCAGCTATATCATTCATCTCATCAGTGCTTTACCATCTCAGCCTGTGTACAGCTATATCATTCATCTCATCAATGCATTACCACCTCGCCTGTGTGCAATATACCTCCATTCCACCAGGGCATTACCACCACCGCCTGTGTGCAGTATACTATCCATTTCACCAGTGCTTTACCATCACAGCCTGAGTGTAGTTATATGTACCCACCTCTCCAGCGTCATAATCTCTGGCTGGCTCCAGTACCACTACCCACCTCGTTACTGGACTCTGTGGTCCCTACCTACGTGTTACAGTATTGCACCACAGTGCACACTTCCTTGTACCTCAAGTACAGTGTCCCTACGTGCCCCTTACTGGCACAGACCCTTTGGGCCACGAGTGTTCGTCTCTCCTTTTTCCCGCAGGCTTTGGTCACCTAGTCAAAGGACCGCGACCTGCTTACGAGGTGCAGCTCAAGCCCATATCCCGATTGGTGGGGTCACTGGCAAACACCGTCTCGTGGGTTAGATTCCGCACCTCGCCAATGACCAAGACCCGTGGATGCGGAGGTCGTACATTCAGGCCCCTCGCCTCCGTTTCCTCCCACAGCCTCAGGCCTCAGCTTCCAGAAAACCGCCTCCCAGCGTGACACCTATCAGCTACAGTAAATGGTAGCGCTTTTTTAAAGTTGTATATGTGTGAGAGAGCAGGGGAAAAGGGGAGGAGAAAGGAAAGGGATGGATGGGGAAGGGGGCAGACTCGGACTGGACCGCCAGGGATTCGGTGAAATCTCTGGTGATTTGTAGCCATGCTCTCTATCGCGAGAGTGCATGGCCTACGGTGCCATGCATTAGTTGCAGGCTGCAGTGCAGCTGCTTGCCGGGCAGTCATCAAGGCTGTGACTAACCCGACCGACAGCTACACGCAGGGGACTGGAGCACAGTGCACTGAGTGCAGTGGTGGTCAAAGTCAGTAACAAAAGAAAGGAAAAATGTAAGTCTCAGGCACTTGAAGGGATCACACACAATTAATGCAAATATATATGACAAGCAATTTATATATATTACAATTCAGGGATTGTAAGAATCCATCAATTTGTACAATGAACTATATTAATAGTATCTTAGGGATCAGTTTGACCGGCGGTTGAAATCCCGACAGCGGAAGCCCGGCAGTGAAGATCCCGGCAGGTAAGTTTTTTTCCTATTTACTAACCTAACCTCCCCTCCCCTAACCCTAACCTCCCCCGAAAGTGCCTACCCCTAACCCCCCTCTAAGTGCCAAAACTTAACCCCCCCCTTCCCCACAGCCTAACCCTAATGCCTGTATTCAATTTGAGGTGAAATGTCAGAATCAGCGATAATTTATAACCGATTACATCATATTCGCTTATTTGAAATATCACCGTATTCAATTACATTGACTTTTCGCTGGTGTGAAAAGACGGGGATAATTTTTTGCCAGCCTCTAGCAGGCGAAAAAAAATGCAGAATTGGGGTTTAGGGGTGCAGGCTTAAAAAAAATAGCTTGCACCCTTGGGAATGCCCCCTTAAAACGAAATGTGCAAAAAACAGTAAAAAAAAAAAAAAAAAAAAGGGGATACCCCAAAAAAATTATTAAAAATTTTGGGGAGAAAAAAAAGAAAATAGGGGTGTTTAAAATAGGTGTTTAAAAATAGCTAAATAGGTTCAGGGGTATTATGTAAGTATGCGCCAGATGTTTTTTTAGTATAGGCTATTAGCGGCAGGTGCATTTTTGCAGAATTTTTAAAAAATTTGTTAAAATATGCTAGTACCCATTTTCATGTACCCCAAATTTGATGGGACCACTTTTAAATATGAAAAGAAAAAGCTAAGTGCTCTTTCTGCATCACTTCTTCAATGTCGGGAAAAAAACGCCGATCAAAGTTTCGCCGGTTCCCCATTTTGCCTACTTTGGAATTGAATATGGGGAATAGCGGGCACGCGCACGATACTTTTCTGCCTGGAAAGCAGGCGAAGGAGGCGAAAAGTCCAGCCTCAAATTGAAGTCTCCCGGGGGGGTGCCTAACCCTAACCTACCCCTGGGAGTGCCTAACCCTAACCCCCCGTTCCCCTAGCCTACCGCTAACCTCCCGGGGGTGTTCCTAATCCTAAATACCCCCCCAGGAGCCCCTAACTTAAACCCTGCGGCTGTCCATGCCCGGCTTACCTGCGATCGGTAAGCCGGGTGTCGAGCTCCCAGCTTAGGTCTAATGACAGGCGTCTGGATTTCGACGCCGGTCATTAGACATTTGCCGGGATTCCGACCGTCGGCATCCCGTTAAAATAATGGTTGCAAACCAATACCCATACAAAAGAAGAAAAAAAGAAACAATAGAGACAGCACCATGTGTTAATTAATTAGAAAATATTTAAAAGAATAATTCATTCATTCGTTCTCTCTCAATGCTTTCCTTAGAACATATATGATATAAAAACCATAGGAATACAAAACAACAAATGATTAAACATTGACACATTAATACATTGTATCAGCTGATTGCTGTAAAACTTGCAAAAGGTCCACAATAAATTCATTACCCCATGGCTTTCTAGTGCTCCTAAAGAAAGAGACCGCTGATACAGGTAAATTGAATATAATTTATTAGCAATTAATAACCTCTAAAAATATGAGCTATTGAATAAATATACATGTATCCAATGCTGGCCAGCAATATTGTATCCAATGATTAATCATATACCTCAATTGATATGTATATACCACATATAATAAGCTTTAGGATTCTAAAAAAAATCAACATAATTAAAGCATCTAATCAGATCAGACCTAAAAAACAATACAATTAATCATAAAAACTCCACTTATGAATCAATGTCAATGTTTCACATGGATATAAATGCCTATTTAGAGTTTTATATTAGGATGTTACATTCAACAAGTAAGCAACAGATTCTACTTGATGTGTAATTGTGAGGATACATTTGTAGCAATTTTTTTATTTCAAATGCAAATTGATACACAGTTTATTACTTCTGCTGTTTCGTATGATTTCAAGCAGCACACTGTTTATTGATGTTAAAGTTCTCCGTGTGAGTTTGTTCAACTGCTGCACCTATGTAGAAGTTGTAACTTAAATTAGATATCCAATTATTTATAACTGCTAGTTGATTCTTTGAGCGATATAGTATAATTCCCTTTTTTATTTATAAAGGCATATGTACATGAAGAAACAGTTTAAAGTCTCTTAGCAGCTAATCAGCTGTATATTCGCCAAAGAGTGTTTCTTAGAATTAAAATAAAATAAAAATTTTTGGCTGATGTCCATCATGGCCATGTGGTAATCAAAAAAAAGAAATTGTTCTTTTTACCAGGATGTTTGAGCGCTCAGTTTCTAGGGATCCTCCAGGCAATTAGCCTGCTCTAGCCGCTCTCAGATCTGTTGCTCGTCTCTAGGGGTTGAGGTATCAATTACCTTTGGAGCTTGTGATCAGTAAAAGGATCAGTGTTTGCCGGCGTCACTCGGGATGTTTGAACCCGCAGTTTCTGGGGATCCTCCAGGAAAATAACCCCCTCTAGCCACTCTCAGATCTGTCAATCGTCTCTAGGGGTTGAAGTATCAATTACCCTTTGAGCTTGTGATCGGTAAATGGATCAATGTTTGCCATTGTCACTCTGTAGTATAAAATGCGTTTCTCCACCTAACAGCTCAGCGGCTTCCTCAGTCAGCATATGTCCACATTAAGTGGGACTCTCCATTTATCTGTCTCCCACAGTTGGCGTATGCATCTTTACTTTTCTTCCAGGCAGGGGCAGAACTATGGGAGACAATGGAGGCACCTGCCGCCGGGCTCCAGCTCTGAGGGGGCACCTCCTTCATTGTCCACAACATATTCACCTCACTTAGGGCTGTAATTATATACCCGGAGTGTACTGTCACGGCCGCTCAATACATGGCACCCCTTCCCGAGCCTGACAAGCCACCATACACTAGTGGAGAGCTCCATGTCAGACCATCAGCTGCTGCCTTCGTCTATCTATAGCCTGTCTGCATGCGAATTGCTACATTACAGTGTCAGCGGCTGTGACAGGCGGAGGGGGTACCAAATTATAATTTGCCTCCGGGCGTCTGGGATGAACTTACGCCACTGCTTCCAGGATTCGTTTTCACCTTACCTCCTTAAGACAGATCATTGGTATATAGAGACTGATTTATATATTTGCATTTTTACTTAATCCAGCTCTCTATTGTGTTTTTCTTAATGATGGAACAACAACTTGTTTTATTTATATCATTTTGTTTGTCGGAACATATATCCATTTGTCATATGATAAACAGTGCCATATTCTAGAGAATATTCACTACTTCCTTTTCAATTCCCTTTGCGTGTGCTCTCCTCTTTCTTATACTAAGGATACATTTGTAATATATGTTCTCTAAATGCCTTTATAGAACCTTTAGTTTGTTAAAAAAAATACACATTTGTAAATAACATTTGAATAAATAATAAAAAAGGAATAAATACAATAAACAATCTATCCATATTTATACTATGTAACGTATAACCATTTTATCTCTAATTGTGGAACCCAACAAGTCTATTGCATAATACAGAAAAAATAAATAATAAATAAGGCAATGTCATATAGCCTTTAGGAGGCAATTATATGTGTGCAAGGTGGACAATAATATTATTAGGGCCTTAAATATCTAAATATCTAGGTACTCCACCCACCTATACACCAGTAAGTAAAATAACAATTGAAAATTAGTAATAATAAAGATGAAGAACAATAAATATTAATAAATGGACTGGAGACTACTAGTATTAATATTACATCATGCAATCTTCTAAAATTACATGTATACACATACACACAAATAGATAAGAGTAAGATATGAGAAAGAAAATATATGGAACTATATGAATTCAATTATTATATTCAATTTAGCTATATCAGCGCTCTCTTCTTTTCTTCTCCTTTTCTTCTCTTTTTTTCTCTTTTTTTCACATGTGCTAGATCAGGAGGTTGTGAGTAGATCTCCTATTTAGAGAGCTGCAGATTCAGCATTTATACATTTACTGTTTTTTAACATTATTTGAGTTTTTAATCGAGATTGGCGCCAGGTACACTTTGTTTCTTTTTTGTTCTTTTACTTGATATATACTCTTATCAGGCTGCAAATCTAAGAATGTCTTGTTGATTGGATTGTTCAATAAATTGGAGAATCTCTGAAATGAGACATTGGTGGGATCAGGTCACCCTACAAAAATATTTGGATGGTGATCTGATACCCAGGGGTCTCAGAATTCTTAAAAAATCCAACCTTTGGTGATGACAAAAAATTCACAGAGGAGTGGAATATTATTCTTGATGCCTGTTCAAAAAACCTGGCTGAGGCTGTTGATTAGATTTAGGGAAGAAAAGGTAAAAGAAATGATGAATGAAATAGAGAAAATACAAACTCAATTAAAAATACATGAAAATAACCAGAATTTAAAATAAGACATTTGAAAGTGAATCAAAAAATTGTAGAATTTGAACAAACCCTCATTATGAGGAAGGAACATAATATGAATAGAGATGTAACGGATTACCAAAAAGGGGAGGAGAGACAATATAATAGGAAATATACAAAAGACCCCTATAGAGGAGAAAAAAATCGGTTAAATTCTATGAGAGATCCTACTATAATGGAAACACTACATTTGATAAAGGAAACTATAAACAGAAAGGTAGAAGAACATTTCAGAGTAGGGAAAGAGAGCAAAAAGATTGGGGAATAAATATGAAGCACTTGATTAGTACTCAGATGGTGAACATTATACACCAGAGTGGAAAAATAGAACGGGACAAAAAAAGTCTGAGACAGGTGATGAAAATGAATCCCCTTTCAATAGAAAGCATTTTTGTAGAGAAGCACCAATATACAAGAATGGGAATAAGAGAGAGCCCAAGGGGCCCATTAAAATGAATAAGGGAAAAAGAACTAGAGGCTCAAGGGGAGGTAGGAGAAAACCCAACAAATAATCTATGTATAAGATAAAAAATGAAAAAGGCAAAGGGATTTTTAACCTATCAGATAGAAACCTAAATGATGATGAGAAAAAACTTCAAGAAAAAGGTTTGACCTCTTTATTGACAAATAAGTATGCAAGGACCCTTAGCAGAAAGAGATACTTTGCACTCAAAGCCCTAAAACAATCGAAATTAGAAGGGAACCCAGTCCTTCTAGATGAGAACGACAAAATTATGATAGAGATATTAGAATTCCTACAAGACAAGGAAATGACAGAGATACAAAAGGAAGTAAAAATATTTGATGTAAAACAAAATAGTAAGTTTAAAAATAAATAAGAGTTCTATCCCTCTCAATATAAAGGTCCTTTTGTTGAAGCCTTTTCCAGTAGTACATTAAATGATTTTAGGCAAATATGTGAATAAACAGAAAAAAGTAATATAAAGATAATCTAAAAAAGGGTGAAAGAAAAGCTCTAAAAATTCTATATTCAGATAAAGAAATAATAATAAAACCAGCAGACAAGGGAGGTGGGATTGTGATAATGAATACGGGTGACTATTTGGTGGAAGCAAATAGACAGCTGCAGGATTTATCATTCTATACCAAAATGGATCACAATCCCACCTCCCTATATCAATTAAAACTAAAGAATTTGCTTGATGAGGCTTTGCTGAATGGCGCAATAACCAGGGAAATATCTAAATTTTATTTAATATACACCCCACTATATCCACATTTTATTTCTTACCAAAAATTCACAAATCACTCACTCACCCTGTCCTATTATTTCTTGTGTAGGGTCACTAACTAATAATTTATCATTGTTTGTAGACTATTACCTTCAGGGTCATGTAAGGAATCTAAAATCATATATAAAAGATACCAAACATTATATTTTATTAACATGCAGTGTAGAAGCACTGTATTCTCACATTTCCCACAAAAAGGGAATAGAAGCAGTTGAATACTACCTTAGGTATGATGAAAATATCTCAGATTCCTTACATGACTTTGTCTTATAGTCAATTGAGTTTATTTTAAAACACAATTATTTTTTATTCAATTCCAATTTTTATTTACAAATGAAAGGTACAGCTATGGGTAACAGGTTCGCTCCGAGCTTCGCCAACCTCTACATGGGCCGCCTAGAGGAGGAACATGTGTGGGGTGGAGAGTTAGGAGCGAGCCTGGTATACTACGGAAGATTCATAGACGATTTATTTATTATTTGGGATGGAGGATTTTCACAGTTGGATTCCTTCATTGATAGTTTAAACTTCAATTCATTTGGTTTACAATTCACACATATTGCTAGCACTAAAAAGATTAGTTTCCTGGATATTGCGTGGTCTCCTTTACCCACAACTGACCAGCATTGCTAGGGTTAATGGGTGGCTCACTACTACCTCTCTGACTCCTCCGTGCTCACCACTACCACCCTGACCCCTTCATACTCACCTCTACCTATCTGCACTACCTCACTGACCCCTCCTTACCAAACACTATCTCACTGCACTACATCCCGGACCCCTGCATACTCACCACTTCCTATCTGCACTATTCTCTGACCCTCATTACCAAACACTACCTCTCTGCACTACCTTCCTCACTCCTCCATACTCACCACTACCTCTCTGCACTATTCCCTTTACACTTACAAACCAAACACTATCTATCTGCTGTTTCTGCAATCCCACTGGCCCCTCCATACCAAATACTGCACTGCCTACATGACCCCCCCCATGCCCACCACAACTGACCCCTGCCCACATAACCTATTGCCATGCACAGGAGTAGATTACTGACCTTTCCTACTAATAGATATATATATATATATAGAGAGAGAGAGAGAGAGAGAGAGAGAGAGAGATTTGTAGTATATAAAAGGGTAATAAAGTTATGCCAATACTTTTTCACATTATAGTTGGCCACACCCCCTCCAGTGACTGGCCACGCCCCTTTGTGGGCCTCTATTATTGCATTCCCCTATGGGCCCTTCATGCTCCTGTCCGCCACTGATTAACATACACACTTATATAAATTGTGATTTTCTGTTTCAAAGCCATAACCTTAGTTAACACGAATATACTAATTTCAGATGTAGCAAACATGCACATAGCGCCAACTTTTACAATATATAAATAACTTATCGTGGCGTGACCATTTTACTCTAGCAACGATTTCTATATATACAATACTAAGTATCTTAAGACTAAGTGGGACCCACTAGTACATCATAATATTGAGACTGTAACCATTTACTCCAAATCTTTTCATATTTAAGCCTCTAATTCTGAGAGGTATACATATTTCTCATGTGATGCTGTACAATTAACTAATGATTTCCAAGCATTTAAATCAGGTCCAAGAGGGCCATCCAAGCCCTAGCAATAATCACCTTAGCTAATGTACATAAATTAATAGCATATTGCTTAGTGCAGGGGTTCCCAAACTTTTTTGAACCTAGTGCATCAGCATTGTTTTCACCCCTAAGCCAAAAGTTTGTTATTGAGAAATTCAGAAAAAAATGTATTGAAGTAGTACAGTGATGTAAATTGTGCTTACCTGTCATCCTTAGGTTTGGTTATATAGTGGTAGACAGGCTTATGCTTCTGTTTGTGCACATATTTACATTACATTGACCATAAAGAATTTGATTTGGTGCTGGACCACCTACCTGAGGCACCCCTGCAAGTGTCCCGAGACACCCCAGGGTGCCGCAGCGCACAGTTTGGGAACCACTAGCTTAGTGTATTTATTAGGAACTACCGGACTTCCGGTGGGCGGAGCATCGCGATGGCCGCATTTTAGTGTTCTCTCCATCTCAGCCCAAATAAATCCATCTACATCGGTGACCCGATAGACTTCTTTCACCTACCACACATCACAATTGCTGTTTGTGAATAAGAGCTATTAGGTGATTGTAATTTTGGAGGTGGTCGGACCACCCAAGCCACCGGATTCTGGCTGTAACTGTTTGGGTCGCATGGCGTGGGCCTTGTGAGGAAGGACACTCACGCTGTCATCTGAGGCCTCCTGGAGATCCCCCCCCTTCTTACCGGGTGCGCTGCGCCTGAACGTGCAGTGATCCGGATGGGCTGTGATCCGTGAGAAGTGGGCGTCTTCTGTCCAGCACACCGCTGAAACTCCTGTCCTTGCCCCTCCCGGTGAAGCTCCTCTCAGTGACCCGAGTCTGCTCTGCAGCGCAAGCCGGGCGGGTCATGACCACGGGGGTGTTCATCTCCTGTCAGCCTGAATCCCTTAGTCTCCCGGCTCCTCCTTACCTGCCGCCTGGACTGATCCTGCCTGCCGGCTGCCTGGATTGCTCCTCCGTGCCGGCTGCTTGGACTGCTCCTCCGCGCCGGCCGCCTGGGCTGCTCCTCCTTGCCTGGCACTTGGACGCTGCTCCCTGCTTGCCGCTTGGCCCGCTCCCTCTTGCTGACTGCCTGGACTGTTTCCCCTTGCCTGTCGCCTGGTCTTCTCGATGGATCTGCGGCTGTGAGAACTAAATGCATTCCCCCTCCTGTACCCTGGAGCGTGGGCTGTGCCGGTTGTACCCTTGCGGCGGTGGCTGCAGAAGATCCGGAGCTCTGCTGGGCCTGTCTGTCCCCCCGTGCTTCTCCTACCCGCATTCCCTACACGCCGTTTGGTACGCTGGGGTGATCCTCAGCTGTGCCTGTCATATTTCAGTGGGGCTGCGCGGAGGGTCTATAGTCACGCTGGACACCTAATATCCTAATCCCTCTGCAACTTGCTATCTGTCTGCCTGTGCCACGGTGGCGACTCCAGGTAAATGCGACATCTGTCACCTTCATTAAGGAGGTAATCAATTACTGTCCAACGTGCACTGGTGGCGGGGGTCCCTGGTGTCCATATCCAGCTCACTCAAGGTTCATCAACTGAATTTTCATTGCTGTGGGGGTGATTCACGCGGTACAGGTGTGGTTTCTCTCTGCATGACCCACGCCACCTACCTTTTCTCATCAGTTATATGGGTTTGTAGCTAAAGGTTATACATATTTTACTGTGTATTATTTCGTGCTTAACATCTATGAAAACGTGTACTACTTTATAAGTTGCTCTGTTTATCATTATTTGATCCTATATAGTGTTATTTCATTGATACCGGCACCACCTGGTGGATTGTGAGGGTATTGAGTGTATGTTTTCTGCCATTACACAAAGGTCTTACAGCCTGATTGCTAATTCTCTCACACCATATTAGACAATCTAATTTGTTTTCCCTGAAACTTCCCATGAGTAATTGTCAATTAATACTCACTCACTAGTACTTCCATATATTCAACTGATACTCCTACCAGTCTGACCTCAATAGTACTATATATTATTTTTGGTCTCATTGTTGCTTATTCTGTGTACTTATTTTCACGTGTGTGGGTGTCGGTCGGATGGCTGACATGTGCATATAATCAACTACTATTTTTCCTAACTCCTTGATATCCCTAGTGACCTCATTGTTACTCAATCTATACTGATTAGACGTTAACCATGTAGTCATTTATCCTAGTCTTGTCTTGATGTAACTATATCATACTGGAGGGGTTCTTTAATTTAATCATCTATACCTTAACTTAGCTACCTATATCTTAAAAGATTTGTAATTACATAGTATGGAAAGATTTCTATACATGAATACACAACTAACTCAAAGAATGGTCAAAGGTGGTAACAAATCTCACCATAATAAAAACACCCTAACACATAACGTAAACTCAATGGAAGACTCTCAGGCTTCACCATCACTGGCTGCACCGACTTCCCCTGCCTCTGATATGTCTCAGGATAATCCCCCATTCTTCCAACAAATGGATAAAAAATTAGACAACATCCAAACATCTATTGACAAAAAAATGGATACTATTCAGCTTTCCACAAACACAATCCTAACTAAACTTGAATCCAACACCAAAAGAATAGCTGATTTGGAGCAGCGCACCAGTGACAACGAAGATGCCCTAGCGATGTTACAGAACATTGTAGACGCAAAATCCAAAGTAATAGAAGATTTAACTGACAAATTGGATGACCAGGAAAATCGCAACAGACGTAATAATTTGCGATCCCTGGGAATCCCTGAGTCGATAAAAGGCCCAGACCTCAACGACCTTCTTAGTGTAGATCTAGTGAGTGCTCTTCA
Organism: Taudactylus pleione; assembly: GCA_031769625.1. Lineage (NCBI taxonomy): Eukaryota > Metazoa > Chordata > Amphibia > Anura > Myobatrachidae > Taudactylus > Taudactylus pleione. Next base: position 13,592,979 of record JAUIMM010000064.1, on the reverse strand, counting down.
GGTCTCTACTACTAATGGCACAATCGCTATTGAAAGATGTCACCGACTCGGCCCTGACCGCCAATCTAAAAATAATAATCCTAGACAGGTGATAGCCAGATTCTTGGATTTTCGTGATAAAGAAAACATTCTTCGAGCATATCGTAAGGTCACTTCTCTCAAAATCCGTGACTTCACGGTGCTAATCTTCCAGGACTTCTCAGCCATAGTCTCTCTTAAAAGAAGAGAATTTAGTCCTATCTGCAAATTCCTCTTTCAGAAGAGAATCAAATTTATATTGTAATACCCAGCAAAACTGAGAGTTATATTAGATGGCAAACCAATCACCTCTGATAACCCACAGGCAGCAAGAGCCCACTTTAATATGTCACCTAATTCGCCTGTTGGGCTTAACCGTTCCCCTCCTAACGGCTGAGTTAAGATATCCCTCTTGGAGGTGATAATTCACATTTTCTAAGTTGCATTGAGTCCAAGACTCACAGGATCATAAATTGTTACACTAAAATACACTAAAATTGTTCTGAGTGAAATATTTGTCTCATACCACACTTGCTAAGTTGCTTTGAGTCTGAGACTCACAGGTTTACAAATCAATACACTAACACTGTTTTGAGTAAAATATCTGACCTATACCACACAAGGTTTTCTGTGTACCTTGTACCTTTGTTTTTCTTTTTTTGTACTTACCTTTTCTCCCCCTTCTTTTTCTATCCCCCTTTCTTTCTTGAGCGGTGGATCTGGGGCCGGAGGGGGTCCGAGCTTTCACACATTGCTAGTTGCTCTTCAAAATGCTGCAATAACCAGGAGCCAATTCGTCCAGCTCACTGGGACAGGACGATGGCTTTAATGTGTCCAACTCATTACTTACTGCAGGCCATACGAGACGAGGTGCTGGTTGATAATCGACCCTCTATCATTATTTACTTAACTCATAACTAATACTGTTTCTAATTTGCGTTTCCTGTCTTGGAACGTAGTGGGCGTAAATTCAGCCATTAAACGGAAAAAAGTGGTATCACATATCAAATAATTTAATCCCGATGTTGTATTGCTGCAGGAGACTCACTGGGTGGAAGGACCCTACGCTAATATATCTGGTCCTTGGATTAGTGAATGTATAACGGCTCCTTATACTCGAAAACAAAGGGGTGTGGCAATTCTACTTAACAAACGACTGGAATATAATATTATTACATCTGTAATTGACCCAGAAGGGCGCTTTATTATACTTAGCATTCAAATCTTTGGCGAATTGTTCACCATACTTAACGTTTATGCCCCAAACGCACCTAATTTTGACTTCTTCTTTAAAATCTCAAATTTACTAATGAAAATTTACACCCCTAATCTAATAATTGGTGGGGACTTTAACCTTGTAATTGACTCATTTATTGATAGATCACCAACTATCCCTTCACGCCCATCCGGGAGGAGGGATGGAATTCGCCTTTTAATCTCACACCATAATCTGCTAGATCCATGGAGACTATTAAATTACAACAGCAAAGAATTTACTTTCTTTTCACACTTACATAATGTGTTTACTAGGAACGATCAAATTCTCGCTGCGGACTCACTGCCCTCCGAGAATACAGAAGGCGCATATCGGAAATATTCTCATTTCTGACCACGCACCCATTTATCTGGACGTCTCCCTGAGTTCCCCTCATAACACAAATAAACACTGGCGCTTCCCATCCTATTTGTACTCGAAAGACGATTTTAAGGAATATCTTAAAATCCAATGGGACTGCTATAGATCCACAAATGATATACACCAAAATGATCCTGTCCTGTTTTGGTCTGCGGCTAAGGCCGTTATGCGTGGACATATAATCACTTACATATCACATAGAAATAAAGAACGTAGAGAAACTGTTCAAAAACTCAACCAAAATCTTAGCGAGGCATACCACAATTATCTAACTGACCCGTCGGACACCAACAAAAACACTTATATAAAACACAAAAATCTCATGGAAACCTTCCTTTCTAATGAAGCACAGCTAAAAGTGTCCTACGCTAAGAATAGATATTTTAGGTGTGGTGGAAAGGCGGGAAAATTACTGTCGCACATGGTCCGCCAACAATCCAAAAGAAAATATATTTCCAAATTAAAAACCCCTGGTGGTGTTATTACCTCACAATCGGAAATAGCAAATAGCTTTCACTCATACTTTTCAGAATTATATTTAGCTAACTCTGACTCTCCTCAATTAGCATCAACCCTACTCTCGGAGGCGCATCTACCTCAACTAACAAGGTCACAACGGGAGATAATGGAGTCAGATGTGACGGTTGAGGCGACCTACCCAGACTTTAACGAAGCCCATACGATACTACTGCCAAAACCCAACAAAGACGAGGAGCTGGTGGGGTCTTACCGTCCCATCACACTCCTAAATCAGGACTTTAAGCTACTAGCAAAAATAACTGCTACCAGACTACAAACATTGATGCCTTCCCTTTTAACCCATCACCAACTAGGTTTTACTAATTCAAGACACTCGGTCCTAGGTATTAGATCTGCTATTTCTGCTTTTGTTGCGTCTAAGAATTGTACAAATTCCCAAAATGTCTTGTTAAGCCTTGACGCAGAAAAGGCATTTGATAAGATAGCCTGGCCCCACCTATATCGAGTACTGAAAGAAAGAGCATTTGGCCCGAAATTTATCAACCTGATCAGTTGTTTTTACTCCAATCCCACAACTAAACTAATTGTTAACAACTTGTTAGGTGCCCCAGTTCTTCTTGCTAGAGAAACAAGGCAGGGGTGCCCTTTATCCCCTCTCCTTTTCAACTTAGCCCTGGACCCCCTGCTACGCATTCTGCAGAATCTTAAAAATTTTAAAGGCATCCCCATAGACATTAAATCTCTGAAGATTCTGGTCTTCGCTGACGATTTACTTCTCTTTTTTTCTAACCCTGAAGATAGTATGAGGGAAGTCATATCTAAGATATCTCAATTTGGCCTAATCTCTGGCTTTTCTATTAACATCCAAAAATCGATAGCTATGGCCTTATTCCCAGTTCAATGTCCTCGGTGGGCAGCTAATTTAAATCTCCAGTGGGCAAATACCTCTATTCCCTATTTAGGCATACAATTGCCAAAAAATATCTCCTTACTATACTCACTTAATATCACGAAAGTAATCTCCAGAGTTACTGGGGAACTGAATCGTTGGCAGAATCTTCAATTATCTTTTTTGGGGCGGGCACAACTCATAAAAATGATATCCTTTCCAAAATTATTGTATGTTTTACCAATAAAGATGAAAAAAGTCTGAACGCCACTTTTCGTCGCTTTATATGGAATGGCAATAAATCCAGAATTAGCCTTAAAATCCTACAAAAAAACAAAAAAGAAGGAGGCATTAATTTCCCTCATATGGCTTTCTATAATCAGGCGGCTATCTGCCGTTATATATTAGGGATTGGGTACACTCTAATAATAATTATGCCAATTCTGAATTGGAACAACAGCTTATACCCGACACCCACCTAGTGGCCTTTCTTCATATGGCAAAAAAAGGACATCCCTCTTTCAGTAATAGAGAATCCACTGCTAATGTCCAATAGAACAGTGTGGTTCAAAATAAGGAAGGCTTGGAATTTGAATCCCTCCTGTTCTTTGTTTTTGCCAGTGTGTGGAAACCCAGCTTTTCAAAATGGCAGCACCAACTATCCCTTCTGTTCCTGGTCCAGAAATGGGCTCTCTTCGCTTAGATGCATCATGGATGTTCCATCTCGGAAACCGTTATCTTTTCAAAATGCGATTAAAAAATTCGGGTTTATCGAAAATCATATTTTTGCCTATTTTCAATTGCAACACTACGCATACGCATCCTCACATAACTTATCGGATAATGATTGGACCAATAAATTGGATTCGTAATTTCTAGGACCAGACCAAACACCTAAATTGATCTCCCATTTCTATTCACTAGTACGCTCACCTTGCTTTTCCAAACCACATCGCACAGGCATATCGTCATGGCAGGAACAATTTCCACATCTCCAAATTTCAGATATTATAACCACTCTTTCCTATTCACTGAACACCTTAACGGCAACCACATATAGAGAGATGATATACAAAATATTTTACAGGGGATATGTCTCTCCCTCTCGGGGGAATGAGGTGGGATTGTCGGACTCCCCATCTTGCCCCAAATGTGGCTAGTCTCCAGCTACACTCTTTCACTGCCTCTGGAACTGTTCCCCAATCCAGCTGTTTTGGGCACAAATCACTCAATATATAAATCTTCATTTTACCCAATCGTTTGTTCTAACCCCAGAATGGGCGGTTTTGGGCTATTTAGGATCTGATCACCATCCACCCCTAGAAAACAGGAAAATCCTCACCATAATATCTAATGTGGCCCGTAAGAGTATCCTGCAGCAATGGATATCCCCTCTTCCACCTTCCCTTAAATTGTTTGAGGAGAAGCTGTTTTTCATTTTCAAAATGGACTGGACGGAGGCCTCTCTCCAGAAGGAACTCTGAGTTAAACGTTTTTTCATTGTGTGGGGGAAATGTATAGCCTCTCAACCTAGCGACATTAATAATATGATATATAGATGTTTTAAATCAACACAATGGCTGCAGGCGCATACTAATTGTGCTGACACCCTGACTTAGCAATGAAACATACGCCTTGATATTCATCCATGTTGTGTGACTGGCTGCTGGGGATGTGATGCCCCGCGGGCTCTGGCTCGGCCGCTGCCCCCCCCTCCTCCCTCCTTTCCTCTTCTATCTTTCCATTTTTCATTTGTATTTCTCCCCCATTTATTTATTTATTTTCTTTTTATATGATTTAACCCTATATTTTTATATCATTTTCAAAAAATATATAAAATGTGAGACTTCTCTATTCTTATAGAACATGTTCTTGAACTTTATACAGTGGTTTATACTGGTTACACCCTTGTTCTATATTACTAGGTAAATCTGAAACAGGACTGGCATTTCTATTTATATCTTCACTATATGGCAATTCAAACCTTGTGTGTTAAGAAACATCTGTTCAAATAAAATTCAGCAACTGATTTATGCTTGTAATCTAATATGCCAACTTTGTTTCACCATCAAAACTATGTAAACTATATTCTATATATATTCTGATTACATGTTTGTATCTAAATCTTTGTCTCAATAAAAAGTTATTGTTACAACAAAAAGAACTACCGAATCCAATATGCCTAAAGAACAAAACCTAGGTGTTATCACTAAGGGGGGTATACCCATATTAACCAGAAGCCGACCGCACCCCTTGCATCCTCCATAGTTACGCCATTGGAGGTGGAACGCCGATCAGAAGCGCTCCTCCATGCAGCTCCTCCTCAGCAGTGGCCGGAGGTAAAAGCAGTGCTATTTTTCAGCAGAAACTCAGTTCTTGAACCTCTCATTAACCATGACAATGTCCTGGGTCAAAATGTATTTTCCATAAGATAAGTTTTATTTTAAAGGCCCTTTTGAGTGCCTCCTTCTCTAAATACTATATATAATATTTGTATAAGTATATAATATATATATAGAATTGTTTTTCTATAGCTCCACCCACAGTTCCTAAACCTATTTTTCCAGAAAAATAGCCCTGGGTAAAAGTGTGCTAAAAACATGACCATAGTGCACACTCTATCATGCATGCATATGTTTTTTCAGAGATGTAAACAGCTCATACTTTAAAAAGTAAATGGACTTATTTAGATTACTGGTAAATTATACACTTGAACATTTACAATATTAATGCAATTAGTATGTGATTCAACCAGTTTTAGATTGAATGCATTTAGAATCTAACATACTGTACACTCCCTTGAATACATTTATGCATCTCCCTAGAAAAATCTATACAGGTATATAAATTAAATCTAGGATTCTGATTTTTGATTTTAAACAATTCACTAACAATAGTTTTATAAGAATTGTATAAATATATTGTATGTAAGACAAGGTTATGTAAGTTAAGGCCCCCATACATCTGCGATGCATTGGGAAAATTCCCTGATCCCAGACGCTGGGGATCGGTGAAATCCAACATGTTGGATTTCACTGATTTGCCGATCCTGGCCAAAATATGATTGGGATCAGTGGCGGCTCCAGAGGTGGGGCTGCAGCACAGTCCAAGATTCAAATAGGGGAGCTACACCAACTGCCAGTGAGTCCCGGCCAGTGATGTTTGGCAGCGATTGAAAAGGCAGCTGGTGTGGCTCCCCTATTTGAATTTTGCACTGCAGCCCCACCTCTGGGGCCGCCACTAATTGGGATCATCAAATCGTGGATTTTTAACATTAAGAATTTCAGATTCCCTGACAGATTGGTGATCATCGACTAAACAGGCTGTTCCGGTCTGATCTGGGAAATGGCCGGCAGATGTATGAGGCCCTTAAGGTTCAGTATCCAAAGCACTGGAGACACTGATGGACATAACTCCACCCCCTACAGGTGTTTCAAATCTCCAGGTAAATTGGAAAGGTATAAGAGGCGTCTCTTTTGAACTAGGCAGAGAATCCTTTGAGAAAACTGGTGGTTAGACTGGAGAAATTAGCCAGGAGTGGCGCTGTTTTCTTCACCACTGATTGATACTGGCCTCTAGTATATACCTCCCATGGAGGGACTCTATGGATTAATACCCTGGTTTGTGAGAGCATTACCTGGTCCAATATAATACCAATGCTAAATGACTGCAGTCAATACAAGGCAGAACATTGAGACAGTGAGTCTCTGGAGTGATATACTCATCTCTCACACAGAGCTTAAAATTACCTGAGGGATTGACATCACGGACCTCAATTCATACCAGCAGAGGGTCAGCTATCTTATTGCCAGATTGTACACTCAAATGACACTATACGTTGTTTTGTGTATGCAGCTGCCCTGTGTCTGGAATTACACAATTTATGATACACATCAAGCAGATAATCAGTATTTATACCATTATAGGACTGCTGAGCTCCAGTCTGTGACATTAACCTTGCAAAAAAATGCTATAGCCACGGGCGCCTGGAAACTGTCTTTAATAATATAAATATATTCAAGAAACAAATATATTCAAAAATCACACCTCGCTGTTATATAAATGGTTGCTAGCCAAGAGAAACATATAACCACACTGTAGATGTATCTGAAATCAATAGTTGGCAAATGTGCCAAAAAAAGGGTTAAGAGTATACATAAAAAGTATATATTTATTCAATAAAAGATTCACAATAATACAAAACCTAGATAAAAAAAAATATCAATGCAAAACAATGTAGCAGCCAGTTGCTACAATCCTGTACATAAAAAAACAAAAGTAAAATTAAATACCTATGTATTTTGCACTAAATTTTGTTTGTTGTTTTTATAGAAAGGATAACCACATTAGCTAACAGTTCCATATCCACATAATATAACTGTGCGGAGCGTTGTTGTCAATATTTATGCAACAAATAGCCGCGTCTTGTGTGATGGATATGCAGCTGATTTCACCTCAAAGTCTCACTTGTGTGCTGTATGGAGACAAATTGAGGAGAGAGTGCACGTTAAGCTTGTGGGCATAAGAAACTGACTGCCAATAGATATATTTAGAGCATTAATTATAAATGCCAGCTTGCTGGACCTCTATTAATTAGTGATCGCCACATTGCGATTTTGCAGCGTGTTTACTCCAACACTAAACCGTGGTACATAACAGAGATAATGTGAATGCCAATGAACAGGTCTTGTGCTGCTTGAGGTCTCTGCAGTGTGTTTATGCGACGTCCGAGTATGTATTGTCTGACGGCAGGTAGAAATGGCAAGTCGGTTTGGTAGAGATCACTGGCTGATAGAATACAATGCAGGTAATGAAAAAATGTTCTTTAACGCATTTTTTCCCCGACTGGGGAAAGGTCTGAATGCAGCGTGGGAGCTGCAGCGCTGACAGGCAATGGCACACAGCGGCAGATTGTAAATAGTAAGAATCCACAAAGTAGCAAATAGAGTCACAGAGAACACAATCACAGGATACAAGGCATAAACCTGGAGCCTAGAACCAGAGCCGTAACTATACTTTTTGGTGCCCTGTGCCAGAAAGAGCATTGGCACCCTCCTCATTTTTCAAAGGGACATAATACACCCAAAAAAGGGCCATGGCCTCATGGGGAAGGGCCAGGGAAGAGATAGGAGAGGCCAGGAGATGCTGGGGATGAAATAAGAAGAAACTACAAGTGAGAATGATAATAAACAGATATTTGACAGGCCCAAACAGCGCCCACTGACCTGTGGTGCCCTGTGCGATGGCACCGGCCGCACTACCCTAGCTACGACCCTGCCTAGAACTATCCTGGGAAGGAACACGTTGTTCAGGCAATGTGTTGCTCACAGGAACTGGTTTAAATAGGAGGTGGTGAATAGCCATTGGCCTAGCTGACCAGGTGCATCAGGTAATTGAAATGGAATGTTTCTGTATAGGTCTGGATACAGCAATGTAGGAGTGTCTGAGCTTGTCAGAAATGCTAAGTCCCAGATTCGCAACAGAACTATTGATTGGTGGTTTATTTCTTAGTTCACTGTATTATACATTCCCGACCTTTGCGCTTGAATCTATAAACACAATAAAACACTGGCTGCAGGTACATCGCACACTAAAATAGCTCACTGAAGACTGCTTCTTGTACTGGGCTCAGACAACAAAAGTATTTGTTGAAAATTCAATGTTTTTTTGTGTACCCATTGGAGCGTGTGAATGCATGGAATACAGGTGCAAGTGGTCCAACATGGAACATGTGGGGTTAATATAAGTGGTGTGAGGTATTGTAAAACACACACCTGTAAATATATACAGTGTACATACACTGGTGGCAGTGAAATACATGGTGTAACAAGCGGTAATGACACAATGGTATTTGGGTAGTGGTACATATGGGTAGTAGCGCACTCAGGTTGGAGGTCGGTCTTTGACTTCAGCGCACCTCCTTCTATGGTATGGAGTCCCAGGAAACCCAGCGGCTACAGGGGAGACAGAGCAGAGTGCTCTCCTCCAACACCCCCCTTTGATCAAGGCTGTCTCTGGTTACATAACAATAAAAGGGGTTGGGTATGAAATACCGTCAGTCGGGATACCAGCTGTAAAAATACCGACAGTGGCATCCCGACAGGGGTACATAACTATGCTAACTCTCCCCCTTCTGCCTCTAGCCCTAACCTTTTTATATTGTACCCTAACCCTCCCCACCCCTATCCTAACCCTCCCCACTAGTGCCTAACCCTAACCCTCCCCCCTTGGTGCCTAACCCTAACCCCCCCAGTGGTGCTTAAACCTAACCCACCTGGGCCATAGCCTAACCCTAACCGCCGACCCTGGAGCCTAACCCTAACCCCCCTCATGGTGCCTAAACCTAAACCCCCTCCCCCCCTCCCGCAGCTAACACTTAACCAGACCCCGCTATACTTACGTTTGGGATGCTGGCTGTTGGGATTCTGGCATCGGGATCTAAACTGTCGTCAGGATTTAGGTGCCTATGTTTAGTCCCGAGTTGGGATTCCAACATTCGTCGGCAAGGTAACTACATCCCCAATATAAGATATTCCACATTTTGGATGCTTCACCTGTAACCAAAACACAGGAAAATATACAATATAGACATAGCATAGCATATCAACATTCAAAAGCACTTCAGTTCACATTTTTGTAGAAAGGTATTTAGCACATGTGATATCAGACCTTTTGTCAATATACAGTATCAGCAAGATTCTCCTCACTAGTCACAAATTTCATGCTGACTAAAGTGGTATCTACCAGCTCTATAATGAAATAGTGTCCTATAGCAATATGCTTAAGGCGCGTATCCACTATACGATATGCTCCATGAGCAAAATCTTCTAGTGTTTGCCCTGCAGTGCCGGGCTCAATGTCGTTACCAGCAGTGGTCACTTTGTTTTAGCCCATAAAATTATTTCTTTAAAAGACATGCTTTCCCTCTGGAAATGCATCAACATTGTAGTGTTCCGGTTGCTCTGTTAGCTCACTGTTTAAGGAGGCTGAATAAAAGTCCAGTTGGTACAGCAGCAAATCATACACAGTAGGTATAGCAATGACCAAAGATAATGTACTGTACTTTGCAACGGATTAGAAGATCTGCCCGTAGTCAACACCTTATTTCTGAGTATAACAAGTCGGAATTTGTAGTAAGCAAGACTTCCATCAGTGCTTCGTTTCTTGCAGAAGATCCACTTGTTTATGGCTGATTTGCAGTTACAAAGTCTGTCCACAATGGTCATGTGTCCCTTCTGTCTCACCAAGTCTGATATCCCTCTCTCCTGTTTCTGGAGAGGAAGTCATGGCCCTCATCCGGTACTCCACTCCTTCCACCTCCCCTCTTGACCCTATCCCTTCTTGTCTCCTCTGTTACCTGTCTCACTTCTGCCTGTTCCCATCTTGCTCACCTCTTTAATCTCTCCCTATCATCTGGCACTGTCCCTTCTGCATTCAAACATGCCCTTTTCTCCTCCGTTCTCAAAAAACCTACCCTTGATCCTAACACTCTCCGACTACCGACCCATCTCTCTCCTCCCTTTTGCTTCCAAACTCCTATTGTTTACAACTGCCTTACTTCCTTTCTTTCCTCACAGACCCTCCTTGACTCATTTCAATCTGGCTTACGTTCTCTCCACTCCACTGAAACTGCCCTCACGAAAGTCAGCAGTGACCTCCTTGCTGCCAAATCCAAGGGCCACTACTCTGCTCATTCTCCTTGACCTCTCTGCTGCATTTGACACTGTAGACCACCCTCTCCTCCTGCAAATCCTTCACTCTCTTGGTTTACATAGCACTGCCCTCTCCTAGCTTTCCTCCTACTTCTCTGATCGTTCCTTCTCTGTCTCCTCTCATGACTCCTCTTCCACCCCACTTCCACTAACAGAATGAGTTCCCCAAAGTTCTGTTCTTGGACCTCTCCTTTTCTCCCTATATACGTCCTCTTTAGGTGAACTCATAAACTCTTTTGACCTCCAATATCATCTCTATGCTAATGATACTCAAATTTACCTTTCCACCACTGAGCTCTCCCCCTTGCTCCTTACCCGTATCTCCAACTGTATTTCTGCTGTCTCTTCATGGTTGTCCCAGTGCTTTCTTAAACTTAACATGTCTAAAACTTAGCTGATCATCTTCCCACCCTCTTCCACTACCTCACTTCCCACAATTTCATTATCTATTAATGGCATAACTATCTCCTCTAGCCCCAAAGTGTGCTGTCTTGGAGTTATCCTAGACTCCTCCCTCTCCTTTAAACCACACATTCAGCACCTCTCGAAGTCCTGCCATTTCCACCTAAAAAATATCTCCAGGATTAGACTCTTCCTCACCCAGGATGCCACTAAAACCCCTCATCCACTCGCTGGTCATCTCCAGATTGGACTACTGTAACTTTTTCCTAGCTGGACTCCCAGTCTCTCACCTCTCTCCACAATCTGTTCTCAATGCTGCTGCTCGGCTCATCTTCCTCTCCAGATGTTCTACATCTGCTTCCCCTCTCCTTCAAGCCCTACACAGGCTCCCCTTCCTCTTCAGATACCAATTCAAGGCTCTTACACTCTTCTACAAAGCCCTCACAAAATCCTCTCCCACATACATTTTTGACATTCTCTCCTTTCACACTCCCGCCCACCCACTTCGCCTCTCTTGCCAACTGATTACTTCCTCCCACTCCCGCATCCAAGATTTTGCCCGTGCTGCTCCCTACCTTTGGAACGCTCTCCTATCAGACTCTCCATCTCTCTACAAATCTTCAAACGGGCTCTGAAGACCCACTACTTCATCAAGGCCTTCCAGCTCTCATCCTAACCCAATTCATGCTCTTTCCTCCCTATCTTCCCCTTCTGTGTCACGCCTGTCTGTCTGCCCCTCCCCTTTAGAATGTAAGTTCTCATGAGCAGAGACCTCTTCCCTCATATGCTTTTCTTCTACTCCTTACTCCTCATAAGGGCACCTAACACTTGACTGCCAACTCTCTGCTGCTTATAGTGAGTGCTTTAATCGCTGTTGCAGCAATGTATATAAATTGTGTCCTTGTCCTGCACTGTAATGTACTGTAGCTTACTTGTTTCTTGTTCACTTATTAGTTTTATGTACTATGTAAGGAGCTGCGGAACACTTGTGGCACCATATAAATAAAGGATGATAATAATAATAATTGTTGTTCAAACCTGTAAGCTCTTTATCTACAGCTGATTTTCACTTTTCCCAGTCACTGCTTGACTTTGCTACTTATATAGTTTGAGGTTTACAGCAAAAGTTAGCAAATTCTTTGCTGTATCTTTTAGGCAATGTACCTTCGTTGGTTCTCATAGAGTTTCTGCCTCAACCCTTTTATTTTTAGGCCCGTTTGAGTTTTGTCTATATTCTTGTATTCTACAATTTTACTGGTTACTTTACTCTTGGCTTTCAAGAAGTATACACGAGTCATCCTTTTAGCCTCTTCTATATGCGTCATGAAGTAGCTATTAGCGCTCATTGACCCCACTTCCATTGGTTCACAGATGCCTGTATGCACTAGTTTCAATGGTGCTTTAGCACTGGATGCTGATTTTGAAAAAGGGCGACATGTTTGCTTACCCTTCATTTTATATTCACATTCCGGGCTTTCCGGGTTGTTCACTGACATCCCTATCAGCATACAGCCTAGAAGTTTCTGTACATTGTCATACCTTAGATCAGGGGTCTTCAACCTTTAAGGCAGTGTGGGCCACATAAAAAAATTCAACGAAGCCGAGGGCCACTAAGCTATACTGAGGTATTTAAACTCTGCCCCTCCTCACACAATTATGACCCATAACTGCCCCCTCCTACAATTTTAATTATGTCCCAAAACTGCCCCCCTCTGCAGTGCCCTCAGTAGTGCCCCTTATACAGTGCCCCCAGCAGTCATCCCCCCTATGCAGTGGCCCCAGTAGTGGTCCCCATTATGCAGTGCCCCAGTAGTAGTCCCCCTCCTGCTGTGCCCCTAGTAGTCCCCCTAATGCAGTGCCCCTTATATAATGCCTCCAGTAGTAGCCCCCAATGCAGTGCCCCCAGTAGTGGTCCCCCTTATGCAGGTCCCCAGTAGTGATGCCCCATATGCAGTGCCCCTTATACAGTGCCCCCTGTAGTGCTCCTCCCTATTCAGTCCCCCGAGTAGTGGTCCCCCTATGCAGTGCCCCCTGTAGTGGTCCTCCCTATTCAGTGCCCTCAGTAGTGGTCCCCCTATGCATTACCCCTTATATAGTGCCCTAGTAGTCGTACCGGCCTTTTGCAGTGCCTCAGTAGTGTTCCCCCATTTGCAGTGCCCCCGTTAGTGCCCCTTATATAGTGCCCTCAATAGTAGTCCCCACCTATACATTGTCACCAGTAGTGGTCCCCGATGCAATGCCCCTGATGCAGTGCCCCCAGTAATGGTACCCCCCAGTAGTGGTCGCCCCTGATGCAGTGCCCCCAGTAGTGGTCCCTCAATGCAGTGCCCCCAGTAGTAGTCTCCCCCAATGCAGAACCCCCAGTAGTGGTCCCCCCCAGCAGTGCCCCAAGTAGTAGTCCTCCCCGATGCAGTGCTCCCTGCAGTAGCCCCCCCCAGCAGTGCAGACAAACAAACATGTGAAAAAAAAAAACACTTACCTGAATCCCTGCTCCTGCCGCCATCCGCTCCTCCATCCTCCCGGGCCGGCCCTCTCTGAATTATGGGAGAGACGTCATGATGTCTCTCCCATTACCCGCTGCAGGAGCTGGAAGATGGAGCTCATGAGTGAGCTCTAGCCCTGCTCCTGCAGTGAACGCATCAGCATGAGAGTCTGTCTGACTGTCATTGGCTGGCTGTCAAAACAGACACACTGCTCCGCGGGCCACGGGTTGAAGACCCCTGTCCTAGATGATCCAGTCTCCTATGCCACAGCTCCACGGACTGGTTGAATCTGAAGCCACCATCGCGCCACACTCATCAGTATCTAGGGCAGTGGTAGCCAACCCTAGTCCTGAAGAGCTACCAACAGTGCATGTTTTTCAGGTCTCCTCACAGAATCACAAGTGTGTAATTATCTCCACCTTTGGATCTTTTCAAATGTGTTAGTGAGTAATGAATACACCTGTGCACCAGCTAGGTGGTCTGGAAAACGTGAACTGTTGGTAGCTCTTGAGGACCGAGGTTGGCTACCCCTGATCTAGGGTGTACCAATGTTGACAACGGGTTGACGTTATTTTTCCAGTCCCTTTTTTCTTGTTCACAACACACTGGGCCTGATTCAGAGCCGGATGCTCTTTAAGAGCGCTCGCTCTGAATCAGGGCGGCATTTTTTTTTTTGAGCCGTCCTCCTGGCCGCTCGCTAAGCTGTGGGTGACCACCCACAGCTTTTGCGAGCGGCCAGGTGATGGTCGTGATGGTCGCGACCATCGGGCTTGTGACAAGACCCTTGTGGTAGGGTCTCATCCATCGCAAGCCCCAGTGAGCTTCCGGCTCTAACAGAGCTGGAAGCTCACTACTGAAGCTGCCCCCAAACGGCAGGCGTTCCTTTGGGAACGCCTCTATTTGGCCAGACACCCCCCTACCCGCCTCCAAAACGGGGCGAGCTGTTAATCAAAATCGACAGCCGCCCCGCTTTGGTGAGAGACCCATAGCGACGAAGCGCCCGTCGCTGGCGGGGTCTCGCGCATGCGCACTCCAGGGCCGGCTCTGGCATGCACAGTCGGTGACCATAGACCCACTTGCTAGCGCTGTGCGCTCACGAGCGGGTCTGAATCAGGCCCCCACTGTCCCTTGGCAAGTTAGTTTGTATCCCTTCTTCTCCAATACACTGATGGCGGCAATGAGATTGGTTCCTAGATCTGGCACAAACAGTACATCTTCAAAGTCTCTGACAACTGTTTTGCCCTTGATCCTCAAGCAGTTCGCAGTAATTGTACCAACTATAGTGGCATATAGGACTCACATATTCCTTTAATTTTACAGGATCACCTGACTGTAGGGACTTGAACCAGCTTTCATTACAGCTAAAGTGCCTCATGACTCCTGAGTCCATGATGACACACCACTCGGTTCACTTGCTCTACATTCTGTGGCCTTATTTCCCAACTTGTGACACTTGAAGCACTTGCACTTGGGCTTTTTGGGTTTTGCGTGCTTTAATAGCAAAATAGAATTCTCAGCATTGGTCTCAACAGGAATGTGCTCTTGAAACTGCAGCAGCTTGGCCCATACAATCCCTGTTGATAGTTTGGCAGTGCATGACTCCAAAGCTACTACTAGATAATCATACTCTAGTGTCAGGTTTTACAGCATCGCCATTGCAACCTCCATGTCATCTACTTGGACGTCTACTGATGTCAAATGCTGAGAGATAGGATGCTGGCTATCTATATATTTATTCATATTCTTGTATGCACCTAGCTTAGTGCCATACAGAATGTCTGATTCAAAGTTGTGTGGTATTGCACAGCCACTGCGGCTTTGTATACAGTGCCTGTGCAATATTTATTTATTTATTAACAGTTTCTTATATAGCACAGCATATTCCATTGTGCATTACAATTTGAAACAACATTAATAGGACAAAACTGGCTAGTAACAGTCAATCATAAATGTAAGAGGGCCCTGCTCGCAAGCTTACAATCTATTTGGAAATAGGTATTGATACACAAGGATAGGTACTACATATTGCAAATAGGTCCAGCCAGACTGCAGAGGTTCTTGCTAGGCTGTATGATCCAGTTACACAGGATTGTAGGTCTAGGGTTAGCAGGATGTGAAAGTGAAGAAAGAAAAATATGTGAGGTTATGTGTGGACTGTAAGAATGGATGTAGTTAGATAGGGAAGCTATGATAAGGTTATGTTGGCCGTTCTGGATCTGATAAGCTTGTCTGAAGAGGTGAGTTTTCAGGGAATGTCTGAATGTTTGGAGACTAGCGGAAAGTCTTATTGTGCGTGGGATGGCATTCCACAGGGTAGGTGCAGTCCGAAAAAAAAGTCCTGCAACCATGCATGGGAACAAGTAATGCGTGTGGATGAGAGACGCAGATCTTGGGATATATTTTGAGATAAGTGAAGAGATGTATGTTGGTGTGGTTTGGTTAATAGCTTTATGTGTAAGTAGAAGTATTATATATTGAATACGGTAGAAAACCAGTAACCAATGGAGGGACTGACAGAGCGGCTCAGCAGACAATCAACATTTGGCGAGGAAGATCAGCCTGGCAGCTGCATTCAAAATGGATTGCAGTGGCAAGAGTCTGTTTTTGGGAAGACCAGTAAGGAGACTATTGCAATAGTCAATGCGGGAAATAATGAGTGCATGGATTAAAGTTTTTGCAGATGTATGTAACATAATTTTGAGACAGATTGAATGTGGGCAACAATAATATGCTAGTGCTGCAGGAGATGTCTTGTGTAAATAGATGCCTCCTGCTGGCTTCCATGATTCGCTGCTGCATCCAAGGAAGCAGCCATCGGGTCACTCGTGTAAACATTGACTACCTGAGTAACTCTCAGGTTAATCAGTATGGTCATGAAATTCACGCTTCCGGGGTCAGAGAAGCTATGTCGGAAGATGCATACACTTGCCTTGGCACACCCAGAAAATGGGGCCAACGTGCGAGCGTTTCCTGGGACACTGGATGTTACCATCTCTTCCCCGTTCCCAAATGGCCACATCATGTCAATCATGGCTGAAAGGCCACTATGACAGGCGTCACAGAAGCAGATCGGCACATGTGCAGTACAGATCCTGCACACGCGCCAATCACCAACTATCGGAGCTGTACGTAAACCATCGGTTTTGCATACAACTCTGAATCAGACCCAGTAAGCTCTTCAGGTTTGTTTCTTTGCATTAAGTTTTTGCCTTCATAAGATGTCTGCAGTGTTACTCACATTTCCTTTACTGTCACCTTCCTGTAATTGATGGAATACAAATGCTGCTTTACAGCTAAGCCTATAGTCCCCATGGCCCAATCCACATCATCTGGGTTGGGAATATCACCGAGATCGCTATTGACCCTCCACAATTTTTCCTGCTTTAACTGTATCTGCATGTTTTTTGAGCCTGTTAACTTGCCAAAGCTCATACTAGCATTTGCACTGTACATTTTCACCATTAGGGCCAGATTCAATAAGCCGTGAAAAGCTACAGTTTGGCAAAAAAAAATTTGCACAGAAATGCGTATTATGCATTCCTATTGTCAAAGTTTTTACACGTGCAAATTCTTCATAGACAACAAAATGGCAAACTGTTATCACCTTCTCAGAGCAGGTGAAAGTTGTGTAAAATCTCTATTTTTGGCTAAAAATGTGGAGATTTTGGTTCTGAATCCTTTGGACACCCCTAATGACAAATTAGGCAACAATACATTTTTAAATTAACTTAATTTGGCCAAAACATGGCATGTCAATTTTGGGGTGAAAATAAATAAAAATAATGGAAATTGAGTTTAAAGTAGTGGGTCCATACAAGGGCTGTATGGATGGGACATGTGTTTTATACATTGCAGGTGTCTGCCCGATTTATTTTTAAAAGTGCATTTTTTTTACTAAAAAAATATACTTGCCCTTATTTTAATGTACACCCAATTTAACTGCAACATTTATTTTGTAGACATTATTTTTTTTAAACATTTCCATACTTATACAAATATGCTTATAACAGCCATTTAAGAACCCCAAATACTTTTATTAGTGCCACTAATACACTTCTAAATTAATTACCTATGTCAGGTAACTATTTTAAGGGGACCAGACAGATTTCCCCAAATTCACCTGTACTTTTCGCTTATTACTCCAAGGACACATTTTCGTGCAAAGGCGTTATTTGTAATTGGATAGTGTGAAAACGCATAGACGTTAAGTTTTCGCTTTTTCGCATCTAATTGAATTCCCCCTTAAGTATGAATAAAGGACTTTTCTGTGCTCACTCAAATCCTTTTATTCCAGGTTGCTGCAGTTGCTTTCTCAGTATGGGTTAGTCTTCACACGCTGGCGGCATTGACCCATAACCTATTGGCAGATCCTATAGGTGTTGATATAGGTGCCAGTGTGTTACGATCCTCTAGCAATTGCTAGGACCGAGATGGAGGTATTGGAGATACGTGGCACATAGAAGAACAGTCACAAGCAGAATATAGAATAATGGCAGTTTACTTAATAAATTATATGGTGGACCAGGAGGGCCAGTACAAACACAACATGTCCATGATGTAATAAGGAGCTGAAACAATAGAACAGTCAATAGAATATACTGTAGACTTACAGTCCAAACTAAAGTTGTTAAATGGCCAGGAGGCCTAGTTGACAGCGATGTTTGAAACGTGGTGTAGAAGCAGGATTGCTGGATGGCCTGGAGGGCCTAGTAGACAGTGATGCTTGAAACGTGGTGTTGAAGCAGGATTGCTGTATGGCCTGGAGGGCCTAGTAGACAGCGTTGCTTGAAACGTGGTGTTGAAGCAGGATTGCTGTATGGCCTGGAGGGCCTAGTAGACAGCGATGCTAGAAACGTGGTGTAGAAGCAGGATAGCTGTATGGCCTGGAGGGCCTAGTAGACAGCGATGCCTGAAACATGGTGTAGAAGCAGGATTGCTGAATGGCCTGGAGGGCCTAGTAGACAGCGATGCTTGAAACATGGTATTGAAGCAGGGTAGCTGTATGGCCAGGAGGGCCCTGCAGACAGCGTTGCTTGAAGCGTGGTATAGAAGCAGGGTAGCTGTATGGCCTGGAGGGCCCTGCAGACAGCGTTGCTTGAAGCGTGGTATAAAAGCAGGGTAGCTGTATGGCCTGGAGGGCTTTGCAGACAGCGATGCTTGAACCCAGGGTACTTGGGTCACTTAGAAGCCGGTGAGCAGAATACACGCAGCATGTACAAATTATAGCTGGAAGTCTGGATGCACAGAAAGCAGGTTGCATAACCAAAAGTTCCACATGAAAACTCTAAAGCCGACAGGGCGGCGACAGTCCAGGAAGTTCAAATAGGATCAGCTACCAATCAGGCAACACTAGGAGGAAACATGTGAAATTGTCTGACGTCTGGGTCTCCTAGCAACCGGCAACCTAGAAGCATGGTCAGGAGCAGGAGGAATACTGGCAGGAGACAAGTCCTGGACTGGACTTGTAACAGTACCCCCCCCTTGACGCGGGGTTGAAGAACCCCCAGATCCAGGTTTATCAGGAAACTTCTGAAATAAAAGTCTTTTCAGTCTGGGAGCATGGAGTGCATCTTCCGAAACCCAGGAACGTTCCTCTGGGCCGTAACCCCTCCAATGAACCAAAAACTGTAATTTACCTCTGGAGAACTTGGAGTCCAGAATTCTTTCAACAACAAATTCCTGTTGACCATGGACAGTCACTGGATCAGGTTTGGCACTAGGCTTACTTCCAAATCTCGTGGAAAAAAAAACCTGTTTGAGGAGAGAGCAATGAAAAGTGTTTCTAATACGTAAAGAATTGGGCAGTTGCAACTTGAAAGCGACGGGATTCACTTGAGCAATGATGCGAAAAGGCCCGATGAATCTAGGTCCCAATTTATGAGTTGGTTGGCGCAGCATGATATTCTTAGTAGAAAGCCCGACCAAATCTCCCTTTTTCAATAAACACGTTCTTCGATGCCTGTCAGCAACTCCTGGAATGAAGAGAAACTTTGCAGAGACTTTGATGAACTTTGCTCCAAATACAGCGAAGCCGAGACACGGATGACGGAGTAGACACACTGGAAACATTAGTTTCAAAGGAGTTAGCTCTGGGATGCTGACCGGTGACACACAAAAATGGAGACACAGATGAAGCTGAATGACAAGCATTGTTGAATGCAAATTCTGCCAGAGGCAAATGCAGGGTCCAATCTGAATGACATTTGGAAATGAAACAATGTAAATATTGCTCCAGAGACTGGTTGGCACGTTCCGTCTGACCATTGAACTGTGGATGATATCCTGAAGAGAGACTGATAGAAATACCCATCGAGGAACAAAATGCTCTCCAAAATTGTGCAATGAATTGAGTGGCACGATCAGACACAATGGCCCTCATTCAGAGCCACTCGCTAGCGGCAGTACGCTCGTTCCGAGCGATGTTCGCACATCTGCGCATGCGTACGGATCGTTATACGCATGCGCGAACCAGTCAGTGCGGCTGAAATTCATGTGCTCGCAATATAGCGAATGCCTGCTATTTTGAGTGACAGAATGAGGCGTATGTGGGTGGTAACAGGGGAAGGTGCTTGAAAACGGGGAGTGGAGATCAGAACACAGGCGTGCTTAAAGGTCAAAACGGGCGTTTTATGGGTGTGCATAATTAATACAGCAGCGTCATTGACCACGTCACTGGGTTATTTTATAGCCAGAACTGCTCGCAAGATTGTGGTAGCAAAAACCAACCACAAGAATAGCGAGCAGTTCATACGCTGGTCAATGTACTCGATTAATCTAATAAATAGCGGACATGACGTATGGTGCGAGCGGCCAGGGGGCGTTTTTAACAAATAAACGAGCGTATGTTTTGCTCGCTCGTTCAGACTTAGAGGTGTGAACAGACTGCAATTTGCAAACGGATCATTTGAATAGCCACCCCTTGTTTTTGAACGAACGACCGCAAATAGCGAACGGCTCTGAATCAGGCCCAATATCTAAAGGCAATCCATGAAGTCTAAAAATGTGTTGTATAAATAATGAAGAAAGTTCTCTGGCCGATGGCAGCTTGGACAAAGGAACAAAGTGTGCCATTTTACTAAATCAGTCCACAACCTGATTTACTAAATCAGTCCACAACCGTCCAGACAACCGAACATACAGAGGAAACTGGAAGATCCACAATGAAGTCCATGGCAATGTGCGTTCAAGGTCTCTTAGGTGTAGACAACGGAAGAAGAAGACCAGGAGGAGCTGTCCGAGGAGTCTTATTACGGGCACAGACTTCACATGCTAACAAAACTCACGGACATCTTTAGCTAAGGATGGCCACCAGACAGAACGAGAGAGAATGTCCATAGTCTTAGTAATGCCTGGATGACCAAAGGCTTTTTTAGAATGAAAATCCAAAAGGACAGTTTTCCTAAGTCTCTCAGGAACAAAAAGAAGATGAGCAGGAACATTTGATGGAGCTTCAGATTGGCATCTCTGGAGTGTCTCAGCTAGAGTCTGGGTTAAGGCAAAATGAATGAAATCTTTAGGAATGATGGGTTCTTCAGAAACGGAGACTTGTTGGTCAGAGAAGAAACTTCTGGAGAGAGCATCAGCTTTAACATTTTTAGAACCAGGACGGAAGGAAATAAAAAAATTAAAATGAGTAAAAAATAAAGCCCAACGTGCTTCTCTGGAATTGAGATGCTTAGCTGTTTCAATATAAGCCAGATTTTTATGATCAGTGAGAACCGTGACTTGATGTTTGGCCCCCTCAAGCCAGTGTCTCCGATCTTCAAAAGCCCATTTAATGGCTAGCAATTCTCTGTTCCCCACATCATAATTACGTTCAGCAGTGGCAAATTTACGTGAAAAAAAGCACATGGATGCAATTTCTTATCTGGAGGACTTCTTTGAGAAAGAATTGCTCCAGCCCCAACCTCTGATGCATCAACTTCCAAAATAAATGGCAACTCAGGATCAGGATGATGTAGAACAGGTGCATGAGTAAAGACAGTCTTCAGATCTTCAAAGGCCTGGATAGCCTTCAAAGGCCAATTAGCTGTATCCACTCCTTTCTTGGTAAGGTCCACAATAGGAGCCACAATGGTAGAGAAAGAATTGATAAATCTCCGGTAATAATTAGCAAATCCAAGGAAACACTGGATGCCCTTCAAAGTATTGGGCTGAACCCATTCAAGAACTGCTTTAACTTTACTGTGATCCACTGAAAATCCCTCAGTAGAGATGACATAACCCAGAAAGGATACTTAAGCAACGTGGAATTCACATTTCTCCAATTTAGCAAAAAGGTGATGCTCACGAAGCTGTTGCAAAGCCAAACAAACATGTTGAACATGGAGTTCTTCTGTCTTGGAGTAAATAAGGATATTATCCAAATAGACAACCACGAAAACACCCAGGAACTCTCGAAGGACGTCATTAATTAAATCCTGAAAAACAGCAGGAGCATTAGCGAGTTCAAATGGCGTGACGAGGTACTCATAGTGACCTGAATGGGTGTTGAAAGCGGTCTTCCATTCATCACCTTCCTTAATGCGAATAAGGTTATAAGCTCCTCTGAGATCAATTTTGGAGAAAATTGTCGCTTCTCTGAGTTGATCAAAAAGTACAGAAATAAGAGGTAGCGGGTATGAGTTCTTGATGGTTATACTGTCAAGTCTATACACGGACATAGAGACCCATCCTTCTTTTGGACAAAAAAGAAGCCTGCACCGACCGGGGACTTGGATGGACGAATAAATCCTCTGGCTAAATCCTCTTTAATATAATCTTCCATAGCTTTACTCTCAGGAATGGATAGAGAATACAAATGACCTTTAGGCAACTTGGCTCCAGGAACCAGATTGATGGCACAATCATATGGTCGATGTGGAGGCAATGCATTAGCTTTTTGTTTAGAAAACACATCAGCAAAAGTCAAATATTGAGGAGGAATGCTACAAGTGGACGAAACTTCAGGACATTGTAGCATCCACACACTGAGTGAAAGGCATGAGGACTGACATTCAGGGCTCCACTTAATAATCTCCCCAGAGGACCAGTCAATGGATGGATTGTGCAATTTAAGCCACGGAAGGCCCAATACAATTGGATCCAAAGGACAATGCAGAAGAAAAAATTAAATGAGTTCAATATGTAAAACACCCACGGTAAGCCGAATAAGAGGTGTCTTAGCCTTAAGAGTTCCTTTAGAGTTTAAGCCTCCACCCAGGGGTCGGCTATAATGTTACGATCCTCTAGCAATTGCTAGGACCGAGATGGAGGTATTGGAGATACGTGGCACATAGAAGAACAGTCACAAGCAGAATATAGAATAATGGCAGTTTACTTAATAAATGATATGGTGGACCAGGAGGGCCAGTACAAATACAACATGTCCATGATGTAATAAGGAACTGAAACAATAGGACAGTCAATAGAATATATTGTAGACTTACAGTCCAAACTAAAGTTGTTAAATGGCCAGGAGGCCTAGTTGACAGCGATGCTTGAAACGTGGTGTAGAAGCAGGATTGCTGGATGGCCTGGAGGGCCTAGTAGACAGCGATGCTTGAAACGTGGTGTTGAAGCAGGATTGCTGTATGGCCTGGAGGGCCTAGTAGACAGCAATGCTTGAAACGTGGTGTTGAAGCAGGATTGCTGTACGGCCTGGAGGGCCTAGTTGACAGCGGTGCTTGAAACGTGGTGTAGAAGCAGGATTGCTGTATGGCCTGGAGGGCCTAGTAGACAGTGATGCTAGAAACGTGGTGTAGAAGCAGGATAGCTGTATGGCCTGGAGGGCCTAGTAGACAGCAATGCCTGAAACGTGGTGTAGAAGCAGGATAGCTGTATGGCCTGGAGGGCCTAGTAGACAGTGATGCCTGAAACGTGGTGTAGAAGCAGGACTGCTGAATGGTCTGGAGGGCCTAGTAGACAGCGATGCTTGAAACGTGGTATTGAAGCAGGGTAGCTGTATGGCCTGGAGGGCCCTGCAGACAGCATTGCTTGAAGCGTGGTATAGAAGCAGGGTAGCTGTATGGCCTGGAGGGCTCTGCAGACAGTGATGCTTGAACCCAGGGCACTTGGGTCACTTAGAAGCCGGTGAGCAGAATACACGCAGCATGTACAAATTATAGCTGGAAGTCTGGATGCACAGAAAGCAGGTTGCATAACCAACAGTTCCACATGAAAACTCTATAGCCGACAGGGCGGCGACAGTCCAGGAACTTCAAATAGGATCAGCTACCAATCAGGCAACACTAGGAGGAAACATGTGAAATCGTCTGACGTCTGGGTCTTCTAGCAACCGGCAACCTAGAAGCATGGTCAGGAGCAGGAGGAATACTGGCAGGAGACAAGTCCTGGACTGGACTTGTAACACAGCGTTGGTGGTTAGTCCAAATGATGAATAGCTTAACCAGTATAGGTTTATTATCCAAGTAGAAAATAGAATGCAGGTTAACACAGGGTTAATGCAGCAGGTATACAATACAGGAATACAGATGCAACAGGTCAGCCAATAACATGTGGAGTTACCACAGGTAATGTGTGGTATGATAAAGCACACACCTGTACACCGTATATACATTCACTGGTGGCAGTGGAATACATGGTGTAACTAACAGTGGTGACACAGTGGTCTTTAGCAGGGTCACACAGAACCATCCCGAGACCCTCGGGGATGCATACTTTCTCTATGAAGAACTGAGATGGAATACACATGGACATACCAAGCAGTAGCGCACTCATGTCTGAGGTTGCGCTGTGACATCTAAGGTATCGTCTAAGGTACAGATTCCTGGGGAACTTGGCGGCTACAGAGGAGACAGTGCAGAGTGCTCTCCTCAAACACTTTAGTTTCAAATACCACCCTTATGTTGATGTCACTTAAATATACCTTTCCTCCAGGGACCTCTCTCTCTCAGTCCTGATATGGGTCTCTTCTGGGATCTTTGCCATCTCATCCTGTATGTCCCAGTGTTTCTCAAATTAAACATGTCCAAAATTGAACTCATCATTCCCCTCTTCCCCATAATTCCCCTCTTCCATGGCCTCATTCTCTCTACCCCTGTCTTTTTCTAGCAATAACATATCTCAACTGGCCCTTCCCCAAGTCTAGTGCCTGGGTGTCATTTTTAACTTCTCCCTGTCCTTCAGACTTATCATTCAAAATATAGCTCACTATTGCAGTTCCCACCTATGCAACATCTCCAAGATCAGGTCCTTTCTCACTTGATGTTACCAAAATGCTTATCCATGCACTTATTATTATTACCAGTAATTTATATAGCGCACATATATTCCACAATGCTTTACTTATCATCTGCTGCCTTCACTACTGCAACCTAGTCTTCTCTGGCTTCCCATTTACTTAACTTTCCCCTCTGCAATCCATCATAAATGTCCGTCTGTTCCTTTGTAATTATTTTGAATCGGTTTCTGCTATCTGCTTCATTTATTCCCAATTCCACTTCAAATCTAGTTAAAATTTCTAACCTTCACTTACAAAGTTCTTAATCACTCTTTCCAACCTCATGTCTGTCCACACTCCTACTGCCCCTTTCGATTTTCCTCTGATTTCACCCAGGTTACCTCCTCTTATGTTCGTTTCCACTCTGGCCACTTCCTCTGGAACTCACTCTCTTGCCGAGTCAGACTTTCTTGTGAACTTAAAAAAATTCCTTCAAAACACATATTCATCAAAGCATACCATCCCACTCTTCTTTCCTCCCTTGATATTGAATTCTTACCATTTCACCCTCCAACTTCAAGTCTCCTCTTAGCATGTAAGCTCTCACTGGCAGGGCCCTCCTCTCCCATGTTCTTCCCTAGCACAGTCCATATCACCAGTTCTCTGCTTCCTTGTCCCCTTCACCCCTTCAGCAGAAACTCTCACTCTATTTGCCCATATGTTGTCAGGAACGCTGCTACCAGGTCCCGATGCGGAGCTCAATCAGCTGCGCTACTTACCTACGGTTCCTGGTTCGTAGATCTGAACCAGGTGAATCAGAACCCTGGTGACTTGGACTCAGGATTCCTGCAGTAGTATACTGAGAATATTCAGTGTCATCTGACTAGTGTTCTGCTTGTCATGGAGTTTACACATCAGTACCAGTCGTCTTACTCCATTTACGGTGTTACCTTCTACTTACAGATTCTCAGGACTCACGTGCAGGGGCGTTTTAAGAGAGAAGGGGGCCCTTCTGCACTCCTCGTGCGGGGATCCCTCCTCTCTCCCTGGTGGCTGCCAGCCACCGGAGCATTAGTAGACAGTAGAGTCTACTGCGCATTCGGAGAATGCCAGAAAAATGTCCGTGGCGGACATTTTTCTGGTGTTCTGAGCAGCGGTGTCACCCGGCGCGGGACATCGGACAGGTATGTTTAAAAAAATATGGGTGCAGTGTGAGGTGCGGGGTCCCCCTGGACACGGGGGCCCGTGTGCCCCGCACACACTGCACCCATTATAGATACGCCACTCCTCACGTGCTAAAGTAATTTCCTTTCATTCTGGACTATTTGTTCTCCTTCTACTCATCATTCCAACCAGTTCCCTGTTTCTCAATAAAACATCGTATTCTTTACCATCAAGTTGGGATATAACCTTATTTCTCCTATGAGGAAAAGCAACCTCCTCAGTTTCTGCTACCACGGTCCCAGCCCCTAGAGGCTGATTCATCACAGGAGGCCAACTTTCCTAGAGTCGTGACAGTTGTGTAGTGGATCACTAAGTACTGAACTGATTCCCACCTGTGACTCCTGGTAATTTCAGTGAGTTGCCCCATCCATGCCCTTCCCAGTCTTGTGTGATATTTATTGTTTGGTATTTATGCTATTTCATACCACTGTGTATTATATTTCAGATTTAATTCTCTGTTAATGTGAAATGTTTACTTTTTACGGCACTGTATATATTTTGTGGCACCCTATAAATAAATAATAATAAGAATAATAACTTAGAGACAGATTGTGCAACTTCCTGAACAAGAAATCACATGTTAATTTGCATCTAGTCTCAGTCAGTGGAGGAGATGGTATCATCTAGATACTGCATTCCCTAGGGTCTCCTATACATTTTCACTTGGATTGTCTATGCCAGATGGTGCAGGCTAAAAATAAAAATCCCACAACATGGAATTCTCTCTAAAACCTACCTTATACACCTAGCATTATTTATTTCCAGTACTGAGTATGTTTACCTATTCAGCCTTATCCAACCTCCTGTCTGCAGGAACCACCTTTTGAATGGCTTCAGGTGCTGTTATTGTTCTGTTATTGCCAATAGGCACACTTGTAAATATTTGAGCACTGGTTTTAATTGTCTCCAATTATATTCACATGTGTTAGTTCCTATAAGATACCCATCTATGCATATCATATTCCACTGACGAAGGGGACATTGTTCTTCCCCAAAACATTTGTTATCTTCTAGGATGTTTACTGGTTTGTGTGTTTGCACTGATAAAAAGCTCAATTGAGCTGTTTTTTTTTTTAATTTATATTAAATTTGTTGGCATGTAGTGTTCTACTTTATTATATTGTACAAGATGAAGGTATGAGTAGACCACGAATGAAGAAAAGCACCGATTCTCCATAAAGGAAACTCCAGTGAGATCCTCTTCCACACCAGACTCTTTGTAACTGATTCTCAGTCTTGGACATTCAGTTTTGAGCTCCAACACAGTGCATTTAGGCCCTCATTCAGAGCCGTACGCTCTGAGCAGAGCGCACGCTCTGAATGAGGGCCGGCCTCCATGAAAATGGAGCGTCCTCCTGGACGTTCGTACAGCTGTGGGTCACCACCCACAGGCTATACGAGCGTGCAGTTTGATGGCCGCGATGGTCTTGACCATCGCGACCATCGAAACTGCGAGCCGGAGCCTGCGGTTGAGGTTTTCAACCGCAAGCTCCGGAGTGATTTTGGCTCTATCAGAGCCAAAATCACTCCCACTGACATCACTAGTGATGTCAGTGGGCCGGCTTCTGACGGGAGGCGTTCCCGTGGGAACGCCCCCGTCAGGAAGGCACGCCCACCAAAGGGGGCGTGCTGTCAATCAACATCGACAGCACGCCCCCTTTGATCAGACACAACGAGCGAAGGACTTTCCTTCGCTCGTCGCGTCTGGCGCATGCGCATGCTCAGTCCAGAACATCGACCCACTTGCGAGCGGACAGCCGCTCGCGAGTGGGTCTGAATCAGGCCCTTAGTTTGGTGTATTACTATTTTTGAGGAGTTAAGGCTAGTATATTAGACCATGACCGAGTCATCTCAGTAAAGGATTGTCAGGACATTAGGGGTTTGTTAATTCGGGAAGGGAAGCTGGATGGCTTAATATTGCTCTTCCAAATGCAGGCCACTAATAGTAGCAGAAGACTGATGCAGCAGAATGGGTCAGATATTAAGCACAGATGAAGCAGACTGCAGGAAACACTGGAACTGGGTGCCAGAAGCACAACTGAAGCAGACTACAGGAAACACTGGAACTGGGTGCTGGAGTACAAATAAAGCAGGCTTCATTGATATATGCAGTGAAGCAATATTGGAGCAGGTTTGATGGATTTAACTGGAGCAAAATGCTGTGAAGCAAATACTGGAGCCGGTGTGCTGGAAGACACTGAGGCCACTGAGGCTGAATAATGTGAAGCAGATACTGAAACAGGTGTGCTGGAACACACCGAGACAGTATGCTATGAAGCAATTACTGAGGCAGGTACTGAACCAGGGCCAGGGTACTGACCCTCTGAGAGAGGTATGCAGCTGGGAAGCCAGCGGACCTAATCCCGACAGCCGGCTTCCCGACTGCTTAATCCCGGCGAGGGTTACATGACAGGCGTCTAAATCTAGACGCCTGTCATTTTTACGACGCCGGGAGACCGGCACCCAGCATCCGGATCGAATGGACGCCGGTACCATATGGGTTATTTTGGACCGTTTCATTTTGTCTTCAACAAAAAAATCTAAATAGAAGAAATAAATGGGGACAGTGTTTCCTCACCCTAAAGCCTGGGTGGTACCTACAGAGTCCCACAATGACCTGAAACATGAGTCCATCAACTCAGACTCCTAGATCAACAGAGAGGATAACCAACAAGTAAAGGCATAAAAGTACTCTAGCGGCTAGCCAATTGGTTATACAGGTTGAGTCTCCCATACACAAATATTCTGAAATACGGAATATTCCAAAATACATCATTTGTTTTTAGCACGACTGAGATAGTGACACCTTCGCTTTTTGATGGTTCAGTGTACACAAACTTTGTTTGAACCACAAAATTATTGAAATTATTGAATAAAATTACCTGCAGGCTGTGTATATAAGGTGTATATATAACATAAATGCTGTCTATGTTTAGATTTGGGTCCCATTCCCAAGATATTTCATTATGGTATGCAATTATTCCAAAATACGGAATATTCTGATATCCAAAATACCCCTGGTCCCAAGCATTTTGGATATGGGAGACTCAACCTATATTGAACAAGCTTCCAGTCTGCTCAAGATAACCAAATCCCTGAAATTAAAGGTGGGCATTTGAAACACTAGAATCTATGGACTAAATTTACTAAGCGGCGGGTTCTAAATCCTGGCGATTTTGTGGCAGTTTGACAACCGACTGATTTATTAAGGCAAAAACTTGCAAAACCACTGAGAAAGTACAGAATAGAATTGAATATCAAAACACCATTGATGTTTTAGAATATGGAAACATTTATTAAGCATTTATCAAGCAGCAGTTTTGAAAACCTCCGGCAAACTCGCAAATAAACAATTACCAGGCTCAGACAGGCGTGATTGTTGAAATAGCAGGTAAATGAATTAAGTTTGACAGGCAAGATAGATTGACAGTAATATCATACAGTTGGGTTATGGAGGATTATGATGTCTCTCTACAGACGAAACCGGTCTTTAACATAAATATACAAACAAAATTATAAAAAATAAAACACATAATTACACCACAAACACACATGCACACACAGGACTTAAACAAAAAAAATGGAAAACAAAAGACTGTATACTGTAGAAAACACCTCAAACAGAAAATATACAGAATAAGAAACAGGACAACTTTACCACAATTTGCCACAACACGAAAACTCACCACATTTAGCGATCCCTTTATATCTTTCTCATTATACTCTGCTACAACTTTCTCCTTCTCCACTTACAGTCCTCACAAACCCACAAAATGAAAGGACCCAGCTGTCTGTTTCTATATTGTCAATTGAATGTTGTTTCTGTAAAAAGCAGCATTACAGGAGTATGAATAGATTAGATTCTAATCCACTGTGTTCTGTTTCTATGATGTCAATTGAATGGTGCTTTCTATAACAAATAGAGTAGCACAAGTAAATGAATATGAATGGCAGGGATGTAGTTACCATCCCGGCTGACGGTGCTCAGATTACCAGCACCGGAGTCACAGTGCCAGAATCCTGACCGCCTGCATCCTAATGGTAAGAATTAGGGTTGGGGGAGGGTCAGGTTTAGGGATTAGGGTTAGGGTTAGGCTTCGGAGGGAAGGATTAGGGTTAAACTGCAAGAAAGGTGGATTAGGGTTGGGGAGGGTTAGGGTCTAGGCTACTTACCTTCAGGCTTTGGTATATAGATTTTTAATTGTTCCTCTCTGGGAGAAACGTAGAAAGAAAATGCAGCTGACCATTTGGGGGTGTGGTGGGGCTCTTTGCATCATTTTAGACCTGCCCCCTCCATATGTATCTGCTAATCCCGGCATTATCTCCCCATCCTGCCCACTTCACTAGGAAGTGGGTGGGATGTGGGATAATCACCCACTCTTCTGGGGATGCGGGGGACTATCCAAAAATGTGGGAGTCTCCCGCACCTTCTGGGAGAGTAGGCAAGTATGTTCTATTCCACAGTGGTTTCAATAGAAACTGCCTGTTACGGTTCTCTGTGTAAGACTTCTAGAGCCAGGAAGAGGATCTTCACCAATAACAGCCACCCGCTGTTCCCTTAGTGATTTATATACACACCGGTACTTAGGTGGTGGCCTGGATTTACACCCCCAGCAGTAGAGGCTTACACAACCAACGAGAGACCGCAGGACTGCAGACTAGAAACATGGCTGAGTAGTGTCAGTCCTTCCTCTACTGGTACTAGCTGGAGTGAAGCTGCAGGAGTGTCAGTCCTTCCTCTACTATCACTAGCTGGAGTGAAGCTGCAGGTGATAAGTGATCGACAGGATACTCAAGCAGCGGCAGATGATGGGTCTCAGGAATGTCTAGAGACAATGGTGCAGCTGGGTAGTCAGGCAAGAAGTGAGTGGACAAACTAAGCAGGCTGCACAGCAGGAATGACCAGGACTGTGATACTGCAGGATATCAGACAAGGACTGGACAAGCAAGATACAGACAAGGACTAGGCAGACAAAACACAAGCTAAGACTTGACAGACAATGAAGTGGCTGAAGCAACAAAGTACAAGGTGCAACCTTGGGGGCCGGGGTGCGACTGGAACCTAACGATGTGCCATGCAGACCGTGGTGCGGCTATGACAGCCGAAATGAAATGCAGGCTATCATGCAGCCTTGCGGGCCGTGTTATGGCTATGACAACCGAGATGAAATGTAGGCTATGATGCAGCCTTGCGGCCCATGTTACGGCTATGACAGCCAAGATGAAATGCAGGCTATGATGTGGCCTTGCGGACTGTGATGCGGCTGTGACAGCCGAGATGTGGCTTGAGAGCCGAGATGAAATGCAGGCTATGATGCGGCCTTGCGGGCCGTGGTACGGCTATGACAGCCAAGATGCACCTTGAGAGGTGAGATGAAATGCCGGCTGAGGTATGTCTGGAGCAGTATGTCAGACAGGTGAACTGTGGCATGACAGGAACACAGGCAGGAAGAAGACTGACACAGCTTGGTAGGACTCTGGTATGAAAATACCACAGGCAGCAGGATATATTTCACAGGCTAATACAAAACAGACAGGCAGGTGCAAGACACTGGAAGACTAACTCAGCATACAGGAACTGTGGAACAAGGTAAGACTGGCAAAGATTCAGACTTCTGAGCACAGACCAAACATACTCCGGACGTAAGATAATATAACCGGCATGGAGTGAAGGGCTGGCTGAAAATTAACAGAAGCAGGGTCCAATCAGAACCAATTCATGGAGAGAGCAATTCCTAATCAAAGGCATGAGTGCACCAGCTCTGCACACAGACAGCTAGTAATTAGTGAGCACATGATACAAAACACACAGACAGACATGAATGACAGGCTATGATCTAAACACAGACAAGACAGGATTTCCAGCTACCTTGCCAAAGCCAGAAAAAGGACAGGACATGATGACAGAACAACTATGACTGGGAACTGCCACCAAGATGATTTGCTAACCACAAATCCTAACACTGCCACCAAATAGAACACGCCACAGTGGGTTGTCATTGTGATACTGCAGGTTTTAGCGACAGTGGTTTTAGTGTACACACCAAAACTGATGCTTAGTAAATACTCCCAAATAGACCTCAAAACCGCTGTAGATCTGTGGCAGTTTCCAGCGGTTTTGAAATTACAGCAAACTCACCGCTTAGTAAATTTAGCCTCATGGGTTAGAGTTACTAACCCGCGGTTCATCAAAACTTCTGATGATCGGTGGCTTTGACCAATAGTTTTAAAATGGCAAAAGGAATCAATACTAGAGTAAATTAGGCTTGTTTAGCAATGATTCCTGTTACTGTTTTACACTATCGGTCAAATCCACTGATCATTGGCAGCTTTGATAAACTGTCAATTAGTAAATTTAACCAGATACCATACGCATATACATTAGTAACTATAACCATAGACATAATGTGTCTAATTAGCATAGAATGTTTTTTACATTACATCGTTATTATTATTATCCTTTTTATGGCGCCATAAGAGGTCCACAGTGCCTTAAAAGGTACATAGACAGAAACAGTATGAACAAAACAAAAACAAAGTCACTTACAGTATAGAACATTGAAAGACATGGGCATGGTTTATAAATATGTTAGCATCAGCAGTCATAATACCCATGGGATAGGTGTTGTTGAAGTGGGAAAATGATGGTATAAGTGAGGAAAGGCACAGCACAAGAGGGTCCTGCTCGTGAGAGCTTACAGTCTAATTTGGAAGGGTGGGAAGATTATCAGTTCAGTCTTAAGCTGGGTACACACTGAGTGATGTGTACCCCGACATATTGGATCCTGGGTACACATCAGAATGAAGTAATGAACGATGGAATGATACCTCACTCCATCCTTTATTACCTGCAATGGGCGCCGCTTCCGATGTCATCTGATTGGACGTGCAGCACGGCTGACCGAAAGATGTTGCTAGCGGCCATGGGAGCATGCACATTGGCCGTACACAGGGCCTGATTCAGACCCGGACGCTAAGCAGCGGAAGCACGCTATGGCCGATAGTCTCCCATCTGCACATGCGTATGCACCAATATGCGCAAGCGCGAGTCATGAGAGGAGACAGAGAATGAATGGTCAGAGAGGTACTGTAGGAGGACAGCCAGGAGAGAACAGTATCACGCAGACCAAGGGAGTATAGGATTTGTAGGAAAGGATAGTCCGCAGTGTCAAAATCAGCAGAGAGGTTAAGGAGAATGAGGGAGTAGTTGACCTTGGATTTGGCAGCAAGGAGGTCATTGCTGACTTTCATGAGGGTAGTTTCTGTGGAGTGGAGAGAACGAAAGCCAGACCGAAATAGGTCAAGTAGAGCGTGGTAGCAGGGCCGGCTCCAGTGGTCGGAGCACCCTGTGACGGCTCTCCTTAATGCGCCCCTACATCGCGCGCAGCGCAGCTGTGCTCGACTGAAAATTGGGGCTTGGCCTAATTGCCATAGGCCACATCTCCTACGTTATTTGGAGGCGTGCCCACATGGCACACCTCCAAACAACGTCAGGCTGGGGGGGGGGCCTCACTAGCCGGGCTTCCCCCAGCCCTCTCTTGTCACTGAATGGATGCCACGTGCATGCGCACAGCATCCATTCAGACTCCAGGGTCCGGCAATGCCGCACAGCTGCGGCAGTGGGGGTCCCCAACCTCCTTATTTGACCACCCGCGTGCCACTTCGGCCCACAGGTGGGACAGTACTGTCCCACTGAAATCGGGATGTTGGGGAGGTGTGCGCCTTCTATGGGTGGCGCCCCTGTTCGACTGCACTGGTCCTGGGTGGGAGCAAAGAAAGGCAGTTGTTATATAGGAACTACCAGCAAATAAAGGCAGGATGTGGGCGAGAGTCAATAGGTAAAATAATATCAATATCTAGCACAAATGGATATAGTGTATAATATATAAACAGCATAACTGTTTTATTGATGCGAATAATGGAAAGTAAACTTGAGAGTGAAATCTCTCCACGAGGTGGCAGTCACTTCATATTCTATAACGCGACTGACCTCACGTAGTCTTCAACCTGCAATGACGCAGTACCGGTAGCATCCAGGAGGTGTCAGTGTACTCGTGCAGCAGCCGGGACGTCTCTCACTCTGTGCTGGTCATGTGACGTGAGGCTGGGCCTGGCATGGCGGCCGCAGTCAGGGTGATGCACTGAGCGCCGCTGATTCAAACCATCCCAGCTTCGTGCGGTGTGTCCGGCCGGCACCATGGCGGAGAGAGGCTTCGACCTGTCCGTCCTTCCGAAGGAGGTGAGAGAACAGCTGGCGGAGCTGGAACTGGAGCTGTCAGAGGGTGAGTGCTGGGTTCTTGTGCACCTTCAGCCTGGTACACTGCTGGCTGCATTGGAGTGAATGGGGCTATACAATGAGTCGCTGCCGATCACATGGAATTGGCTTAAAACATGCAAAAAATAGGATTTGTGATTCTTCTTAATGGGAGGAGGACGGCCAGGGAGATCCACTCTGAATGACTGGTATGTGTTGGGATCCTGGGGGCTCCTGACACCTCTAGCATCCATTGTACTGGGGGCTGTCACCCATCTTACCCCTCATACGTGTATTTCTGGTGGGGTACACACTGACAACCCCTAGATGTAGTGACAGTCACTTGGTTTATTGGAGAGAACTGCATGGCCATTGGATCTATAATATACATTGTCTTTATGGTCTTTGTACTCCTGTGTCTCTATAATACAGTCCTGTACATTGACTATGTAGTCAGCTGTATATTTCATTTTCTTCATTTAGGGGCCTGCAAGAAAGACTGGTTTATATATGTGATGCTATTGTCTCCAGCTTCATTGGTACTGAGCGGTGGAATGTGTTGGCATGTTATCAATAAGTGTTAATTAATCTAGGGTGGGTGAGATTTCCATCTGGTGGTGGAACAAAGAGGGTCCCTTTGCCTATTCCTCTGCAGATTCAGTGCAGTGTTCCAGGCAGGAGACATGATGTGCAAAATGTGCTACAGTCTCCTTAGATTGTTTTAGTATTTAGTAGTTGAATCTGTAGTATAAGCGGAGGCTTCTATAGTGTGTGATGATAATACGTTTTCTCTTTGTACAGTATTGGGGTGGGTATACTGACTGTAGTCTGAATACAGCATTATAGGACTTTTAAACAAAGATGTTTTAGACTTTTTTTTTTATTTTTTTTTTTAAATCAAACCAGTTTGTATTTTACCTTCAGCTACAGTTTATGTAGGTAACAAGTCAAATAGTTTATTGTAGCGTCAGGAAGAGGGTAAATATGAATTTAAAGCCTGTCTGGCTGCAGTGGATTTAATTTTGATGTGTGATTTTTAGTTAACATGTGATATGTGACCATTTACTTTCAGTAGTTAGTTCAAGCCTAAGGGGTCAATCCAAGTAGCCGCGATAATCTCGCGGTTGTGAGACACCGTGGTGGCACTTTACGGCAGCACGAAGTCGCACAAAAGTGCTCGCAGCTCCGACCAAAATTATGTGAATCCAGGCTTGGAGCCGGCCACGTGGGGTGCGAGATGCGGTGCCGTTGCCGGTGTTTTAACGCTGAGGCAACGGCTACACACAAACTTCGTGGCTAATTGGATTTTGACCTATGATTATTTAGCACGTTAAAGCAGTAATGAGCAGCCCTATATACTTCAAGGGCTGCATGCACGTCTCTTCAGGCTTCAAAAGGCTGCACCTAACCCTTATTTTAAAGAATGAAAAAAACACCCCCAAACTACACCCATCTGTCATTTAAAAATGCAATTTGCTCCAAAGTAACACTACATGTCCCCAATACCCAATTTGCCACAAAATACCTGCACATGCCACGCTGACGCTCATTTGCCACAAATTGCCCCCGTAAAACCTTAAATCAGTATGTACTACAAAACTTCTCCACATGTTTAAAAACACTTGCCTGTATCGTCTGAGACTGCAGAGGAAGGAGGGGGAACTGGTAGTACAGCATACTCTCCCTCTCCTCTGATTGGCTGTGCTGCATGTCCTTCCTGCATTGTGCAGATGAGGTTACAGGATGTGGGATGTCAACTGCTTCTGTCTTATTCTGTACTTTATAATAAAGCAGGTAATAAGTTGGCACAGCAGCATAAATTAGGGGTACACAGATGTTTAAAGTGTACCCATGACCTACTTAACGTTGTGGAAGCAATTATTTGGACTGATCCATTACCCATAAGGATTCAGACTGCCCTGCCTGTCAATTTATTGGGAA
The DNA here is from genome assembly GCA_031769625.1 of Taudactylus pleione. NCBI lineage: Eukaryota > Metazoa > Chordata > Amphibia > Anura > Myobatrachidae > Taudactylus > Taudactylus pleione. The sequence continues at coordinate 13,556,779 of JAUIMM010000064.1, read as the reverse complement.
AAGCATTTAAAACCTTGCCCAATATCTTTCATAGAAGTTGACTTAGCAAGTGAGTGATACTTGGTTGACGTTGGCGCAGATCACTTCTCTTGAAGATACAACGTGCAACACTGGTTCTTCCTAATGCTGTTTCAAGGCTAGAGATAATGATGAGGTTGATTCTTTAATACATTATGTAAAATGAAAACAATGCTTCCCCCCCGACATTGTGCAACCTAAAACTTAAGGTGCCCATACACGGTGCGATAGGCACCTTGCGCTGCGACTGCTGATCCGACGGCAGACATATCGGGTGGTCCACACACGCGGAGCGATCCACTGCCCGACCTCCCGATGTGTGGTATTCATTCTCTACTAAATGAATAGTAGAGAAGTTCGACTTTTCAAAAATCGTTATTGAATTCATGTACCCATGTACAAAGGTATACATAGACAATTCAAACATAATGCCTAGCTATATAAACAAGGATATAAAAAAAAAAAAATAAACATGTAAGGGCAAAAGAAAGAGGCTTTATTTAAAATAATAAAAGTTATTTTTAATTGTTTTGCTTATTTCTAACTTGTAGCTATAACAGATGTGACTGTGTGAATCATTAGACTATACATTATGCGTGCTGACAGGACAATTTAGAGGGGTATATTTAATGACTCCAGTCCCCTGGGTATGCATTTCTTAGCTATGAGCTGTATGGCTGAAGATAACATGTACCTGGTGAGCTGTAACTAGAGAGGAAGAGAGAACACCTGACGTGATAGTTTTATTTTATTTCCTCCATTGGTCACCTAACCTACTAGTAACATGCTGTGCCTGTGTAATTCCTGGTTACAGGACATTGCTTCCTCTCTGATTTACTCAGTGTTCTAATCTCTGGGTGTTTCCAAATGCATTCCTGTTTGCCTTCTGTTACTCTGAATGATAAAATGTTTCCATTCCTCTTGAATAATAACACCTGGGGCACCAGCTTCCATTCCTTTTCCAGAAATATTTATGAGAAATTAGTTGTTTTGATGCATATAAAAATATTGTTTACGCGTAATTATATTTTCTTTGGCTTTAATGTTTTTTTTTTTTTTTTTTTAAATGACTTTGGTAAAGCCGTAAACATGGAAGACTCTTGGGACGTTATAAGCACACCAGTGACATTATAAAGGCCTGTTTGGTAGATGTACATTTAAACAGGCTGGATTTTTATTTTCCCTTGCATATGTTTAGTGGCCTGTCACCTAATCACATGGCCGTTTTATTCTGCGTGAGCTGATGTGAATTTATCCTTGTTAGGGAGGAATTGATTCTGCTGTCTTGCAGCTTGCTTATTCTTGCAATTGGTAATACCATCAGGCTGGCACAGATAGCGCCAACACTGTGTCTACAAATCACAAGTCCCATATTAACCTTCACCTATTGTGCAACTGGGGAAATACAAAGCAGTCGGTGTTTGGAGGGGGAGAGCCTTCAATCTATCCAAGAGTCAGGTACACAGAGAGGAAGTCAGCCAAGCTGACAGACAGCTAATGCTGTATTTCTCCTAAGGCAAAGGGCATGTTTTATCTGGTAGTTTTATCCAGGTTTTTTTTTTTTTTTTTTAGTACAACTTGCAAGAGCTGTTATCTCCCCTAATCTTGTTATTGGAGCGAATAGATTCCTTTTTTTGTAGAAGATTGGAAATACATTATCTAGATCGAGACTAGTGGAAATTACAACAAATGTGTTGAAATCAAATATCTCTTATCCATTTAGCACAGCTGTCCCTAAACAGGTAACTGACAACTATCTTACAAATGGTAACATGTCCAGTGTAGCTTTAGTGTAAAGGCCCCCATACATCAGCAATCTGAAAACCACAATTGGGAGATTTATTGCCCGATACTAGGATTTCCCAATTAAGCAATCTGCGCCCATACTGTACATTGCAGATCTTTTTCAGTGATTTGCAGATAATTTTCAGCAAACACAGATCTGGCAATCTTGAAAGGCCCATCTTTTTACTAGTAACGGTCTGCAAATCTGCTGATCATCTCCATACACTAGCAATCTACAGCCCCAATCCATCTGTGAGATCCAACATGTTGAACAATCTGATTTAACAATTCCAATTGCTTTTTGGTTGCAATCTGCGTTCTGTGAAGCCCATACATTGCAGAATTGCCACAATCGATTGCTGATGTATGGGGGCCTTTAGGAAGGAAGAGTGCTCATACAGGAGAGCCTAATTGGTAATCTATACTGATTTGTGCTGGCCAAGCAGGCTGCGATTCCTTCACTGGGCTCTAATCCTGATTGGTGGTGCGAGCAATCTGGCTACGCATGCAGTGGGCCTTAGTTATCTTATAACATATTCCCTGTGTTTTGCGCGTGTTTTGCGCATGTTCGGCGCCACTGCCGCTTGTGCGCATGCACCTGTCCCGGTGCCTGCCAGATCTATTGCGCAGGTGCCGGGGGCCGGACGGGACAGTCTCCCTTCACTGGCAGTGGCAGCTCTTCTCATCCATGAGGGTAGGAGCCACTTCTGGTGTGTAGTATATATAATTGGACAGAGCTGTCTAACTGGGAGACTATTGTCTGGATGTGTGACACTGAGATGGGTTACCAATCTAGGAGTTTTTGGGAAGGGTGCTGAGTACATTTTAAATTTGAAAAGCAACATTTTGGTATTGATGTGTAGCATGCAGTTAATTGTGTCCGCTAATGTGTGGAACAGTATTTTATATGCAATATTTAAATCTTTCCCATTCAACACCCCAAATACCTATGGGGGCGATTCAATTCAACGCAAATTGAATAGTGCCGGGAACGAGCTCCCGGAGCTATTCAATTCAGGGCGCTGTGAGGTCGGAGAATGCCGGTTATCGTGCCTTAACAAGGGTGTTAAGGCGCTTTAACCGGCATTCTCTGGCCAAAGTGCCGGGCGCGCGGCTGTTAGTGCCGCACTAAGCAGAAAAAGTTTGATCAGATTTCTCCTCGCATCCCCAGGGGTGTGTGAGAAGAAATCCTTAGCGCGCCCAAACAGCGCAGTGTATTGAACAGCTGCTGGAGCTCCCTCCTGCGTCTATTCAACATCGCGTTGAATTGAATTCCCCCATATGCCATCAGATCACCTCACCCCCTTTAGGTCCCCTCAGTCCTCCCAACATGTCTTCAGACCACAACTTATGCTCCTGCAATGCCCGTCAGACAACACATGCCCCTTTTATACAATAGCTATACAACGTTACTGGACAGACCTGTCTGTAGCCCTCCAGCAGAGAGAGAGGGGGAGAAATGCTGGCCACCTTAGAGGAGACATGCAGGCTGCAGGGACAAAGAAGTGATCAGCAGGGTTATGCAGAGGTGCCGGGGTCAGAAATGCTTCTGGGGCACTTGCTTAAAGTAGACTTCGGTGCTATCTGCCAAGTCCCATTTCATATGTTATTTGTTTGAGGTCCGGGAATGCATAGTGGGGGCGGGTGATGACTGCGCTCAGCATCTTATGAGGGTCCACACCAGTCCTGATTATCCAATCAGTGTGGCACACCATAAAAAGGCAGGGCTCATTATTCCATCTACCAAATGAGCAGGGTGTGATGCCTGCTAAAACACCCTAATATACATTATATGCACATGCGTGTCTGGGGATATATTATTGAGGAGCAATGGGGGGCGGGAGAGCAGCGCCAGCTAATGTGCAGCTTAAGGGACCATCTCCAAAGCGCTTCCTCCAGAAAAGGGGGAGAAATGGAAACTAATGCCACATTAGAGAGTTGACCAGTTGTGGATACTGCCTGGGTGCTTGGCGGTGTTGAAGTGCTGGACGGGGCACTCCTCAAAAAGGCACTGGGGAGAACACTGGTATTTTTGTTTCTCTTATATGCCGTTGACAGTTACTGTCATAAATAAAACAAAAAAGTTTTGTGCATATAGTTTTTAGGTGGCTTCTCAGAACACCCCTTGTACTTATCAGGACTGTCCCTATGTACTTTCACTGAAAGCATTTAACACCAAGAGCTCATGCAGACAATGGAAATATAGCTGTGCTAGGCCTGCATTCCCTGTGTGTACAAGGCATGTGTGTGTTGTTTTTTCTCTGTTTTATATTTGTTAACAGGAACAGTAAAATGTAACAATCCTGCTTTGCTGAACACACCTGTTACTGTAACGGCAATATCGGTATAACACTCCTGTGGGAACCTGAACACAGAAACACGTTCAGGCTTGGTACACACTAGGACAATGGATCAGTCAGCAGACCGATCTGCAGTCCTAGCGGCCGATTAATAAGCTATACACACTTACCAATCGGCCAGTCGATATGTCTGAGCTCGCCTCACAACTGGGTGGGCATTAAAATCTGCCTGCCCATTTGAGATGTCAGTGTCGGCGGTCTCTACAGTGTACGAGCGGTTGGCGGGTCACACGTACACACATACAGATGCAATAATATATCTTTCAGATACATCGGTATCAGCTGTGCTGCAAGGCATATCCGATATTTATGTAAACATAAAAATGATGGGTAACAAATGGCCTAGCATGGGGCCCTCCGGCCTGCAGCTGGTTCTTCTATTGTCATATTTGTTAGTTATTGCTTGTAACATCTATGGAAAATGCCTGGTGATATATGGGTTCTCTTTCTTTGTTTAAATGTATTATTTTACCTACTTACTGTGACTAAGTTTGTTGCACAGCCTATCGCTCTAAATCAATGTTCCCTAAAAGTGCAATAAAAGAGGGACCCTCCCATGATAAAAACGGAGCCTATTTATTTTTCCATGATAATTTTATTTAAACCCAGTGAGCAATCTGTATTTTAACATTCCCTTGTATTTATGTAAATACGCTGTTGGCAAGTTTGTTCTGAGAACTGCATTGCACTGAAAATAATGTTAGAAACCAGATAATTACCCCGGATTCAGGTATCCATCCGTCATTCGCATACTAGCTTCCATTATATTTACCACACAGCATTAATCTTCGGTGCTGTGACTGGCGAATTGTATTGTAGAAAAACTGTGTTACTGGATCCCTGGCAGGTGCCTGCCAGGGATTATTTTTCCAGTCATATGACAAGAACGCTTACTGGGATAATACATCACACTGATTATGAACTTTCACTAATACTGGTTTCTTTGAAATACTGTAGTGTGTGCTTTAACTGGTCATAGACACAAATTCCCTAGTGTGTTTCTGTTCCCTTTAGATAGTGGACTGGTGTTGATAACATTGTTTTGCTATCTGAAATTGTACATTACACATAAAAATGGCATCCTGCACATAGCACTTGGGGAGGTGGGGGGGGATTTACTCAGCAAGGTCCAGCCCTGACGAATTTGGTTTCCTGCCATTTTTACTGGTTATAATGCTTCACCAATGAGGTCAGAGATCAGAACATGAAAGTTTGTCCGATCTTCCTTAGCAGTACTGAAGTGACTGTTGTGGAATTGCACGTCTGGGCGAAGAAGGTTATACCCTTTAAAGGGGCACTCGCACAGAAAATTGTATCTTGCAAGCTTTCAAGCATCCCTCCCCCCATGTTCCTTTAAATTACAAACTGGGGTTCAGGCTTTGTGCCAGAGGCCCTTGTGTTTGGCTCCTGTGACCCTAATTAAACTGAGAGCAGAATATCATTATGGCTATGTACACACATGTGTAAAGCACATTCTTGACTAATGTTAAGCTGGGTACACACTGATAGGTATCTATCACCCGTTGTATTGAGCTATATATCCGGGTGTGTACAGCGGATATGTCTGTAAACTACGTCGTTCAAAGACCTATTCAATCTGCTGTGCAGCACAGCAGATGGCCGATATATCGGTCATCTGCTGGTGTGTACAGGCGACCCACCGGGTCCCGGCGGTGATTGACAGCTCAACTGAGTGGTCGATTTAAATGCCCGTCTATTTTAGCTGTCAAGCACATCAGGCCGACGAATTGGTAAGTGTGTATACACTTACCAATTGTCAGATGAGTCGGCCGAAATTCCGACCCATCGACCTAGTGTACACCCAGCTTTAGAGGCAGATGTGCAGCATTGCAATTCTGTATGTGTCTATAGATGCTTTCAGTGTAGGCACTACAGGGGATGAGAACGATTGTACGGTTACAATGTTGTAATCGTACAGTTATTCCACTATGTGCTAGTGTATACGCACCTTAAGGTTTGCTAGCTGGTCATTTATTCTGACAATCCAGACCAGCGTCTGTCCTGTTTATTTTGTTGCACAAAGTTATTAACATCTATACAGTGCTCTTTTTTTTTTAATGCCAATTTCCCTGTAGCTGCATTTCAAAGATGTAATACTGTCCAATTTAAAAAATATATCATATAACATGCAGTATGAAGGCATGAATATGGAACGCTTATCCAAGAAAGTTTTTTTGTTTGTTGGCGAATATCTTCCACAGCTCTCAAGATAGTGCTGCCAAATCTTACATAGCTTAATTTTTTATACTAAATAACTATTAGACCATATAGCGACAACACAGTAATGCGACAAATCTTATATATAAAATTCATTGGTGTGTGTTTGTCTGTCCGGTTATGCATTTGGATACCCCTGCACCGATCGGTATGAAACCAGCGCAAGGTGGTCCAGTTGGATCCTGGCCAGGTTTGAGGGGGAGAGGGGGAGGGGGTTAAGCTGGCCATACACCAGACCAACTATCTTCAAACATTCCAACTAGTTGGTTGGAATGACAATCTGGTAATGCATGGGCACAAATGACAATCAGCCATTTGCTCCCAAACACCTCCACGTACTTGTCCCCACATAATTTTCACCTCCACGTACCTGTCCCCACATAATTTTCGCCTCCACGTACTTGTCCCCACATCATTTACACCTCCACGTACTTGTCCCCACATCATTTACACCTCCACGTACTGTCCCCACATCATTTACACCTCCACGTACTGTCCCCACATCATTTACACCTCCACGTACTGTCCCCACATCATTTACACCTCCACGTACTGTCCCCACATAATTTTCACCTCCACGTACTGTCCCCACATAATTTTCACCTCCACGTACCTGTCCCCACATCATTTACACCTCCACGTACTGTCCCCACATCATTTACACCTCCACGTACTGTCCCCACATCATTTACACCTCCACGTACTGTCCCCACATCATTTACACCTCCACGTACTGTCCCCACATCATTTACACCTCCACGTACTGTCCCCACATCATTTACACCTCCACGTACCGGTCCCCACATAATTTAACCCATTATTTAGCTTTTTAGAGAAATTCATCTGAAAACTGACATGTCTATTGGCTAAATAAATGTGAATTTGCTGTAGAAATGCAATGCGAAATTTACAATTAAATTCCAAATGCAATTTGCTCTGCGAATTTGGATTGATTGAAGACCCAGTTAAGCTGGGTACACACACTGATAGATATATTGCCTATTCCATTGAACGGGTGATATATTTATAGTGCATTGCTGGGTGTGTAAAGCGGATATATCTGTGAACATATCTGCTGAACACAGATATATCGGTCATCTGCTGGTGTGTACGGGTGATTCGCCGATCGCCGTACATATGTTGCAGGGACTTGGGCAGAAGATTGGTAAGTGTCTATACACTTACCAATTGTCAGGTTGGCGGGTCGACCTAGTGTGTAGCAGAAGATAGCACACAATGGCAGCCAATGACTACTGTGTTTACAGACAGAAAAGTGAGTTATTATTTTTTTTCTTTTATGTACAAGGTGATCTCAGCCCTATTTGTCAAAATTGGTACATAGGTAGCCTGCTTCGGGTACTTTTAGAATGAGGTTGGTAATATTAGGACTGAACCACAACTATTTGTTTTAACTAATAATTGCTGGTTGATATGTCGTATGGAAGACCACAGATATAGTTCTGATATGCAGTATGCAATTTACTGATATGCATTGATTATAAGAATGTAAGACAGAGCCAATTCAAATGAGGCCTGATGATGCAATTACTACTAAACCTGTTCTGTGCCGTTGCTGGTAACCATTGCAGACATGTATACGATGTAATCTGTGCACACATGGGACTGAGTTTTGTCTCATGCTGGTTTTTATGAGCCTTTCATTAAACAGCACATGTTTTCTGAGGTTTAATCTTCTGTTTGAAGTTGTGCTTTAATTTGATATGTTTGACAAACGTGCCTTTAAGCTGCGTCATGCTAAGTGTCACAGATACTATGCGGCGACAACACTTAGATCAACCTAAAAACCAAGACACCTGAGAGAGACTCACAAGGTGTGTCAGCAGCTAAACCGACAAGGGAATGGTGCTACTAATGCCTAGTCCTCCATACTAAAGGCTCACTGTAAATCTTGCTGTATAGTCTGTTTAATTAGTATCCAGCTCACGTTCCTTAGTCATTTAAATCATTAATCGTTTAAAGTAATTAGGTGATTGTGATTGTGGAGTATAATGGTTCTAATGATCAGCCGTGAAGTTGTCCCCCTGCTTATACGAAGAATCTGTCTGGGCAGATGGTGTTTACCAGTAATAGGCGAGGTAATACTTTAGTGAGAGGGCCGTGGGGATATCTGGCTTAGTTCCATGATTTTTTGTATAAAGGCACTACACCTTCTTAAGCATATGTTTTTTATGGGAGTTTCCACAAATCTGTGTTCATTGTGTGTCATTTATGTGTTAATAAATATTGTGTTTTTGTTTCTACCTTCGATTGTGATTTCACTATTTAACACATTGGAAAATGCATTGATTAAAGGTGGGTACATACCAGGCGATACACACTTTGAACTTGTCCAGCCAACTGAGATGTCAATCACTGGCAGTCCCTGCAGCATGTGTACAGGCAGTTAGCTGACCGCCTGTAAGCTGGGTACACACTGGGTGATATATCGGCCGCTCAATCGAACAGCCGATATATTAAGATCTGGTCTTCGGGCGTGTACCCCCTGATATATCTGTGAACAATGTCATATACACACACACACACACACACACACACACTGCATCTGCTCTGTAGCACAGCAGATGGATGATCTATCTACAGATATATCGGCGCATCTTGCTGTGTGTACAGGTGGGTACACCAGACAGATCTCTCTGCCGACAGCAGCCAATAAGGTAAGCTATACATACATACTGATCGGCCGCTCGAAGTGTCTGCAGTGACATCACAACTGGGCGTACATTTGAATTTGCCCACCCAGCTGAGGCGTTTTATGTACTACATAGCAGGTTATATAGCAGCTTCTAATGATCAGATTAACACAGGTCCATATGCTTTATCAAACATTTGTAAGAATAAAAAGACTGTAACCTTGTATCCAACTTCTAAACCCACTTGAACGGCAAATCGTTAGTTTGGCCAACTGATCGAACGATTTGGCAAGGTTATGCACAAACGACCTTGTGTATACACACTTGCCAATCGGCTGCCCAATGTCTGGCCAGAAGAACCAGCTTTGAGGTTATTATCGCTGGTTCCTGTGGCCAGCATATGGGTCAGTCGGGTAGTCATGTATACACACAAGCAGATGTGAAAGATATATATTTCAGATATAACACATCTGCTTGCAGAACAGCAGATGCAATACATCTGTGAAAGAGGTCTTTCCAGGGAATAAGTATTATATGCTGGTGGATCAGTTGCCGGCGGTACGACTTCCAACGCTGGAATCCCGATGGTGCAGAATCCCGACAGGGGCTGGAAAGTACCCTAACCCCTTCTCCCCCACACACCCTAACCTCCCCCCCAGTGGTGCCTAACCCTAACTCCCCCCTTCCCACACCCTAAACCTAACCCTACCTGGGAGGTGCTTATCCCTACCCTGACACTCCCCGGTCAATGCCTAACCCACCAAGGGAGGTCCCTAAACTTAACCCCCCATCCCCAGGCTAAGTGTCATACTAACCCGCATACTTACTTTCAGGATGCCTGCAGTCGGGATGTCGATGTCTGTATCCTGATGCCTTTGGGATGGCGTCGTCGGCATTTTGACGGGCGTCATTAGTATATCGATGTCTAGGATCCCGTCCCCCGGCATCTTCAACGTATCCCCTATCACAGATATATCGTGTGTACACACTGCCAGATTGCCGGAATAATATATCGTTCGAAGGCTGTATGAACGATATTTCGCCTACTATGTACCCAGCATAACTGGTACCATAAGGATCTATTGTTTACAGATCATGCATTTCATCTTAAGTAGTTATACAAAATCATATTATTAAAGTGGCCTTTGTGGTCCTAGCCAACAAGGGCCATGGGAAACTAAACACACTCCTAAAGTTACAGTGCTTGTAAATAAAACATGAACAATTATGTTATCGTCTGGAATTGCAGGACTACTGGTGATCCAAACTAGTTCAAGCAACAACTGAGCTTTGGTTATTTTCTCTCCTTTGGAATTGAATCCCTCAGCCTGAAGGCTACATATATTAATAACACAAAAAAAAAAAAACTCTTGCACTTATTGGCATGTCTGCATATTACAACACTAACCATTAGTTGCAATTTTTTATTTTTTTTATCTGCATTTAGAATACATTTTTCTCTTTCATCCACTAAGTGTGAAGCTCCTCCCCCTCTATGCCCCATCAGCCCTCAGTTTAGAAAATGTGCCTCTTGGAGCTGGTCACATTATGCTGTGCTCCAGCAAATACATTTATTTTATTTAATTTTTTTTTATTAAAAAGCATCTTTTACACTCCTATAGGTACCCTTCGCCAGTTATCTAAAAGGTGGGGTCCGGGTACCTGGCGCCCTGGTGTTTTAGCAAACACCTGGAAGGAGTGCACAGGGCTCATTACAAGAGCTTCTGACAGCTCCTTATCGCCACAGCTAAGTCTTCACACAAGAAGAGAAGACTGCTGACCTGCCAGAGAGAGACTACAGGGGACACGCAGTGAGTAACAAGCTGCGCATCCCCCGGCTCATGCCCCGCTGCCCAGCGCTAACACAGCATGCTGCGCTGTGTTAGTGTGTGCATAGCACAGTTAAACAGCGCTACACCTGTGCGCTGTGTAAGGGAAGCCCGCTGTCGGCGCTGCCCTGCGCTGTCTAAGGGAAGCTGTGTGTACACAGCGCTACACGCGCGGCTCCCTGCTTCTTCCCTCTCCCCGCTGATACACGCGGCTCCCTGCTTCTCCCCTCTCCCCGCTGATACATGCGGGTAGCGCGGAGGGGAGGATGGACCACATAGCAGCCATAATGGAGCCCTTAGGGCATGAAGAAGGGGGCGGAGCCTAAGCAGCGCGAGCTGTCTCTCCACTATACGCGGCAAGCAGCTGTAGTAACAGCGTGGCTGCCGTTTGTTAACTGTTTCATGCCTGTATCTCTCCCTTATCCAGGAAGAGTGCAGCAGAACTGAAGGCTGGATTCTTTTGCTCCCCATTCCTGGCTACAAAGCTACAAGTTAAGCACAGAAGGCTCTGGTACAGAGGCTGTGCATAATACACCCCACTCCCTTCCCACAGATCAGATTCCCTGCACCCCCAGTGTATCTCCTCCTCTGTGTCCCAAGCCAGCCTTCTGTTTTTCTTTACTTCTGTATATACTGTGTCCCTCTGTGTTGGTGACTGTGTGTATCCATGTCAAACAGAACAAAGGCGTCTCAAAGGATGTTTGTTTGTTCTAGGTGTAACAATAAACTAACCAGGCCGCATGCTGCTGGGTCCACGTTATGTGATGCTTGTATAGCAATTGATCCACCTATGGCTATTATTGCCTCACCTGCGCCTACATGGGCCGCTGACATGGTAGGAGTAATGACGAATTTAACGTCTGAGTTAGCTGAGGCATGTAAGTCTCAGCCTCCCTGGGATGCTGGGTTAACCAAGTCTCTTGACACCCTGGTACTGGTTATGGGTACAGCTGTGTCCGCTCCCTCCACTTCCTTACAAGGACCGACACAAAAGCGTACTTTATCGACTGTTCTCCAGTTAGAAGAGTCTGACGAGGAACTCGTCGCTACGGAAGGGGAATTGGAGGAAGCGTTACAGGTCAATACCCCTCTAGAGTTAGAGTCCACCTCTCCCGGGGTGGAATCTCTAATTTTGGCGGTCAGAAAAATCCTTAAATTACCTGAAGATGTTATTCCTGCATCCCAGGAGTGTGAATTATTTCTTAAACAACCAAATCGGCGGTTTTTCCATTCTCACTGCATCTTCAACAGCAGCTCTCAGTGGCCTGGAAACAACCGGATAAACGGTTCCAAATTCTGCGCCGGTTTCCTTCTAGTTACCGTTTTCCATCATCCATGATGGAGAAGTGGGAAACGCTCCCTCCAGTTGATGCGTCAGTCTCCCGTCTCTCTAAGGCACTCCCAGTACCGGGAGCCACAGTACTAAAAGATCCTTCGGATCGTAAATTGGAGACAACGCTAAGATCTATTTATACTGCAGCGGGTGCTCAGCTTAGGCCCACCCCTGTTACTGCTTGGGTTAACAAGGCTGTGGTTTGCTGGGCTGACCAGTTGATTACAGGTTTGGACTCTGGTACTTCCAGAGCAGGTTACGCATAGTAGCAGAACACATCCGTGAGTTGCAGTTTTCCTGGGAGAAGCCCTCTGGTTGCGCGCCTGGCATGCGGGCGCAGAATCCAAGCGTGCGGTGGAGGGTTTACCATTCAATGGCGACTTGCTGTTTGGCCCGGAATTAGACAAATGGATATCCCAGGCCACGGGGGGGGGGGTTAAGTTTTCCTTCCTCCCGTCAATTGCACCGGCTCCCAGAAGAGCTTATGCTGGACCTTCGTTTCATTCCTTTCGTGCGCCACTTTCCTTTCGTGGGAGAGCCAGAGGGGCTCCCTCCCAAGCAAGAGGCGACAGAGTAGAGGCAGCCCACACACGGTTGCACGTAGACAGGAGCCTAAGCCAGCTGAGAAACAGGTGGCATAACGGTCTTCCGTCCCACCTGGGACCACCTACAGTGGGAGCCCGTCTGCAAAGATTTCAACAAGTTTGGAACCAGACGTCGCCAGAACCGTGGATCCACAGACTAATTTCCCTGGGATACCGAATAGACTTTGAGGTCCCCCCTCCACCTCGGTTCTTCACTACAAGTCTGCCAATACCTGCAGACAAGGCCAGGGTGCTACAGGAGGCTATCCAGTCTCTAGTAGTATCATCTGTGCTAGTTCCGGTTCCAGAACATCAACGAGGTAGGGGGTTTTACTCTAACCTGTTTGTAGTACCCAAACCGGATGGATCGGTCAGGCCCATCTTGAACCTCAAGTCATTGAACCTGTATCTGAAGATATATCGGTTCCAAATGGAGTCTCTGCAGTCAGTTATTGCAAGCTTTGAACCAGGAGAGTTCCTATTATCCATGGATATCACGGATGCCTATCTCCACGTTCCCATCTGGGAACCACATTCCAACACGGTTGGATAATAAACTTTAAGAAATCAAATCTCTATCCGTCCCAGAAGCTCCTGTTTCTGGGCATGATCTAGATATGGCATCACAGAGGATCTTCCTTCCAATAGACAAAGCCCGGGATATTCGGTGGTTAGTTCAACTGCTCCTCAGACCAAAGAAGGTGTCCCTCCTTCTTTGTCTGCGTCTCCTGGGGAAGATGGTAGTGGCCTTCGAGGCACTACAGTTCGGGCAATTCCACTCCAGGGTGTTTCAGCTGGACCTACTAACACAGGGGTCAGGGTCTCATCTGCTTCTACATCGACAGATCTGTCTGAGCCCAGCTACTAGAGTGACCCTTCTCTGGTGGACACAATCCAACAATCTTTTAGCGGGCCGGAGATTCAGAGTGTGGGACTGGATCATCGTAACAACGGACAGCCTTCGAGGATGGGGAGCAGTAGTCCTCGATTAGCACTTTCAGGGTCGATGGTCCCCTCTAGAACAAAAGTGGCCCATAAATGTGTTGGAACTCAGAGTGATTTACAATGCTCTGATAGAAGCAACAGAGTTTCTAAGAACTCGTCCGGTAAGAGTTCAGTCCGACAACGCGACGGCCGTCGCGTACATCAACCACCAAGGAGGGACTCGGAGTCGCAGGGCCATGTGAGAAGTAACTCAGGTTCTCAGGTGGGCCGAGAGCCAGTCAGTAATCCTGTCGGCGGTATTCATCCCGGGTGTGGACAACTGGGAAGCAGATTACCTAAGCCGCCAGGATATCCATCCCGGGGAATGGAAGCTTCATCCAGACGTGTTCAACGCGCTGATACGTCGATGGGGATGTCCTCAGGTGGACCTCATGGCGTCACGATTGAATTGTCAGCTCCCGGTATACGTGTCAAGAACTTGAGATCCGCAGGCAGTGGCAGTAGACGCTCTGACAGTTCTGTGGATCTAGGACTTCGTTGACCTTTTCCTCCGATTCCACTTCTTCCTCGGCTGCTAAAAAAGGATAAAACACGAGTCAGCCTCTGTCATTCTCGTGGCTCCGCACTGGCCTTGGAGAAGTTGGTTCTCGGACCTTTGGTCCCTATTGGCAGACGATCCGTGGCCCCTTCCTCTGCGCCCGGATCTGCTGCAGCAGGGTCCTTTCATACACTCCAACCTAGCGCAACTGCGTTTAACGGGGTGGCTCTTGAAACCGTTGTCCTAAGATAAAGAGGAATCCCAGACTCTGTTATTCCCACCATGCTACGTGCCAGGAAACCAGTTTCGGCTGCGCATTATCATCGCCTCTGGCGTTCTTATATCTCGTGGTGTTCCAGTCGGGATCTTCCCTCTAGGACTTTTCGGTGTCCCGGTTTCTGTTTTTTTCTTCAGACTGGTCTGGATTCTGGCCTTCGTCTTGGAACTTTAAAGGTGGAGGTTTCTGCCCTTTCCATTTTCTTTCAACGGCAATTGGCCCTCATTCCTGAGGTGCAGACGTTTCTGCAGGGAGTCTTGCGTTTGCAGCCTCCTTTTTTGTACCTCCGATAGCTCCCTGGGTCTTGAACTTGGTGCTTCTGTTTCTTCAGTCGTCCATGTTTGAACCTTTGGAAGAGGTTGATATTCAGTACTTGTCTTGGAAGACGGTCCTCCTCCTGGCTCTTGCATCGGCTCGTAGAGTTTCTGAATTGAGTGCTCTGTCCTATAAGCCACCTTACCTTCTGTTTCATGCTGATAGGGTGGAACTCCGGACGGTAGCCGCCTTCCGTCCCAAGGTAGTGTCGGCTTTTCATATTAATCAGCCTATTGTGGTACCATCTTGGGTGGAGGACTCTGGTGGTTCTTCTACCTTGGATGTGGTTGAAGCTCTCCGCATCTATGTTGACAGGACTGCTTCCCTCCGTAAGTCTGAGTCGTTTTTTGTCCTCTATGATGCGGTTCGGAGAGGTTGGCCAGCGTCTAAGCAGACTTTGGCACGTTGGATCCGGCTGACATTCATCAGGCTTAGGTTAATGCCGACCGCCGGCCTCCTTCGTCCATTTCGACTCATCCCACACGTTCTGTGGGTGCGTCATGTGTGGCCTGTAGGGGGGGAGCCTCCACGTCACAATTATGCCGTGCGGCCACTTGGTCTTCAGTTCACACGTTTGTCAAGTTTTACAAATTTGATACGGTCGCTGTTTCGGCATACCATTTTGGCCGCCTAGTTCTGCAGGTGCTGCAGAGCGCTCCCGCCCGTGGGGAAAACTTTGGGACGTCCCCAGCATAAGCACCTCCAGTGTCCCCTAGTGGATGAAAGAGAAAGTGGGATTTTGGTACCTGCCGGTAAATCCTTTTCTCTGATTCCACAGGGGACACTGGACACCCACCTCAGCGCTCTTCGCCTGCCTGTTCGGTTTGTTCCGTATGTTGTATGTTTTGATTATTGTGTGTTCTTCTCTCCCTTTCACTCCGTTTGTTCTCCATCTCTTCTCGGTCTTCATTTTCTAAACTGAGGGCTGATGGGGCATAGAGGGGGAGGAGCTTCACACTTCTAGATTATTTTAAAGTGCCAGCTCCAGTTATCCACGCCTCTATACCCCAGCGTAAGCACCTCCAGTGTCCCCTGTGGAATCAGAGAAAAGGATTCACCGGTAGGTACCAAAATCCCATTTTTTCTTTAAATCTTTAATATGGTTGAAAAAAATGTCCTAGTTTTTATAAATAAATCTCACTCAAGTTTTGTTGCACTCCCCCATCTTTCATTGTCTTAAATATATGGCAAACTTTTGTGAAAATCTAAAATCCTTAAAAAAATTAAATAAAATGCATAAATAAAAAATCCCACTGGTTTCCTTGCACTGACCACTTGGCAGATGGGTGAGCCTCCTTTGCACTCTCATGGTATGGTTGGTGCTGGTAAATGTCCAGAAACTTCAAGTAGACTGCTCAGTGACCATGGAAATGCCTCCAGCCTTTGCACACGTTGTGACAATGCTTCCAATCCCCAGGATTTCTGGAGCGGCATTACAGACTGGAATTTGAGTCCTCTAGAAATGGTCAGAGCATCCTTGACACGTTGGCAGATTTATTCCCAGCAACTAGGAAATAGGTAGTTTGTATTTGTGCAGGAAGGCCAGGGTTAAACAAAACCACTATCTTTAATTTTATGCGGTTTCATTTTTAATTCCCTATGTAGTAATGAAATGAAAATGTAAAGCATTTTCTAGGTGTTTTCCAGTCATGCATATTTCATGGCTAGGGCCGCTTGGTAATTGATGTGTTGCCTATGCTTCGATGTCCATTTACTTTGATGCTGTTCAGATGCTTCTCTTATCCATAGGTCCATGTTAATTTTATTTCCAGTATTTCACTATTATTATCCTTTAATTTAAATGGAACCACTAGGGGTTCTGCAAGTGCAAAGTACATAAACAAACGAGCAAACCAGAAAATACTCTGCAGGACAAGGACATAGTATAAAAATATTGCTGCAATAGCGATCATAACACTCAAATACTCAGCAGGGCGTCAGCAGCCAAGCGATAGGTGCCCTTGTGAGGAGTTAGGAGTCAACAATCGTATGAGTAAAGGTAGGAGACTCACATGAGGGAAGAGGGCCCTGCTCGTGAGAGCTTTCATTCTAAAGGTAACTAACCTCTTACTCCTCTGCCGTCACATGTGCCGCTATAATGATGGGTCCTCTCTACGCAGTGTCTGTACAGGAACCTGGTGCTCTTTTTCTCTGTATTCCTGCCGGAATCGGTATGAAATACCGACGGCCGGCGGTTCGTTTCCCGGCAGCGGCAGCCCAACACTGGAACAGATCCCGACAGCAGCAGCCCGACAGTGCTGGAAATTCCGATCATCGTAGGGTAAGTAATGACTAGCCTAACCTAACCCTCCTTAGGGGTGCCTAACCCTAACCTCCCCCCCAAGTACCTAACCCTAATCCACCCTGTAAGTGCCTAACCCCCCCTTCCCCGCTGCCTAAACCTAAGTCCCCCGGGGGGGTGCCTAACCCTCCCTCCACCTAGCCTAACCCTCCCGCGGGGTGCCTAACCCTAAGTCCCCCCCGGGTGCGCTAAACCGAATATCCCCCCGCCCGGCTGTTCGCTTGCGGTGCCCGGCATCCCTTCGATCGGAATGCTGGGCGCCGGTCTCCCGGCGTCGGTGATATGAGCGGCGTGGCATTTCACCCTCGCCGGGATATGACAGTTGGGAAGCCGGCTGTCGGTATAATGTCAGCCGGCTTCCCGATTGCATCCCATTCCTGCCTATAGTACAGGCAGTGTAAATGCTGTGTTCCTGTTGTACTACTGCAGACATGCTGTGTGACTGCCATTTTCCCTGACCAGTAATAAGATGAATGCAGACTCTGCCTCCTGATACCACCCTCACACATACTTCCCTCTTGGAGAGTCAGAAAGATCCAGATCCTTATATTCTAAACCTACTCAGACACCTGGGGGTAAATTTACAGAAGGTCGATTTTAAAACGATCTATACCGATCAACATCGATGTTGTGTTTCAGAGGCTAAATCGCACATTCACGAACACTTAAAAATCAATATAAGACAAAAAAAAAATCGTCTGTTAGTTAAGGTGTAATTTAGCCCCTGAAACACAACATCGATTTAAAATTGACTTTTAGTAAATTTACCCCTTGGAATATTATAATTGACTTGTACTTTGATTGGTGTGTGACACAGCACCCCTCTCCCTTATGCTGGGCATACACTATACAATTATCTGTCAGATATCTGTCCAATCGGGCTGGTTGGAATGAAAACCTGGTAAATGTATAGTGTATGCCCAGCATTAGTGCTTTTGTTTTTATAGTGTATATAGCCCAATCTGCTGATTGGTTCAGTTTATCATATAGTGCATTTTCTCTGCAGTTTAAGTTGTCTAGAAAGCATGTTACAGGAAAAGGCCACCTGAATCACCAAGTCACCCTATTATACTCACTGGCCTATTCTACTATCATAGCAACACTGTTAGCCTCTATGTGCTACAGTATGTATACTTAGCGATTTCCATAATAATGTGTCTGTGGAGGGTAATGTCTTCTGTAGCATATATTGTTACGGTCTATAGTAGGGGTATGGCCTATACAGTGGTTGTACACACAACATTTTTTCCCCCTGAAATCAGGGCTGTAATAAGTGTCCTTTTTATGGTTAGTTCTTTTTAAGAATCACCTGTCAGCCACACAGAACGGAGACAATCACTTTATAGGCAGGATAAAGAAACATAAGACTACAAGCTAGCTAATCGCTAGGCACTAGGGGCATTCATGAGTGACCTTCACACCAATGTTCTTGTGGCACAGGGTCCTTTGTAATGGATAAACTGCATCTATAGGAGTAACAAATAGTTTGGTTACCTCTGCTGTCATCCCCCTATTAGTTTGCTGAAGGCTAAAGACCCTGGATTCTTCCTCCTGTGCACTTTTCTTGCATCAAAGTGCTTTTCCTATACATCCACAAAGAATAAACTGTGTAAGCAGATGACATGTCACTGACAAGTAAACACTCAGTATAGTCGTTTGTAGTGCCGCTCATCCCTTTACTGAGAAGAACGTTCCTGGCCTACGTGACACATTACCATTTGCCAGGTGTGTTGTCAGCATGCCAACACGCTGAGAAGGGACCAGAGAAAAATAAACAGTTTGAACAGCTACGTTGTCTCAGTGTCATTGTTACATTTAAATTATAGCTTATTTTCCTTATTTGTGCCTTGCTAAAACAAATGTTTAATTTCCCTGCAGCCAGGCATGTGCAACTGGCTAATTTGGGCTCCATAAATTACCTTGATCTATGGAATGACGGCCTCTGTTTGGTACATACTTTTAAAGTGTAACCATAATTTAAATGTACTAGTTTTGTTTTATATTTCACTCACTCCACTGAGGCCTGGTACACCTTCAGCCCAAAGAGCGAGTCCTTTCATCAGGCTTGTATAGTAAGATGGCAGCACTGCTCCTTTATTTGAAGGTTTGTATCCATGGGAATTATGATGAGAAATAGACTTATTTAATGCTATCTCATATTACTTATAAGATTGGGGGATCTATTTATCAAGCAATGAAACGTGTGGAGAAGTTGCCCATAGCAACCAATCAGCTTCTACCTATTGTTTTATAGACTGTACTTGATAAATGTTAATTGAAAGCTTATTGGTTGCTATGGGCAACTTCTCCACTGGTTCACTTCTCCACACTTTTCCCTGGTGGATAAATAGACCCCTGAATTGGCTGCTTAAACGGGATGTATCCCAGCTGTAGGGATGCCGGTGCCTGAACGCTGACACCAGTCAGAATTCCGGCGCCGACATCCTGACGGTAAGTAGTGGGGTTATGGGGAGGGATAGGCGCTATTGGGGAGAGGTTACATTAGGGGTAGTTGGAGGATTAGGATGCAAGTGTCAGTATCCCAGCCCTGTCGAGGTGCTGGCGTTGTAATCCTGAGCACCGGGATCCCGTACCCAACCCGCTTAGACACTACAATATTATTTTTACCCCTTTTTTTGCATCTCAGAGGAAAGATAGTTTCACTCAGAAATAAATCTAACTCTTTAGCTACATAAATCAAATCAGCATTTCATTTTCTGATCATATG
Source organism: Taudactylus pleione (assembly GCA_031769625.1). NCBI lineage: Eukaryota > Metazoa > Chordata > Amphibia > Anura > Myobatrachidae > Taudactylus > Taudactylus pleione. The sequence continues at coordinate 13,536,876 of JAUIMM010000064.1, read as the reverse complement.
ATTTCCAATACTGCATTTCATCTGGCATATTCAGTACAATTTTTGATTAGCAGTCTCCTCCATGAACAGCATATTTCTTAATCCATGTTTTATGCCAGATGGGTATAGAACTGTCTGCATCATACATTTTTTGAGTATATTCATGACAATGCTGAATAAAGTTATTTTTCGCCAGTGATTTTCTGCCAGCATCGTAAAATGTTGAGTTCTTATGAGTATTAACCTGTAAATTATTAATACAGAGAACATGATTGAACATTTCTACAGCACTAATTCTCTCGTAATATTGCGAAAAACTACAGGACAGCGAAAAGCAGTGTCTGCAATTAATCCTAAAACTGCCGGCAGGAGAATTCTTTGCTTGGGTACACTTTGCTATAGAGCTAAACACCAGGGAGACACTGCGTTCCATATGCGGTGGATGTCCAGCACTTGTGGTTGGGAGGACGGGATCAGTGAAAGACAATTTATTGAGCACAGCGCATTCACTTGACGTGAGCATCAGTAAATGGCTTTGCAAACGGCATTTATTAATCACGAGTTCTGCGTATAATGCACCCACGTTAATTTCCTGCGCCCTTCACATGTTTACTTTACCAATAATAGCAGAACAAGTCATGCAATTCAATTGCAAGCGTCAATTCACAGTCCTCTCTCAGGTGAGCTATGCAAAGTGGGGAAGCTATCCTGAACCCTGGAAGGGTACTGCATTATCCCATGACCTTTTTACATTAACATTCGGGGGGAATTCAATTAGCACTGATAATTTTTTGGGCAAATAAATTTTAGCTGCCCAAGAAATGTATCTGTTTTCAGGCGAATACACACAGGATGCGTGATAAGGTCACAGACCTATGTGTTTTTATGTCTGCGATCGCAAAAAGGGGGCCTCTGGCAGGTGAAAAATTTCCCGTAAACTGCTGGCTTTGGGGCTAATTGAATAGCCCCCAGTGGATCAATTAGCCGTGTTAAACTACTGTGGCTAATTGAATTCCCCCCAAAAAACTTTTATCACCAACTGTGAGGGGCTGCAAATTAAAATCTGTTCTTTTAAATCCTTAATAGCTTATCTTATCTCTTATATGTTGTAATTATGTTCCAAAGAATTGCAGCTGTGGGTTCATGCCACCCAGTTCACAGCTAATTGAATCGGTCCCTAAAGCTGGGTACACACTAGACGATTCTTTGCACGATTTGGCCGATTCCAACATGTCGGAACGACAAATCGTGCAGTGTCCACGAATAATAACTATGCTGATGCGCGGTCCTGTGGGTCGTTGGTCATGTCCTTAAATCTTCCCTACATGCAGTAAGATCTGCACCGAATCGTTAACGAGATTGCCAGATCATTCGTGTTTTTGCTCTACTGATGATCAAACGATAAATCGTCCGATGCGGCGTCACTTGACTGGCATTTCCCTGGACACACCATTTTGTGCAGCATCGTGAGAGTGAGATCTGCCGCAGCACGAGGAGCAGCTTGGCACACCTGATCACCAGCATCTTCAGACCCGATTCTTCAGTATTATTGGGTATGTTTGTACACAGTGCTGCTTGACACCCTGCTGGGCAACAATGTGTATATTCCACTGAACACCAATGTGTATATTTCACTGACCCCCAAATGTGTATTATAGGCTACTGACCCCCCCCCAAATGTAAATGATACACTACTGACCTCCAAATGTGTATTTCATTCAAACACAGGTCACTGCTGTTTTATTTACATTTTTCAAACTTTTTAAAACAAAAAACAATGACCTTTGTGTGAATGAATCTTGTTTTGGCACTCTTAAATATTTAATTTTACCTAAACATTAAAAGGCAATTATATACATATTAAAAATTTTAGACACAAGTAAACCAATTTAAACTTAATTAAAAATAAAAAAATTAACGCTATTTTCAAACTTTAAAAAAATGAAATAAAAACAAATAAATCACTTCAACAACATTAAAATCATATAAAAACTGCATAAATACCTTTTTCATTTTACCTTTTCATTTTTTTTAAATTAAGTTTTAAGGCCCCCATTGTTTGGGTGCCACACCAGGTGTCCAAAAAAACTGGCCATCCCTATTACTGGGGGTAGCCAGATATCAATTTGTAGTCCGTGTTTATTTTGAGAGAAGATTTTTAGAAAAATGTCCCCAAAGTTTTTTTTTTATTTTTTTTATTCTTTTCTCATAGATATGGCTTTGGACAAGGCAGAATTGGCAGATTTCAGCAAGCCATACCACAGCGCGGCATCTGTGGATTGGGTCCGTGAAAAAATATCTAGAACCTCTGCACATTGTTTCATAAGGAACACAAAAAGAGTGAAGCCTCCAAGAAATCTGGAGCGGGGGCAGAAGACATGTACCACCACCCCATCTTGTGGTACTATGACCTCCTCAGGTTCACACTGGAGCAAGACCCAGAGTGCCTATCCCTTGTGTTGATGGCAGCAGAGGAGGCTGCAGATGTCGGTGAAATGTCTGAGGCAGTTATGGTGAGTAGAAACACAGTACACACACACCATGCTAAATGTTTTTGATTAAAGACATATCAGAAAGTCCCCAATTGTCCACTCCACTTTAACTGAGACAGTTGTCCTGCTATGGCATTGTCCCTACTTCATTAAAATTGGCCAGGTATTCCTCCCTGACCTGTTTTGCCAGTGCAGTCCTTGTGTATTGAAGTCCGGGTGCTGCCACAGACGACAATTGAAGTATCTCCTTTGGCTGGTCTGGGTCTTCTGGCATAGTTGTGCCTGATGTCCTTTGCTTGGTGGTTTTGCACTGGAGAAAGTTGTGCAGGACACAGCACGCCACGACGACAGTCAATTTTGTACACGTGCAATTTGATGTCTGTGTGAAGATGTGGAAGCAGTTGCTGAGGATTCCAAAGGCGTTCTCCACAATACGGCGTGCCCTGGAAAGCCTGTAATTGTAGATCCGCTTCTCCTTGGTCAGGTCCCTTTGCACGTATGGCTTCATGATGTGCTCGTGTAGTGTGAACGCCTCGTCAGCCACAAACACAAAATTTAGGCCGTACTTGGCTTCCCCCATAGGCGGCAAGTTAAGTGTCATGGAAGTAAGCCTCTCTTAGAATGAAGTACATGTTTGAAGGACCCACCATCCGAACCATTCTTACCAATATCGACAAAGATGAATTCATAAGTGGCAATCATCATCGCCCTGAGAACGATACTGATGTACCCCTAATAATTATAGTAGTAAGATCCGGTGTTGGCAGGTGAAGTTATGCTGATATGTTTCCCATCGATGGCTCCCCCGAAGTTAGGGAAATCCCAACTCCGTTCGAATTCCTCAGCGATGGTTTTCCACTCCTCCACGGTTGTAGGGAACTAGAAATAAATAATAAATTGGTTAAAACATGATCTTTATGTCTTTTTTTTTTTTTTTTTTCTCAACAGACTCCCACCCCAGACCTGGACTTGGCAGATAGGTGAAAGTGAGGGGGAATCATCACTGCCACCTTGCCCTTCACCCCCCAAAAGACAACGTTGCAAACAATCAAGGTGGACGACTTCCTACAAAAGGCAGGGGAAGTGCTGAAGAAACCCCCGGACCACTTTGACCACCTAGGCACTTATATCAGTAGCTCCATCCACCAAATGGACTCTAATATGCAAATTGAGTTTGAGAGGCTTCTCTACGACTTGGTGATCGGGGGGAAAAAGCGTAGCCTCACTCTGGAAACCTACATCACGGAGCCTCAGCCCTACGCACCTGCCCCTCTCACTACAGTGATGGCTCCCACCCCATCACACTCTACTCCCCCACCCACCTACCTTTCCATCTCATCACTGGCAACTAGAGGCAGAGGAGGAGACTCCTCAATTTTATAACTTGTAAATAATTTTTGTATTTTTGTGTCCCAATAATCAACAAGTTTTATCATTCCCAATAGCTACTCGATGATATATGGTGCTTATGTCACAGATTGAACTAGGTCAATAAACAAATGCCATAAGGGCAGATTGATGGGCCCGGGACAAAAATTTGCACTTCAGGGACGTGTTTATTGACCTATTCAAATTGGCACCAGAAGGCCCACATATCATAGAGCACCATAGTTATTGGGACTGATAAAACTTGTTGATAATTTAGTTTTACTATTGTATTTGTGTTTTTATATTGTAAAGTTTTGTACATTTAATAAGTGAAGTTATATAAAAAAAAACTGCAGCCATGTTGGCAATAACATTTTCACAGTTGTAAGGTGTTTTTACACTATCATTTAAAAAAAATCTTTGTACATTTAAAAAAATAAAATAAAAAATAAGTGTGGTGCGTTTTCTTACCTTGCAATGCTGGTACTGCAGCACATTCACAATAGCCTTGCAGGTCTCAGGGATGATGACGCCCAAAGCTTGAGGGGAGATGAGTGACCCAAAATTCAGGTCAACCAGGGACCTTCCTGTAGCCACCAACCTCTCAGCGGGGATTGCCCCCCGCATCTTGGTATTCTGCATCTCGATGTAGGAAGTCACCAGACGCAGCAACTCCTGGGAGGTGGCTTCATCCATGCACAGGAAGTTGCGATAGTCATCCGAATTATTCTCCCTAATCTCCAGAAGCGGCATGTGAGAGCGAGTAATCCTCTACAGCAGCCACCCCTTCATCCAGCATGATCTTCAACTTTGCTGGGCCCTCTCCTTCTCAGCTACCACTTTAGCCCCAGCATAGGCTACCAGAACTCTATACCAATAAGGATCCATCACCACCGAATGCAGGACAGAAGCACTTTAAGCCAGGCAAAACAAAGCAGAGCTCAATAGCAATGTAAAGAAAAAGAAACTCTCAATTAGGCGCTAAAAAAATCAAACACATAGGTAGCAGCTGTGAGGAGATGTGTCAGATCTCCTATTAATTCTCAAAGAAAGAAGCAGCTAAAAATAGGATGACACAGCGCTTGTAATGTCAACAATGAATAATAAATGATTAATCATAAGTCCAAGTATTTAATAAGAATATATAGATAAAAATAAAACCATACATATAAAAAGAAACAATGAGAGCAATCCATCAAATAGCAGCTGAATTCAACACACAGTAACACATAATGAAATAATACAATAATCAGTATTAAACCAGAGTAAAAAAATGGTCCTAAACTGGAGTCCAGAAAGTGAATCTCTAAATCAGAGTCTCCTAATAAGCTTGGTATATGGGAGATGAGGAACATTAGTCCCAGGTTCCTATAACTGATGTATAACAGTAATTTGGTGAAGATAATGACAGTTCCAATATAAAAGTCTATGAATGACCTGTGAATAGCTCACCCTCTGAGAGGAGTCCCATGGCATGGAAGCTGGAAAATGAGTGATGCAAGCTAATGGAATTCCCGTGCAGGGGGAGCCTGTCTGTATCCAATGATGCTCAGCCATCGACCGAGACTCCGGCAAAACCTCCAACTCTCACAGCAAGTGAGTGTAGTTCGGTGGATGAGCTCAGCGTGCTGTCACAGATCTTCAGCAAGTCGTCCGACTCACACGGCACAGGTACAATGAAACAGCTGCTCTCTCGTTGCACCTGTCGGAGTTTTCTCTCATCGGCACAGATTCAGCCACCCGGCTTCATTTCCTCCTACTGTGCCTCCTGCGAGGGCACATCCAGCCTCATTGCCCATCCGCTCCGCCACTCACTTGCCGCGTGAGTCGGACGACTTGCTGAAGATCGTCAGGTGGTTTGGTATGCAAACGTTATATATATCGTGAACGATCTAACGATTTGGTAATCTTTATCAACACAAAATATATTGGTAGGTCATTGGTCAGATGACACAGTTTTATGCACAATATCGTTTGTCCGGGAGTTGCCGGGGAGTTCAAGGAAAGTCGTTGACGACATTGCATCGTTTGCGAGTCGTCTAGAGTGTATACACCTTAAGACTGCATTTGCTAGTGGCTATAGTTAATTGGAACCAATAGATTCCATTATTAATAACTTGTATTGATATGGCGCAACAATGATTCCGTAACGCTGTGCATAGTGGGGATCCGGTTAATATGCCGGACGTCAGGATACCGATGCCGCTACCTCGAAGAGATCAAGATACATACATCGGCATCCCCAAGGCGAGTATGCGGGTTAGGCCGGGGATGGGGGAGTTAGGTTTAGGGTCCTCCCAGGGTGGGTTAGGCCACAGAGAGTTTGAAAGGGGGGGGGGGAAGAGTCTGAGTCGAGGATGACACGCAGAATTGAACTTGGGTACAGGAGATTAAGAGGTATTGACAACAAAGAGAGAGCGGTGTATCTCCATATCTGTGTGCATGTTTTGCTGGCAGTATAAAAATATGGAAAATCCGTGGATTAGGACCCTTAAGCCTGTTAAATTTCTTTTTGAATTATAGCTGTGATGCTGCAGATGAAGGAATGAGGCATGTACAGATGTGCCCACATCTGTCCTACATTTGCTACGTCACGTTACATAACGCGTATCTCGGTAGTGCTGAGCGTCTTTTCGTGCGACTATTTACCTTCGAATGCGACTTATTAAGACAGCGGTGTGAATAGAACGCACAAGCAGCTTCTGCTGATTAAAATATGTGGCACACATACCTATATTCTGTGTGCCACTGTGGGTGTATCTGCATCCGAAATGCTACATTACATTAATGTCAGCGGCTGTGACACTGTAACGTAGCATTTCACATGCAGATACGACGTCCAGTTGCACGCAGAATATAGGCACATACCGCATATCAATTTAATCAACGGAAGCTGCTTGTACATTCTATTCACACCGATGTGCGAATAAGATGTATTTCAAGGTAAACAGTCGCATGAAAAGACTCACGGCGCTACAGAGTCCTGCCACGGCATGGCGCCACTAGAGGGGAGGTTTAACACGCAAGGAGGCTAGATGTATGTGGACACATCTGTAGGACTCTGGTTACTGTGATGATTACTGCAATGATGTGTGAGGGTTTTTTTTTCCCTACTTTGTCACAATATTAGTTAGCCAACAAAATGGCTTCATCCTCTTGTGGATCATTTTTTAATGATTTTGGTAAGTGATAAAATTAATCTATACATTAATATTTGAATATTGAATCTCCAGGTCAGTATGTATTGTGAATTGTTTAAGGAATTTGGAAGAAAAGCTATAGGTTATTCATTTATAGATATTGTGGCCTAGCAGGGTTGAAGTTCAGAAAGGCAATTGCAGATCTGTCACTGTCATTCCGTTTAGCTTTTGCACATGTTCTATTTAAATCATTTTACATCTTAATATGTTATACATTTAAACTTGATGAATAAATACACCCACGCGTTTTGCAAGCTGGAAGCCACATGTTGGTATAAATAGATTAAGCTTTTCACATAGTTTGAGCGTTTGAGGAACTTGTGAATTTAAAAATGTATTTTCTTATCATGTTTTTTACAGGAGAAAAAAAACAAACAAAACTGTTCAGCCTTCTGTAATTATGGGCAAATTAAAATACATTTTGTAGTACACAGACATAAGTGTCAAGGACAGTCCCCAATTCCATATGCTTATGTAAACCTGTCACTGGAAAAAAAAAAAAAATTCTGTATCTGAGGAATAATTGTGTATAGTGAAGACCTGAAACAAGACAATGTATCTTATTGTGTGATCTCTTTATTAGGATTTAAATAGAGATCAGATGACATTTTCAGCAACGCTCTCACTATGAAAGAAAGATAAATCTGCAGATCTAGTGATCTGCAGCTATATCTATAGATGATGGTCGTTCATACACACTGAACGGCCACCATTTATCGTGGAGCCGTGGGTCCCAGCATTAACAATCTACCTCTTATTGGCAGGCGGGATGCCTTAAGCTGGCCACCCACTAGACCAACTTACATTCAACCAGCCAACTAGTTGATTGGTTGGAATGCAAATCTGGTAAGGTATAAAAGCAAATGACAATCAGCAATTTGCTCCCAAATGCCGGAAAATGGAAAAAAAACTGTTATTTGAACAAATTGTTTAGATCAAACATTTAACAAACTTGTCTGAACGTCCATTTTCATCTGTTTTCTGGCATTTAGGAGCAAATTGCTGATCATCATTTACTCCCATTCCTTACCAGATTTTCATTCCAACCAATCAACTAGTTGGATGGTTGGATGAAAGTTGGTCTAGTGTGTGGCCAGCTTTAGAGCAGTGGTGTCAAACTCTGGCCATCCAGCTGCAGTGGAACTAAACATCCCAGCATCCCAGTTTTGCTCTTAGAGCATGCTAAAATTGTGGCCAGGAAACTCCCGAGACCTTAATCCCATTGAGAACTTTTGGTGGACAAACAAAAACCCACAAATTCTCACAAACTCCAAGCATTGATTAGGCAAGAATGGGCGGCCATCAGTCAGTATGTGGCCCAGAAGTTGATTGACAGCATGTCAGGGCGAATTGCAGAGGTCTTGAAAAAGAAGGGTGAACACTGCAAATATTGACACTTTGCATAAACCTAATGTAATTGTCAATAAAAGCCTTTGTCACTTATAAAATGCTTCTAATTTTACTTCAGTATACCATAGTAACATCTGACAAAGTTTTAAAAACACTGAAGCAGCAAACTTGGTGAAAACCAATTCTTGTCATTCTCAAAACTTTTGGCCATGGCTGTACATACACGCGTAATCTAACTTGGCACGGAATTGACTAATTGGTTATTTTTTGCAGAGAAATTCTAGGTTATTAAGTGGTTTAATATTTTAGTCCTAATGACTAAAGATCTGTTTTGATGCCCTGATGAATGATGTTCTTCATTGAACTACTGACAGGCTATCAAATTTTAACCTGATTGTAAATTACTTTTCTAACTGTGCAGCTGACACACTTAGGTTAAATTCTTACATTTTTAATAATTAGGAAATAATTATCTTTGTTGTTGTTTGAAATTGCAGTGGAATAATGATTTCACAAATATTGCACACATATCTGTGTGCAACGAGCTGAACATCATAGCATAAGCAGGCTAGATAATTGTAAGCATACACCTTATGTATCACAGCTGTGTATCATTGAACTCTGTCTCCTATGATTTATCTTGTCAGTTTATACTTTAGTGCTTTACAGTTAGTTCAACACCAATAAATCTCATTGTGTGGAATACCCCTTCTCGCTTGGAGTGAATGATGTCATCTGGAATATGTATTGCTTGAGTAATCTCTGTGCTGTCGCTACTGAAATATCTAAACAGTAGCTACACCCTATACATATAAAAAGGTGTAACAGCAATAAGCTGCATATACAGTATAAAACCTATGCAAAGAAGGCAAAATAATATTTCAGCTACATTTAATGTAGGAGGTAGTTAAATGTCATCTGAAAATTTTTTTTTTTTGTTTAATTTATATTAAGAAAAGATAGTGCTTTTGTGTCAACGTAAAACTGTTCTCCTGATATTTAACCCAGACCTACAAACATTGTAGCACAGACCCCAAATACAAAAAGTGATGCAATTCACAAATTGTTTATTTTCAACATCTAATAAAGATAACCTGAACATACTCAGGATGTTTGAATGGCCACACTGAGGCTGGTCCGAACTACAGAACTAAAGGTGTGTATCCACTTACAGACATACAAACGAGAGCACGATTACGACATTGCAATCGTGCTGTCGTTTGCATGTCTAGTGGTGTGCCTAGACTGAACGTTCAGTCCAGGCACATCCATCATCCCCGTTATCCATCCCACAAAAATATATTATTCACCAAAAAGTAGATGGTTACACGCTGTGATCTAAATTACAATTAGCGCTAAAGATTATACATAAACAAGGTACAGTCAATACATTATGCAGGCGCTCTGGATCCAGATTTCCGGCATCAAAGGTGAAGCCTCCGTCAACAGAATATGACGACTAACTAACAGATCCAGGGGGTTTGCATATAAACCCTTGCAGAGATTAGGCAATACAATAGAAACGAGTTGACATAATCCTATTGGTTCTTCTTCTTGGTTCTTCTTCTGTCATAGGTCAGTTGGTACAATAGTAGTTCAGCCCTCCAATGGCTCTTTGTGTGTGTTTTAACTAATCAATAGACACTACATACAAAGTACATTCTAACACATAATTCCCTATAATCCATAACTTGCAGACGCATGTTGCGATCTCCTTGCCGATGGAACCAGAGATCTGCATATAAAATGTGGTTTAGAATAGCACCAAACACGATGTGACTACTACATACTAAACCTTAGATATAAAATGCATGCGTTTTATAACATTACACATTAACGAATAAACCTTCTAATATTAGCCTTTATACTAAGGAACCTTTTAGGAAGTTTGCGTGTGTGTAAGAGAATCTTTCGTAAAGTTGCTAATATGCGTGGTGCGTTTATGTGTAGAGTGCTTATGATAAAGTATGTGTGTGTGTTATGCAATTCAGTGTATTTATGATGAATTCATATATATATATATATATTTATTTTATTTTTTTTTCCCTTTCTAACATATTTTAAAACTACAGTGCAAGGTGTTACAAGCAGCTAGGTTCACTTTCAAGCAGGGTGGAGACGCCCAGCTGACTGCCGTTGCCACTTCGTCTGATATCTAATTCACAGTTTTTCCTCTGCCTATTTAGAATACACTTGTCAGTACTTCTTAAGCAAACCTCTGATCATTTTTTCTGACTCTTCATTCAGACAAATTCAATTGTGCATATCAGTGTCTGGGTTATATTTCAATTGCCACAGCCACACTTGTCTATATGCGGGGCTTCTCAATTTATATGTAAAACACTCACAGTATCCTGGTGTATTTTTTAATTACTTTTCTCAGACATGTATACAGAAGCTGTTTCTAATTACTAACTAAACTCTGCATGAATATTGTGTTTGTCAGTGTGAGAGTGTTGTATATTATTCGCTATTTAGTGTTGTGCGAATTTGTGTATACGTGCCCACGCAATGGTGCATCATGGATTGTACCAACATAAATCGGACAGCAGACGACCATATCGTCCGATAACAGTTAAATTGCGGTTGCATGCAATTATTTGACTTCAACACCGTACATGCTGAACCTGTCGTTATCATGCAATCGCCTGTCAAAATCACCTAGTGGATACTCGGCTTAAGCCGATTCAGACCCTGTAACAATAGACCTATATTTCCAGGTTTGTCATGTTTATTATAGTGTATATGAATAATCCATTAGATGTTTGTGAAGAAAATGGTTCATCAGCTACTCTACCCTATTATTGCAAGATTATGTCTATTAAATGCATAGGTCACAAGTAGAATGTTTTCCAGAATAGGCAGTCTGTTCCTGTTCGCGAGATGTTTATCCTGACACTAACCCCGTTGCTACTAGAACAAAACCCTTTTCATACTTTTGTTTTATTAAATAACAATGGCTTCAATTTTCTCCATTGTACTAGCACTTCCAACACTAGCACAAGCCATGTAACTGGGTTTGAAACTGGGAAACATTGTTTCTACTCCACATATACTGGCGAATGTACTCACGTTTTGGAGCAATGTAGTCTTCCGAACGCTGCCTGTTGCATTTAATTGCATGTAAATGCATTATAAATTTTAGAATTTAAGTTCTTATGAGCAGGGCCCTCTACCCTCTTGTGCTTCTCTCTACTTTAATCTACTTTTTACTCACCACTAGGGCACCTAACACTTGGTTTCTTAAGCTCGGCTGCTTATGTGGGTGTTATGGTTGCTAATGTAGCCATGTATATTATTCATGTCCTTGTCCTGTATTGTATTCTGTAAGTCACTGGTCACTTATTTGTTTATGTACTTTGTAAGGCGCTGCTGAATACTTGTGGCGCCATATAAATAAATGATAATTATAAATGCCTAGGCAACTTTCAGTGGCTTCCTGAAGTAAAAGTATTTTGTTTCTTTACAATTAAAAAACTAAATAAAATAAATTGTACAGGTGGCAGTGTAACGATGCTTGGCTAGTGCTGGCCATACACTAGTACGACCAGCATAAGATGCGATTCATCATACGTTTTCCCTTGAACTCCCTGGCCGCACGATTCGGTGCTTTCTTCACACGATGAACATACGATATGACGTACGATCACTCGCCCCTATACGACTGGCCATGATACGATCGATCGTGTGCCTCACCAAAAACATGTGATCATAATAGATTCCAATGACGACGGTCGGATGCATCGCATGCGCAAAAACACGGCACGATCTGCATACAATCACGATTATATGGGCTGCATGTCTGATCATAAGATACGATAGAACAGCAATGGGAGCGCGCATCTGATCGTATTCCTATTTAACTACTACACGACTTTCACACAATTCATCGTACGACGCGTCTAAAATCGTGCAGTCGGCCTGAAATCGCTGTATTGTATTGCCAGCATAAGACTACAGACTCTGCAACCTCTGACCTACATTTGTGTTACAGAGGACATGTCTGAACTTTTGTCTTTCTACGCCTGATAACTTATTTCCTTAGATTGTTCTTTTTCAGTTTATTTTGATTGTAACAAAAAATTTCTGGAGGACATAGCGTGTTGGCATCAGCTACTCATACTGAAGAGTAAGTGTTGGTGGAAAATAAAGTTAATACTGAAAAAGGGAATGGTTGATTATTTAACACAGTATTGAGATTATTACATCATTCAGACCATAGTCCCTTTCTTATCAAGGTGTCTGGCAGTTATGTTTCTTACTACCTCCAAAAGCGTGTGTGTATGTATATATATGTGTATGTATATATATGTGTATGTGTATATATATATATATATATGTGTGTGTGTGTGTGTAGTATATAGTGTGTGTGTGTGTGTGTATATATATATATATATATATATATATATATATATATTTATATTCATATGTCTATTGGTTACAAAAAAGAAAGTGTTTCGTTTACATTAAAACCCTATGAACAAATTACAATTCCTTCCTAGAATCTACTTTAGTTAATGGTCATTGCCAGCATGTGGCATAAAGCACACCATGCATGATTGGCCGCTGGAGCAGGCGGCAAGGTTTAGTAAAGTCTGGTCCACATTGGAGCGATGTTGGGCCGATTTCGTAATGACATATCGCTTACGCTGCTCAGTGTGTACCAGCGATTCAGCGGTCGCAAGGCTTAATGTGCTGCACATCAAACCTAGGGATATCACTAGTGGTCAGTTCATTGTTAATGAATGTCGTTCATTAAAGACATCCCGTGTGGACGCACAATCACTATTCACGGGCATTTGTTTCGATGTCACAACGAATGCCTATCGTTCCAGTGTATACCCAGCCTTAAGGCCTCATTTATCAATGAGCTTTATCATTCACATTGAGTGATAAAACTTGTTCTGTATGATGATGGCGCTTCAGCCAATCAGCTCCCAACTGTAATATTTCAAACCGATCTCTGTTGGGAGCTAATTGGCTGGAGCAACAAGTTTTATCACTCGCTGTGAATGATAAAACTCGTTGCTAAATGAGGCCCTAAGGCTGTGTACACACTTGTCCAATTCTCATCCAATCCAACCTCAGACCAACCAGTTGGTCAGACATTGGTAGAGTGTGTACACACACAAGATCTCTGGTTTCATCCAATCTTGGTTGTCTGGTCTTCTCAAAAGATTTTTAAACCTGCTGAAAAGTCAGGAAAACAGATCGCTAATCACCAGACCAATTTAGTAATGTCTACGCTCCTGAGACTGGTTTGTCCAATTCTTCTCCCAAGTCATCCCACTGAGTGGCAGCCGGTCTGCCAAAGAGTTGTTGTACGGCGATACAATCCTTTCAGCAGATTATTACAGCAGATACAGATTGGAGATCTGCTGCTAAATTGGACAAGCGTGTACTTATAGATTGGATGTAGAATCTGCTACCAGGTCTGCTGTAGGGTTGTGTAAATAGTCTGTTCTGGAGTTGGATCCCTGGAGGATTGGACAATTGTATACCCAGCTTTAGGGTGGTACACACCTAAACGACCGGCAAGCGTGGCGATGTACAGGGCGATTTGCCTTCACCCTGGACATTGCATGATTGCAGGTACACACTTAAAAGATTTAATGAACGACGAAATGATCACTGTTCCCTTCATCATTAATATGTACGGCCTCACATGCAATATCATGTGATTGGCCGTGCTGCATGGCCAATCACGCGATATCGCATGCGACTACGGGAGAGTGCAAATCGGGCATACACACTGCACGATATGCCCAATTTGTCGTTCCGATTTATCTTATATTGTTCTTGTGTGTACCCAGCCTTATGGTGCCTACACACGGTCAGATTTTTCTTCAGATCTTAACGACTGAAAAATTTGTTCAATTGTTCATATCTTGAAGGAAAATCTGACATATCTGATATATCTGAACGATGAATGATGTGCGTTCCTGATGGTCAGATAACTTTATCTGACATGTGATGTGTTTGCAGTCAGATTTGGACGATTCCATTAATTTTACTGCAGTCAAAAATCGTTTATAGTTCAAGTCGTTGGTCAAGTCGTTCATCTGACACATCTGACCGTGTGTATGCTCCATTAGTCTCTGAGTTGAAACAATAATATAATAATATGTAGGTACCTGAATATGTGGACAACTGATTAATAGCTATGCTTTTATTTCAATATCAACTTTAATATCTTAATGAGTACTACCTGTAAAGTTAAAAGCAGGTAATAAAATGACTGCAAATAGGAAAATTATTTTAGTCAGTACAGTCTAAAGTTGAGATAGAGAGAGCATTCTTAAGGTGCGTATCCACTACCCGATTACATAGAGCGATTGAACGGTAACTACATCATTATCGTTCAATCGCTCGTTATACGGGCAGCAAAATGTTGGCAGCGATGCGCATTCGCGCTGGCCGTTGCCGGCATCGCTCATCACCCAAACATGCTGGTCAACCTGACGATATCGTCTGGTTGATCATGTTCCGGGATGATGGAGGGTGTCTACACTGAACGATATATCGTTTAGTGTGGGCATTGTGCAGTGTAGTTAACGATATCGTTATCGTTCAGACTTTTCACTGTCAGGTAGTGGACCCGCCTTGAGAGATACACAGGCTGTGCTTGAAAAGTGACTGGAGCTGATTGGTTGGTACTTTCTCTCCATTTTATCTCTCTCCATGGCTTAGTACATCTATCCCAGAGTGAAGTTGCAAGAATGGTATACAAACTGAAAGCCATACAGTATGTAGCATACAGTGGGTTCCCATCTCCCTCAAGCATGTTTCAATCTCTTGTTTGTACACAAGGTCCAAAACACATATGTCATTCCCACATTAAGCATGATGGTCTCATTAAATACATATTTAACACTATATTTTATGTTGCCTTTGTATTAATTTAATATACATATAATAATAATCCTGTTTCATGATTTCCTTACCTACTATAAAGTGTTGCTAGCTGCTTGCAGAGTTTATCTTGCCTTATGCACACTTGAATGATATATTGTTCGATCTAACGACGAACCTTATATCGTTATATTGTCAGCAGGTGTGTATACCCGATATGTCTGAGTGACGTCGTTTGCAGATATATCTGATTGATACTGCAGCACAGCCGATGACTATTTATCTAGCAGATGTGTACTTTCATCTGGCTGTCTGTATGGCCAACCGCCTGACATGTCAGCCGCAACAGTCATTGAATATGTCGTCACAAGTGGGCAGGCATATTCAAATGACTGCTGGCCACAAACATCGGCCGAACGATTGGTAAGTGTGTATGCAGTTACCAATCCTTAGATTGTGGGTTGGCTAGGTGTGTACTCAGCTTTAGAATCACAGATCCTTTATTATCTGTCCCATAATCTGATTTTGTTCAAAATCCTTTGTCAATCTTATTGTCTTGTATGTGTGTCTCCAAAGCAAGCCCAATAAACTGGTCAAAATCTAATTCTATTAAATGCGGTCTGGAGATGGCCGCCACAGTCTTGTCTGTAAAACATACTTGACAACTTTTATTCCTCTCTGGGAGAATTCCTGTAGGGGAGATGCAGCTGATCACTCCAGTGTGTTATTAGGCCTCTGGTAATCGTGTCGTCATGCCCATTTCACTAGGGAATGCGCAGAAATCAGGAGGATGAGCTTTGCTCTTGTGGGACTCTGTGTGACTTACCAAAAATGTGGTAGTCTCCCCGACATTCCAAGCTAAGTGCAAAGTCCTCTTCCAATAAAACAGGGAAAGTTCTGGCTGTTTGGCTCATGAGACCAGTCATCTTTGCCGATTAACCTTTCTTCTCAAGCTGCCCACACACACAGCGATATTTTACCAGATCTGTCCGATTCCAACACATTGGAACGACAGAACGTGTAAAATATGGCCAAATCCTGAGTTAATCGTGAGTCCCCACTCACGATGCGATGCGTGTCCCCGCTGGTCGCACATCGCATCGTCATATCTGCCGTGCAGTAGGGCAGATCTGACAATCTAGGACACGATTCACTGTAAAAAGTCTGGATGCAGGAGAGATCGTATGAAGATTGGACACCAAATTGTGAGCAAATCGTGTGCAGAGCTGCCGGGGAGAGTTTCAAGGGAAATGGTACACATCGGCTGATCGCTATGTCTGTGGGCACCATCAGCTTGAGTGCAGGATCAGCTGTGTTTTCCCACTTAAATCTTCACACAATATAACCGCTTGCACGCAATCCTTTTAAGTCTAAACATTGGCATAACATAAAACTATGTTTACCACAAGTTTAGACTTCCAGTAATGATCGCTCAACATAGGTAGGCTGAATAAAGACACTGGCCGACAAAGGTATTTTTAAAAAATTTTTAATTGTCTATAAATGTCCATTTTAAGTTTAGGGCATTTTAGACATGCAGCTGTTCTGTGATACAATTTTAAAATAAGAATAGCTTAGTAATGTTTTCCTGTAATGCAGCAGACTGGGCTTCTAAGTGATGGAAAGCATCTTACATTATACTTGGGGCAGAGTTGCATGATTTGCCCTCATTCTTTCATTTTCTATATTGAGCCCAAGGCTTTTGTCTTAGCCCATTGCATCAAGGGCAGAGGGAGCAAAGTTGTCACTCTCATCCTTTCTTCTGTCTGTATCCTTCTTTACAGCTCCCCTCCCCATTATCTCTCTTATGCTCTTTTTCTATCATCCCACTCCTATTCTCTTGGCTGTCTCACTCTGTCTTTCTCTCTCTCTCTCGTGTATTCTACCGTTCTGCTCATTCTTTCTAACGCTCGCACCCCTTTTGCCTACTTTTGCTGCAGGAAGCATCGATTCTCATTTCAAGGTTACTCTTCTGGACTATTATTTTCTCTAGAGAGAAAGCAACAAATTTTTATTTTCTCTTCTTGACAACTGGTTCTATCTATCTAGCTGTATTTTCTTCAGCTATGTAAGATCAGTTTGTTTTACTAAAGTCTGCCAAAGCTACTATAATGGGATATTTATCCTTTCCCTGACTGTTTTTGGAACTTACATTTTTAAAACGTTACTTGTATTTGGTGGGAATTCCCATTTTTTTTTTTTACCTTAAAGGATAACATTGCACTCACTTATGAAAATCACACAATGTTTCTGTAGGTGTAATAATAAAAACCCTGCATTATAAAACACACTATGTCAAAGGTTCCCAAACTCTGTCCTCGAGGTACCCCAACAGTTCAAGTTTTAGAGAGATCCATGGTTGAGCACAGGTTGTTAAAATTGACTGAGGTACTAATTAAGTCACCTGTGGTCAGGTATGGATATTCTTAAAACCTGGACTTTAAGGTCCTTGAGGATTGAGTTTGGGAACCTCTGCACTATGTTATTATTGGTATAGTGATGCAAAATGCTTTAGAACAGGTATAGGCAACCCTTGACACTTGTGCCACAAGATGGCCCTCAAGGATGCTTTGAGTGGCACCCATGGGGTCAGACCGTCTCCTACTACGTATGCTGTGCTGCTCCTTCCCTCCTGCCCCACCTTTTCCCTGACAGGGTAGACATTTTTGGTGCACTAGACCATCTCCAAACCATGGAACCTTAGTGTGACCTGTATGCCTAGCAAAGCCTGGACCTCTGGTGACTGAATCCTGCCACAGTCAGTCTTGCTTACAGTTTCTGAATTATGTTGTCTTCTCCATACTGCAAATTAGCTTAAAAAAACATAGCTCATGGAAGCCACTAACACTTTTAGTACCAATTCTCTATTACACTTGTAAATATTTGTTTATGTTGTAATGAAGATGGCTATCAAAAACTGTTTTTATAGCTTGTAATATTGAATTTCTGGCACCCACATATTATTATTATAATTATTATTATTTATTATTATTACATTTTATTTATAGGGCGCCACAAGTGGTCCGCAGCACCGAACATACAGTAAAGGGCACACAGAATATTACATTACAATACAGTAACCAAAATATAAACAGAACACAAGTAACAATTTTGCAACACAATTCTCCATACACAGTACAGCTCTGAAGGTGAAGGCTGTCATAGAAGTGCTAGAGAAGAAGGCTGTGAGACAGTGGGGAGGAGGACCCTGCTCCTGGGAGCTTACAATCTAGTTTAAACCTTGCTCTAGAACAGGCCTGGCCAATCTGTGGCTCTCCAGCTATTGAGAAACTACAAGTCCCAGTATGCCCTGCCACAGAGAAGCTATAGGGAATGCTAAAACTGTGGCAGGGCATGCTGGGATGTGTAGTTTCACAACAGCTGGAGAGCCACAGGTTGGCAAGGCCTGCTCTACAATAAGCATTGGGTAGCTTATATTATTTCATTGTGTTTTTCATTTATCACATCTCTGTGATGATTGAAATCTCAAAGCTTCACCAGTAGTACCTTATAAGAAAACCACAGGATGAGACTCTGTTCTGAGCTGTGATTAGGAAGCTGTCCCTGACCTATATATGGGAAGATAGCTATATATATGTGTGATTGCTGTAACTGTTGTGTCATTGAGTTATAGAGAGCTGAGTTGGGTCGTCTTAAGAACACAAACAAAATAAATTGTTCACAAATTTATGTTTTCATATATGGATTTTAAATCTAGAACGCTACATTCTTTTTCTGTTACATATGATGCATCTTCTCACTACAGATGTGTCCTTGTATATCTTTGCTGCAGTTGCGCTAAAAATCCCCTCTCAGCACGCCAGGTCCTGTGACACACTGTTAGCGTTGTGGTTCATATACAGACTCAGGTGCACACAGTTATACAAGTGTCACATATTAAATTAAACAGCACAGTCTACTGGTGCATCCTATTCACATCGCTTTGGTGAAAAAAGATGCCCGTTGCTAGCAGAGTAGCACGATACCTGGTGGCTCACTAATGCCACGCAAGTCGCACTGTGTGGTGTAATGTGCCTAGATGTATAAGGACACAGCTGTATCTTTCTGTGTGTTCTGCTGTAATAAGGTGACTGCAACACTCATTATGTAGTTGTTTTCTTTTCTTGGAGAAAAATAATGGTATTTACAAATAGTGCAGTCTAATACAATTTGGTTATAGGAGTTATAAAATACAGTTTACGTTTACCTTTGTAACTATTGAACGTATTAAGTACATGATTCAAAGACTATGTGTAAAGGGGGGTATCCACTACAAGATCTGAAACGACTGCACAATTACGACATTGTAATTGTGCAGTCGTTTGTCAGTTGTGTGATGAGCCTGCACTGAACAAGCAGATGTTCAGTGCAGGGTCATCAATAATCTGGAAACATGCTGAACCTGACGATATTGTCAAGTTGACCAGCATGTTGGAAAGATGATATATGTATAAATGACCAGCGGGCACGCTCATCGCTGGTCATTTTAGACACTTTTGCAAATGACTGAACGATCGTTTTTCGTTCAGTCGTTCAACTTAATCGTCTAGTGGATACCCCCCTTTAGGGAGGATCATTCAATGTCAAGTAGACTAATTGTGAAGATGGTCCCCAGCTGCTGATCGTGCATTGTGGATTCGGAGACAATTGCACCTACCCCCAGTTTGAGGGCCATAGTTTTGCTACTATTGCACATTGTGAACCAAAATGGTCTCCCAAATGGAATATATAGAGATAGATTTAGAGAGAGATATAGATTCTTGTTTGGATCAGCACTCACTTTTAAAATGTACAGCAGCTCAGGTGCCTTCCGCCTAAATATAGTCCACAAACAGCTACAAATGAACGGCGGCACTCAGAGACTTCCATGAAAAAAAATGTATTCAAACAACCATATTGGACACCAACGTTTCGGGACCACAACATCCCTCTGTCAAGGCAAGTGACAACCAATATGGTTGTTTGAATAAAAAAATTTTCAACAAAGTCTCCGAGTGTCGCCGTTCATTTGTAGCTGTATTTAATATATGTGTGTATATAATATATATATATATATATATATATAAACAATAAACTGCGGCACTCCAAGACTGGTGAATAAAGATAAGCTGTATTATGGCCGACGTTTCAAAGCCTTCAGGCTTTTTTTATCAAGGCACATACAGTCGTTTTTATGACACACTGTATGTGCCTTGATAAAAAAGCCTGTAGGCTTTGAAACGTCGGCCATAATACAGCTTATCTTTATGCACCAGTCTTGGAGTGCCGCAGTTTATTGTTCTACTAGTTCTTTTTCCACTGAAGGCAACCAAGCAGCTCCTGTCTATGCATTGAAGTGCCGGTCCATTGTTGCTAGCTAGCATATATATATATATATATATATATATATATATATATATATATATATATATATATATATATATGATGATTAGTACTGTGAAAAAGTTTGCAAGTGTGGAATAAGTGCTGCAAAGTAAGAATGCTTTCATAAATAGAAGTGTTAATAGCATGTAAAGTGAATGAACAGAAGATACATCTAAATCAAATCAATATTTGGTGTGACCACCCTTTGCCTTCAAAACGGCATCAATTATTCTAGGTACACTTGCACGCAGTTTTTGAAGAAACCCTGCATGAAATTTGTTCCAAACATCTTGGAGAACTAACCACAGATCTTCTGTGGATTTAGGCTTGCTCAAATCCTTCTGTCTGTTCATGTTATCCCAGACAGACTCAGTGATGTTGAGATCAGGGCTCTGTGGGGACCATATCATCACTTCCAGGACTCCTTGTTCTTCTTTATGCTGAAGATAATTCTTAATGACATTGGTTCCAAATTTATTCTGCAGCAGGACAACGACCCCAAACATAAAGCCAATCAACCGCCTCCTTGATGGTTTGCCTGTATTTCTCACCATTGTGGACACCATTAATCCTGAACTAATCCCCAACTACATTTACTGAAATGCAGCCCCAAACTTGCAAGGAACCTCCACCATGATTCACTGTTGCCTTTAGACACTCATTATTGCATCGCTCTCCAGCCCTTCGACATACAAACTGCCTTCTGTTACAGACAAATATTTAAATTATGACTCGTCAGTCCAGTGCACCTGCTGCCTTTTTTCTGCACCCCAGTTCCTATGTTTTCATTCATAGTTGAGTTCCTTGGCATTGTTGCCACGTCCAAGTTATGACTTTTGGACGAAATTGTTCCATAAGGACCACTTCTGTCCAGACTTATCCAAACAGTAGATGGGTGTACCTGGGTCCCACTGGTTTCTGCCAGTTCTGAGCTGAAGGGCTGAAGAGTGGTAAAAAAATTAGTGTCTACAGGCAACAGTGAAGCATGGTGGAGGATCCTTGCAAGTTTGGGGCTGCATTTCAGCAAATGGAGTTGGGGTTTTGGGGCCTGATTCAGCAGGAAATGCAGTTGCTTATATGCATGAAATCGGTTGATTAATTCCCACTGTGCATGCATCGCAGTGCGCAAGCCAGAAGCTGCGATCGGGGCTGTGAACGCAGAGGATTAGCCAGACCCATGGCAGAGTGATTGACAGGAAGTGCCGTTTGTGGGTTGTGACAGGGGGGGGGCAAGGGGAAAGCAGGCGTCCCAGTGCATATCGATGCCATTGCATGGGTGTGCATAAATTAGCCACTGTGATACCAGACGCCGCCTGAGGGCTCATAGCGTGCGCTGAAGTTAACAATTCCTGAGTATGGTCTGACCTGCTTTACCTGTGTGTATGGGTATGATGTTACTCAATGTTACCGATTGTTTAGTTATGTTGTCAAAGTATACAGATGTGAGTAAGGGGAAGTGGGCGTCTTTGTTAGGCTGCATGGTGGAGGTTCCTTGCAAGTTTGGGGCTGCATTTCAGTAAATGAAGTTGGGGATTAGTTCAGGATTAATGGTGTCCACAATGGTGAGAAATACAGGCAAACCATCAAGGAGGCGGTTGATTGGTTCCAAATTTATTCTGCAGCAGGACAACAACCCCAAACATAAAGCCAATGTCATGAAGAACTGTATTCAGCATAAAGAAGAACAAGTAGTCCTGCAAGTGATAATATGGCCCCCACAGAGCCCTGATCTCAACATCATAGAGTCTGTCTGTAATTACATGAAGAGACTGAAGGATATGAGCAAGCCTACATCCACAGAAGATATGTGGTTAGCTCTCCACATAACTTGTTTGGAACAACCTCCCTGTCAGTTCCTTCAATAACTGTGCAAGATTTAGATTTCTGTTCAGTCACTTATCTTATTTTTATCAATTAACAACTGTATTTTGAAAGCATTTTTATCTTGCAGCATTTTTTTCCACACCTGCCCAAAACTTTGGCACAGTTTTGTGTATATGTGTGTGTGTGTATGTATGTGTGTGTGTGTGTGTGTGTGTGTGTGTGTATATATATATATTTCTACTTCAGGGTCCATAGGGTATCCACAGGATACCTTGGGGTATAGGTGTGACGTCAGTCGCTGGGCACCATAGAGTTAAGCTTTTCAGCCTCCCAGGATGCACTAGGGTCCCCCTCCTATACCCCGCCCCCGAGCCAAGGCACCTCAGTTTAGTTTGGTGCCCGGCCGGCGTCGGGTGCACCTGTCGGAGTGGGGGGCTAGAAGAGCCCCTGAAGCTTTCTTCAGTGCAGCTGTGGCTGCACATCTGGATGTACAGCATGGACAGTCAGTCCTGACGTCCATGCTGTCTTCCCTACACCCCCGCCGGTACCAGAACGCCGGTACCGATCCGGGGATGCTGGTGAGCATCTGGGGTCACAGCTAGCGGTGACCCCAGATGTTCCGGACCATGGCCGGATCCAAGGGGGACAAAGGTAAGCAGCGGGGTCCCGCGGTGGGTCCCCGCTGGTCACATGGTCCTAAGTCCCCAGGCAGGGGGCTCCCTGGGGACTGGCTGCAGCGTGGAGCCAGGCAACCAACCTGCGCTTTCCACTACCCCCTGGGACAGCGGACCGCAGCAGAGCGGTAGCGCTGCGGCGTCCCAGGGGTTAAATGCATGCCAGGGGAGCGCGCCTTCCCTGTCTCACAGCCGGCGCCTCCCCCGCTGCACACAGCCCTCTCTGCATGCTGCCGACTGGTCCTGTGGCAGCGCTCCTCCCCCAGGCCAGCCTCCTCTCTGCTCCTCGGCGGCCATCTTCTCCAGAACGCATGGTGAACGCTGCTGGAAGCGCTGGACGGAAGCATCGTGGTCTGGGTCCCCCCGCATACCTCTCCTCCGCTGTGGCTCAGGTCTGTGTATGCAGCGCTGTGTCCTACCAGGCCCTGTGTCTGTGTAGTTGAGTGATCAGCGCTGTTAGTGCAGGAATTGTTATTTCTCTGCATTGTATGTGACTGTGCTAGCGCTGCCTGTAACTTTTCTTCTCTAAACTGTCAGCTTTATTACTGTCCCTGTTCTTCTGCTAAAGCCCTTGCGGTGCGGTGCTGCAGGGTGGTCTCTCGCCTATTTAATACTTAATTGGTGAGAGAGGTCACATACGTGGTGCCATCATGTCTGAAAGTGATTTTCCCCTCCGGCTACAGTGTACCACATGCAAAGTACCGTTAGCGGAGGGGGAGGGTAGCGCGGAGGGCCTTTGCCGGCAGTGTTTGTCCATGGCGCGGCCTATTACGGTTACAGCACCGGTACAGGAGCCGCCCTGGGCTTGTTTCGCTCAGGCGTTAACAGCTTTAGTGGGCCAGTTAGCTCCGCAGCCCGCGTTTACTCCGATGGGTTTGTCCCAGCAGTCTGTGGTGTCGTCACCCATGCAGGGGTTCCCACGACAATTGGTGGTACCCCACAGTCTCCCTATTTCCCCGCTCCCGGGTTCTCAGGAGCCAGCGTGGGTTAACTCCCTGACGAGTTCTGTACAGCACTTGTCGGATGTGTTGCAAGGGGAGTCTGTGATGCGGCCTCATAAAAGGCCGGTGGCGTCTCTGTCCGCTCCTTATGAGGATGACGAAGGGACGTCTGATGATGGGGAGATTCTGGATCCTTACGATCAGGAACCTCTCCATACTAAGGACGCTGATGCTAAGTCCAAAGTATATATTCCTGGACTTATTCGGGCGGTCCGCACAGCCTTGGTGATTGAGGACGAAGTTCCCCCAGCGGCTAAATCTAAGTATGCCTTTTTCAAAGATGTGAAGGGCGATGCCACAGTCTTTCCTCTTTCGGGTCAGTTGGTGGACCATTTAGAGGAGGCGTGGAAACAACCTGGCAAAAGATACCAGCCGCAGAGACGCCTGGCGGTGGCTTATCCGTTCGCGGATAATTATTTTGCTAAGTGGGAATCCCCTCCACAGGTGGATTCTCACGTGACCCGTCTTGTCCGTAGTGCCACATTGCCGATGCCATCCATGTCCTCCCTTAAGGATGCTACGGACCGCAAGGTAGAAATCTGCCTGAAGTCCGCTTATTCCCTTGCAGGGGGGGCAGCACGGCCGGCTATGGCCATTTGCTGGGTTGCCAGAGCGATGGAGCGCTGGGCGGATTCATTAGAGGCTTCTTTTGAATCCGACTGTCCGGCCGAACAGGCGGAGTTGATTGGCAATCTCCGTGATTCGGCCACCTACATCAACGAGGCGGCTCTAGACATTAGTACTCTGGTGTCTAGAATTTCTTCAGCAGCGGTAGCTGCTCGTCGCACCTTGTGGCTGCGATCCTGGAAGGCGGACGCAGATTCCAAGAAAGGTCTGGAAGCGTTGCCGTTTACTGGAGAAGTTCTCTTCGGTCCGGATCTGGATAAGATTGTGGCCACGCTGGCGGCAGCCAAATCTGCTTGTCTCCCGTCGGCCGCTGCTCCTTCTGGTTCGGGACCATCGTCCTTTCGGTCATCTAGGGCCCAGGGCAGGCCCAAACCACAGTCGTTTCCTCGACAGGCTGGCCCTAAGAAATCGGTCAAGCCCTGGAAGCAGGCATGGAGTACCAGACGTCCGGCCCCCAAGCCAGATGACAAGCCTGCGGCCTGACGGTCCGGGCCTCCCTTTGGGGGATCCCAGGGTGGGAGGCCGCCTGCTACAGTTCGCCCAGTGTTGGTCGACCACTACGACAGACACTTGGGTTCTGGAGGTGGTTTCCCACGGATACGCCCTCTCCTTCCGGCACAGACCCCCGGCTCGCTTCTTCACCACGGGTCTCCCATCAGACCGGAACAAGGCTATGGAGCTGCGGAAGGTATTGCACACTATGCTCCAGGCTGGAGTTATAGTGCCTGTTCCATTCTCCCAGAGGGGCCAGGGTTTCTATTCAAATCTATTTTTGGTACAGAAACCCAATGGGTCATATCGTCCGATTCTCAACCTCAAAGCACTCAACAAGTCTTTGCGGGTCCCGAAGTTTCGGATGGAGACCCTACGGTCCATCATTCTGGCGCTGGAACCTGGGGACTACTTGGTGTCATTGGACATACAGGACGCTTACCTGCATGTCCCTATTCTTTTGCGCCATCAACAGTTCCTCAGGTTTGCAATCCGCAGCGACCACTTCCAGTTTCGGGCGTTACCTTTTGGCCTGGCAACAGCACCACGTGTTTTCACCAAGGTGATGGCGATCATGGCGGCTTCTCTGCGGCTGCAGGGAGTCCGCATGTTGCCGTATTTGGACGACCTGTTATTGGTGGCAGGATCTCCAGAGCTCCTGTTACGCCACTTGGACCTGACCATTGCACTGCTGCAACGGCACGGTTGGCTAATCAACTGGCAGAAGTCCACTCTAATCCCGTCTCGGAGGATTCTGCATCTTGGAGCCTTATTGGACTCGGGACAGCAAAGGATCTTCGTGACGGAGGACAAGATCTCTGCTTTACAGTCAAGGGTGCGCAGTTGCCTGCACAGCCGCCGGGTGTCCTTACACTCGGCGATGAGGTTACTGGGCTCCATGGTGTCGGTGTTCGACATGGTGGAATACGCCCAGTTTCACTCCAGACCTCTGCAGCACCTGATCCTGTCCAAGTGGAACGGGCTGCCTCAGTCTCTGAAGTCCCAGACGATTGTGCTCACCCAGGAGGTTCGCCTGTCCCTTGCGTGGTGGTTACAGACGACCCACCTCAACAAGGGACGTCCGTTCTGGGTTCCAAATTGGGTCCTGTTAACAACGGACGCCAGTCTTCGGGGCTGGGGAGCAGTTTCGGGTCCACACTTGTTCCAGGGCAGGTGGACGCCGCCAGAAGCGGAGCTTCCTATAAATATCTTGGAACTCCGTGCGGTCTTCAATGCTCTCCTGCAGGCACAGCGGTTTCTCCAGGGTCGCCCGGTGCAGGTCCAGTCGGACAACGCTACCACCGTGGCCTACATAAACAGGCAAGGAGGAACTCGCAGTCGGGCGGCTCTCGTAGAGGTCTCTGGGATCCTGGTTTGGGCGGAGCGCAATCTTCCGGCCATATCAGCGGTCTTCATCCCGGGAGTGCTAAATTGGGAGGCGGACTTTCTAAGTCGCCAGGACGTTCATCCGGGGGAATGGTCCCTGCACCCGGACGTTTTTCAACTACTGGTGGACAGGTGGGGTCTTCCAGAAATCGACCTCATGGCGTCCCGGCACAACAACAAGTTGCCGGTGTACGGGTCTCGCACAAGAGACGAAGGGGCGTCTCTGGTGGATGCTCTGTCCGTCCAGTGGACGTTCCGGTTCGCATACCTGTTCCCTCCGGTCTCCCTTCTTCCACGGGTAATCCGGAAATTCAAACAGGAAGGAGGGACGCTCCTGTTGATAGCTCCCGCGTGGCCCAGACGGCACTGGTTCTCAGACCTTCAGGGTCTGTCCGTGGACAGTCCTCTGCGGTTGCCGCTACGACCGGACCTTCTGTCTCAGGGTCCTTGCCTTCACCCGGACCTGACTCGGCTGTCTTTGACGGCGTGGCTGTTGAGACGGCCATGCTGAGGTCCCGGGGGTTTTCCAGCTCTGTGGTGCGTACCATGTTACGAGCTCGGAAACCGTCTTCCGCGAGGATATACCATCGCGTGTGGCATACGTTCTTCCAGTGGTGTCGACCGAGAGGTTATGCACCGCGGGAGTTTCGTCTGTCTCGGATTCTCGCCTTCCTGCAAGCGGGACTAGATCATGGGCTTCGCCTTGCTTCTTTGAAGGTACAGGTTTCGGCCCTATCTGTCTGGTTTCACCGTAGGATTGCTACAATCCCAGATGTGCGCACCTTTATGCAGGGTGTTCTCCGCATTCAGCCGCCCTTTGTTCCACCTGTGGCGCCTTGGGATTTGGCTGTGGTCCTGAGGGCTCTCCAAGGACCGCCGTTTGAACCACTGGGCTCAGTGGATCTTAAATGGCTAACAGCTAAGACTGTTTTCCTTCTGGCCATTGCTTCGGCCAGACGTGTTTCTGAGTTAGGGGCTCTTTCTTGTAGACCCCCTTTCTTGGTTTTTTATGGGAACAGGGCAGTGCTCCGCACTCGGCCCGAGTTTCTTCCCAAAGTTGTTTCCCAGTTTCATGTTAACGAGGAAATAGTTGTTCCGGCCTTTAACTCACCGGGTCTTTCCGTGGGTGAGGCCTCTTTGGATGTTGTGCGGGCCTTAAGGACTTATGTTGACCGCACTTCTTCGTTTAGGAAGTCGGACGCTTTGTTTGTCCTCTATGGCTTCCGTAAAAAGGGTTGGCCTGCTTCAAAGCAAACTTTGGCAGCCTGGATCCGTATGGCTGTTTCTGAAGCTTATCTTCATGAAGGCCTACCGGTCCCTCCTTCTCTGAAGGCTCATTCCACTAGGTCTGTGGGTCCTTCGTGGGCAGCTCGACGTGGTGCCTCGGCAGTTCAGATCTGCAAGGCTGCTACGTGGTCCTCTGTCCATACCTTCGTGAGGTATTACAGGTTTGACACCTTCGCCTCTCAGGATGCTTCCTTCGGGCGGCGGATTCTCCTTTCTGCACAGGAGCGTCCCCACCCTTAAAGGATACTGCTTTGGGACATCCCCAAGGTATCCTGTGGATACCCTATGGACCCTGAAGTAGAAAATATGAGATATGGTAAGAACTTACCCTTGTTATCTCTATTTCTACGAAGTCCATAGGGTTCCACAGGACTCCCGCCCTGTCGCACCTGTGCTGCAGATGGGCTTTGCTCTGGTCACCGGTTTTCCGTCTCCCTCTGGTGAGAATGTGATTCTTGTATGTGTCCAGATCTTTTTTCTCTCTCTTCCTTCTCCTCCTCCGGCCTATGGCTTGATAACTAACTGAGGTGCCTTGGCTCGGGGGCGGGGTATAGGAGGGGGACCCTAGTGCATCCTGGGAGGCTGAAAAGCTTAACTCTATGGTGCCCAGCGACTGACGTCACACCTATACCCCCAAGGTATCCTGTGGAACCCTATGGACTTCGTAGAAATAGAGATAACAAGGGTAAGTTCTTACCATATCTCATATTATATATATATATATATATATATATATATATATACATGCATGCATGCATACAAAGTCATACATGCATTTACATCATCACGTCTAGACTACTGCAATGCCCTCTACCTCGGTCTCCCAGCAAAAGAATTACACCGCTTGCAGATGGTACAAAATGCAGCTGCCAGGCTATTAACCAACCAGCCCCGTTCCAGCCACATAACACCCATTCTCTACTCCCTTCACTGGCTGCCTGTCAGATGGTGAGCTGCTTTCAAGATTGGATTAATAACTTACAAAGCCCTTCATAACCATGGCCCAGGGTACCTGAAGCAGTTTCTGATTCCTTACTGTCCCACTCGATTACTGCGATCCGTTGACGAAGGACTACTAACAGTACCTAGAATCTCAAGGAATTCGTCTGGGGGTCGAGCTTTCAGTTTTGTGGCTCCAACTTTTTGGAACTCACTTCCCCGCACAGTTCGAGAGGCTTCCACTCTAGAATCCTTCAAAAATAGACTCAAGACTCACCTATTCACCCAAGCATTTCACTAATGTCCCTTATTTAAGCTTATTTTGTATGTTGTACTGTAAATGTAAAGCACTTTGAGTCCTTTTAGGAGAAAAGCGCTATATAAATAAAATTATTATTATATATAAAAAATATGGGACGCATCAAGAAGACACCACCTTTTTCTAGGTCCGGCGCCGGACTTAGAATGAACACTATACATTGGATTAAAGGGATTGCCTTCTGAGCGCTTCACCCCCTAATATATTTTCCCTCATTACTGTTGGTAATTATTATTATAATCATATATGTATATGGCGCCATAAGAGTTCCGTAATGCTACACACAGAGGATAGCACATACAACAAAAACAAGAGTATATAAGTAACAAAGTAAAGCTAATACAAACAATTTTGCATAATTACAACTTGCAAGTGATATAAGTACATAGAAAGCAATAGGAGAGAGGGCTTACATTATATACCGGGTGAGTGAGTATAGTTGGGGGATTCAGAGGAATGACACCTACTGGAGCCAATGACCCCTTAACCCACTTGTGGTCAGAAGCAACGGTGGTACGACAGTGTCTGTAGTAGCTGCGTGCTCCATTTACTCACATTTACTACTAGTGTCATCCATTAACACCCCTCCCCACACCCCCACAATCTGCCAGGCCACATGTGAAATGGCTCCAGGCTGTCAATGGAGTTTTCGTAATCAACATAAGTCTTTAAACCAACTGCAGTTATATTTCATTCTAGTCAAAGACAAGTAAATGGGCCTGACAATAAAAACTATTGTTTCCAACCTCACCGTACCCATTAGTATTGTCAGGGTTGGGTACTGGATGCCTGCGCTCGGGATCCCGGCGGTCAAAATCCCAACGCTGGCATTCCGACAGGTTTAGAATACAGCCACACTTGTCAGTCAGTATCCTTACCCTCACCCTCTCCCTACCCCTAACTTTCCTCCAAGGTGCCTAACACCAAACCATGCTACTTTCCTTCGGGATGCCAGTGCCGGGATTCTGACAGGTGTTGGGATTCCGGCACTGGGATTCTAAGAGTCTGCACCCCGCACGTGGTGTTCTATCCATATACTAGTAGTAAACGCATGCAAAAACACATTTATGCCTGACATGCATTTTCACTCAAGCTTTATATATGCATTAGCTGATGTACCCGGTTTCACCTGGGTAGAGCTTAAATATTTTAATTGCTTCATACCATACAGTTTATATTATGCCTCTGGTGTAAAGGAGCATGGTAGTATCAAGATTTAGTGTGGCAAACATCGAAGATAAACTCGAACAGTTGCACAGCCATCACCAGTTCGCATAAACCACGTAAAGTAAAGGGTTGGGACATGTGAAGGAGGTACTCAGCGAAGCTGGTGCAGTTGTCCCCCTTGCTGTTGTGGGACATGATGAAGAACTCCTCCCAGTTGTCCACCACGTGCCTCACAATTAGTTCACGAACCTTCCTAGCCATTAACTGAGTGTCATACATGAGACAGGAGAGGGACCGGAACAGGCATGCTCCGTCTCCTGTGATGGGTACAACGGTGGGAAGCACTACCTTCCATTTAACATACAAAAACTCAATTGCCATGTTCCAGAAAATAAAAAATACAAAACAAGTGAAGTATCCAAATGGAAAAAACTATCAGTGTTATGTCCTTAGCAGTGGCGGCTGCAGACGAGGGGCTGCCGTGCAGTACAATATTCAGATAGGGGAGCCACCCCAACTGTCACCCCAAATGCTGCCAAACATCGCTGGCAGTTGGTGTGGTTCCCCTATTTGAATATGGGACAGCGCTGCAGCCTCCCCTCTGAAGCCACCAATCAACCTGGACAATGAGCTTACAGTCCACCAGCACGTGGGAGATGTTGCCTTGTCACCCAATCACCCCGGTTGAGCAGAAACATTTTACCACTTTTCATCCCCTTAAGGGGTCGAATTTCAAAAAATCTCTGCTTAGTGGCTGCTTACAGCATGGAAGGAATATAATCCCCAAATTTCATGTTTTTAGGTCACGATGTCTGGGCAGGGCGTTGAGGAGTCAGTCAGTTCATTGCACAGGGGGAGGAAACATTTTAGCCCTTAGGAGTCAAATAAAAAAATCCCTGCTTACTGGGTGCCTACGTCATGGAAGGCATATACTCCCCGAATTACATGGTTCTAGGTCCAGGGGTTTGGGCTCGGTGCGCCCCCAAGAGTGATGAATAGGAGGCTACACTCATTTTACATACACACACAAAATACACACACATAAAATACATACGCACACACACATAAAATACACACAGTGTTCTTCCCAGGCTGTTTTTTGCGGGCGCATCGCCCGGCAGCAACAGCCTACCTCCCAGCACCTCCACCCCTCTCCAATGTGCTGCATCCCCGTACAACTTACTGACCGTCACTCCCTCTCAGTGTGCTGCGTCCCGTGTTGCCCAGTCAGCCTCAGTGTGTCCTTGTTGCCACGGAGACAGATGCTGGATGTGATGCCGAGCTGCGCCGACGTCACATCTCAGCCCGTCTGGCATCTGTGTCCTCCGGCAATTAGTGAGAGTTTTGGATGACGGGACTCGGCGCATTGGGGCGATGCGCCGGGAGGGAGTTGCAGTGGTTCATTAACAGGTAGGTTACTGAGCCAGTTCTTTCTCCAGTAATAGAACATCTGATAAATCCTCTCCACCTCCAATATATACTGTAATCTGTATATAATTGGAGAAGCAGCCAGTAATGGAGTCAATGCATTAGTACATTTCCAAGAGGTGCAGAAACTATCTGCTTTTAAGTGGAGAGCTAAACAAGCATTCGCACATGGATGACACATTCTGTGCCTGTCACTCCACAGACCCACAGGGACTGTCAGCTGCTGCAGATTGGACCTATTCCACCTACTGAATTAGCTAGGACAGGATATGCCAAGGACAATCAAATAGTTTAGATACTCTACTAAAAAAATACAATTTGAGGGGGAATTCAATTAGTCTAAAGTGGACAGGAACGATTAAATTGTTTGTGCCGCAGGGCGCGAGTGCCCATGACTTCGCATTGTGACGTATAGGGTCCGGGGAGAGTTTCCCATGTTAAATCATTATAAGGTCAGGATTAAAAACATTTTATTATTGCGAAGGCCCCCCTCTGGCTACTTCTCGATGCCACCCGGCTGGAAAAATTTATTTCGGACTTGCCGGGCTGCCCCCAAGCGCTGCTGTCAGTGTGAATGGATGCTGGGCCATGCGCCTGGCATCCATTCACCGGCGGTGACTGCTACACAGCAGTTTTCCCACACGCGGTACACTCTGACCCGTGGGTGAAGACGGCACCTGCAGGCTGTATCAGCGGGGCGCTGCGCCGGAGGGCAGGGGGATTTTTGCCCTTTAGAAATATGGCAGGGTGCGGTGCCCTGCAAAAACAGCCTAGTGGGAACACTAAATGTAGGTATTTGAAGGTTAAATGAATAAAACATTACTTTTAATGATATGGTAAAACAGAAACAACACAAAACTGAAATTGTTGAAATAACCAACCAATTGCAGTCAGTCTAAATAATCCCTGTTATGTGGCATAAATATAAAATAAAACAAGTAAGAAGGTGTTTGTCAAGCACAACTTACCATAATAAGTACATAATAACTAAAATCCATATAATTATATTTGTTACTATCAGGATTGGTAGACATATATGTTTATTGTCTGATCAGATATTGAAGACAAACTGTGTACCATAATATATAATATATGATCATTATGGTTACTAACGTGTGTTTGCAACACTAGTTAAAGTTTTTTTTTTGTTGTATTACACCAGTGGGTAAGGGGCCATAGCATGCACTGTGCCATCTGTGACCTGCCCATGCATTTTGAACTATGAACGAGTACAATTATGCTTTTAGCGTGGTTGCATAATAAACAATTAGATCTATCCACTTATATCTGATATTGCCCCTATTCCTTCTATGGTGCCATGCTGAATTTACATTACTTCTGCTTGTGCAGCTTCTGCCCAGTTCTCACTACAGGTCATTACAATAGAGTTCACTCCAAAGTTTAGTTGCTCTCTTTACTTCTGAATGGGAGCTTTGTTTTCCATTCATGTTCCAAACAATGAGACTTTGTGCGCCCAATCTGTAAGACATCCCGATCATTGTTGTACATTAAAGTTCATTAATAATTCAGTAACAGCTGATGGTGTGTCTTGTAGAGCTGGTGTCGTGTTATTATTGTTAGCATTTTAGGCAACTTTGCGCTGTCACCGAATATATGTAATAGCATGATATGGATCCCCCTTAGAACCTCCTCATTTGTATTCTACATATGAAGTTGTGGCCTTTCTGCTTACCCTATTGAAGCTCTGCGTTGATTGTTACTAGTGACGGCTGCATTAATACACTCTTGGTTATTTCTGTTTTTGGAATGAAAAAGTGCAACAAAAGTATCCACTAATTTACATGCTGACTAAACCCTAAAACAGCTAACAAACTGCATAAATGTAGAAGTTTGTCTATTAATGACGCAAAGTTTGGGGAGTTTCTGAAAATGTATTTGTGATTAAAGTAATCGTGGTGAAAGCGGTTTAGTATAATTGTAGTCATTATTTAGTTTTGCTCATCTGTCCAGGTTTTTAAAGATACAACATCTGATACAAATTTGCACAGCGAATTTCTCAGCAAATAAAGTTGGCCACGCCTCCACATTTAAGGTCCTCAGGACCCCACACAGGTCACGTTTTCCAGGTCACCCAGCAGGAGCACAGTTGTATTCATTACGCACTGGCACATTTTAAAAGATCCACAGATAGGGATAATTATTTCACTTGTGATTCAAGAAGGAGACCTTGAAAACATGCACTGTTTGGGGTCCTGAGGACAGAGTTTGAGAACCTGTGCACTAACAGACCTAAAAACGACTTCATGATTATGACATTGTAATCGTGCAGTCATTTGACAGTCTGTGCTGTGCCTACACTGAACGTTCAGTGTAGGCACATCAATCATCCCCTACCATGCTCAACCTGACCTTATCGTCAGGTTATAGAGCATGTTTGGCCAATGATTGATGTCGGAAACGACCAGCGGGTGTGCGCCCATCGCTGGTCATTTCCGACATAAAAGTGCACGATTACTGAGCGATTGCACGATTACGATGTCTTAATCGTGCAATCGCTCAGTTTTATCGGCATGTGGATGTACGCCTTAAGACATCCATCCAAGTTGATTTTTTTTTTTTCAACCATATTGACCAATCATTGTGTTGTGTGGCCACATCGTGCCAGATGTAAACCTTATCCAGTCAGATTAGATTTGCTCTGGGGTTGATTCAAATGTTTGAAGCACCCAGCCGGCATTTCTGCTAGACTCCTCCTGAGGAGGCGAGTAGAAATGTGTGAAAAGTCCATAGTTTGGGTGCCCTAACCTTCACTTTAGAAGGGTTTATCCATTTTCCGCTGCTAAACTCTGTCTAATTGGGCATGACAAGCGCGATAATTAATGGGCACCTACAAACAATTGATCTGTAACATTGGGCGCCCATTAATTACTACGACTTAAAAAAACAATTGAATCGCCCCCATAGAGGTCGGCAGATGACCTCCTTCGAGGTGCGTCATTGACAGAGCGGCCAGATGCACACTGAAAGCTGTGTCATTTGGCCTGTAAGCCTGATTGGCTTTGTTACACACATTAGTACAGGGCTCGACAAATTTTTGTAAAATCTAGAAGCCATCTTAAAAGTTTAGGAGCCAGACCATCGTCCATTACCAAAATTATGAAAGCTTGTATAGACGACCACACATGCCCTTTCAGTGCCCCTCAACTTAGTAGTAAGACCCCTGTAATAGTGCCCCCAGTAGTAAGCCCCCTGTAATAGTGCCCCTTGTAAAAGTGCCCCCAGTAGTAAGCTCCCTGTAATGGTGTCCCCAGTAGTAAGCCCCTTGTAAAAGTGCCCGCAGTAGTAAGCCCGGTGTAATAGTGCCCCCAATAGTAAGCTCCCTGTAATAGTGCCCCCAATAGTAAGCTCCCTGTAATAGTGCCCCCAGTAGTAAGCTCCCTGTAATAGTGCCCCCAATAGTAAGCTCCCTGTAATAGTGCCCCCAGTAGTAAGCTCCCTGTAATGGTGTCCCCAGTAGTAAGCCCGGTGTAATAGTGCCCCCAATAGTAAGCTCCCTGTAATAGTGCCCCCAATAGTAAGCTCCCTGTAATAGTGCCCCCAATAGTAAGCTCCCTGTAATAGTGCCCACAGTAGTAAGCTCCCTGTAATAGTGCCCCCAGTAGTAAGCTCCCTGTAATAGTGCTCCCAGTAGTAAGCTCCCTGTAATAGTGCCCCCAATAGTAAGCTCCCTGTAATAGTGCCTCCAATAGTAAGCTCCCTGTAATAGTGCCCCCAGTAGTAAGCTCCTTGTAATAGTGCCCCCAATAGTAAGCTCCCTGTAATAGTGCCCCCAATAGTAAGCTCCCTGTAATAGTGCCCCCAATAGTAAGCTCCCTGTAATAGTGCCCCCAGTAGTAAGCTCCCTGTAATAGTGCCCCCAGTAGTAAGCTCCCTGTATAAGTGCCCCCAGCAGTAATCCCCTTGTATTAGTGCTCTCAGTAGTAAGCCCCCTCTAATAATTCCCCCAGTAGTAAGCCCCTTGAAATAATGCCCCCTGCAATAGTGCCCCCTATAGTAAGCCGCCTGTATTAGTGCCCCCAGTAGTAACCCCCTGCAATAGTGCCCCCAGTACTAAGCCCCCTCTAAGTGTGCCGCGCACACACACACAAAAAAATCCCAGAATACTTACCTTAGGCCAGGATCCTGCGTCCGCTGCCGCTCTTCGGAACTATGGGAGAAAAGCCCGACGCCGGAGCTCAGGAGTTCGGGGAGTTGGGTGCCGCTGGTAAAATTGCAGCGGACGTCCGACAAACGGAGCTTCTCGTGGGGGGGGGGGTGGCTTGGTAATCCTGGTCGCCAAGACTAAAATCCTGGCGACCTGGATTTGTCGAGCCCTGCATTAGTGTATTGTGTGAACCGTAGACTTTAACATATTACAGGTGAGAAAAGATTTAGGAGATGTGAATGTTTAGACAGACACAGAAAATGAGGGATTATAGAGGGGGTAACATTTCTCACACAAAGGGGCTGTGTCAGCACTCTTACTCTCATTTGTGAAGGGTGTGTTAGTGTTTCATATACAAACACGGCTGTTTTTAAACAGGTCTATGGAAAAAAAAAATCCAATGGATTGTAATACTTGTTACTAACATGTTTATGTACACTTCATTATCCATTCCTGTCAGTTCAGTTAGTGATGTCGTGGTGTTTAGTGTACAAATATGAGAACTTGTGTTGGCCATACAGTCTTTCTGGTTTTTATTTAACCCTTTTGGCTGTTTAGACCACTGCTGGTGCATAATAGGCAACATCTGATAACTTCCCTTGGCACATTGCTGAGCACATGCTTTTACACAGATTTGCCATAATAATGTCTCGGCGGAAAGGTGGTCGGCTGTTACTAACAGAGCAGATTTAATTGACTAGTCATGACTTTTGAAGCATATGGCAGCATGTAGTGAATATATGGGAAAGATTTCTGGACTGCACACCCTGAATATATATATATAATGGGAGGTGCTACCTGATGAGACAAATTGCAGGCACAAAAACAGACAAATCTCAGGTGCACAACTCCAAATTATTAATAATATATAAATGCAATACAATTTTGCAATCAATAGAGGTTTTTAGCATAATCTTGGCCAAGGTTATGGGCCTACCCACCGTATCCAGGTAACCTCTGTAGGGTAGGTCCCTAACATACTAGGGTTCAAATCCAGAGCGCAGGACACCCCCAAACTAGCCCAGCTAAGCCGCCCCAGGGCACCGCCATAGTAAGAAAAGTGCAGTGTGAAAGAGATAGTTAGGAGCAGCTACTGCTGCATATAAAGAATGAAAATAAAAAGTGAGGTACATATATTATAAACAAACAGTGAAGGGTTAAAATGTATTATAAAAGAAAAATGTGTTATAATGCGGTGCCCTGAAACAGATCAACAAAGGCAATCCAGGGGGACCCACGCCCCAAAAATGAACCAAATGGTTCCCTCCCAGACTGCCATTTCATTAATTCAGTCCAAGCAACTGTAAGAGATACGGTGGGACGCCTGTGCATGGATAACAGTAGAAAGTAAAGCAAATTGGTGGATGGAATTTTAGTGTAAAAAAAATAAAAATTATATTTATGAAACTTTTTATTTTTATATTAACACCTAATAGTAGGTAGTATTACCTACAGCTTCTTTCAGGTAAAGTGTGAACTAAACCCAGAACATTAAACTATAAATTGAATATATAAGGCGTCTCCTCATATATTTAAGTTGAGCCATGTGTAATCTACAATCTTGTCCATTCCTCAGTCTCATCCTGTCCCGAATGAATGCTGCTATTAAGCTAAGGACCTTTCTCAAAGTGATTTGCACTGTGCTCAGGGCTGCTTGCAAGCCGTGGGGCACCATGGGCAAGCACCTGCGCCCTCCCTGCTTTATACTCTGGCAGATGGGAGGTGAGAGCGACATCCTCTTTTCCTCAAACTGGTACTGTGGCTTTTCGCTGTGACATCATAGCGGTGCATAGCACTGATATGGATGAGCTGCTTACATATGAGAAGTTGTTGGCTGCTCTTCCTTCATGTCAGTAGTCTATGCTCCCTGTGTGGGCATCTCAAGGATCATTAAAAACTCGTATTAAGTGACATTGTCACTCATTCAGTGTTAAAGGCAGCCCCTAACCTTTGGTGCCCTAGACAACCTTCTAAGTTCACCAAATGCTAATGCTGGCCCTGATTGTGACGACTATTGGAAATGGTTTGCTTACATGTCCCATATCGTCCAATTCAAAAGGTTTTGCTGCTGAACCGCAAATATATTTTCCTGGTGCATTTAGCTGGGCGGATCCTTCTCATCACATAATTCATTAAGACCAGGAAGCTGCATTTTGCCGGTCTGTGCTCTGATCGCCTTCTCTTTGTTCTGATATGGTAATCTAGTCCGCTGCAGCAAATTTTGGTATGTCACTTGTAATTTAGGATAGAGGATGGATTATTTTCTGATTAAGTAGAGCTGCTGTTTCTATCTAAATTGAAAGCTAGGGTGATATTCGTTCACTACTAAAAGGTTCAGTAAGGTGTAAAATATGAATTTTCTTACATAGGGGGAGATGTATCAAAGCTTAGAAAGAGATAAAGTACCAACAGGTTATATTTGAAAAATGACAGAAGCTGATTGGTTGGTACTTTCTCTTTGCAAGGTTTGATACATCTCCACCATAGTGTTCCAGTAGCAAGTCCATCTGAAAATCATGCAGGATTTGGAGTTGCGCCTCTGCTGTTCAGACAAACCTCCCCTTAGACACAATTTTACAGCATTACCTGCAGTTGTGCTCTTCTGATTATTAGCAAACGAGTGATTACAACGCTATGCCATGTTTGGTCATGTTGCATCCCATGTGGAACTTAGTTGGGCATATCCTATAAAGCACTTGTATCAACAAGTCCTAGAGCTTTATTATAGCCTGCCCATGCCCCCGCCCTCTTCCGTACCCAAACCTATCCCCACACTGCTCTGTCCTGCCCCACTCCCCTCTGTCCACTGCACTGCTTCATTCAGCCCCACTCCCCTCTGTCCACTGCACTGCTTCATTCAGCCCCACTCCCCTCTGTCCACTGCACTGCTTCATTCAGCCCCACTCCCCTCTGTCCACTGCACTGCTTCATTCAGCCCCACTCACCTCTGTCCACTTTACTGCTTCATTCAGCCCCACTCCCCTCTGTCCACTTTACTGCTTCATTCAGCCCCACTCACCTCTGTCCACTTTACTGCTTCATTCAGCCCCACTCCCCTCTGTCCACTTTACTGCTTCATTCAGCCCCACTCCCCTCTGTCCACTGCCCCTCTTTCATTTAGCCCCACTCCCCTCTGTCTACTGCACTGCTTCATTTAGCCCCACTCCCCTCTGTACATTGCACTGCTTCATTCAGCCCCACTCCCCTCTGTACATTGCACTGCTTCATTCAGCCCCACTCCCCTCTGTCCACTGCCCCTCTTTCATTTAGTCCCACTCCCCTCTGTCCACTGCCCCTCTTTCATTTAGTCCCACTCCCCTCTGTCCACTGTTCTGCCTCATTCAGCCCCACTCCCCTCTGTCCACTGCTCTGCTCCTACCCACTCCTGCTTTATGCACCTCAGCTGCCTGTCCCAGGCGGCACCCCCTCCTTCCACTGCGCATGCATGTAGGAGACAGAAGAGATCATAGAGGATTATTATATAGAACCTGTTAAGCATGATTTACAAATGCTTGAAAATGTAAATGCTCCAAGTGTCTTATGCCTCAGTGATGTCACTAGTTCCTAGTGAATTGCTAGTAGACCTCCTCATGACTGTAATGGTGCAACGCACAATATGCCTTCTGCCTGCCCCAATCTGTGCAAAATAATAGGTGCATTTGTGATCAGGACTGGGTTATAATGAACTTTCACAAATACACTGACTCAGAAGCGAGTGAACAATATTATGTATCAACGATGGCCACACCTAGTAACTTTGAGATAAACATTGAACAACGATTGCTGTCTCAGGTTGTGATGCACCTCACTTGTTCAGTCCTGTTCATGCCTTATTATATGGGAGTTTAAACACCAAGAAAGCCGGTGAGTCAGCATAGCCAAATAGTTTTCTCCATTATGGAACATTTCTCTGTGTGGCCGTAATTAACAGAGCTGTACAGTACAGAATTGTTACCTAGATGGAAACAATCCACTTACTTAAATTCAAAAATCTTGCCAGAGAAATAGTGTCATGAAGCAGAGGATCTGTACTGTCATCTATGTGTGTAATCAGTGGTAAGTCTCTTCTTACAGGGAGCTCTAGTTTTGCAATCATGGCGAAAAGAACATCTGACACCACACACTTGTTTTTGGATGATTTACATCTGTTTAAGCAGAAATCCGTATTTGTCTGCATTAGGACCATGCCGGGAAAGCTGGGCTGGCCAGAAAAAAATATTTGTAAAGTTTTCGTTTTGATAGTTTCAGTAAAACCACAAAAGACAATGTTATGGTGTGTACTCATGTTGTGCCCCATACTTCTGCCGAATCAGTGCGCAATTTGGCTTCATGCATTGATGGTCTAATAGACTGATGCTATAGGTCAGACACATGAATCGCTTATCGGTCTGCATTTTTGGGTTGACGATGGGAGACAAAGAATGAAATGCTATTTAGCAGAATCACACTTTGTACGTCCCAGGGGGATCGGTATGGAATACCGCCGGAATGGAAGACCTGGCAGTGAAGATCCCGACAGGTAAGTATATCAACTATTACTAACCCCCCAACCCTAACCCACCATTAGGGGTGCATACCCCCCCAAATGCCTAACCCGACTGTAAGTGCCTAACCCCCCCCCCCCCCTTCCCCGCAGAATAACCCTAACCTCCCCCTGGGAGTGCCTAACCCTAACCTCCCCCTGGGGGTGCCTAACCCTAACCCCCCCCTTCCCCTAGCCTAAACCTAACCTTCTCGGGGAGGTGCCTAACCCTAAGTCTCCCCCCCCCCCCCCGGGAGCCCCTAACCTTTTTCAGTAGATGGAGATGAAATGTTTGCGCATAAAATATTCAGAAATGGATCTTGTATTTCTCTGCATCTTTGAATGAATAGTAGCTATACCATATTGCTTTAACTGCCTTTAAATAAATATTACCTGTGGACTGAACAGGGACAAAAACTCTCCAATATGAAGTCACTGTTTGACTTTATAAGCCAGTTTTTGTCTGCAGTTCCTTTTTACAGGCGATATCCAGATACATTATTTTTCCCCTGAAAGTTCCCCCTACCGCTACACCTAACTCTGCCTCACCTACATCACTCTGTCCCTACTGTGGATTTTATATTTTTACGATTATCTCATATATATATATATATATATATATATATATATATATATATATATACATACACACATACATACATCGGGCCTAAGTCAGGCGCAATA
Organism: Taudactylus pleione; assembly: GCA_031769625.1. Classification (NCBI taxonomy): domain Eukaryota; kingdom Metazoa; phylum Chordata; class Amphibia; order Anura; family Myobatrachidae; genus Taudactylus; species Taudactylus pleione. The sequence continues at coordinate 13,495,756 of JAUIMM010000064.1, read as the reverse complement.
CAGATGTTCACATAAACTGGTAATTTTTTGCGACTTCCGTCTAAAACCCTAAAATGTCGCACAGCGTATTCTTCTTATGGTGTGTGCGCAGTCACAGGACCGATAAAGCCAAATGAACCCTGGAATGTATAAGGGTGTTCTTAGATGGTGGCTATACAGACACACAAAGCTCTTCCATCTCATGGATGTGCTATGGGAGTGTTGCAGAGAGGCTTTGGACTCGGGCGCTCAGTAACGTACTTTGGAAGCCATACTCTGATGGAGATTCTGCAGATAGTGGGGCTGGTGAAATTCCCGATGGTGCTTCCGATGGTTACCCCTGCAGTCACTAAAAGTGGTTGTCACAGCCCTCCTGCATTCAGACCCACGCTGTACACCAGCAAAGGGCTGCTACTAGCATTAGCATAAATTTGCAGACTGGATCCTGACTACATCCCGCTAAAGGGGATGTCTATCTCACATGTATCAAATTAATTGGAAAATCTTTGAACATAGATGAAAAGGTTTTCAAACATTTGTTAAAACCATTTAGAATTCTCTGTAGAGTAAAAAATGAAAAAGGTGATCACGGTAATCTATTATAGTAAATATGTTAGAGGGGGATGTGAAAGCTGTGGCTGTCAGATTATTAAACTGTATTGGTATAAACCTCAGCTGAAATCTCCAGTTTACAAGTAGATAGGTTAGATACAACTTTAATATATTTTTTAAGCAATAATTTGCCACAAAACACATGGTTGATATAAATAGTGTGGTGGTCCCTTTTGAATTGTCCTACTGAGGCAATGGCCCTTTATTTGAGTGTAGAATAAAATTCAACCTGTCGGTAATTCTTTACTCAGGAGACGGTACCCTGAAAGTTCCCTGCTGTTGATGAAGAATAGTGACAAAGTAAAAGAGTGGATATCAGTAATGGTGGTAATGTAACCTGTGGTTACCCCTTTCTCATCACAATTGCCAGATCGCACCCGGGATTTGTACACACTTCGATTATGGGTGAAACCAGACTGACACCACTTTCATACTGGCAGCCCGACCCGGCAATAATGCTGGGTCGATGACCTAATCTCCATCGCTGCTGAGCCGGCGCTTGGAAGAGATAATCTCCAAGCGGCGGCTCTCCCTATGCAGTAAATGTCTCGACCCGGTTTACCTGTTCACACTGCACTGCGAGCCAGGTTGAACTCGTGTTCAACCCTGCTCGTTACCCAGATTGAAATGCCGGGCCGTTCGACCTGGTTTATTTCAACTTGGCCCTTTCTCACTGCACCGCAACCCGGGTTGCTGCGCGTTCATGTGCAATAACCTGGGTTATTTGCTGGCAGTGTGATATGGGGTATAAAGAACGGACTTCTCCATGGGTGGTTTCTGTTCTCCCTGTACTCGCCTTCCGACACCTTTGTTAAGACCCCCATACATCAGCAATTGATTGCAGCAATTGTGCAATTTGCAGTCGATTGTGTATAAATCTTTCCTTTTTTCAATCGATTGTGGCAAATCTGTTATCGATTGAAAAAGGGAAATATTTTTATACACAATCGATTGCAAATTGCACAATTGCTGCAATCAATTGCTGATGTATAGGGGCCTTTACTGTTAGGTTTGTTATACTCTGTAGTTGGTTTTGCTTCTTGTAATCATCTGTTTGATTATCTTACAAATGTTTGGTACATCTTTTTATCTCCTGTTTCAATAGTGATGCATAATAGTTTTTTTGTGGATAGTAATTAGATTGACACTAACCTCAAAATGTGTATTTATTTGCATTGTGTAATGGTAAATGTGAGAATATTATCTGTTTTTAAGTTCTATCGTTAGACAAAGTGAGTATGATTACAGACAGACAGCTGTGCATGGTCTCTTCTGCTCTCCCCATCCCTCTAATCTGGGAAATAATAAGACAATAGAAATCTTCTTTCCGCACTGTGGAAGAAGTGTTGGGAATGAAGGTGTGTGTATTTAGTGGGTGGGGGACAGTGATAAAAGTGTAACCCATGGAAAGAATGACTAAGAACAGTTAGGTTTCCATCCTAAAGATTGTACAGTTACACTATTGTTGGTTTTGTTTCTTGCAACTATTAGTTTGACTCTCCTACAGCAGCTTAAGTACAGAAATGTGCGGCTGGGTACACAGGCGATATATATTGGACGATATGTAATTTTGAGGCAAATTGGAACGACATATCGTTCACATCACATAGTCGCGCATTCACGTGCATTGTTCATCGCAATTACCCATCTGATGTGCTGCACGTCAGATGGGACGATGTAATGACACCAGAATGACACCTCGCGCCATCGTACGCAGCATTGTGTACGGGTGGTACAATATATTGTCGTTCCGACGCGTCATCTCGTCTATGGGTACACACACCGTGTAGCTTCCACCTAGCCTGATACTACTGATGTAGTGTGTGTGTGTGTGTGTGTGTGTGTGTGTGTGTGTGGTACATTTATTTTTATTTATTAACCGTTTCTTATATAGCGCAGCATATTCCGTTGCGCTTTACAATTGGAAACATAAACAGAACAAAACTGGGTAATAACAGACAGATATATAGGTAGGAAGGCCCTGCTCATAAGCTTACAAATCTGCATCATTTGTTATATCATCCCCTTCATTAGTTGATGCCTAATTGTAAAGTGAACATATTTTCGGAAAAAAACTGGAATGTTTAATGTAATATAAAGGGTGGCACTATAGTTGAAGGTGCCTTGTCTATAATTTGATTTTTACTTAGTATGATTCTGCCAGGATATGTGTGTATATATGTATAAATATCTAGATCTATCTTGATATATCTATCTCTCAGTATCGATAAATAGATATAAAATAGATTTATTAAATATTAATTAGATTGGCTATAAACACATGGATAAGTTCTTTTACTTGGTTATAACTGATGTATTAGTTAAGCACATACTATCCCAGCATGGTCAGGGTCCTATACAGAAATGCTGGTCTGCCCTGGTTTCCGAGGCCTGTGCCTTAGCATGGCTGCTACAGGAGACCATTGTGACTTTGAAAGAGCGGTAAATGTTGGGGGAGTGTTTGGTAGCGTGGTTCAATGAACATTTCAACTTGCTAATCGGGGGTGGATTTAGGGGTCACAACATTATTGGGGGCTCCCACCACTCCCTTGCATAATAGGCTGGGTCTTCTTACATTTTCCAATTTACGTGTCAACACCCGAGTCAATCTTTCCCTTAAGGAATGTGTATCTTGACTCCAAAAAAACCTACCTAAATTTCTAAGCAATTTTTAGGAGCACACACATTTACAATAAAAAAAACAAGCCATGAGCAATGTATCTTTTTATTTTTAACTATGTTGGCTATATTCTTCCCCTCCTGGCGCAGCTCCCACTGATCCCCCATGCAGCTCTCGCTGCACCCCCCCCCTACGCAACGCTCACTGCCCGCTACCCCCCACACAGTACTCACTGCCTCCCCCTCCGTAAAGCGCTCACTGTCAGCCCTTCACAGCTCACTGCCCCCCCTTGCCCAGCTCTCACTTATTGATTCCTATAAGTCGCTATTTAGCGCTGCAAGTCGCTTAAGAAAGAATTGCTTTCCAGTCCAATCGTGTGGTTTCAAAGCACAAAAAGTTATTTATATAAAAAGGGGTAACACGATGTAAGATTTAACAATTAGAGTAAAAAGCAATGAAAATAGTACAGCCGATACATACGCATGCGCACTGGTCCCAGTATACAGTCATCAATCCAGAGGTCTGTGGTCGCAAGAAGATGTCTGTACACTGAGGTCAGCAGACAGCTTATATACCTTACAGGTTTCAGAGTTAACAAAGGGACAAATTGAAAGGTTCTCATTGGTTCTTGCTTCTGGTCATTGGTCAGTTCATACTGTGTCATCAGGGGTATGGCTCAATCCTCCAGTGGTCACATTGTGTAGCTTCCCGCCGAACAACTGGTTAAAACTGGCTACAACACTGCATACAAGTGATAACATTCTATTCAATATCTCCCTATCATCCATAACTAGCGGACACATGATGCGACTTCTTTGCCGATAGAAACGGATGTCTGCAAATTAACAGGGATATAGTATGATACCAAACATGACATGTTCACTGTATTCTGAATCTTAGATCTCTTTTAAGTACATATTACATCATAATTATTGGCTAACAATACCTTTAATAACTCTGGTTATTAACTATAATGTGTGGGACCCATTTTATATGTATGCGTTCGCAAATGTGCGTCTGTTTATTGAAATGGCAAATGTGTCTGTATGCGAATATGCATATGAGCATCTATGTGTACGTATGTGAATACTCATACGACCGTCTATGTGTGTGTGTATGTGCGTTAGTTGCCTCAGGGTATGTGTATTGTGGATTCGCATTTGTGTGCATTGGTCCGACGCAAACTAGCGTCCTAGTAACAAGTCATCCGACCATAGACTACTATATCATCAGATAATTGTAAAGCAATCATATCCAATTATTTGACTTTGACACACTGCCCCCTTGCCCAGCTCGCACTCTCACTGTCCTCTTCTCCCACACATCTCTCACTACCTTCCTCACAGCTCCCACTGCCACAACTTTCACTTCTGTCCTCACAGCTACACATACAGCTATCACTGCCCTCCTCGCAGCCCAATTCTCAACTTGCACAGCTTTCGCTCCCCTCCGTGCAGCTTTCACTGCCCTCCACGCAGCACAGCTCACACTGCAGTCCTTACAACCCTCTGCAAAGCTCTAACACAATAACCTGCTTTCCTTTGATCTCCTCTCTTCCCCTGCTCAATCCTTTCACAAATTGAGGCCCGTATTCAATTGGCCGCAAAAAGACGGAGACATTACTCCTATTGTACTTTCCACTGCATTCGCCTGTTTGGGATGCAAATTTGCTGCTTGCGCATTCCCGTGTTTCGCCCTATTCAATTACAGAACAGGCGAAAACGCAAATAGGCGAATGCAACAGGCGGAAAGTACTGAATACTTTGGCGGAATCAGTCTGTACCCCAAAATAAGAAGAACTGAAAATCATTACAGATGCAATTAGATACGAATAGCCGGAAAATTTTCGCCTGTCCGACTTTTCGCCTGTTTCAGAGGCGAAATCATTCCATGAGTGTCCCCGCTTTTCGCCTAATTCAATTGCAAAACAGGCGAAAACAGAATTAGGCGAATGCAGAACAGGTGAAAAGTACTGAAAGAATTGGGGAAATCAGTCTGTACCCCAGAAAAAGATTCACTCACATAGGAAATAAATATAGATGTGTACTAAAAGCCCTAATAAAGCTATTTTACGTACTTAAGTTGTGTAAAATGCTTGCTATTAGCGTCTTTGTAAAAGTGGTGAAGAATGGCTAAGGCTGTATAATTTGGTGAAAATAAGTAGTCCAGCCATATTTGGGGTACTTGAAAATGGGTGCTAGCATATTTTTATGTCTCTGCAATCCCAAAAACACCTGACCCAACCTTGCAGCCCCCCAATAAGCCTATTTCGATAGTTTTTATGCTTGTCCCTCAACTTTTTACATTTTTATCCCAAAAATTACATTTCTTTTTTGTTTTTTTGGTGCAGATTTGTCTTTTGGGGGGCTGTCCCAAGGTTCTGAGTTCTTTCCCCAGGTTTGCACCCCAAAATAAAGATTTTGCACTTCTTTTCACCTGCTATTGATTGGAGAATCTTTTTTGGAGAATTCAATGCATCGAGTTTCCGCTTAGGCGAAATTGTCCTGGAATTGAATTTGGCAAAATATTTTAGGAAAAATTTTCTCAAAAAACAGGCGAAAAATGCCTTTCGTCTCTGATTGAATATGAAGTTGTGTTAAATGCTTCCTAGAAGCATATTTGTAAAAGTGGTGAAGATTGATAGAAAACAGTATTTTTTGGTTAAAATAAATAGTCCAGTCAAATTTGGGGTACTTGAAAATGGGTGCTAGCATATTTTTGTGTCTCTAAAGTGCACTTTTAAAAAATTTGAAAAATCCACCTGCTGCATGCACCTGCAATCCTAAAAACACCTGCCCCATCTATACAGCCCCCAAGAAACCTATTTAGCTACTCTTTATCCTTGCCCCCCCCTTCCCCCAATTTTTTAATTTTACCTCAAAAATGACATGTTTTGAGGTAAATTTTTGTGGCAGATTTGTCCTCTGGGGGGGGGGGGGGTGTCCAGAGGGTTCTGAATCAATTCCCCACATTTGCGCCCCAAAATAGAGATTTTGCACTTTTTTCCACCTGCCATTCATGGGAGAAACTTTTCCGCCTATTCCAGTGCATTGAGTTTTCCGCTTAGGCGAAAACGTCCTGGAATTGAATTTGAAGATAAGATGCAAACAAGCGAAAAGCGGCAATAGGCGAAACTTTTTCGCCGATTACTGCTTTTTGCATCTAATTGAATCCGGCCCGGAGTCTGACAGTTGGCGGCAGCATCCTACTTGGAGCTGTTCTAGCTCTGCACATGTTGGATGGCTGGCCTGGCACCTCATTACACTACAGTGATGTGCAACACAACTTAATGTAAAGCTATGTGCACTGTGCGCCCTCCCCTTTGCTTCCTGAAGAAGAATGTCTGAGAGAACCAAGGGGGTGGTGATACTGGTAATGTATAAGCAGGACAAATGCATTCAAAAGGGGGTCCGCTTCGGAGAGAAGGAGGGCACATGCTCCTTGGCCCAGCCTGCCACAGGCACATGCCTGCTGGGAAATCCACCACTGTATCTAAGGTTTCTTGAGCGAAAGTGTCTAAGATGACATCAGCATAGACGTCTGAGGGAGAATATCAGCAAAATCGAGTCAGTTGACTGCAAATCTCGATCTTTGGTGCGAGCAGGGACTACAGCCATTTACTGTTCCAATGCAACATCCTTTTCTGGTTGCCATACATACACCGTTCGCTACACCTGGTTACGCATGTTTGTAGTCAGTGGTGCAAATTACATAGCAATGCACTTCTTATGCTGGCCATACACGCTGCAATTATCGGGACGATCCGCCAGATATCGGCAGATCGCCGCGATAATTGTAGCGTGGGGGGGGGCGACCGAGGGTTAAATATTGCTCGGTCGGGCATGCTGGATTGTCCAGCATGCCCGTCCGATGCGATATTTACCCGGTAACTGTCGGCCGCATTCGGGCAGTGTATGCCCAGCGCGGCCGACAGACAGACATTTCCTGTGTTCACGGAAGGAACAGGGAAATGTCTCCTCCCCCGGGGGCGGAGCGCAGATGTCGGGCTATACACTGTGAGATTTCTCTCACAGTGTATGCCGCGGACATCTGCGGCTGGCAGCCGGCCAGATAAAATGTCTGTCGGTCTGACAGACATTTTACCTTGCCGTGTATGCCCAGCATAAGCAATGTTGGAAGGTTATATGGTCAGATGCATCAGCTTCCACCATGATCTTTTCAAACAGTGAAGTTTGCATGTTTGGCAATAATTACTCTACAGCCCTTGGTGCTTGTTTGCAGCAGGGAAATAGTATTTGTGCCTGTGTACATGTCAGCTTGTAATTTACATGCTTTAGAGTTTTAGATGCTGCTGCTAAGGTATCTGAGCTGTCCAGCATTTCTGGTGTAATGGCAGCATGTTTGATTGTGAGTCCTGAAGACTGTTCTATTCAGGTCAGGCTCAGGTATGGCCCATTTATATTGCTGCTGGTTGAACCCTGATCTAAATACCTGTTGCTGGCTGCAATTGACATTACCAACGTCACTTTGTCTGTCTCAGACCTAAGCAAATTTTGAAAGCATGTATATCTCCTGTCTATTATAGTGGTGTAGCTGTTTGGGGACCATGGTTTGTCTCTGAATACTGTTGTTTTCATGGTCATTTCAAGGTACAGCTTTATGGGAAAACCTGCATTCAAAGTACATCACTAAGAAATGGAAGCGTATGCGTTCCCTGTGCTGAGCTAGTTACTTAAGCTGGCCATCCACTATACAGTTTTCTGTCAGATATCTGTCCAATCTTGCTGGTTGGAATGAAAACCTGGTAATGTATGGGAGCAAATGACAGTCAATCATATGGTTTTAAACACTGAAAAAAGGACAAAAAAATGGTTCAAATTGGTTAAATTTGTGTGTTTTAACCAATTTGTCTGAACAACCGTTTTTGGCTATTTTTTTGTAAGCAAATGGACGATTGTCATTTGCTCCCATACATTAGCAGGTTTTCATTCCAACCAGCCAGATTGGACAGATATCTGACAGAAAATTGTTTAGTGTATGGCCAGCTGGTGCTGTGGTGCGTTCTTTACACCCAATATCTGTGCTGCTCTAAATTCTCAGCTGAAGCCCGCCAAGAAACCGCGGCTTATAAAACTGCCACTTGGTAAATATAGCCCTTTTTCTCTTCAGCATAACCATTTTTTGGCATACGCCCCTGTGATGTTAGGGACTTATTTATGTTAGCTCACCTTAAGCAATCTTTCTTTTTTAGCCAGTAAGCATTATAACATGAGGCAGAAGACATTGCACTGGTTTGTGGGGTTGGGTACGGGATACCGACTGTCAGAATACTGACAGCGGCATCCCGACAGTCAGAATCCCGACAGGTTTTTTAAAGTATTATAACCCTAACCTTCCCGTCCCGCAGCCTAACCATAACCCTCCCCATAGTTCCTAACCCTAATGCTGCATATCCACTACACGATATCGCTTCATGAGTGATATCGTTTAGTGTGTCCCCGGCAGTGGTGTGCTCAATGTCTTTAACGACATTGAGTGCACACACTGAACGATATCATTCAGTGCCGGCACCCTCCCTCTTTCCTGAACCTGCACAACCTGACGATATCGTCAGGTTGGATAGCAGGTTCCGGCGATGAGCGACGTCATCAACGTCCAGCGAGAGCGCACATCGCTGGTTGTCGACGGCATATCTAATGACCGATATAATGAACGATAAAATTTTTTTTCGTTATATCAGCTAGTGGATACGCGGATTAAGTCTCTCCCTGACCCGAATACTTACCTCCGCAATCTGTCGGCATGCAGCTGTCGCTGACTACATCCTGGCTTGTGATGTTAGGAAATTAGCAGTGATGTTGCATCATTTCTTGATCCTTTATTAGTATTCGATCACTTGATGCTGGCCATGACCTGCACTTCCGTTTCCTGCACACACTGCTTATTACGGAGGTCTACCAAAGGGTGGGCTCTAGACTTGATCGGAAAGTACTTCTTTAGTTTGATAATAAAAGCTGATGCAAAGGAATAAGGTGGTGGTGCTCACAGTAGTTAATTGGATTGTGTGGGTCTGCTGCAGCCTAGAATTCGAGGGGGCGATGTATCAAACCTCCGAAAGAGGACAAGTGGAGAAGTTGTCCATAGCAACCAAACAATTATTTGCTATCATTTATCTAGTACATACTATAAAATGATAGAATCTGGTTGCTATGGGAAGTTTCTCCCCTTGTCCTCTTTAAAACATTTGATACATCTCCCCCTAAGGGACATATTCAATGAGACGCGAGTTAGCCGATAATTGCTTATTGCGGTTAACAAAAAAACTCACAGCCGTGACTTTTTGCTGTTCAGTTAGAAAACCTGTGATAAGCTAACACGGGTGTCAGTGGGAGTTTACGCGGATTTTAGTTTGCAGACCCTGAGCAAGTGAAAAGTAGGAAAAAAATCTTTAAGGTAAAATTGTCGGGACTCGGTGCATTGCCTCTAGTACACCCCTCCCAATGAGTAATTGTGCACTTAGAGACATTTAGTTGGCATCATTTGGCCAGTAATACAGGTGATTTTCTCAAAAAAGGGGTGAAATGTGTGGGACATGTATTTTGGGGTGTTGTATAGATGGGAAATTAGTTGTCTTACTTGAAGATAGAAGTGTTAATTCCCAATATTTTTAAAACTTACTTGAAAACAATAAAAACTTACTTTAGACTTTTTTCTGTACTCCAAAATAATCTAAAGGCTTTAACTTTGTAAATACACCTTTTTTATATAATTTTGCCATTGTTAATGGAAAAGGTATCAATAAGCCATGTCATACCTTTTTAGAACATGAAACACTTTGCTTATGTCTACTAATAGCATTATATACTCTTATCCAATATTATTTGCCACTGTTCTGATGTTCAGAGCAATTTCCCCACTTTTATATATTATGCAAGTCGCACACTGTAGGATTCCTGCGCTTTCTGCTGCAATAAGCGTCTTCTAATTAAACTGCAAGGACTGCGGGAGCCCACAAGCTGAAAATGGGCTGCAATAGGTCGACCAGTGGTAAAATAAGAAATGAATACTGTGCACTGAATAACCCCGTATGGTTTGTTATGGAAAACACATCCTTCATTTTATTGACATCTTTTTTCTTAAGTCAAACTTGCCTACTCTTTCGGAATGGCCGGGAGGCTCCCGCAAATCGGGTGGTACCCTCCTCCACCACCTGCACCACCTCCCCCTTCAACCGCTTCACCCCCCTGCTGCCACCCACTTACAGAGCACAAGTGGGGGGACCAGAGGGTGATGGCGCGATACAATGCTAGTTTAGGGCGCCTGTTTTCTCGCCACTGTATAGCAGGGGGCGGCTATGCTGACACGATCGTGCCGCCACGCTCCCAGCACTGCCCACTTTCCCAGCCCCCACGCCCCCTCTGCCGACCAGAGTAGGAGGCCCCAAAGTCGGTAAGTATGTCTTAAGCGACTACCAGTTCTTAATAAAAATAAACAACAAGCTGACATATCTAAACATGTCCGTACTTGAACGAGTTCAATCAGTGCATTCCCTTCCTTCCCCGACTGTGGCGTTCGCAGCTGTAGCTTCATCTCTGCATTATGTTTTGGAAGATGTTGTAATGTTCAACCAGACTTCCAACTTTCATGACAACTTTCATTGCAACGGCATTGAAACTCCGGCAACTGCGCGGCAATTTGTCCCTCTCGTGGCAGGAACTTACCCCGGTCTCGCACATTTTCACATGCAGCCCTATGGTGCTGTGAACATAAATTTGCGAGTCCGGAGGTACTTGAGTGCAACATGCAGTCACACTTACTCGCACCTAATTGGATCAACCCCCAACAGTGTTAGATTTGACAATGACTGTAGATCTAACCACAGACTTTACAGACACTAGTCATAGACATGGTTTATAGTCAGGTCTGTGGTGACTGTTTTGCACTTATCTCCACAGTTACTTCTCTCTTGTGCCAGAGACAATAAAATAAGACAAGCCACAATGAGCAATGGCGCTTAGAAATAGGGCTCACCCTCACTCATTTTTGTGAGCACCTCTAGTTACAAGAAAATAGTGGGGAGGTTATACCATGTTTCCAGGTGCAATAAGCGCTGTGTGAATAGAATTTTACAGCCTTATTTTATTAAAAGGAAATGTACCTGTTTGGTAAATTTGGTAATGTTTATGATGATCCTTTTTATGTAGCTGTCATTACTGCTGTAGTTTTTCATGATGATGGCTGCTGAATAGTTTGAAGCTCTCAATAGACAGTACCATCATATAAAAAAGCAGGAGTAGCAGAATAAAATACTAACTCGATTAATAAACGTGTCATTAAATTAATAACTACTGCAACTATTGTTATATTATAGCAGTAGGTTCTGGACAGTTGCTTCCAGTGCCTCTTGGCACTCCAAGGTGGGGGAAACGCTGAAATGGTAATACAATGACCACTGCATGATTGCCTAATGCAGCAATTAGGTGTGTGTTAAGTGGATACCCCCTGGGGTGTCGTGGGTATGTCTAGTTAACCCCCAAATTGCTACATGGATGCATTACTCAATGGAAGGTGAGGGGACTGGTGATGGATGTTATTAGCTTGGGAAAAGGGGTAAAGACAGAAGAAGCCTAGTTTAGATTTTGGGGTGTTGTAAATTTCGTGGACATGGTCATAATGTTGACATGATTTTTGTGTCGACATTGGCCACGCCAACCACGTCCACATTTATGATGTCGACACATAAAATGTCAACGTGATTAGAATGTCACAAATGTCCCTGGTGGTCTAATGGTGAATTACCTGGTCCAGCACGTCTTCAGAGTCCGGCGGTGACGTCCTAATGACTTCTGGCTGATGATTGTGCGGCTCTTATGGCCCCAAGCCGTGACCCTCCTCTTAGAGCCTAACCCTAGCTTATCCCCCTAATATGTAACCCCAACCCTCCCATCCTGCAGCCTACCCTAACCCTCCAGTCATTGCAGAATGTCGACATTTCACAAAACAAAGCTAGATTTCTGCCGTGGAAGCTATGTGGCTTGTGAGCACTGTCAGTATGGAAAAGCACCAAATGTGGTGACAAACTGATTGAATGGTTTCCTGATTCATGCCTAGTCCACACCCTCTGTACAATCACTTGGCAAGGAGTGGCTTTATGGACTTGCACCCTCTCGTAACTTTAGCAATGAGAGTAAATGGTGCATTTTAAATTTAGTTTATACAGGTTTATTTTATATGTATATATAATATACACACACACATATATATATATATACAGGTTGAGTCTCCCATATCCAAATATTCCGAAATACGGAATATTTTTAGCATGATTGAGATAATGAAACCTTTGCTTTCTGATGGTTCAATGTGCACAAACTTTGTTTAAGGCACAAAATTTATTAAAAATAAAGTATAAAATGACCTATAGGCTCTGTGTATAAGGTGTATATGAAACCGTAATAAATAATAAATTAATTTCATGTATGTACACAAACTTTGGTTGAGCCACAAATTTATTGAAAATATTGCATAAACTTGCCTTAACCTTCAGTGTATTAAGGTTAAGTTATATAAAACATAAATGCGTTGTGTTTACACTTGCGCCCTATTTCTAAGACATTTCAATATGATATGCAAATATTCCAAAATACGGAATATTCCGATATCCAAAATACCCCTGGTCCCAAGCATTTTGGATATGGAACACTCAACCTGTATATATAAATTTAAGTACAATTTGTTTTGTTTCCTGTGCAGCACAAAGGCCTTAGTTTCCAGGGAGGTTGATGCCTCATTCTTTGTTGATATTTTTTTTTATTGGCCTTTCTTGCTATGTGACTAATCTTTTTTAACGCTTAAAGCGTACTAAACTAGCAGTAGGCTTTGCATATCTATAATGACCTACTGTGCTAGGCTACCCAACACTTTCATAGTGACAGTGATGGCCACCAAGTATTCATTTCTATTTGGCCACTTTTGGCACTATGACTAAATATTCAGAGACCAAAAGAGTAATCCATTTACATGGACTTTCTGGCATTTCCTAAAAAAAAAACCAAAAAACCTGCTAATACATTAAAAATAGTTTTTGCCAGTTCTCAGGTTGCTGTGATGGATCAGTGAATGTACCACAGGACAGTGTTAGGAAGCCTATCCATTAGCTGATGAAAGACAAAAGATTTTCCCTTGAAAATTCCTGGGGCTGCGGTGACAGATATCTGTCATGTACATGACAGATTTTTTCAAACAACGAACGATATTGCATGACATCATTCTGGGAGTGGATTTTTTTTGTGTTTCTATTCATTTTCATAAAAAAATCGTTCGTCGTTCACCGCGAAAGATATTTCTAATATCCGTCAGCGATAATTGACCAACATGTTGGAGAGACAAAAGACCAAATTTGTCGGTCGCAGGAGTGCGCATTTTTATCGTTCAGAGCCTATCCATTAGCAGATAAATTGAACGATAAATTGTTCATCGTTAAAATTTATCTGCTAATGGATAGGCCCCTTAACATGATGTGATTTATAACTGCAGTCTAAATCATCCATGATGGAGTTATGTCCTGTGCACACCTATCCACATTTATTTTTTTACTCTCTTACATAAGCGAAGAACAGGGAGTCTTTGTAGCTCTACCCATCACTGTACAAAATTTAAACACCTTGCTTAAAATTTTGAAACGTGACATGGCTTGTTTATTATGCGTTATCACAAGCCAGCAGAGCAGCATATTGTATTAAATTGCAATGCATGAAAGACACATACCCTGAAAAGCTTATTTTTTTTGTGTCCTTTACCCATTTCAACAGAGCACACGTGTGAACAAGCCTTAAATTTGCACACTTGCTGTAAATGTCTAGATTTAGCTAAGCATTTATTTGTTGTGGCAAATTAATTAACAGATATTATTGTGTTTTTGTTTGGAATACACTTAAAGTATTGCTCAGTATCAATATTACAAAATCATTCAGTAAATGACAACTCTATACTATGGATACTAACCAAATACATATATGTAAGGGGCTGCATTAATGTGAGAACGATTTGGTAGCAGGATAAATGTTGGCTATCCGCGCCCGCCGTCCCTTCGATCGGGATGCCGGGCATCGGTCTCCCGGCGTATGTCTAATGACAGGCGTAGGCATAGCGACGCCAGTCTTTAGACCCTTGCTGGGATATGATAGTCGGGAAGTCGGCTGTCGGGATTAGGTCCGCCGGCTTCCCGACTGCAGAACCACACAATTGCTTCCAGTTAAAAAGAAGCAAAAATAAAAGATGGAGCATCAGCAAACCTATAAAGATGTAATGGGACCCTGCTTCCAAGCTGACATCTATAGAAAAACAGAAGTTTCTTACAGGTAATGCCCCAGATTACAATGAGAAAAACTAAATTTTCACCGTCTGGATTCTGCAGCCGGTATTGTGACCGTACACTTGCTCCAGAGGCTGCCAGAGACTGACATCACAACTGGGCGGGCACATGGAAATGCCCGTCTGGTTGTGACGTCCGTCACGACACATAGGGCCAACGGGTTGGTTATGAAATCTCGACAGCCGGGAAGCTGTCTGACTAAATCCCGACGCCACAAGTTCGAACGCTCTAAATCCCAGCTGGGGCTTGTAAATACCCTAACCCCCCCCCCCCCCCACTAACCCTCCTTTAGTGGTACCTAACCCTAACCTCCCCTGGTGTGCCTAATCCTAACCACCTCTCCCCGGGGGTGCCTAAACTTAACCTCCCCGCACCCTAAACCTAACCCTCCCAGGTGCCTAGCCCGAAGTCCCCCGGGGGGTCCCTAACCCATCCCCCCCCTACGGCTAAGAGCTAACACTGCTCGGCTTACCTTCATTCGGGAAGCCATCTGCCTAGATTTCGGCGTTGGGATTTAGATTGGCGTCGGGATTTCGACGTCTGTCTTTAGTTCCGCGATGGTATTTCGACGTTGGGATTTAGACAGACGGTCTCCCGGCCTTCGGTAGTTTGACTGTATCCCAGGGCCAATGATTGGTAAGTGTATATGTACTTACCAATGGTCAGAAAGGACAGCGGGATCTGTCGTCCTACTGTGTACTGCTTTAGATTTGTGGTTGCAAACAGTCGCATGCTATATACATACCACCCAAAATTGAATTTTTGGCGTCTGAACAGGGAGTGGCCACCTTGCAGTCTGATATTGGACACTCTGCCTCTGAAGCCCTAGGTCACTCCCAGCCCCTGCACCCCCTATTGTGCTGAGCAGCTGTAAGTGGGAATTACCTCTAAAATTTTTTGCAGAAATTGTTTTCTGTCTGTAGAGATTATTAAAAGTTTTTAATTAAGTCGAGTGAATTAGAACAAAAGCTGCTTTAAAATGGGTTTAGCTGAAGTACAGTTCTGCTACAAGATGTCCTTCTAGCACAGATATACAGTTAACAGAGATTGATGACGCACATAAAATTTGTTAAACAGAGAAGAGGTGTGTCTGTACCATCAGGTATATGTAATACCACATACTAATGTGGCAGAATAAAACGCTTCAGTTGGCTGACTTCCCAGCCTCACAGTAGTAGCTTGATTCAGTTGGAATGTTTCAAGTGATACTAGAGAGAATCTGAACCAGAGAGCTGGGGTTGGGTAATTAGTAGCAGTGTTACAACAATACATCCATGGAAAGCATGCTTTAATGGCAACTACTGTTCTTCTATAGTTAACAAAAAGTTGTGTTATAAATTGCTGTTTTTAATATAACATCCCAAACTTTTCATACACTGTATACGTGATATTTACTAACATATTGCTGAATGTTATCACTTTTATAAAGCAACTTGTGCTAAGGTTTAGGGGTCCTCCAATATGTTTAGCAGGGTTCCTTCGCTGGTCATATCTATGTGTATGGCATTCTCACCCACACCTCTAAGTACATAGGACTGCAAACATACATGATCATTATAATCCAAGCTGTGTGTCTTTACATTGCAGTATTGAAATGCCTTATGTCTGTTGTATAGACATCCTGTCACATTGTCCTGCTCTGGAAGAGCTTACTGCAAATTGTAGTTTGTATTCTATGCTGTTTTCATGATCAACTGTCCATTCAGTTAAGTTTCTTTTAAATGCACTTTTTTAATGTCTGCTTGAAGCTACTGAATGTCTGGGCAGCTATGAATATTCATGACTTACAATGAGAGAGTGATGTGCTGGCAGGAGCATGCTCACTGTGATCCCAGGAAGCCATCCTGTGACATCATCAAGCTGCCAGATTGCAGTATATGTTGTAATTGATGATTCATCACTTTAGGTCCCAGGAACTTCTGCCCACACAAACATCTATTTATATATTTCCTAAGGCCTTTATGACACCTAGAGGGACTGAAACCCATTTTGTTTCTAATTTAATGTTGGATATTCTAAATTTCTCTACTTTTTGGTTAACCCTTCCTTATCAAAATATACGCAGCATTGCCTGATTGGTGTAGAATACTGCTGATTTTTTTCTATTCCCTATTTGTGGGCTTCTTATTAAATTAAGGAGGAGTCAGCTAGCAAAGGATTTGCCTTTTAATTGAGATATGCAGAATGTATTTTAATGTACAACTATAGACAAAAGTGAATATAAACCATACTGTAATCGTAGAATTCATAGAATCGGATTCCAAGTCATAGGACGTCATAAATAAAAAAAAAAAAAAAATGTGGCCCTTTTGACCATTTTAGTGTAGGATTTCCCAGTACAATATAATAATAAAGGGGTTTTCCTTTTTGATCATTCTTACTAAATCCCTGGAGTGAAAAGTTGGGATCCAAGGGGCGGGAACCCACCAAAGTACTATTATTGGAAAGGAAAGGGATTAGTAATATTGATTGTCCATAGTAAAAAAAAAAAACCCCAAAAAAACAATTCAATCTTTTAGATTAATCTTAAATGTATTAAATTTCAAAATGTTGGTAATCGGAGAAAAGTATTTTTCAGGGTAAAGGTGTGTACGGGGTTAATTTGCTGAGTGTCAAAACAGTAACATTTTAACAGCATGAAACACTTGAATCATCACTGTTTAAACTGCTTGGGACAGAGGGGAGGGGTTTAGCATTATGGGAACGCAAACTAAAGTCTTTAGTATGTTGAATTATACATATACAGTGTGCAAGCATTATTTATGGTATTATTTATATGTAAGTTAATCACACATTATCACATATGACAATCGCTATGTACTGCATTATTAATACTGTGCATATATTACAGTGGGTTAGCACTAAAAATATTTTTTTTTAATACCCAAAATGTTAGTGTTCTGAATTGTCTGTTGTGTTCTGTAGTCTGCTGGATATGTTACTACGGGGCCAATGTATCAAATTTTCTTAAGAAGAGAAGTGGAGAAATTGCCCTTTGGATCCAATCAAACTCTAGCTTTCATGTTTCTAGTACGTTCTATAAAATGACAGCTGGAATCTGGTTGCTGTGGTCAATGTCTCTACTTGTCCTTTTTATAAGGGTTGATGCTTCTCCCCCTATGTTTGGTCAGCTGGATCTCTGTTACAGAGGAGTATTTGTTAAATCCCTCACCCTATAAAATGTATGATGTAGCCATGGTGCTACTGTTGCTCTTATGTAATTTAAGGTGGACATAGTTATCTGGCTGTAGGATAGAATAGCAGTGGTAGTAGGAGTCACTACTGTATTACGAGGTGTTTGTGTTGGCCGTGTGCTGGGACTTCCTATAACCTGGCATACCAGCCACATCTTCTGGTGTTTTGCCAGTTCTTCCCAAGGGCTGTAATTATAGGGGCAACTGTTCTGCGTCAATTGCATTTTGACACAAAAGTGCATGTTGGGAAAATGTTTTCATGTTATATTCTGTGTATTATGACCACATTAAGAATAAGCTAGCACAAGGTGTGTGTCCCTGTAGATTTAATGACTACACCAATAAGTCACCAAATCCTTTTTATTAGTGTTTTTTCTGTGGTGACTTCAATGCAAATAAAACTTTCGTCATTGCTTATGAAGCCACAGGTTTGTTTATGATGGTTCATTAAACTGTTAAATCATTGATGTTAAGTGGTTTTATATTCCAGTTCACAGACATTGCTTCTTTAAAAGGTTGTACTTTATGTGAGCAATAAATAGCAGCAGGGTTGTCTGAGGATTCCTGTGCAGTGGGAATTCCAGAATTTGGCAGCCAGTAAGATGCTGGATCAGCATGTTGTAGTTTGCAGTCTAATGCGGTATGCTTGTGGTCTAAACACCCATATATGCTAGAAATAAGCTCCCATAATGCTTTAAAGAAGAATTGTGTTGTGTATAGACAATTATATTCTAAAAGTCACTGGGGATACCCTAATTATAGAAAATAATTGGTAATCCCATGTTAATAGTATGGTAGTAGCATGATTTTGCTGCAGCGCTTAAAAATATAATTTTCCTTTTATTAGTATATCACTTTTCTATTAATGCTTCTCATTCAAAATTAATGTGTGCTTTTTGTGACTACTTTTTTATAGTTTTTAACTGTTTATAGCACAAAACACACTTGTGATGGTAGTATTGAAGTGCTTCCATTATCCGTACCCACCCCATCTAATTTTACTGTGTGATAGAGTAAAGGGGGAACTGCTTTAGTGGGGGTTTTCTTTAATTTTCCGGTGGGCCAGGAGAGTACAGGAAGAGAAGCAATCCATTCATAATAACTGAACATTTATTATATCACTGCAATTTGTTGGGTTAGCAGATTAAAGGGGCCTATCCACTAGGCGACCTGAAAAAATGGACATCTAGCGTTCAGTCCTTCAGGTCGCCGGGTGCAGTGCCCACACTGAACGGCATTCACTGAACGTCTTTCAGTGCAGGGAGACCGACCTCCCTATCTGCTAACTTGTGGAACCTGCATAGTCAGGTGGACCAGCATGTTCGGCAGATAGTCTGGGTCGGCAAGGACCCAGCATGCACACGCATCTCTGGTTCTTGCCGACTATCCATTACACGACTTTGTGAACAATGCGACCAAAACCTCCTGGTTTTGTTCGGATGGTTTAAAAAGTCGTGTAATGGATAGGCCCCTTGAGGCAAAATGTAGGTGGACCAGCTATTCCTTAATCCTGCTCAGTTGTGAAGACAACTTTAACTCTGCTAAATGTTTCTAAGTTGCTAATAGGATACTGCCATATTTCTAATGCTGGGCATACACGGCAAGATAAAATGTCTGTCAGATCGATGCGGCCGACGGTTACCTGGTAAATATCGCAACGGACGGGCATGCTGGACAATCCAGCATGCCCGACCGAGCAATATTTAACCCTCGGTCGCCCCCCCCCACGCTACAATTATCGCGGCGATCCGCCAATATCGGGCGGATCGTCCCGATAATTGCAGCGTGTATGGCCAGCATAAGAAAGTTCGTTCATCTTATTATGCTCATACACAAATAGACCTAGCAGCTCTGTCTTATAACAAAGCATCTGAAATGATGGCCATTTAAGTCCCAGAATTGGAGAACAAAATTGGATGGATGCAGTTGTTCCAACTTTTTTTGGCAGAGCAACTGCTGTTTGCAAGGCCCAGTTACTGCGGTTGTATACCATATAGCATATGCTAGTGTATAGCAGTCATCAGCTGGTCGGCTTTTCAGACAGCCCCGACATGCTATAGATTCCAATGAAATGTTTAACGGATTTGTTTGAGCTCACACAAAGGGACTTGTGACCAAACTATGGCATATATGGGAATCCTAACACTGTTTAATTGGTACAGATTATTATTAATTGCACACCTTGTCATTTCATTAATAAAATTGTTGGTGTTGGAAAAGCAGTGACATTATTATTATTATTATTATTATTAATCTTTATTTATTGAGCACCACATGTGATCTGCAGCGCCATACAGAGGATAAAACAATACGACAGTACAGGGTAAAACCGTACAGTACAATACATTATACAAGTAACAATTAGCACTAAAAATTTTAACACAGCCACTGGTGCAAGGGGTGCAATGGAAATATTCAGCATAAAATGAAACCTGTAGCTATTAGCATGAGCGCAGATAACTGGTCTAGGTCATCTGAAGAAACAAAAACAGAGGAGTGGAGTCCAGGGACAGAGAGCTCAAGGAGGAGGTGTAGAGTGTAGCTGGTGTGCAAGAGGACTAGGTAATGAAAACAGGAGGGACGAGGACCCTACTCATGGAGGTTACAGTCTAAAGGGAAGAGAGAGACAAACTGAAGACATAAGGAATGAGCCAGTGTGAGGAAAGCTAAGGGCAGGAAGCAGGAGTGAGAGATGTGGAGAGTGCATGAGGGTGAGGTAGACTATGTGGTGACATGGTTAAGTTGTGGATAGATATGCATTTATGAACAGGTGGGATTTCAGCACCTGCTTGAAGCAGTGCAGACTGGGAAATAGTCTGATGGAACGAGGGAGATTGTTCCAATAGAAGGGGGGGCAGCACTGTGGAAATCTTGGATTCTGGAGTGAGACGCTGTAACCATTGGGGAGGTTAGGCTGCAGTTGTTGGCCGAACGGAGAGTGCAGGAGGGAATGTGTAAGAAAATGTGGTTGGAGATGGTTAGGAGTTTGAAGAGGATTTCGGATGGAAAGGGGAGCCAGTGAAGGGATTGGCCGAGAGGGGAGCGGATTTGGAGTGGCGGTAGTAAAAGATAAGTCTTGCTGCAATGTTGAGTACAGATTGGAGGGGAGCAGGGGAGTCCAGTGAGGAAAAGGTTGCAGTAGTCGATGCTAGATATGATCAGTGAGTGGACAATGGTTTTGTTGGCATCCTGGGAAAGGAAGGGTCTGATGCGAGCGATGTTGCGAACCTGGAACCAACAGTATAGGGCATGAAATTGAATGTGGGGGGTGAAGGAGAGGGATGAGTCAAGAATAATTCCCAGGTTGTGGAGTTGGGAAACAGAGGAGCTAGTGGGTGCTGTTGACAGTGATAGAGAGGTCGGGAGGGGAGGAGACTCTCTGGATGGAGGGAGGACAATGAGTTCAGTTTTTGCCATGTTGAGTTTGAGAAAGCGCTCGGACATCCAGGAGGAGATGGCAGAGAGGCAACTGGCCGCTACTAACTAGTTCCAGGAATTACAGCCTACAAGATACTCTAGTATTTAGATATGTATTTCTAAATAGCTGGGAAGTGAGTTATTCTCATAATGACTGCCCTCCACCCGTCATAATGGAACATTGTGAAAACAAATGAGGCTATCACTTTGTTTTTCTGTGTAGGACAATATTATCATGTGCCTCTGATAATGTGTGATAACCTCCACAGAGAATGTATTGCGATCATGCCTAGACACCTGTTAGTATCATAATTACCTATACAGTTGAAATTATATCCACATAGGTAATAAATCCCAGGTGTGTCCTTCCTGTGTCTGATAGTGTAATACTGGATAAAACTCTGGAAGGATAACTCATTGTTGGGTTTTTCCCCGCCTGAAGTAAACTAAAATAAAAAATGTAGAGAGATGAAATTAAAGATATTCTTTATATTAGATTTTGTTCCCTGTGGATTAATTTGGGTTTGCAAAGTGTTTGTCTGCATCAATAAATGAACAGTGTTTTAGGCCTTGTCTGTAATATAATGTCTCACAGCATCTGCTGAAATATTTCCACTGTTTACGGAACATTTAGTGGACAATAATGAAGGCTGTGTTCTTATCCCCGGCTGTGACAAATGATGAAACACATCGCTTTGTATGAGCACAGAGGATGAGCTCATGGTAGACTCTCATGTTATTGTTGACCCTTTATCCTCTCCAAGATTGAGGAACTGGGTTCCCCAGCAGGTACGGGGTTAAGCATGTGTCATTCCCCATGTTGATAAAGCTGAACTTGATCTGTGTACAGTCCAGTAATCGGTTACTCTTGAATGACTCATTGTATTACTGTGCATCCTCTTTGTGCTATGCTGACTCATATGGAGAGTTGGAGAACTGCCGTCTGCTCTGGAGGACACTTTTATATAGAATTGGGACACATTTAAAGGTACCCCAACTGCATTTATGTAATGGCGTTTTAAAGAAATCTATTTCTGTAAATATAGTTTGTAGTGACCACACATACTAGAAATGACAGGTCAACATCCACTTTTCAGATAAGGCTTTGTCCTTTGTCATTGTAAGAATGTTTCTGCCCCCCCCCCCCCCCAACATCTTACTACCTGCAGGAAGAAGGGCCAGGATGATGAGGAGATGGGAACATGCAGGAAAGGGACATCTGAGGACCATGGCTGCTATATGTAAACAGAAGCACTCCCAAAAATAGAACTTAAACATAGAAAGTAGATTCACTCTTTTATTTTCTGTGCACAAAATTAATAGACAGGCAAATATTGAAGTTTTTTTTATCACTTTAGAGCAGCAATCCCTAATAGAATATTTGTTTAAATTATCAAGGGAAGTACTTTTAAGCATAGATCTGTCATTTTTCTTAGCTGATTTTGTTACATTACTCCTTTTCAAAATCTTTCTGGATGGAAAACAACTTTGGCTGACTACACTGCTACACAGACACCGTCTCACAGGTATAATTGTCAGAAGGGAAAAAAAATGCGAGCAGTGTTACAAAGCATTACTATATCGTGTGTGCCATGTATAGAATTATAAATCATTAACAGCAGTGTAAAAACAAAAAAGTAATAATTTCATGGGATTGCTGCTTTACAGAGTATATATAGCAGTGATAGGCGAATCTAGGACGACATTCGTGCCCCGAGTCTTAATTTACCACCCCAGTCACTTCCTACTTTGTCATATTTGTTACAGCTTGTAACATTTGTAGAAAATTCTAATGCTGGGCATACACAGCCAGATAAAATGTCTGTCAGACCGACAGACATTTTATCTGGCCGGCTGCCAGCCGCAGATATCGCCGGCATACACTGTGAGAGAAATCTCAGTGTAAAGCCCGACATCCGCGCTCCGCCCCCGGAAAGGAGACATTTCCCTGTTCCTTCCATAGGAAGGAACACAGGAAATGTCTGTCTGTCGGCCGCGCTGGGCATACACTGCCCGATGCGGCCGACCGTTACCGGGTAAATATCGCATCCGACGGGCATGCTGGACAATCCTGCATGCCCGACCGAGCAATATTTAACCCTCGGTCGCCCGCACACATGCTACAATTATCGGGGCGATCCGCCGATATCAGGCGGATCGCCCCGATAATTGTAGCGTGTATGGCCAGCGTTAGTAATATGTTTTTACATGTAGGTATCTTTTTTTTTTTTTTTTTTTAAAGATTAATTGTATTTAACTTATTACTTATAGAGTAAAGCGCTGCCCTTTTGAAGGTTAGAGGGCCATCAAATGTTTTAGGTTTCCTACCATTGCTCTATAGCAGTGGTTGCCGTGGGACGGTCACCAGGGTGCTACAGCAGCCATTGGCCTAAAGAGCCTGCCTGGCCAGTGAATTTTTTTTGTGTAAAACATATACTTTTTGCACAAGTGGGAGAGGGGTTGGCTACGCAGAGTAGCACGGCGGTGGGAGGGTTGCGATGATTGGTGGGGGTTAGCTGTCACTGTAATGCAACAAGCAGTAAATCCCGAGACTGCCTGTTGCTGAATGGGGTCCTACAACACAGCAGTTTGTGGGAGATCAGACAGAATGTGTCTCATTTGGGGATCGATGCTGCAGAATAGTGCTGGTGATCACAGCTAAAGATAAGTAAAGGGAGCGACATGGAGGGAGAGAGACGGAGGGGGGCGAAGTGTGAGAATAGCACAGTGTTTCTCTTTATTTTTCCTCATTCTTTTTTAAATACTTATTACGTTATTTTGACCCAACTACTTAAAAAAATAAAAAATAAAAAAAAGCGGGACTGCTCAATAATTATTTTGGCTTAGGGGTGCTTTGCAAAAAATTATGGAGACCCTAGGGTGCCTCA
This sequence comes from Taudactylus pleione, assembly GCA_031769625.1. Lineage (NCBI taxonomy): Eukaryota > Metazoa > Chordata > Amphibia > Anura > Myobatrachidae > Taudactylus > Taudactylus pleione. Next base: position 13,471,711 of record JAUIMM010000064.1, on the reverse strand, counting down.
AACTAAGAGTTTGGGAAACACTGCTCTATAGTGTTAGCATCTTCTGTCCTAAACCTTCAATCCCCAAACAATAAAACCTTTGGGGTCCAAAGTTCTCCTATCTGTAAATACACACCCCTGCTCATTCTGTTTCCTAGGATGAAGCATCTGGAGAATTTTGAAGTTGAATACACTTAGTTGCAGAACACTACACGTCCATCCGTACATTTCTGCACTAGTGACCTAATTGTGAATAGACTGATGAAATGCTAATGAAATTAAAAAAACTGAATTCTGTAAAAATTTGGGCAAGTGCCTTTTTAAGTGGTGAGCACCAAACTATAATTTATTTCAATTAATTTTGTAATATATTGTGTCTACGGGAATTGTATTTGTAATGAAAGCTGCTATTTCTGTGCTGGAAAGTCCCTACTTCCTTTTTTATCTTTTTCTTATAGCTATATTCAAGTTTCATAATTAAACTTCTATTTATTTTGATACAAAACTTGTGTTCCTCTGTTTGTGACGGGACATAGATGTGAGCTGTAATTATGACATATTGTGCCATTTGACATACAATAGTGGCAGTACATTTTTCTGTGGAGTAGAGACAGTGCTCTTATTATTAAAGATTATGGTGCCCAATTTGGAGTGGATCTATTAATATAAATCAGATGATATAATACTGTAATTATATAATTTTTTAGTATTTAGACTTCTTCCCTGTGTATAGTGTAGTATTTGAAACTAATATAGGAGTATCTTATATATAAAATTGATTGGTCTGTTTGTTAGTTTGTGTGTTTGTCTGTCCAGTTATGCATTCGGACACCCCTGCACTGATTGGGATGAAACCAATGGTCCATTTGGATCTTGGCCAGGTTTTAGGGTCCCGGTAGGACCTCCCGTTGGTGTCTGCTGGGCAGAACTTTGACCTGACGATCCTGTTCTTAGCCTACCACTGGATGGATTTGGACGAAAATTTCACAGAAGGGTAACATTTGATCTCAGAAGACATGCTAGCGGGTTGAGGTCCCGGTCGGACCTCCCGTTAGTGTACAATGGGCAGAACTTTGACCCGGGAACACTGGGCAGAAATTTGATCTGGGGAGCCTGTTCTGGGCCTTCCACTGGGTGGATTTGGATGAAAATTTCACAGAAGGATGGCAATTGGTCTTGGATGCCTTTAAGGAGTGGTAGGGGTCCCGGTCAGACCTCATGGCAGGGTGCGCCGGTAAGAACTTTGACCCAGGGAACATGTTCTGGACTTTACACTGGATGGATTTGGACATCACATAAAACTTAACTTGAAGATTTAAAAACTATTGAATTCCCTAATAGTAATTTTTGCTTCTGCTATTCATTTTCACCTTCCTGGGTTCTTTCATTGGGAATGGGTATGATTCCCGTCAGCAACAGCCCGACACGAGCAGAGTGCGACGCAGCGGAAGCCTGACAGCGCTGGAAATCCCGATCGTGGATAGGTAAGTATCCACTAACCTAACCTAACCCCCCTAACCCTAACGCTCCTTAGGGGTGCCTAACCCTAACTTCCCCCCCAAGTGCCTAACCCTAATCCCCCCTCTAAGTGCCTTACCCTAACCACCCCCTTCCCCGCTGCCTAAACCTAAGTCCCCCGGGGGGGTGCCTAACCCTAAGTCCCCCCCGGGGGTGCCTAACCCTAACCCTCCTTCCCCCTAGCCTAACCCTCCCGGGGGGGGGGGTGCCTAACCCTAAGTCCCCCCCGGGAGCCCTAAACCTAACCCTCCCCCCCCCCCCCCCCGCGGCTGTCCGCTCGCGGCGCCCGGCATCACTACGATCGTGATGCCGGTCTCCCGGCGTTGGGGAAATGCGGGCGTCTACATCTAGACTCCCGGCATTTCACCCTTGCCGGGATAAAACAGTCGGGAAGCCGGCTGCCGGTATATAGGCAGTCGGCTTCCCGATTGCTTCCCTTTCATTGTTTTGTTTAAACTTTGATTACACCCATTCCTGATCCCCTAAGAAGAAGTGGTCGTATTTGGTTCATGAACATAAAACCACAGTAGTTGTTGTTTTAAGTGTCCATGTGATCAGTTTCCCAACAGGTTTGAAAATACATGTAATATTTATGTAAGTTTTTGTCCTTAAATGTGAATATTACGTTTCCTTAAAATCTTTACGTGAAATGTGATCCCAGTCTCTGTATAATACCGTTTCGTACATTTAGTTATACTGTGCCTTGCTAGATTAGGCCTATTAATCTCCCCGTGAATTTCGCTGTCCTTAATGACATGGACAGCTGAACAAACAGCGAAGTAGAAAGCATGTATTACTTTACAGACCAAAAATGACACAATTGACATAAAATGGCCCAGGGTCTAAAACCTGACACCTGTAATCTAGAAAACTAGGGTGGATGTTTCCTAATAAATGTAAAGGTGCCTATCCACTAGATGATTAAAATGAGCGATTGAACGATAACGAGATTGTTTGAAAATTTGGTCTTTTAGACATCTGTCATAGTTCAGCATGTTTGCAGATGATTGATTGTGCCTGCACTGAACGACATATCGTTCAGTGTAGGCACCCTGCAGTGTAGTGAATGACTTAACGATATAGTTATTGTCTTTTCACTATCGGGTAGTGGTTACCCGCCTTAAGGCTCTTTTTAAAGTGTGTTTAAACACCAGTGACTACATGTCAGACATGAAGGTGTCTAACCAAGCAGTGCCTAACAAGTACTTGGACTTTCAGTTGGGGAGGTCAGCAGAGGACACACCATTGGCATCCCTGTGTTGTAACTTGCATTGAACGTAAAACTTAAAGGAGCTGCAGTGCAATGCGGCCTTCCTGACCACAGGAACAAATGTGATTTGTAAATATAACATTGGAAGCTAGAAGCTGGTAAAGTCTGTATTTTATACCAGTGTGTAAAAGATGTAAGCTTGTTAGAAATAGACAACTATAATTGCATATTAAACGGTTATCTGCAAAGGCAATAAATTAATACATGTCACTTTTATTGCTTGTTACAGCAGTATAGTCTCTTCTGTATTCACCTTTTCACAGGTCCTTCAGAAAGTGAACCATCATAGGTCAGCTATAAATCTTCCTAAGATAGCGAAGGAAAGCCCATGTGCTGGTAGGAGCATGCTCACTGTGCTTCTGCGAAACACCTGGTGATGCCAGGACCTGGTAGCTTGTAGCTCACCAGACAGTCTCCCGATTGGATCTGTGTAATCACATGGGACAAGTGTCACAGGATCTTTAACATTTGCAGCCAATGTAAATAACGGCAGACTTAGTATCTGCAAGCAGCTTAGTACCAGTGTAGCTTATTTTTTATCAAGAATTTTATATGTATTAATAACTGTACACTGCAATCAGGATTTTTACACAACCTCTACTTTTGATGAAAGATTTTATAAAATGACATGACCAGTATGCTTTTAAGACACAGAGGAGAATTATTTATCAAATCTTGGAGAGAGCGATAGTGGAGAAGTTGCTCATAGTAACCCATCCGCTTCTGTCCTTTTCTAGTACAGCCTGTAAAATGACATTTAGAAGCTAATTGTTTGGTACTTTTATCTCCTCTCTCCAAAGATTGATAAATCTCCCCAGAATTGTGTATAATGTCCACAGCATTGGCTTAATATTACTTGACAGGACTGAGAAGGTTAAATACAGTTCTGGTTTTCATTTGCACAACTACATATGGGTACTACAAGCACTTGGTACCACAGGGCTTAATGTGATTTTGAAAAATGGCATAAAAATGAAAATGGATTCTTTGATCCAAGCTGAGCGCCTGTCACTTAGGAGGGATTCTGTTCTGAATATCTGACTCTTGTGGAGGCCTATACTTATACATTGATAATATCTTTCACTTCTCTTCGTTGCTTAATTAATTCACCTACATTTCATTGTTATAGCATTGTAAAATGAGACTAGCAAAATCATAATGAAACTGACAACATGCAGCCGGCACCCTACTGGAGTCATCTAATCTAGACAGTTAAGGAACAGTCAGATCTGAAGGTCTTTGTGCTTGTGTTCTAAATGTTTAGCTGAAACCCTAACATTGATCCAATGCTGGAAACCACTGGTAAAGATGCAGAAATAGCATTGGAAATATGCTCATGTGAGGAGTTTGAATAAGCCCTTTTTAATTGACCAGATGGCTACATTTCACAGCGTTTTTGCCCCCTGCTGATATTTTCTGCGCCTCATTTTTATTTTATGTATTTTTTACAATCTTCTGGAACAGTGATTGCACTTGTAGAAATGATCTAATGAACCATCTAAGTTAATACAAAGAAGTGTTTGAGATGCCATGAAATGATTCGGGTGAATCACGGCATAACAAGAAAACATCCATATAACCATTTCATGTCCGCATTGTGGTCTACTGAGTTTTCCTTTAGTTTTAAGACAAAGGAAAGTACATACACATATTATTAGACGCAAATGATTTGTATTTCGAGACATCAGCATGCAACTCCAAACAACCCCGTGATAAATATCAGGCATGATAGCCATGCACTTTGACTCCCATTCCCTGGAGCTGCAGCAAATACGAATCAATTAGATGCTGGGCCCATGGAATCAGAAGTCATGGGCAGCTGCGGGCCGGGTACCCTTTATTCTGTGGGAAGTTCCCTCTGGAGATCTTTCCGCAAACCACAGCCCAGTAGAAACCAATTTCATTGAAGGCCTGTTAATGAAATCCCTCTGTCTCTTGTGATGGCTGATTTCTGAAGCACTTGTGACATCGGCATCATTAGAAAATGGATTATCAGTAAAGTGAAGTATTATATTTCTTCCAAAAGTTCAAAATTAGATCTGTCACTGTGTAGCAAATACCGGTATTAAACTTCAAATAGAATTTATTATTTATTTATAATACAGGTAGAATCTATCTAATATGTTTTATTTTCTGTTCGAGAACTGTTTACATTAGAGCATTTTAAACATTAAGGAGCAAAAAACAAGCAAGGATTCCTGCCCGGGTAATCTGCTTCGTATTGGCTTACGAAGTTCCCTTACACCTAATTGAATTTACTTCTAAATGTAAAGGGGAACATAAATCTATGGCCCCCGATTCCCCGTACTGCCGATCCGCGCCCAGCCATGCTCGGCGATCCGTCAGCGCATCAGGGAGATTCAAACATATTAAAAATCCCAGACTTGCTGAGTCCGACCATTTTCGGGTCGGGATCAGAGGATTGAAGTTTTTCAACATTTTCAGTATCCCTCAATTCTCCGACCCTGCCATCAGCAGAACGAGGAATTGGCGCAGGAGCGTCTAGATGTATGGGCCTCCTAACTTTTCTGGATTAGACACTGGGAACAACATATGTAAACACACAGAGTTTTTACAAAATTAGAGTTACAGCAAAGGTTACATTAGAAATGTGGTCACATTAGAAATGTAAGTATCGCATAGCTTCCTTTTTTTGGTAGTACTGAATGTAGGTCGGTGGGTTAAAGAATAACTGTCTGTAGTATAAGAGATATTTGTATCAGTGTGTTAATACCCTATAACCAGTGTTAACGCTTGTTAACACGTTCATTTAACGGGCGTTAACACAGGTTTCGAGGGAAAAAAGGGAGTCTAATTGATGAGCCTCAGGCGATAAAGCTAGTGGCTACCTCCCTTTTTTACTGCTGATAATTTATCGGGGCTAATTGAATCTCCCCCCTAAATTGCTCCCCTAACTTTTAACAGTGGAAGTACAGTATGTTCTAATGTATGGCAGCTTCATATCAAGCAAATTCTATAGGGCCAACTAACCAGTGCACCAAACACAAGTAACCTTACCTGTCGCTTTACTAACTCTGCTCTTAGACTGTCAGCATTCAGATTATATGACATATGCACTATAAATGATTTACATGCCAGTAAATATTCTATTTGTCTCCGTCCATAGTAATAGCTATATTTCAGGCAATCCTGCAAATAACTGCTTCGCTAAGTGCTACTTAAATTAATTGCTGAGAAATCTGTTCTTGAGCCTCTAAACACATTATTGTCATTTTCACTTCCTGTCCCTGCAATTTACAGCAAGTCATTCTGACAGGATTTCCGTATTTATATTCACTTATATGGGACTCCTTTCTATTTTTGATTCCTGACCGAGCAGGAAACTGCAGATTTTGTTTTTTATTCGCAGCCACAGTATTTGTGCATTTTGGCTTATTGCTTGGGTAAATCTGCAGAAATTTGGGGAGCACAGAACCACTGGTATAGAAGTGCAACTAACCTGTTGTGGTGCTGGGAGTGCCCAGAGATGCATGGTTCTGCAAACAGCAGATCACCGCTTCCAGCAAAAGATGACCAATATCGGCTACTATAACACAACAATGATCTAAAATCTGCGCAAGCAACTGTGATGGCAGCCTGTGAAGGCAAAAATGGAGCCTCCACTGATCTCCCCAATAAATGTAAAAACTATGTCCCACAATGGCGCACCAACAGAATAATAAGGTTCAAATCGCCAAACAAAAGTCCAAATGGCAAAGAAATATAATCGAACTCTTTGGTTAATAAGTACAGTTCCTGGTGAAGTTGGATTGAATCTTTGTGTAGCGTGATGTTTTCATAACACATATTCTGGTTCCCACTCTCAAAAGCAAAAACCCTGCAGGGCAATGCTGGGATATGTAGTCCCACAGCAGCTGGATGGCCACGAATTTGACAACCCTGCCCTACATCCTCTTTCTAGGGTGTTCACTTATTTGTTTGTTAATAAGCCCTTTTAAATGGAAACAGGCCTTTACCCCCTTATGCAGTCTGTCAGTATCCTAACTAGTGGGCTAATGATGTTGAAGGAGAGGTAGACAAAGGTGATCATAAACCACTTTGGCTTCATGGGATGACCGTATGTGTACATCATAACATACTTCAGTTACTAGCATGACCTAGGATATAAGCAGAGTGAAAGTATGTCTATCTGAACAGTGAAACTGATAAATTCCCATAATTCCTTTTTTTTACCCACAAAAACTCCAAATCAGTGCTAATGCTTAGACATACACACTCATAAAACACTGCAAAACATATACTGTAGAAACAGGGTCCATGCTTTTATATACTGTTACAATTCTAAACATACTTTTTGGGGTACATGTGGCATATATCTACAGAAATCTGTATTGGCCTAAAAAAAGAGGTGTGCCATTGGTATTAGGGTCTGAACAAGGCCATTTGGCGGGTTTTCACTGCTTTACAGTATAGTGTTGTGTAATGAGCACAGGAGAGGCCAATGTGTTCTTTAGTATAGGTCGGTATTCAGCTTGTTGTTTGCCTGAGTGAAGCAGTAGCGTAACTAGGATTTTTGGAGCCCAGGGCAAATTTGAAAATGGAGCGCGCCCCCCCCCACTATGCTTGTGGGCGTGGTCACAAGGGGCATGGCCACTAAATATGGGCCGTGGCAACATGACACACCCCTTTCTTGTCACTGGGAACATTTCTTTTCATTTGCACCTTAATGCAGTGCCCCTTATACAGTCCCCCCTTTGCAGTGCCCCTAGTAGTGGTCCCCCTTATGTATGCCCCCAGTAGTACCCCTTATATAGTACCCCCAGTATACAATGTCTCCAGTAGTGGTCCCTATTATGCGGGCCCCCAGTAGTGCCTCTTATGCGGGCCCCCAGTAGTGCCTCTTATGCAGCCTCCAATTAGTTCCCATTATACAGACCCCCAGTAGTGATCCCCCATATGCACTGCCCCTTACACCGTTCCCCCTGTAGTAGTCCCCCTTATGCAGCCTGCCATTAGTTCCCCTTATACAGTGCCCCCAGTAGTGATCCCCCATATGCAGCCCCCCAGTAGTGATCACCCATATGCAGTGTCCTTTATAAAATGCCCCCAGGAGTGATCCCCCCCTTATGCAGGCCCCCAGTAGTTATCCCCCCTTTTCAGTGCCCCCAGTAGTTACCCCCCCTTTTCAGTGCCCCCAGTAGTTACCCCCCCTTTTCAGTGCCCCCAGTAGTTAACCTCCCTTTTCAGTGCCCCCTGTAGTGGTTCTCCCTTTTCAGTGCCCCCTGTAGTGGTTCTACCTTTTCAGTGCCCCCTGTAGTGGTTCTCCCTTTTCAGTGCCCCCTGTAGTGGTTCTCCCTTTTCAGTGCCCCCTGTAGTGGTTCTCCCTTTTCAGTGCCCCCTGTAGTGGTTCTCCCTTTTCAGTGCCCCCTGTAGTGGTTCTCCCTTTTCAGTGCCCCCTGTAGTGGTTCTGACTTTTCAGTGCCCCCTGTAGTGGTTCTGACTTTTCAGTGCCCCCTGTAGTGGTTCTCCCTTTTCAGTGCCCCCTGTAGTGGTTCTCCCTTTTCAGTGCCCCCTGTAGTGGTTCTCCCTTTTCAGTGCCCCCTGTAGTGGATCTCCCTTTTCAGTGGCCCCTGTAGTGATTCCCCCAGTAGTAAGCCCCTTATATAGTGCCCCAGTAGGAGTCCCCCCTGTGTAGTGATGCCCCCAGTAGTAAGCCCCTTATATAGTGCCCCAGTAGGAGTCCCCCCTGTGCAATGCCCCAGTAGTAAGCCCCTTATATAGTGCCCCAGTAGGAGTCCCCCTTGATGCAGTGCCCCCAGTAGTAGTCCCCCCATACAGTGCCCTTTATATAGTGGCCAGCCCCAGTGGGAGATCCCCTTGATGCAGTGCCCCCTGTAGTAGGCCCCTCTAGTGGTCCCCCCCCCAGTAGTAGTCCCCATTAATGGTCCCCCCCAATGCAGTGCCCCCAGTAATATCCCCCCTAGTAGTAGTCCCCAGTAGTGGTGGTCCCCCCCCTGAAGCAGTGCCCCCAGTAGTAGTCCCCTCCTTAGTAATAGTCCCCCCTCCCGATAAATATACACGGAAATTAAACAATAAATAAAAGAAAAATTACCTGAATCCACCCCGCCGTCGCTGCCGTCCGCACATCAGTCCTCCCAGGCTGGCGCGCTCTGCATTATGGGAGAGAAGTCATGACATCTCTCCCATTACCCACTGCAGGAGCCGGAAGGGAGACGGCTCTTGCAGTGGGCGCTGTGGCTGCAGCAGTCAATGAGAGTCTATCTGACTCTCATTGGCTGCTGTTTAACACACACATCGCCGCTGGCGGTGATGTGTGTGCAGTAGCAGCAGCCAATGAGTCTGTCTGTCTCTCATTGGCTGCTGATTCACACACACATCGCTGCCGCTTGGCGGTGATGTGTGTGTGTTAGCACAGCCTGAGCCCGCCTGCCTGCCACCATCCTCCTGGCGCTATTGGGCAAGCGTTCAGGGGGAGGGAAGGGGCTCAGCTCTGCAGCACAGGACCGGTGCTGGGAAGCCTAGCGCCGGTCCTGTGTAAATCTGTAGCGCTGACCGCAGTCACTGCGGTCGGCCCTACACAGGCTAACTAGGGCGGGCCGGTACCGTGGCCGGCGGCGCCGGCGGTCCCATGGCGCCCATGGCATGTGTCCAGCTCGCCCTGCCCTAGTTACACCACTGGGGTGAAAGAACTACTCTGTGGTTTTGAATGGTGCATGCTTTTTCTGATAATGATGCATTGTGATTCAACATCTACCCCAAGTCTGTAGCATTCTCAGGACTCTAGATGGCATTACCAAATATATTATTGGTCAGTGAGTAAGATTTTGCAGTCCTTGCTCAGAAACAGCTTGTGCCTCATTATTTAGGCTTCTTCTGGAGCTTGAAGCTTGTTTCTGCTGCTATTGCAGTGACTCATGCTTGTGCGATCCACCTTCCCACACTTGTATTTCTGCTGCTTTCAGTCTAAGGTCCTGTGTTTTTATGACAACAGATTGTTCCTTTTCTAAGGCTTCTTTTTAGTGAATAACATCATTTTTTTTTTTTTTTTTACGTTCGTGAACCTTTAAATAGTTTCTTAGCGTGGATCTTTCTTCATAAATTAGTGTTCTGAATCAGTATTTTTTTATTTCTAAACTAAATATAATGCTACAGATTAGTCTCTGGAAATTTTAACTTTTTTTGTGCAATCTACTAGTCCCCAAAAAACTACCCTTCGCAATTCCACTCCACTTCTCCCTATAGAGAGGTATTTTTGCCATTTAGAGAATTGACTGGACCCCACCACTGTAGATTTAGGCAGAACAATGATAGGACAATTGTAAAAATCTGTATTTTAAAAACTAAGTAGATGTTAACATGGAGCATGGATAGCACTTGTTTTCCCTGCCTGTGTGTTAGTTCTACAGTAGACCATAGATAGAGCTGTATTGCAAGCTGTGGATGGACTTAAGCTAGGTTAGTGTTCACGCTAGGGCTGGAATAGCAGGGACCTGTGGGTAAAAATGGCACTATTGTGTACTCCAGAAAAGGGGTGTCCTTAAGACTCGCCCCATTTTATCACTGTAGGGGGAGTGCCCAGTACTGAAGGATATCCTGGACAGCCCTAAAGCTCTCCCTGCAGCGTGAGCAGATGCTGTGCTAGCTTATGTCCATTCACCTGATGATTGTTTTAACGCAACTCCCCCAACCCATGAGACACTGTGGCCCGCGGGTGGGAACGGCACCCATCTGGCTGTTTTAGCGGGGCACTGCCACAAGGGCAGGGCGCATTCTAGTGTTTTAAAATCGGACAGGGCGTGGTGCCCCGCTAAAACAGCCTAGCGGGAACACTACAGTAGGTGCACACCTATACAATCATTGAGACACTATTTTGATTCTTGACACGTTCATGCGATATTTTAGGAGTGTGCGCGCATCTTAGATCATGTTTTATCGTAAGGAAACTGGTTGCATCTGAAGTTCAGGTCTTATGTGCAGTTTAATTTTCATTCAAAGTAGTGTGTACCCACTGCCGACTGTACTGTACCATACTGTGTGGTGCTTCTGCCCGCACTCCTCCAGCAGCAGTGCCGCCTTTGTGTCTTTACAGCAGATATTTTAGGCAGACGAGTTTCCTGGATCGTAAGTTAGATTGTAACTGTGTGTATTTCTCAAATCGACACTTTCAATGGGACTTCAGAATGTAAGTGTAATAGTCAGTAAAATCGCATGGAAAGTATTATTGTACAAGTGTGTTCCTAGCTTTAGTCTGCCAGTGCTTAAACACATCTGAATTTGGCTTCAGGTAATTTAGCAGTGTGCAATCTAACAGTTATTGCCTGATTTTTGAGATGTGTAAATCAACAGCAGATTGTAGATCTTGGGGTCAATTAGATGCGAACTAGGTTGTGCAAAGTTTTCATGCGGATAAAAAACCTGTGACTGGAACTTTTTTCTATTCAATTAGAAATCCAGGTTAAGTTAAAAGGAGTTAACGCAATTTATAGTTTGCACCTCCAGACTAGATGAAAACTAGAAGAAATTGTCCTTATTTTATTGTAGAAATAGTAATAACATGAAAAGAGGAAAGGTTTGTGTTCTGTATGGTGCACAAATAGGTTATTTTTTATAGAAGTGAGTCGGTTCACCTCTACTTCCACATATGACATATACCTCGACACCTCGGGACGTTGCGACCAGAAATCTGTGCGCCCATGGTATTCGCACCCGATCGGAGCAACAATTTAATCCATCGGCCATTAGTAACAGCTGAATACGCAAACAATTGAATTGCCACCTTTATGGCCACTAACAGCCTCTGTCCTGCAGTCTTATTTGCCATTTTTATTGTGGTTCAGGATTATTTTCCCACTTTCTCAGGTACTTCGCATAGGTCACACCCTGCAATGTTAACATGCGACATTGCCACTATGCCTGCGACTTGCCGTTTGTAATTTAATTGCACAGGTATTGGAAGTGTGTTTCATGAAAATGTCCCACAAACTGTGCCTTAAACTAATCAGTGATCGCACTGAGTGAAAAAATGTGTGGGTCCCAGGGACCCCTCACTGTACAAAATTTGGGTCCTACTCCACTGTTTCTGGGTCCCTTCACATATTATGGGGCAGGCTGCATTTAGGACAGTCCAGGGGACAGGTAGCAGTTGGGGTAGAGGGGGGTTTAGTGTAAGCAGCAGTTGGGGTAGACTAGATAGAGGCTAGTACATTTTGTGCAACTACAAGTCATAGTATGCCCTACATGCCAGAATTGCAGTTGCAACAGGTACACTGCCCTAAACAAAGTAGAACTACAAGTTCCAGCATGCTCTGACAGCAGCGACTGACCTCCAGCTTGCTGGTGCAGGTGATAGCCTGGTCACTGTTCTTGTTCTTGTCCTTGTACATATTGTTGCGGTGCTTCTTGCACATCCAGGGCTTGCACTGCTTGGCCACCTGGGTGGTGCTCTCCTGGCAGCCCTGGTACGTGCAGCTCTTGGGCACCACGTTGTCATTGTCGCCGGAGTTGTCTTCGTCCTCCAGCTCTTCCGGCTAGTGGTGCTGTCCTGGGGGTTGGAGGTGTCCAGCAGGTCTCTGTCCTCAGGCTTGTGCTCCATGGAACAGAACTGTGGTATCTGTCTCGGGCTGGTACTGCGCGTATTGCAACATCGGGCCGCCGTCACTCTCCTTGTCACTCAGTGTCTCGTCCTCCTTAACCCGCGGTAGCTGCTGCATCCTGAGGGCCCGGTACCCCCCTGCACCATACCCTGGTGCACTCGCCCAGAGTATTTACTTCCAGCTTCAGCTGCGTAAACTGAGCATGTGTATACAGGCTGCGCGCCATGTGAACTGCACTCCTGTCCATGGGGCTCCATATCATTATCGGGCAATATGCCAGTATTATCATATGTCTGTAGGACAGGGATAGTGCTCATTAGTGCTGTAGTATGAACAGGAAAAAGACACAACCGGGAGGTGGAGGTGTAAGGCGCTGATTGGAGGAGGAGATGCTGCCATCTGCGGTGATTGGTGGGGGGACGCTTAGGTTGTCATTGGCCCGGATACCGCGGTCTGAGGTCTGCTTATGCCGTTGATGGCTTTCTACAGACTATCAACCGTCGAAGGTACAGCTTTTGATGGCCATCACTACAGGTAGTTTGAATTTGGCCCTTAATGTTATGGTTCACTTTTATTGCACCATGTGACTTTTATAAAAAGGCTGGTTTATTGTGAGACCTATCACATCATGCCTTAGAGATTGAGGTCAGACACATCTGCACTGCTCTATTCTTCCAAAACACTGACTATGCATTCACTCTCCCATACTGATGTGTCTGCATCATAAACACATAGTTCATCCCTGTGTGCAGTATATTAGTGACATACTAATGCTGAGGAAATGAAAGTCAAGACGACTTGTTACTTATAATGCACAGTTTATAATGTTATCATATTCCTCCCACTTATCTGTGGTGTTATATGATAAAAAGTGCAGGAAACAGGAAATACTGCAGAACAAAGTTACTAAATAGCTTGTTCATTAACTGTGAAAGATCATTCAAAGGACAACTAAGTTAAGTCACCATTATTCTAAGCAGAAATATTCCTATGTATTAACAAGTCATATAGTTGCAAATAAATTGTATAATACTAAAAAATCTTTAACTAGATCACTGCTTCCAGTATCAATTCTGCTGTCTTTAGTAAGTATTAAAGTAAAAAAAAATAAAACAAGTCACAGGAATTTAAGTAAAAAAACAAACAAAAAACTTTCTTTGCGCTTCATGATGATGATGGTTTTTTTATTAGCATTTATTGATGGGGCCCCACACATTCCTATAGTGCCAACAAGTATAGCTACAGAAACGCAAAAAAATAAACAATGACACACACATAATTACAGGATACAGGGGTTAGATTAGGTATACTTACCTCCAGCCATCGGAATGGTAGTCGGGATCCCGAGCGCTGGCATCCCGCACCCAGCCTCCTAATTACTTGTAGGCATAGTTACAAGTGTATCTCTATCAGATGAGTTAGTGAGCCTAAGGGAAGGATGAAATTAGGAGGGAGGACACTGCTTGCAAGAGCTTTGATTCTAAAGGCATGGGGAAATAGTGGTAGTATTGGAAAGATAAAAGGGGCTTAAGGTAGTATGCAGATGTCTATTAGGCTAGGATCAATAGATGAGTTTTGAGGGAAGGTTTAAAGCAATACAAGTTTGGGGAGAGTCTGATAGAGAGATTTAGTGGTGCTGGGTGCATACTTGAGCAACCAAATCTCTGAGCGGCAGTCACGCTGTCCAAGAGGCAGATTTAGTAAGCTATACACCCTTACCAATGCCCGCTCAATATGGCTGACCAGTCACCACAACTGAGAGGGCATTTAAATTTGGCGGCCAGTGTACGGGCGGTCGGTGGGTCACTTGTACACAAAGCCAGATGTACCAATATTTCTGGATGATATATCTGCATCAGCTGTGCTGCTAGGCCTACCTGAAATGTCTTTGAACTATGTAGTTCACGGACATATGGTATACTGGGTATACAGATCTGCTGCTGCACTAGCGGTTTATCTTTCGTCATCCGAACGAACGATATATTGACAAGTGCGTACCCAGCTTTAGATTAGAGGTAGCGTGGGAGAAGTCTTGGAGGCGGGAACAAGAGGTGGTGATCAGTGTGGAGGAGAGTTACTTCCATTTAATGATTTCAGTGGAGCTCTGCAGCCGAGTTCAGTCAGTGACTAGTCCTACAGAAATGAAGCTGAGGAGATGAGTGAGAACATATAGGAGCAATTAAATACTACTGGCAGATGTGTGATGCACAGTAGAAAGTAAATGAACAGTAGCTGTTGTGTGTTTCACCTTGTTGCAAACAAAGCATCATATACTAGCTGATGTATTAACATCTTCTTTCCATTTGTATAATCCTGGGAATTTCCATTCATTTGAATGAAGTGAATATAATTTATGATAGGGTCTCTAATTGGTGTACTGCTGAGGTTATGTGTATGATGGGCTTTTAAAGTAATGTAAGTAAATTTACCCTCATTCTATCTGTTGTTTACAGGAGATATTACTCAGAAGGGCTATGAGAAGAAAAGGGCAAAGCTGCTGGGCCCCTATATCCCACAAACCCAAGGTAAGATCTGCAATACTGAGCTTGTTACAGTCTAGTCTCTCTTTGGCAATGGTGTTCCGCCATTCAATATTCATACCCAGCCTCCTTGTTTTTACCACACACTGTGATACTGTAGAAATGATATGGTTAACTAGAACCAGCATCAAGCTTTCACTGAACAGTGGATGGATGAACCAAAGTGTAGAAATATTGGGGTCTACCCCTTTTGTTCCCCTGCATAAGTACTGTATTTGTATTTGGCCATAGTGGAATGTGATACACACAGGGAAATAAAATGATGTAACTAAATTCAGGCCTCATACTGAACATCCAATAAGTTTTGGGGCAGTTGGGCTAAATCAAACCGCTCTTCCTGTACTCTATGTAGCCAGTGCTAACACATTGAAGATTCTTTACTACAGAGTATTTGTATTGCAAACTCTGTTCTATTCCTTAAATGCACTTCAGTTGTATTAAAAATATTTAAAGATGACTAATGTCTCCATTACGCCTCATTTGATGATATCTGCAATTAATCATTACATTTGTTTGTGCTCCTCAAATTATGTTTTAACACTTCTGGTCTAAAGCAGACTCCACTGGGACATGGCTGTCGTGAGTACAAACACATTACGCAGACTCCTCGTAGGACTGCAGAGGAGATGGTAGTGCATGCTGCCTTTAAACTGGAATTATTCAAATATCTATATGACAATGATTTTTAAATTATCGAATGCGTTGGAGATGTTACCTGGGGGTATTGCCTCTAACCATAATTGAAATACTTTGACATAAGTGACAGATGTACTTTGATTTAGCTGTAGATTAGGTAGTATTCTCTATGTTCACCTTTGTATATTAAGCTTGTGTCTGCAGCTCTACAGCAGATTATTTGAAAGTACAACTCAGCATCAATTAAAATGTCAGGAAAATAAATGATGCATTCTTATCAGTAAACAAACACAGGGACTGTAAACGGTTTGGAAGTTTCTCAGTTATGTAACTGATGAATACAGTGGTGCTTGAAAGTTTGTGAACCCTTCTGAATTTTCTATGAACTTTGGCCTAAAAGTACCTCAGATTTTCACACAAGTCCTAAAAGTAGACAAAGAACCAAATCAAACAAATGAGACAAAAAAATTAGATGTGCTAATTTTTTTATTGAGGAAAATGATCCAATATCACATATCTGTGAGTGACAAAAGTATGTGAACCTTTGCTTTCAGTATCTGGCATGACTCCCTTGTGCAGCAATAATTTCTAAACATTTCCGGTAATTTTTGATTAGTCCCGCACATCAGCTTGGAGAAATTTTACCCCATTCCTCCGTACATAACCGCTTCAACTCTGTTATGTTGGTGGGTTTCCACCCATGAACTGCTCGTTTCAGGTCCTTCTGCAACATTTCGATTGGATTAAGTTCAGGGCTTTGACTTGGCCATTCCAGAACTTTAAATTTATTCTCCTTTACGCATTCTTTGGTCAAATGACTTGTGTGCTTTGGGTCATTGCTGCATGACCACTTTTTCTTGAGATGCAGCTCATGGACAGATGTCCTGACATTTTCCTTTAGAATATTCTGGTATAATTCAGAATTTATTGTTCAGTGTCCTCCTGATGGTGGACTCATGAACATTAACATTAGCTAATGTGAGAGAGGCCTTCAGTTGCCTAGAGGTTACCTTGGGTTCCTTTGTGACCTTGCAAACTATTAGACTCCTTGCTCTTGGCATGATCCTTGTTGGGCGACCCCTCCTGGGGAGGGTAATAATGGTCTGGAATTTCCTCCATTTGTGCACAATCTGTCTGACTGTTGATTGGTGGAGTCTAAACTATTTAGAGATGGTTTTGTAACTTTTTCCAGCCTGATAAGCATCAACAACTCTTCTTCTGAGGTCCTCGGAAATCTCCTTTGTTCATGGCATGATACACTTCCACAAACGTGTTGTGAACATCAGACTTTGATAGATAACTGTTCTTTTAAAAAGACAGGTTGTCCACTCACACCTGATTGTCATCCAATAGATTTGAAAATACCTGACTCCAATTTCACTTTCAAAATATCTCCTAAAAAATTAGCATGTCTAATTTTTTGGTCTCATTTGTTTGATTGCGTTCTCTATCTACTTTTAGGACTTGTGTGAAAATCTGCGGTAGTTTTAGGCCAAATTTCAGCATAAATATAGAAAATTCCATTAGATTGTAATCTCTCATGAGCAGGGCACTGTACCCTCTTGTGGTTCTCCATATACTTCTTATTCCCCATTAGGTCAACTAACACTTGGTTGCTTATGCTCTGCTGCTTATGTAGGTGTTATGGTCGCTAATGTAGCAATGTATATTATCCATGTTCTTATCCTGCATTGTATGTACTGTAAGTCACTTGTCACCTATTTGTTTATGTACTTTGTAAGGCGCTGCGGAACACTTGTGGCGCCATATAAATAAATGATGATAATAATCTACTCCTCACTCACCACTTGGGCACCTAAAACTTGGTTGCTTAAGTCCTGTTGCTTATTTGAGTATTATGATTGCTAATGCAGCAAAGTATATAATCCTTGTCCTGCATTGTACTGTAAGTCACTGGTTTCCTGTTCAATTATTTATGTACTTTGTAAAGGCCCCTATACATCAGCAATTGTGCAATTTGCAATCGATTGTGTATAAAAATCTTTCCCCTTTTTCAATCGATTGCAGATTTGCCACAATTGATTATAAAAGGAAAAGATTTTTATATCGATTGCAGAATTGCCACAATCGATTGAAAAAGGGAAAAATATTTATACACAATCGATTGCAAATTGCACAATTGCTGCAATCAATTGCTGATGTATGGGGGGCCTTAAGGCGCTCCTTTTAATGCAAGATGACCTAATTAATCCCCATTATGTGGTTATTAGTATTAAATGGGACAGCTGTGTTGATTGCTTTGCTTCAGCTTCATTCTTAACCACTTGCCTGGAATGGACGTAATTTTCTGTCCACACCAGGCAGTTCTTTATCTATACTGGGCGTTTAATTTAGTCCAGGCAGATAAACATGAGGGCGGCTGCAGGAAGAGAATCTTTCCGCAGCTGCTGCTCTCGGTCTCTCTGCTAGCCAGGACCCTTTCCCCCTCTGTCTGCTGTGCTGCCGATCACTGCTGATCGGCCAGCAAAGCAGGACCCCCCTACCCAGCGCCTGCAGAACTGAGCAGCCACTGGGGAAAAGTAAGTTAACCTCCCCCCTCACGCCCCTGACATACCTGGTTCCTGTATCTGGTCTCAAATTGATGGTCGCGATGTTTCCGATGTTCAGTTATTTTAAAAAACTTTTTTTTTTTTTTAAACAAATCTTAAAAAAAAAAAAAAACTATTTTTTTTTATGAAACCATTTTGGATAAGTTAAAATGGATGTTCCTCACCTAATTCACTCCTAAAAAAATTTTTTGAGGGGTTTTTGGAAAATAAAAAAATAGTCAGTTAAGTTGTTAAGGCTCATTCACACTAGACCAGTGGTTCTCAAACTCGGTCCTCAGGACCCCACACAGGCCACGTTTTCCAGGTCACCTAGCAGGAGCACAGGTGTATTCTGTACTCACAAACACATTTTAAGAGATCCACAGGTGGAGCTAATTATTTTACTTATGATTCTGCGAGACCTGCAACACATGCACTGTTTGGGGTCCTGAGGACCAAGTTTGAGAACCTGTGCACGAGACCATGGGTTCTCAAACTCGGTCCTCAGGGCCCCAAACAGTGCATGTTTTCCAGATCTCCTGACAGAATTACAAGTAAAATAATTAGTTCCACCTGTGGATATTTCGAAAATGTGTATGTGGTATGTGTCGGTGAGTAATGAGTACACATGTGCACCTGCTGGGTGACCTGCAAAACATGAAGTGTGTGGAGTCCTAAGGACCGAGTTTTAGAACCACTGCTCTAGACTGTGTGTGATGAGCGATATTGGACGCGGAGGGGGTGCCAACATTGGTAAGTGTATACACACTGTCGGCCACGATGAACGACGGCGAGGGGAGCGGGGCCATTTTGATATAACGATATCCCCAGATTGAGCTGTGTGTTCAGTCAATGGGGGATATCGTTATCATCCCACAGCAGCGTGCTTCGTCGATTGTTCAGTGCATACACACTGGACGATATGAACGATACATCGTTGAGCGATATCGTTATCGTTCACTTTTATCGTCCAGTCTGTATGGCCCTTTAAACTTCAATATAACAAAGGAATTAAAATTTTAATATTCTGCTTATTTTTCTATAGAAATCAGCTGGGGGAGCTCTATAAATGAACTCTGCATTTGACAATATTTACTACTTCCCTATAAGTAAAGAGACTATGGTGGGAAAGCTATTTGTTAGTCCCAAAATACCAATTGTCTGAATACATTTCCTTCCATTAAATTCTCTCCATTGGAAGTTGCTTTCTTGGCACAGTAAATCTGTGGCTTTCTGAAATATTTAAACTGTTGCAGAGCAATGTTGCTCCGTCACTAACATGACACAAGTTTGGTTTGTTTGCAATTTGTAGATGCCTTTCTTATCGTGCGCCGATCAGCCATAGCATTAAACCACCTGCCTAACATTGTGTAGCAGGGCCGGACTGGGACTAAAAATAGGCTCTGGCATTTAAAACACACAGGCCCACCTAACGTCAGCACCTGGCTGCTGGCATATACTCCTCCCCTTACTGTGACTCCTCCCACTTCTTAGTCTGTGCTCTTACAAATATAATTATTAGAAGAACATATAAAAGTATATGGTTGGTTCTGTTAGGTAAAGCTGGCACTTCATTGGCGCAGGTCACACACTTAAAGAAAAGGGAAGACATTTTTCTAAATGACCAAGACCCAGCTTAGCAGTTGTACAGGATTAGATAGTGTTCACTGTAGGAATTTTTTAGGGCATGGGGTGCTGAACAAAAAGGAGGATACTTCTGTGCACACCAAAGCAAAGCCATAACTATATATTTTGGTGCCCTGTGTACATAAAGAGAATTGGTTTCGTCAGTCACAACCAAACGAGGGAGAATGTGCACCGAAAAAAGGCAGATGTGGTCTTGCTGGGAAGGGGCGTGACCACACAATAGTACCAACAATTCAAATTATGCTACACAGCAATGCCCCTTCATCACATTACACCGCACAGTAGTGTCCCTTGGTCACATTACACCGCACAGTAGGGCCCATTCACTTTATGCCAAAGAGCCCATTTATGCCAAAGAATCCAATCATGTGATGCCACATCTAACAGTATAACTCATTATAAAAATTATGGCACACAGTAGTGCCCCTTAGCTATAACACATTATGCCATGCAGCAGTTGTGCCCTTTATACATGCCCCTTATAACACTTTATGCCACACAGCTCTCCCCCTGAACCATATCCCTCATACAGTTCTCCTCGACACAGTACTCCCCCTGATGCAGGTCTCCCCTGAACCATATCCCTCACACAGCTCTCCCCTTGACACAGCACTCCGACTGACGCAGGTCTCCCTGACACAGCTCTCCCCTGAACCATATCCTCACACAGCTTTCTCCGTGACACAGCACTGAGGGCCACAAACACGTTCGTAGCAGTTACTTTAAATCCTGTAAGTTGCGAGGTGAAGGCCTGCATGGCTCAGACTTGTTTTTTCCAGCACATCCCACAGATCCTCGATCGGATTGACACCGTTAGAATTTCGAGTGCAAGTCAACACCTTGATCTCTTTGCCATGTCCCTCAAACCATTCCTGAACAATGTTTGTAGTGTGGCATGGCGCATTAGCAGGATATTGCCCAGAGCATCAAACCGCCTCCGCATGCTTACCGCCTTCCCATAGTGCACCCTAGTACCATTTCTTCTTCAAGTAAACAATGCACACACAGTCAGCCATCCACATGATGTAAAAGAAAATGTGATTCGTCAGACCAGGCCACCTTCTTCCATTGCTCCATGGTCCAGTTGTGGTACTCACGTGCCCATTGTAGGCGCTTTTGGTTTTGGATAGGGGTCAGCATGTGCACTGTGACTGGTTACACAGACCCATACGCAGCAAACTGCGATGCACTGTGTGTTCTGACACCTTTCTGTCTTAGCCAGCATTAGGACCAGATGGGCTAGCCCTCACTCTACAGGTGCATCAATGAGCGAGTGAGTGCCCATGACCCTGTCAACCGTTCACCGGTTGTCCTTCCTTGGACCACTTAGGCATTAACTTCTGCATACCGGGAGCACCACATAAGGCATGCTGTTTGGAGATGCTCTGACCCAGTCTTCTAACCATCACAATTTGGCCCTTGTCAAAGTCTCTCAGATCCTTATGTTTGTCCATTTTTCCTGCTTC
The DNA here is from genome assembly GCA_031769625.1 of Taudactylus pleione. Classification (NCBI taxonomy): domain Eukaryota; kingdom Metazoa; phylum Chordata; class Amphibia; order Anura; family Myobatrachidae; genus Taudactylus; species Taudactylus pleione. Next base: position 13,450,531 of record JAUIMM010000064.1, on the reverse strand, counting down.
CAGCACTTCAACTTCACTGGCTGCCTAATATATCCCACCCCTTTACAGTTGCCAATGTAAAGAAATATTCAATCTCATTCATTATACCTGTCAGTCCTTTTATTATGTGTGTACTTGTGTGTATATAAAACAGAACGAAAATGCATCTGGAGTTGGTAAATATCCTTTGTTGCAAGTGTCTTTATTTCTGCAATGAGTTGAAGAAAATGTATGTGTCTGCCACTCAGTGAATGGCTGATCAGGAGGGCACCTGCATTTATATCTATTGGGTTTGGCATCGAGGAATGCTGCCTGGTTTTATATATATATATATATATATATATATATGTATATATATATATAATATATATATATATGTGTGTGTGTGTATAAGTGTCTTGCAAAAGTATTCACCCCCCTTGGCTTTTTACCTTTTTTGTTACATTACAACCTGTAATTCATTCATTTTTTTTATGTGTTGGAACTGCACAGAATAGTCTAATTTGGTGAAGTGAAATGAGAAAAATATATATAAAAAAGAATGTCTGCAACCAATTACCTTCAGAAGTCACATAATTAGTGAAATGAAGTCCACCTGTGTGAAATCTAAGTATCACATGATCTGTCAGTATAAACACACCTTTTCTGAAAGGCCCCAGAGGCTGCAACACCACTAAGCAAGAGGCATCACACCATGAAGACCAAGGAGCTCTCCAAACAAGTCAGGGACAAGGTTTTTGAGAAGTAGAAATATGGGTTGGGTTATAGAAAAAATATCCAAATCTTTGATGATCCCCTGGGGGAGCACCATCAAATCCATCATCATCAAATAGAAAGAACATGGTACCACAACAAACCTGCCAAGAGAGGGCTGTCCACGAAAACTCACAGACCGGGCAAGGAGGGCATTAACCAGAGAGGCAGCACAGAGACCAAAGGTAACCCTGAAGGAACTGCAGAGTTCCACAGCAGAGACTGGTGTATCTGTGCATGTGACCACAATAAGCCGTACACTCCAAAGAGCTGGGCTTTATGGAAGAGTGGCCAGAAAAAAAACATTACTTAGTGATAAAAGAAAGAAGACACAATTTGAGTTTGCCAAAAGGCATGTGGGCGACTCCCCAAATGTATGGAGGAAGGTGCTCTGGTCAGATTATACTAAAATTTTACTTTTCGGCCACCAAGGAAAACACTGTCTGGCGCAAACCCAACACATCCCATCACCCCAAGAACACCATCCCCACAGTGAAACATGGTGGTGGCAGCATCATGCTGTGGGGATGTTTTTCAGCAGCAGGGACTGGGAAACTGATTCAAGTCGAGGGAAAGATGGATGGTGCTAAATACAGGGATATTCTTGAGCAAAACCTGTTTGTCTGTCTGTGATTTGAGACTGGGACGGAGGTTCACCTTCCAGCAGGACAATGACCCGAAGTATACTGCTAAAGCAACACTCGAGTGGTTTAAGGGGAAGCATTTTAATGTGTTGGAATGGCCTAGTCAACGCCCAGATCTCAATCCAATTGAGAATCTGTGATCAGACTTGAATATTGCTGTTCACAAGCGGAAACCATCCAACATGAAGGAGCTGGAGCAGTTTTACCTTGAGGAATGGGCAGAAATCCCAGGGGCAAGATGTGGCAAGCTCAGAGACTTATCCAAAGTGACTTCCAGCTGTAATTGCCGCAAAAGGTGGCTCCACAAAGTACTGACTTGAGGGGGGGTTTCTGTTATGGTGTCCTAAATGTTGTTTGATTCACAATATAAAAAAAAACACAACTTCACAGTTGTAGGCATGTTCTGTGAATGAAATGATGCACACCTTCAAACAATCCATTTTAATTCCAGGTTGTGAGGCAACAAAACATGAAAAATGCAAAGGGGGTGAATACTTTATCAAGGCACTGTGTGTGTGTGTATATATGTGTGTGTGTGTTATATATATATATATATATATATATATATATGTATATGTGTATGTATGGGACTGAGCACACATACTCTTCACTGGATTGGGTACATCTGAGGAATATAATTTCAAAACCATTGTCTCAGGAAAGCATGACACACTCATTGGAGATTAAGTATATCCAAAAGGAGTGGCTTATTTAAACCAACGGTGGTCAGATAAAGAATTGAAATATCTATTAGGAATATCTGATCGGATATTAAATGCCTCTGAAGAAGTCGATATTTGACGAAACGTGTTGGCTGATAATGGAAAAGTGACCGAAAGTGGGCTAGCCTGCTGTTAAAGAGCTCATACTCCTGAAGGGGATGGACATCAAGTTATTAACATCTAGCCCATTTAGACCACTCTGCATGTGCTATGTAAGATTTTTTTACTTTTTTAACTTTTTATAATAAATGATTATGAATCAAGTATACAGAAACTGATGACTGCATTTTTGGGTGAACTCCGGTGTGAGGGTGTCATTGTAGAAACAATAAAAAGAACCTTATCCTCCAACTTCAACAACTGAGAGAACACTGAAAGACTTAACAGGACAACCAAGCCATTATTAAACTATTACAAACAAACTGTGTTGGCACAACCCCCAATCCATAAAATGTTTTGGTGCTGACCTGGGAAAGGACTTAACTTGGGGTAGCATCCTATACTAAAGAGTTGTATTGAATTTTACAGAATATTTTTAGTACAATATAGCTACTATTTTTAGCGCATTGTAGGTATTCTGCTATTGTGTTAATTTTATATATATATATATCTATCCTCATTAATGTTGTTGAAAAGTAGTGTGGTTATATATGAATAATATATAATCTTGGTAATGGTGGGCATACTCTGCCCGATGTGGCCGACAGTTTACCGGGAAATATCGCATCAGACGGGCATGCTGGACAATCCGGCATGCCCGACTGAGCAATATTTTACCCTCAGTCGCCCCCCCACACGCTACAATTATTGGGGCGATCCGCCGATATCAGGAGGATTGCCCCAATAATTGTAGCGTGTATGGCCAGCATAAGTAGGTATACATATAATCAACAGTGGAATGGCAACATTGATTATGTTTACATTAAAATTTTGGCACCTTCGTAATGTTTACTTTGACAGAATATCAACATTGTTATGGAGCATACACACGGTCAGACTTGTCAGATTTGTCAGATGAACGATTGAACGATTTGACCAAAGTTTTGAACGATTGAACGATTTTTGACTGCATCGTCCAAGTTTGACTTCAAACACATCAGATGTCAGATATCGTTATCTGACAAACTGGAACGCGCATTGTAGATCGTCCATCGTTCAGGCATGTCAGATATGTCAGATTTTCCTTTTTAAATCATTATCGTTCATATCTGAAGGAAAAATCTGACCGTGTGTATGCACCATTATGTTGACCGTTCCATTAGGGTTAAGGTGCGTACACACTAGGCGATCAGGAAAGACAGTATGATTACGACATTGTAATTGTACCATCGTTCCTGATCCCCTGCAGTGCCTACACTGAGCGATCAGTCGTTCAGTGCAAGCACACTCCATCATTCCTGAACATGGCCAATCTGTTGTTATCGGCAGATTGGCCTGCATGTTCAGGCGATGGACAATGTCGGAAACGACCAGCGGGCGCGCGCTTCGCTGGTCATTTCCTACGTTTTAGTGCACGATTTGTGCACGATTACTGAGCGACTGCACGATTACGATGTCGTAATCGTGCAGTCGCTCAGTAATATCGCCAGTGTGTACGCACCATATGTGTTGGGGACAGAATGGGGGAAAAAGCATGTAAATATTTTAACTGTCGACATTACCTCGGTGTCAACATGCTGAATGTTGACAGCATGAATGTCGACATGTTTACATTACGACCATGTTGATATTCTTATGACCTATATACAGAACACGCTAAATATATACACATAGAATTGTTGCTATAGAGATAGATTTTAAAAGCAGGTAAACGCTTATAATTGTTTTTTTCTTTTACAATTAAAATACCTAATAATTAAATTCTAGCTTTTTATAACTTTTTTTAATCATTCTGATACATCCCCGCTGCTGGCAGTGCGCGCACACATGTCCTGACATATTTAGAGTCCGTTATCTAATCAGTTATTTAAACTCTATAAATCTATCAATGTATTACCGTTTGTTATTTTTTTGTCTTTATTTTTGTTGTTTATTTAGCATCATCATATAATGCAACAATTAATATAATTAATATATTAAATATAATAATTTATTATAATAATAATCATTCACATCAGTCCCTGCCCTTTTAGAGCTTCTCTATATAATGAGCTAGAAAGACTGTCATTTATGTACGTCCAGAGTTTTGGACCTAAATTTAGCAGGGTGGTGTCGTTTGACCAGGATTAGGTTTCTGCCTAGGTTTGAACTTCGTCGGGGCCACCCTGTCACACAATCCCTACAACTGGGGACACTATTGCATTACACAGGTTACAGGGCTGGCTCCAGTGGAAATGGATGTGAACAAGAGGGACCAAACTTGAGCACTAGTGCACCAACGTCACTTATTTCAAGAATGAAATGTGAAGGTGTATTTACTCTGTAAGCAACAATTGAGAAAGCCCCTATGTGGTGAAACGTATGTTTGGCAGCCTTGGCAACCACTGCATACATAGAAGCAGACAGGTACCCCTTTTCCTTTCAGTGGGTGCTTTGTGTGCTTTGGGTGGGTGCTTTGTGTCCTCACTCCCCCCTCCCCCCCGAGTGCATTGTGCTACAAATCTTTGCCACAGTCAGCCTGGGGACACGGGGATAGGCACAGTGCACCTAATCTTTATCTGCTTTCTGAATTCAGGGTTTTCGCCTTGGTGCCGCTCACCCCGATTTCACTGTGCATATTGTTACATACTCTGGGCAGCAGCACCCTAACCGATTTAACCCTTTCTTCATTTATTATTTATTTCTAAAATCTTATTTCTGGCATTCTCATTGTACTTTGATACCACCATACACCTGTATCTGCAATACTTTGTATCAGACACACTGTGTAAATGTCAGTCCAAAAGCAATGTCATTTACTTTCTTCACTACCCTGACACAATCATAGCAGGCCCGCTCACGTGTCATTCACTGCAGGTGCAAATGACATGCAGCAGCCACCTTTGGTCTTGTGACTACTAAGGGTATCTCTGCACTCTTTTTCTGATGAGTACAAAAATTATTCTGATCATACAGATCGCTCTTTTTAAATATTCACATTTCAGGAGCTGAATTTTTATGCAAAATTGATTATTATATTGTTTGATGTATAATTTTTTTTGTTCCATATCGACCTAGTGTGTATTTAGATTAGTTATATCTGCGTTATTAGATCTGACAGTGGGGGTTGCCGCTAACTTTTTTTTTTTTTTTTTTTTTTACTGTACATATATGTTTATCATTACCATTTAATTCTTTGCTTGGGGACAGCTTTCATTACTATATTCCCTACATTATATATATATTTTATATGTTTGCCTATGTTTCCAAACATTGTGAATATTAGTGGTTCTTTCATATGGAACATGGTGGTAATTTACTTAGTTTTCTCTATTCCTAAATACCATTTTTTGGTAGATTTGCCCTGGGTTCAATTATAAAGTGCATTATTCTAGCATTTCAGACCCAGAGTAGTGACCATTGGAGATCTTCATATTTAAACGTCACACTGATTAAATTTTGTTATTAAATTGTTTTTTGTCTTACATGTGAGAACATATATTTTATCTGCATTATAATAAAAGTTGTGTTTTAAATTCTACTCATCATTTATGGTTGGTGGATTAATGCCCCAAAAAAGAGAGTATTGGGACCTATACATTAGCAGACTTTCTGCATGATGCGACCAAAACCAGGAAGTTTCGGTCGGAACGTACAGAAAGTCTGCAAGTGGATAGCCGACAAGGACCAGCAATGCGCGTGCACGCTGGGTCCTTGCCGACCCCGACTATCTCTCCAACATGCTGGTCAGCCTGACAACAGTCGTCAGGTTCGGCATGTTAGGAGATAGGAAGCCGGCCGTGCAGCAGCGGCAGCACTGAAAAGACGTTCAGTTAACGTCTTTCAGTGCCGCTCAGCACCCGGCGACTTGAAGGTCTGAACGCTAGTCGTTCAGACCTTCAAGTCTATAAATGGATAGGCCCCTTATCTTTTCTCTTGTGACCGTCCAGTGGAAATTGTCAGTCTGACAAAAACCTCTGTGAAAGCTACAAAAGTATCTTTTTAACCTAATGCCACCCATCCACTAGAAGACAGACAAAAGGCTGCACGATTACGACATTGTAATCGTGCAGTTGTTTGTCAGTCTGTGATGTGCCTGCACTGAACGAGCAGTCGTTCAGTGTAGACACATCAGTCATCTGCAAACATGATGAACCTGACGTTATCGTCAGGTTGTCCAGCATGTTTAGACATCTATCATCGGGCAAACGACCAGCAGGCACTCGCATCGCTGGTTGTTTTAGACATTTTTCTTAACGATTTGTAAGCCGTTTGCGAACGATTAATGAATGATATTGTTCAATCGCTCAATTAAATCGCCTTGTGGATGGGTACCTAAAGTCTGAGCAAGTGCCAAACTTTGACTCATGCAAGTTCAGATTAAATCTAGAGTTAAGTCCTTATTAAAGTGACCATATAGTCATGCCCTTGTATGTGTTTGCATGCAAGGGCATGACTAAAACTTTGTGGGCCACATAGCAAGATCTTAAAAGGGCCCTGCCAGAGGTTAAAAAACAAAACAACAAAACCTAAATTTGCCCCCACACAGAGCCCATTCATGTTATGCTGCACATACACATTATGCCATGCAGTAATGTCCCTTACACTACACACAGTAATGCCCCATACACGTTATGCCACACAGTAATGCTCCTTATAACATTATGCCCCCCTCACCTCTCAATGTCCCTCCAGCAGCCACTTGCCTCCCCTGGTGTGCCATCAGCAGCCAGCAGGTGTGTATTTTGAGTCGGGCCACCAGCTAATCACAGCTGGCACACTGGCATACCTGGACAGTCCACTTAGGAGTAATTTGAAACTGGCGCCGGTCGTGAGCCATTCGGACCGGCAGCCAAACGGGCCGCCACTGCTGATTGACTGCCAGTTCGCAAGCTCTAATTGCCTTGCAACCGGCGGTGCTGTCTCTCCATATCTACCTGTAATCAGCTGGCGGGCCTGCACCAAATCAACAGAGCTGCCACCGGATCCCCCTAGGCAGCCCTGACTGGACCGGCCCACCTTGTGTGCGTGACTGGGTGCAGGGGGGGCGGCAGACCACAGAGGCAGCTCGGGCACCATAGCAGCCGCACCCCTTGCAACCACGGTAGTTACACCACTGTTTGCATGCATATTAGCAAACAGTGGAGTCCTTTTCAGGATCAATGGAATGGGGCTATAGGTGAGGACAATGTAAACAAATAAAGGCTGCAGTTGTACTTCAGGGTCCAGTCTTCAACTCAGACAACGCCGGGTATCCCAGCTAGTGTGTAATATACCAGACAGCATTGAAAGTATTTAAAGTGCCATGCCCCTTTTCTCTTTCATCCACTAGGGGACACTGGAGGTGCTTACGCTGGGGTATAGAGGCGTGGATAGCTGGAGCCGGCACTTTAAATAATTTAGAAGTGTGAAGCTCCTCCCCCTCTATGCCCCACCAGCCCTCAGTTTAGAAAATGTGCCCTTGGAGCTGGTCACAACCTGCTGTGCTCTAGCAAGTCAAAGACTTTATTTCTTTTATTTAACATATATTTATTTATTTTTGTTTTATTATTTTCTACATCTTTTACATTTTATTTTCTGAGTACCCTTCCCCACCTCTCTAAAGGTGGGGTCCGGGTTACTGGCACCCTGTTAACTCCATGGGTTACAGGAAGGAGTGTGCAGTGCTTCACTAAAAGCATCTGACAGCTCCTTACTGCCGCACACAGCACACACACACACTGAAGAAGAAGACTGTGAGTGCTGTTCACGAGGAGTCGTCCGGAGGGGAGCGCAGTGAGTATAAATCATCATCTGCGCATCCCCAGTCCCCTGTCCTGTGGCCAGCGCTGGCTTGTTAGAGCGCGATAGCGCTGTTTAGTATATACAACTCTCTCCCCTGTCCCCGCTGATGAGCGCGGCTAGCGGCTCCTACTCAGCGGGGCTTGCACAGAGGGGAGAGGATCCTGCAGGCGGGGGCAGCCATTTTCTAGCCCTTAGGGCATAGAGAAAGGGGGCGGAGCCTAACAGCGCGGGCTCACTGTCCTAATAGAGCGGCTCCCTGTCTAGAGAACGCGGCAGGGGCTGCCATGTTTAACTCATAAAAGAACTGCATCTCTCCACTACAGACTGTATGCAGTGATTACAGAAGGCTGATTCTCCTGGCTACATCCCTGGCAAAGAGGTTGTGAGTAACTGGGGTATTTGGCAGGGAATCTAATTGTGGGAAAGAGTGGGGAGTGCCTCTTCCTCTGTGTCCCATACCAGCCTTCTGTTCTATTTCTCTTTTCATTGCTGTACTCTGTGTCTGGGTGACTGTTGTGTATCCATGTCAAACAGAACAAAAGCGGCTCAAAAGATGTTTGTCTGTTCTAAGTGTAACAACAAACTATCCAAGCCGCATGCTGCTGGGTCCACTTTATGTGAGGCTTGTATAGCAATAGATCCGCCTATGGCTATTACGGCCGCACCTGCTCCCCCATGGACCGCTGACATGGTAGGAGTTATGACGGATTTAACGTCTGAGTTAGCTGAGGCACGTAGGTCTCAACCTCCCTGGGTGGAAGGGCTAACCAAGTCTCTAGACACCCTTGTACAGGTGATGGGTACAGTGGTGCCTGCACCCTCCACCTCCTACCAAAGACCGACACAAAAGCGTACTCTGGCGACTGTTCTCCAATCAGAAGAGTCGGACGAAGAATTCCTTGCTACGGAGGAAACAGAAGAAGGGGAATTGGAAGAAGCGTTACAGGACGCTTCTCCTCAAGAATTAGAGTCCACCTCTCCAGGGGTGGAATCTCTAATTTTGGCGGTCAGAAAAGTTCTGAATCTACCTGAGGATGTACTACCTGCATCCCAGGAGTGTGAATTATTTCATGAATGACCAAAGAGCTCTACGGTTTTTCCGTTCTCACAGCAGCTTCAACAGCAGCTCTCAGTGGCCTGGAAGCAACCGGATAAACGGTTCCAAATTCCGCGCCGGTTTACGTCTAGTTATCCCTTTCCATCAGCCATGATGGAAAAGTGGGAAACACCCCCTCCAGTCGATGCGTCAGTCTCACGTCTCTCTAAGAAAACAGCACTCCCAGTACCGGGAGCCACGGTACTAAAAGATCCTTCGGATCGTAAGTTAGAGACAACGCTAAAATCAATTTATACTGCAGCGGGGGCTCAACTTAGACCCACCCTTGTTACCGCTTGGGTTAACAAGGCAGTGGTCGGCTGGGCTGACCAGTTGATTACCGGTTTGGACTCTGGTACATCAAGAGCAGAGTTACGTCTACTAGCAGAACACATCCGTGAGTCTGCAGTTTTCCTGGGAGAAGCTTCGAAAGATATTAGTCAGATTAGTTTTCGCATATCTGCTTCTGCTATTTCAGCCCGTAGAGCCCTGTGGTTGCGCGCTTGGCAAGCAGATGCAGAATCCAAGCGTGTGGTGGAGGGTTTACCTTTCACAGGCGATATGCTGTTTGGCCCGGAACTGGACAAATGGATATCCCAGGCCACGGGGGGTAAGTCTTCCTTCCTTCCGTCGGTTGCTCCAGCTCCCAGGAGATCTTATAATGGACCTTCCTTTCAGTCCTTTCGTTCGCCACATTCCTTTCGTGGTAGAGCCAGAGGTGCTCCCACGCAACATAGAGGTGGCAGAGGTAGAGGTCGTCCACATCCTGTTGCACGTAGACCAGAGCCTAAACCAGCGGAAAAGCAGGTGGCATGACGGTCTTCCGTCCCACCTGGGACCTCCTGCAGTAGGAGCCCGCCTGAAAGATTTTCAACAGGTTTGGAACCAGACCTCTACAGAACCGTGGATCCGCAGACTAATTTCCCCGGGGTACCGAATAGACTTCGAAGTCCCCCCTCCACCTCGGTTCTTCACCACAAGTCTGCCAACGCCTGCAAGCAAGGCCAAGGTTTTACAGGAGGCTATCCAGTCTCTAGTAGTATCATCTGTACTAGTTCCGGTCCCGGAACATCAGAGAGGTTTGGGGTTTTACTCGAACCTGTTTGTAGTACCAAAACCAGATGGCTCGGTCAGGCCTATCTTAAACCTCAGGTCTTTGAACCTGTATCTGAAGATTTATCGCTTCAAAATGGAGTCTCTGCAGTCAGTCATAGCGAGCTTGGAACCAGGGGAGTTCCTATTATCCATGGATATCAAGGATGCCTATCTCCATGTCCCCATTTGGGAACCTCACCAGGCTTTTCTGCGTTTCGCCATATTGAAGGATCATTATCAGTTTCGGGCATTGCCGTTCGGGTTATCCTCGGCTCCCCGCGTCTTTACCAAACTCATGTCAGTAATGATCGCTCTCTTTCGGTCAGCAGGAGTGAACATAATCCCTTATTTGGACGACCTGTTAATCAAGGCTCCATCGGTATCTCTTCTATCAAATCAGGCCTTACTGACATATCAGACCCTAATCCAACACGGTTGGATAATCAACTTCAAAAAATCACATCTCACTCCGTCCCAGAAACAGGTTTTTCTTCCATTAGACAAGGCCCGGGCTATCCGGTTGTTAGTTCAGCTGGTCCTCAGAACAAGGAAGGTGTCCCTGCTTCTTTGTCTGCGCCTCTTGGGGAAGATGGTAGCAGCTTTCGAGGCGCTACAGTTCGGTCGATTCCACTCCAGGGAGTTTCAGCTGGAACTGCTATCACAGGGGTCAGGGTCTCATCTGCTTCTTCATCGACAGATCCGTCTGAGCCCCGGTACCAGAGTGGCCCTTCTTTGGTGGACGCAATCCACCAATCTGTTAGCAGGCAGAAGATTCGGAGTGTGGGACTGGATCATTATAACAACAGATGCCAGCCTTCGAGGTTGGGGAGCTGTAGTCCTCGATCATCACTTTCAGGGTCGATGGTCCCATCGAGAACAGAAGTGGCCGATAAATGTGTTGGAACTCAGAGCGATTTACAATGCTCTGATAGAGGCAACAGACTTGCTAAAGGCTCGTCCGGTAAGAGTTCAGTCCGACAACGCGACGGCCGTCGCTTACATCAACCGCCAAGGAGGGACTCGGAGTCGCATGGCTATGCGGGAAGTAACTCAGATCCTTCGGTGGGCCGAAAGACAGTCAGTAATCCTGTCGGCAGTATTCATACCGGGTGTGGACAACTGGGAAGCGGATTACCTGAGTCGACAGGATATACATCCCGGGGAATGGATGCTTCATCCAGAGGTGTTCAACGCGCTGATACGTCGATGGGGATGTCCTCAGGTGGACCTCATGGCGTCGCGATTGAATCGTCAGCTCTTCTACCTTGGATGTGGTTAGGGCTCTCCGCATCTATGTTGCCAGGACGGCGTCTCTCCGTAAATCTGAGTCGCTTTTTGTCCTCTAAGATGCTGTTCGGAGGGGTTGGCCGGCATCTAAGCAGACTTTGGCACGTTGGATCCGGCTGACTATTCATCAGGCTTATAATAGTGCTGACCGTCGTCCTCCTTCCTCCATTTCGGCTCATTCCACACGTTCTGTGGGTGCGTCATGGGCGGCCGGTAGAGGAGCCTCCACGTCACAGTTGTGCCGTGCGGCTACTTGGTCTTCAGTTCACACGTTTGTCAAGTTTTACAAGTTTGATACGTTTGCTACTTCGGCATCCCGTTTTGGCCGCCTTGTCCTGCAGGCGCCGCAGAGCGCTCCCGCCCGTGGGGAAAACTTTGGGACGTCCCCAGCGTAAGCACCTCCAGTGTCCCCTAGTGGATGAAAGAGAAAATGGGATTTTGGTACCTACCGGTAAATCCTTTTCTCTGATTCCACAGGGGACACTGGACGCCCACCTCAGCGCTCTTCGCCTGCCTGTTCGGTTTGTTCCGTATGTTTTGATTATTGTGTGTTCTTCTCTCCCTTTCACTCCGTTTGTTCTCCATCTCCTCTCGGTCTTCATTTTCTAAACTGAGGGCTGGTGGGGCATATAGGGGGAGGAGCTTCACACTTCTAAATTATTTACATCCTCAGGTAGATTCAGAACTTTTCTGACCGCCAAAATTAGAGATTCCACCCCTGGAGAGGTGGACTCTAATTCTTGAGGAGAAGCGTCCTGTAACGCTTCTTCCAATTCCCCTTCTTCTGTTTCCTCCGTAGCAAGGAATTCTTCGTCCGACTCTTCTGATTGGAGAACAGTCGCCAGAGTACGCTTTTGTGTCGGTCTTTGGTAGGAGGTGGAGGGTGCAGGCACCACTGTACCCATCACCTGTACAAGGGTGTCTAGAGACTTGGTTAGCCCTTCCACCCAGGGAGGTTGAGACCTACGTGCCTCAGCTAACTCAGACGTTAAATCCGTCATAACTCCTACCATGTCAGCGGTCCATGGGGGAGCAGGTGCGGCCGTAATAGCCATAGGCGGATCTATTGCTATACAAGCCTCACATAAAGTGGACCCAGCAGCATGCGGCTTGGATAGTTTGTTGTTACACTTAGAACAGACAAACATCTTTTGAGCCGCTTTTGTTCTGTTTGACATGGATACACAACAGTCACCCAGACACAGAGTACAGCAATGAAAAGAGAAATAGAACAGAAGGCTGGTATGGGACACAGAGGAAGAGGCACTCCCCACTCTTTCCCACAATTAGATTCCCTGCCAAATACCCCAGTTACTCACAACCTCTTTGCCAGGGATGTAGCCAGGAGAATCAGCCTTCTGTAATCACTGCATACAGTCTGTAGTGGAGAGATGCAGTTCTTTTATGAGTTAAACATGGCAGCCCCTGCCGCGTTCTCTAGACAGGGAGCCGCTCTATTAGGACAGTGAGCCCGCGCTGTTAGGCTCCGCCCCCTTTCTCTATGCCCTAAGGGCTAGAAAATGGCTGCCCCCGCCTGCAGGATCCTCTCCCCTCTGTGCAAGCCCCGCTGAGTAGGAGCCGCTAGCCGCGCTCATCAGCGGGGACAGGGGAGAGAGTTGTATATACTAAACAGCGCTATCGCGCTCTAACAAGCCAGCGCTGGCCACAGGACAGGGGACTGGGGATGCGCAGATGATGATTTATACTCACTGCGCTCCCCTCCGGACGACTCCTCGTGAACAGCACTCACAGTCTTCTTCTTCAGTGTGTGTGTGTGCTGTGTGCGGCAGTAAGGAGCTGTCAGATGCTTTTAGTGAAGCACTGCACACTCCTTCCTGTAACCCATGGAGTTAACAGGGTGCCAGTAACCCGGACCCCACCTTTAGAGAGGTGGGGAAGGGTACTCAGAAAAAAAAATGTAAAAGATGTAGAAAATAATAAAACAAAAATAAATAAATATATGTTAAATAAAAGAAATAAAGTCTTTGACTTGCTAGAGCACAGCAGGTTGTGACCAGCTCCAAGGGCACATTTTCTAAACTGAGGGCTGGTGGGGCATAGAGGGGGAGGAGCTTCACACTTCTAAATTATTTAAAGTGCCGGCTCCAGCTATCCACGCCTCTATACCCCAGCGTAAGCACCTCCAGTGTCCCCTAGTGGATGAAAGAGAAAAGGGGCATGGCACTTTAAATACTTTCAATGCTGTCTGGTATATTACACACTTGCTGGGATACCCGGCGTTGTCTGAGTTGAAGACTGGACCCTGAAGTACAACTGCAGCCTTTATTTGTTTACATTGTCCTCACCTATAGCCCCATTCCATTGATCCTGAAAAGGACTCCACTGTTTGCTAATATGCATGCAAACAGTGGTGTAACTACCGTGGTTGCAAGGGGTGCGGCTGCTATGGTGCCCGAGCTGCCTCTGTGGTCTGCCGCCCCCCCTGCACCCAGTCACGCACACAAGGTGGGCCGGTCCAGTCAGGGCTGCCTAGGGGGATCCGGTGGCAGCTCTGTTGATTTGGTGCAGGCCCGCCAGCTGATTACAGGTAGATATGGAGAGACAGCACCGCCGGTTGCAAGGCAATTAGAGCTTGCGAACTGGCAGTCAATCAGCAGTGGCGGCCCGTTTGGCTGCCGGTCCGAATGGCTCACGACCGGCGCCAGTTTCAAATTACGCCTAAGTGGACTGTCCAGGTATGCCAGTGTGCCAGCTGTGATTAGCTGGTGGCCCGACTCAAAATACACACCTGCTGGCTGCTGATGGCACACCAGGGGAGGCAAGTGGCTGCTGGAGGGACATTGAGAGGTGAGGGGGGCATAATGTTATAAGGAGCATTACTGTGTGGCATAACGTGTATGGGGCATTACTGTGTGTAGTGTAAGGGACATTACTGCATGGCATAATGTGTATGTGCAGCATAACATGAATGGGCTCTGTGTGGGGGCAAATTTAGGTTTTGTTGTTTTGTTTTTTAACCTCTGGCAGGGCCCTTTTAAGATCTTGCTATGTGGCCCACAAAGTTTTAGTCATGCCCTTGCATGCAAACACATACAAGGGCATGACTATATGGTCACTTTAATAAGGACTTAACTCTAGATTTAATCTGAACTTGCATGAGTCAAAGTTTGGCACTTGCTCAGACTTTAGGTACCCATCCACAAGGCGATTTAATTGAGCGATTGAACAATATCATTCATTAATCGTTCGCAAACGGCTTACAAATCGATAAGAAAAATGTCTAAAACAACCAGCGATGCGAGTGCCTGCTGGTCGTTTGCCCGATGATAGATGTCTAAACATGCTGGACAACCTGACGATAACGTCAGGTTCATCATGTTTGCAGATGACTGATGTGTCTACACTGAACGACTGCTCGTTCAGTGCAGGCACATCACAGACTGACAAACAACTGCACGATTACAATGTCGTAATCGTGCAGCCTTTTGTCTGTCTTCTAGTGGATGGGTGGCATTAGGTTAAAAAGATACTTTTGTAGCTTTCACAGAGGTTTTTGTCAGACTGACAATTTCCACTGGACGGTCACAAGAGAAAAGATAAGGGGCCTATCCATTTATAGACTTGAAGGTCTGAACGACTAGCATTCAGACCTTCAAGTCGCCGGGTGCTGAGCGGCACTGAAAGACGTTAACTGAACGTCTTTTCAGTGCTGCCGCTGCTGCACGGCCGGCTTCCTATCTCCTAACATGCCGAACCTGACGACTGTTGTCAGGCTGACCAGCATGTTGGAGAGATAGTCGGGGTCGGCAAGGACCCAGCGTGCACGCGCATTGCTGGTCCTTGTCGGCTATCCACTTGCAGACTTTCTGTACGTTCCGACCGAAACTTCCTGGTTTTGGTCGCATCATGCAGAAAGTCTGCTAATGTATAGGTCCCAATACTCTCTTTTTTGGGGCATTAATCCACCAACCATAAATGATGAGTAGAATTTAAAACACAACTTTTATTATAATGCAGATAAAATATATGTTCTCACATGTAAGACAAAAAACAATTTAATAACAAAATTTAATCAGTGTGACGTTTAAATATGAAGATCTCCAATGGTCACTACTCTGGGTCTGAAATGCTAGAATAATGCACTTTATAATTGAACCCAGGGCAAATCTACCAAAAAATGGTATTTAGGAATAGAGAAAACTAAGTAAATTACCACCATGTTCCATATGAAAGAACCACTAATATTCACAATGTTTGGAAACATAGGCAAACATATAAAATATATATATAATGTAGGGAATATAGTAATGAAAGCTGTCCCCAAGCAAAGAATTAAATGGTAATGATAAACATATATGTACAGTAAAAAAAAAAAAAAAAAAAAAAGTTAGCGGCAACCCCCACTGTCAGATCTAATAACGCAGATATAACTAATCTAAATACACACTAGGTCGATATGGAACAAAAAAAATTATACATCAAACAATATAATAATCAATTTTGCATAAAAATTCAGCTCCTGAAATGTGAATATTTAAAAAGAGCGATCTGTATGATCAGAATAATTTTTGTACTCATCAGAAAAAGAGTGCAGAGATACCCTTAGTAGTCACAAGACCAAAGGTGGCTGCTGCATGTCATTTGCACCTGCAGTGAATGACACGTGAGCGGGCCTGCTATGATTGTGTCAGGGTAGTGAAGAAAGTAAATGACATTGCTTTTGGACTGACATTTACACAGTGTGTCTGATACAAAGTATTGCAGATACAGGTGTATGGTGGTATCAAAGTACAATGAGAATGCCAGAAATAAGATTTTAGAAATAAATAATAAATGAAGAAAGGGTTAAATCGGTTAGGGTGCTGCTGCCCAGAGTATGTAACAATATGCACAGTGAAATCGGGGTGAGCGGCACCAAGGCGAAAACCCTGAATTCAGAAAGCAGATAAAGATTAGGTGCACTGTGCCTATCCCCGTGTCCCCAGGCTGACTGTGGCAAAGATTTGTAGCACAATGCACTCGGGGGGGAGGGGGGAGTGAGGACACAAAGCACCCACCCAAAGCACACAAAGCACCCACTGAAAGGAAAAGGGGTACCTGTCTGCTTCTATGTATGCAGTGGTTGCCAAGGCTGCCAAACATACGTTTCACCACATAGGGGCTTTCTCAATTGTTGCTTACAGAGTAAATACACCTTCACATTTCATTCATGAAATAATTCACACTCCTGGGATGCAGGTAGTACATCCTCAGGTAGATTCAGAACTTTTCTGACCGCTTTTCTGCCGGCTCCAGCAATCCACGCCTCTATACCCCAGCGTAAGCACCTCCAGTGTCCCCTGTGGAATCAGAGAAAAGGATTTACCGGTAGGTACCAAAATCCCATTATTTAAAGTGCCATTTTAAAACACAGACCACAACTGGCACTGACTGCATCGAGGGTGATACTTTTACAGGGGATACACCTAAATGTTAATGAGTGTTGTTATAAAGGGGATCACTGTATCAGTCATAGAAGACATTATTAATCTTGCCATGCTTAATTCTTTTTAAAACAGCATCTTCATTGTAATTCTGGGCTTGGCCTGTGTTATAAACTGACTATCAATGCACATCACACTTTGTCAGTAAGTCTTTTGAAAGGCTCTGTAGGGGTAGCCTTTTGGAGCTTGATATAGCTGATAATCGAGAACATCCGCTTTCAGTGAGCTCAATGACCAGGAAAAAAATTATGTATCTGGAATACACACTGGAATATTGGGGTGTGTGATGTCAGCATACACAAATGAGTTGTGAATTGTGAAAAGATGAGGCACTCCTCCTGATGGGATGCCAGAATAGTCTCTTCCTGCACAGAAAACTGGTTAAACAATAGAACAGCCCTTTAATAAGCTTGCAGTGCATTGCTGTATTTTCTCTCAGGAGTTTAGTTGCCAATATGCCTGAATACAATTTCTGCTGACATTTAACTTTTCAGAATAATTTCTGTTCAATTCATTGGACTCATATCTTCCCCATGCACCTTACACTGGGCCTGATTCAGAGCCGCTCGTAAGCGGCCGCTCTGAGCGATGTTCGCACAACTGCGCGTGCGTATGGGTCGTAATGCGCATGCGCAAACCAGTCATTGGGGTCGGAAATCGAGCGCTTACAAAACAGCGAGGGGCTGCTAATTTGATTGACAGAATGTACCGTTTGTGGGTGGTAACGGGAAGGTGCTTGAAAACGGGGGAGTGGAGATCCGAACGCAGGCGTGCCTAACGGTAATAAGGGCGTTTAATGGGAGTGCATAATTAGTAAAGGAGCGTCATCGACCACGTCACTTGGTTGTCTTTTAGCCTGAACTGCTCGCAGTGATTGCGGTAAGAAAAACCTACCACATGCACTGCGAGCAGTTCAGATGCCTTTCGATGTACCCGATTAATCTAATAAATACCGGAGATGACGTGTGATGCGAACGGCAAAGGGGCATCTTTACAAAATAGCGAGCGCATTTTTCGTTCGCTCGCTCAGACATAAAGGGCGTCAACAAACCGCAATGAGCGAGCGCTCAATTTAAATAGCCGGCCCCATTTTAGGAACGACCGTCCGCAAATAGCGTCTGGCTCTGAATCAGGCCCACTGTTCTGAGGCGCCTAGATTTGACTGACTGGCTTCGGCATTGTACATTTGTTTGTGACACCTATAGATCTCAGTGGGTTCACCTATTTTGGCTTCGAACAATTAGTCTAAACAAATTCTGACAGTATAATCATTTTATCTGAATATTCACCATACGAGATCAAATTCAACCTTGGTCACACACAGTACAAGATTTGTTTAATTTTGCAGAATGGACCAATCTGGAGAACCAAAGTGGTACTGAGAGCCCCTTTGTAACTAGGAAAGTACAACATTTACAAAGTTTGCTTTCCTAGTTGCAATGTTTATGGGCACCTTAAAGGTGCGTACACACTAGACGACATTTTAATCAATTTTGCTGATAACGACACAACGTTACAACAAATTTGTTTTATCGTCCAGTGTGTACGCACTATATCACTCGCGATGCACGCTCCCGCGGGTCACTAATGACATTCCCAGTCTGTATATGCAGCTCAATCTGCGGATGTCGTTAACGATGCCATGCTGCCGAATGCAGCCTGGCCCCGCCGTCGTTGCCGGCATCGGCAACTGTATATGCACTTGCCGATGCCAGCACCGTCGCTGATAAGGTCCCTGGGTACACACATCGTTTAGTGTGTACCCAGCATAAGGCTAAATGCATTCCACAGATACTAAATATTACAGAGGGATAAGTTTTGAAAAAGTTATGAAAATAAATAAACTAATCTGTATTAGTGTTCTATGTAACCCAAATGTAGCCATAATATTAATATTTTTAGCATAGATAAAAAATGACTAACTGCTTTTTAGTTTTTTTTTCTTAAGCAGTTTATAGTCATTTTGTGCCACCATGCTTGGAAGATATTATATGACATGCTGTATTACTGTGCTGGACCCAAACAAGTTGAATAGGAAAAAGTGATCTAGGAAATACCTTTTCTTAATACAAATGTGACTGACATTGGCTGCCTCACAGGGGGAAATCCGCAATACCTACAGTATATGAGTGAAAAATATTATTTTCACCTCCCTGATTTTCAAAACGTGCTACGCCGGAATTTTAAAGTATCTGCAAGCGTATGCCGTATTACCAACTGAAAGTAATATGGGTCCAGAATACAGCTATGTATCTACATTTGTTTAATATTGAGGCAGCAGAATAACATGTCCCATAATCTGCAAACTTCCCAACACTCTGCAGTAACTTTAGTTTGTTTTTGCCTTGTTTGCTTAATTGAGCGCTGCTCTTGAATACCCTGGCTTATTACATACGTTTTGTATTCAGCGGAACATTAAAGTTTCTATGCAATCTTTTAGCTGCTTTTCACAATGACGTTTGCCCCTGGGACTCAGGTGGGCATGCCAATTCCTCTTTTTAGAAAGTCTCTGTCAGTTTGGCTGAGTGACAGACAAAACACTGCCAGGTTTTTCCAAAAAAGGGCAAGTGTAATTTGGGCACCGAATCAGGAGTCACAGTAGGTCATTTCTTTAGTTCCTTACTGCAATACATCACTTGCCAGAGCTGTCCCTGTGCCAGAGCATATAATGGATAGTATTCCCTGGAAGTTGCTGGACAATGGTTTGCTAGTAGTTACGAAAAGTACATTTTGGAGCATGGACATTGGAAGAAAAGTTAGCCTGGAGTGCTGGCTGTGACACTGTGACAAAGTCTTTGCAGCACATCCCAGCTAAAGCCTTGAAGCCAGTTCTTTGTGACCTTGGATTTTGCACTCTACAGGTCGTATGGATCAGCCGATCGCCCGCTGCGTTTGATGGGTGCAGGGAGCTCACTCTCAAAAGCTGAAGAACCGTCTGCTGAAACGCACTGTTTGATACATGTGATGTATATTAGTTACATATAAGGTTTGGGAAACCTCTCCTTTTTTAACAGTTTCTAGTGTTTCAGTGAGATTAGAATGCCCTTGTTTTAATCAATATGTATTATAAAAATGTATAATAATCCTTTAATGGAATGTAATATATGCTATTTCTTGAATGAAGATTTTAAAAAAATCAGGCCTGATGTCCAGTTCGCCTATGTTCTCTTTATTATATAAATAATAAGAATACCCTTGGCCTTGGTTAATGTTTGTGTTTTTGGTCAGACCATGCTAGTAACACGTGTTTGCATGTCTCCCTTGATAGAAGTCTTTGATATTGACTAAAGCATTACATATGTGGTGATAAATCATTGTGCACGCACACGCCTGTGTGTGTATACTTAGCACATACACACAGACATACACTATACATTAATAAGTACTAAGCCAAGAGGAAAAACTTCCTGCTTTTATCCGCTTTCACAATTCAGGCTATCTCTTCCCTCTAGTGCTACCTATTACTTCTGCCCATTGATTAGTGTCAGACCTAACCTACACCACAGCACCATAAGGTGCTATTGATTGTGGTAATGGTATTTATTTGTGATATATTGAGTGCTTGTCTGTTTATATGGTAAATGACAGATGCAAGCTGCAGTGACCATTCCCCTTACACAGGGTTCAAATAGATTTATTTTTAATTACAAATACTATAATCAAAGCAGGATTTATGTTGACTCATTCGCTAACATCAGTAGGAACGCTGTACATATATTGCACATTACTTCTTTTCCTGTCTTGGAAAATTGCTGTAGAGTAATGCTGGCCATACACCGATGTGATTTTGGGCCGATTCCCAGATTTTCAACGCTCCCTACGATTGATCGTGTGGCAATCGTGTTTTATTTTAGGTAGTATACGATGCGATTCGCGCTCCCGCAGCTGTCAAAACGAATCCGGTGATCAGATGTGCAGTCCATCTTCTCCATCGTGTTTGTATGCTGATCGTGCCGTTTTTTCAGCATACGATGCATTGTGCGTCCGAGCGGCTACATTTGTTTAGAAAAAAAAAAAGACTGTTGCATGCACGGGTAGATCCGTGATCCATGCATCTGTCTGTAATAAAATACGCACAGATGCAGGGATGGTTCAGTGAGAACCATCCGTGCATCTGGGAAAAAAAACTACCATATATACTCGAGTATAAGTCGACCCGAATATAAGCCGAGGTACCTAATTTTACCACAAAAAACTGGGAAAACTTATTGACTCGAGTATAAGCCTAGGGTGGGAAATGCAGCAGCTACTGGTAGTAATTCCCCCTCTGGTAGTGCCCCCAGTAGTAATACCCCCCTGGTAGTGCCCCCAGTAGTAATACCCCCCTGGTAGTGCCCCCAGTAGTAATACCCCCCTGGTAGTGCCCCCAGTAGTAATACCCCCCTGGTAGTGCCCCCAGTAGTAATACCCCCTGGTAGTGCCCCCAGTAGCAATATCCCCCCCTGGTAGTGCCCCCAGTATTAATCTCCCCCCTGGTAGTGCCCCCAGTAGCAACATCCCCCCTGGTAGTGCCCCCAATATTAATCCCCCCCCTGGTAGTACCCCCAGTAGCAATATCCCACCCTGGTAGTGCCCCCAGTATTAACCCCCCCTGGTAGTGCCCCCAGTAGCAACATCCCCCCCCTGGTAGTGCCCCCAGTAGCAACATCCCCCCCCCTGGTAGTGCCCCCAGTATTAATCCCCCCCCCCTGGTAGTGCCTCCAGTAGCATTATCCCCCCCTGGTAGTGCCCCCAGTATTAACCCCCCTGGTAGTGCCCCCAGTATTAACCCCCCTGGTAGTGCCCCCAGTAGCAACATCCCCCCTGGTAGTGCCCCCAGTATTCCCCCCCTCCCTGGTAGTGCCCCCAGTAGCAACATCCCCCCCCTGGTAGTTCCCCCATTATTAATCCCCCCCTCTGGTAGTGCCCCCAGTAGCGATATCCCCCCCTGGTAGTACCCCCCGGTAGTAGCCCCCCCCCCCCCAGTAGAAAGAAATGTAAAAAAAAAAACACTTACCTGTAACCCCGCTCCTGGTCCCGACGCTGCTACAGGCTCCTCCGCCGCTTTGCATAATGGGAGAGACGTCGTCATGACGACGTCTCTCCCATTACCCACTGTGGGAGCCGGAAGATGGCTCCCGCAGTGGGAGCAGCAGTAGCCGCTGAGAGTCTGACAGACTCTCAGCGGCTGCTGATTACACCAAACACATAGCTGCCGGCTCCGGCGGCTTTGTGTTTAGCAGTGTGTAGTGCTGACCGAACTCCGTCCGGTCAGCGCTACACACGCGGCGCAGGCTGTGTCACAGTGACACAACCTGCACCGCGGCCCGCATGGTACGCTACTCAGCAGCGTACCATGCGGGCATGACTTGAGTATAAGCCGAGGGGGTGCTTTTTCAGCACAAAAAATGTGCTGAAAAACTCGGCTTATACTCGAGTATATACGGTAAGTGTTTTAAAAAAAAAAAACTAGCCCTGGTTGCCAAAATAAGGGGGACAATTGATGTAGGGGTCCCCCGTATTCTGCGCAACCAGCACTGGGCTCTGATCCGGTTCTGGAGCCACAGCCAGGGGAGCCCTTTCACCGGGCCCCCCAGCCGCAGCATCATCCCTGATTGCTAGTCAGCCCAGGCCGGGGATCCCTGGGGAGCTGGGAACCCCCTCAAGAAAGGGGTCCCCCCCTCCAGGACACCACTGGCTGATAGCTTGATAGTGTATAGGTGTTGTGTAAAAATAGATGTGTAAACATTATCTTTACAAGTAGAACTGCAGGTCCCAGCAAGCCTCCCCCGCATGCTGGTACTTGGAGAACCACAAGTACCAGCATGCAGGGCATTAAGGGCCCGTTGGTACCTGTAGTTCACCTATGTATCCCCGTAGCATCGGTCCACTTGTCCAGTAAGTTATCCAGACAGTACCTGTAGAAAAAAAACATACTCACCGTCTCCTATGTGAGGTTCTGTCCTCTTCGGTTCAAAGTAGGCATCCCACAGACTTGGCAAAATAAAATGCCCCACCGCTAAGCGTTCATTGGCTGAGAGAGGCGGAGGCTGACCATTGGTTAAGAAGCGGAGGGCTCGCCTCTTTCAGCCAATGAACGCTTAGCGGCGGGGTTTCCATGCTGAAATCCCACCGGTAACCTCTCATTTGGGAAGTACCGTTCTTCTAGAGCTGTACTTAAGTACGTGGGTCCGCGCTTTCCGTATTTTTATTTTGCCAAGTCCGTGTGATGCCTACTTTGGACCGAAGAGGACAGAACCTCGCATAGGAGATGGTGAGTATGTTTTTTTTTTTTTCCCACAGGTTCCGTTTGGATAACCTACTGGACAAGTGGACCGATGCTACAGGGATACATAGGTGAGTATGTGTGCATGTGTGTTTAATAAACTTATACTGTGTACGCTGTGTGTGTCTTGTGTTTCTTTAAAGATTTATTTGTGGGGGGTGGCACGCTGTTTTTTTTTTTTTTTTTTTAACTTTTTTTTCCCCCCCCAGATGCACGGATGGTTCTCACTGCACCATCCTTGCAGCTGTGCTTATTTTATTACAGACAGATGCATGCATCACGGATCTCCCTGTGCGTGCATCAGTCTTTTTATTTTTATTTTTTTTTTAAACAAATGAAGCCACTCACATTACGGATGTACCAGGGGCGTTTCTAGAGAGGAGGGGGCCCGTGTGCAGTCTCCGACACGGGCCCCCTCCTCTCTGGCTGGCAGCGCACTGAGCTTTGTGCAGCCAGTGCCGGAGTTATAGACTCTGGGCACTAGAGTGCGCCAAGAGTCTACAGAGTATGCGCAGGTCACTGGCAAAATGGCCGCGGCAGCCATTTTCCAGTCGTTTTTACAGCGCCGGACCCCCGCACCGACGTGGGACTCTAAAGAGGTAATAGTATGGGTGTAGGGTGTGCGGTGTCCCACACACCCTGAACCCATTATAGACACGCCCCTGGGACGCACGATGCATCGTATCGTGAGATCATATGTACATCGTGTCATTCGTGTGGCCGGGACTGCCAGGGAGTTGAAGGGAAAACGGCACGATGAGTCGCATCGGCACTCATCGTGTAGGTGTATGGCCAGCATTACTTGGCAAGGTTTAGTAGTTTTGTTTATTGAGTTCTTAACGTGCACCTTAGAAGGACACTTCATTCTTTTATTTCCCTCAGGGGTGGTTTCCTGAGCATTGTCAGTGATTTCTGACTTTTTCAAGCACCATTTTCTTGTATAAAATGAGTGCTGCAAAGCAGTGCTAGGTGGGGTGTATGCACAGCTCAGTGTGCTCTTCCTACCAGAGGCTATATATGTAAATGACCTTGCCCTTCCTCCAGTGCAGAGCCAGGCTGCAGTGAGTGCATCCTGGGTTAAGGCTCTTTATACGTTCTAGGAATTATGCTGTGAAGTAATAAAATGTTATACTGCCACCCAGTGATCAAACTGCAATTGAGTGTTATGGAAGAGATGAAAATAAAGCAAAGTCTTTCTGTCAACTACAATATGTACCACACCCTGACTACTGTGCATTGTTTCCATCTGTTTTGAATTAGATTTCACTGTTACATATAGTTTGGGTTCAATTCTAACCAGGACCCGAACTGTGTGAAGTTTATATGCTATGCCCTAGTTTGTGTGAGTTTCCTCCTGATGCTCCAATTTCCTCCCAAACTCCAAAGACATTGGTAGGTTAATTGGATTCTGACAACACCTGTGTGTCTGCGTGCGTGTACTGTCTGTGTCTGTGTAGTAGGGAGTATAGATACAAACTCCATTGGGCAAGGATGGATGTGAATGTAAATGCTTTGTAATGTAAGCACTATACAAATCCATGTTTACTGTTAATAATGTTGGACCATGGGCAGCATATGGGGGGCATTAAGTTGCTAATTACAGTGCAGGACTTTATTTGTGGTAGAGGAGGCCCAGTATTCACGTTATCTATAAAACATGGTACAATAAGTATGTATTTTCTCATGTTATATAGTTGTTTACTGTACCCTGTTCCATGATATGTACTTTGTATATTTTGTCACCTTACCATGCATGTTGCTTAATTTTTCCACTACACCTTCAGCTTGTTTCCAGGTTAAATAAAATTTAAAAGTCACAATCACGTTTTAATGTCTCTTTTTTTCATGGTTTACATAGGTCTTTCCTCTAACGGTGAGGCTAGAGGAAGGCTTGTCCTGCTGTATAATTTCCTATATGTTCTTTTCACATATTACCGTCCTATAATTCTCAATGCATTCGTGCAGTGCAGTTGAACAAAATGTTAATTTTCTTAAAGCAGTTAAACACTTGTCTGTAAGAAATTATCTCTGCAATGTTTATGCTGCTGTTTAAGAACTGGAACACATGGGAGATTAAATCTCATGGATTAAGGCTGTCACTGGACATGATTTAAAACCCCACTTAGTTCTGCCTTGGTAAATTCAGAAGACTGCTCTGTGACTGTATGTATGTACCAGTTTGGGCACACCATGTCCTATTGCTTTTCACAATCTATGATAAAACAAATTGAATTGACATCACTTCATAGTAAAAATGTAAACCTTACTTATTTCTGCAAATTTTTTATCCAATAGTATTTCTGATCAGCGGGATTGTTGGATTAGCACAGATCTATAAAATATGCAGCTGAAAGTTACTTGTAAATGCTTTCTCGTAACTGTATATGACAATGAAACATCTAGAAATTGCTGTTGGGAAACCATTGTGAAACTTTGGATCTAGAAGGCCTGGTTATTTCTAGCTTTATTTGTTCCATCTACAGGCAAGCCCAATAAGAGGCACCAAGGATCTTTCAAGATGGAACACTTGGTGATATTGCTCAGTAAGGAGGCGCTGCCATCCGAAAAAGCAGCAATCTTAGGGCACATTCACCAAATATGGAGAAAAGAGTTTCCCCAACACATTGTAGAGGCTGATCTGTACATTCTGTTTAAATGCACAATACTATATGTTGAGTTTAACAAATTGAAACTCACTGAATGTGGCATGTGTAAAAGTGTGGGCACTTTGTCAATCAGCATTTAGAAGTAACACCTTCCTTTTTCGTTAATCACCACTTACAACGAAGAGACTTTCTATTCATACTGTTATTTTCCCATTGGTAATTGCAGAACTCTTGTAGCGCTGAATGTGTAGCTCTCCTCTGCACGTTTGAGATCTTCCCACATATTTTTGTTTTTAAATATTCAAGTCTGGGAGCTGTGAAGACTATTCCATAACTGTAGTCTCGTGTTTCTCGAGTACTTCATAGGGCATATCCAATTGCTGGTGCAATTTTTCCCGCTTCTGCAAGGTTTTTCCCTTCACTTGAGTGCGTAATTCTTATTTTCATGCGACGCTCAAATATTTTTGGAGCACCTCCTGACCAAGTACAATTTTTTTTACTTCATTTGTTATTTTAAGGAAAAATTGTCGGGACTTGCTTCAGGACCCATTGGACACTCCCCCAGTTTCCAATTATCTTAGTCAATAATACTCACATTCTGCAGTGCTGTCTTTTTCCTCCTCTTCCTTGACTGACGTCTTCTGCCTCCGTCTTCTCCAGCAGCGTGAGTGTGACCCGTCAGTGTGTGTGAGTTGTGCTGCCGGTTTCAGTGTGTTATGCTATGGGGCCCAAAGCTTAGAGGAGCCCATCTTCCTTGTCAAAGTTACATGTGTAATACACATTTTTCACCTTTGGGTGGTACAGAGTGGGCCTTACAAACTTTTGCTATGGAGCCTTAAAATACCTACTGACTCCCCTGCTGGTGTGAGTATGTGAGGGGTGGAGCATGCGGCAGCCGGGAGAGGAGTGCCGAAACACAGGTGGAGTGTAGGGTGTAGGTGGCCGCATCTAACCCTGTGGGATTTTTCCTGCAAAAAAATCAGCAACTTTTTTTTTTTTAATTGAATTCACGGTTATCAGGAGCGCACATACCCGCGGTAATTCAAAATTGTTATACTGCTATAATGTTCAGCCTCTATAGCCTTTGGGACCTATTTATGACCCATTACATTTCTGCCCTTTTAAGTGTCGTCTCTTATCAACCATATTCGCAGAGATAGAAGATACATTTTGGCACCAATTTATCAATAATGGAGCTAATTCATAGTTGGGAGCAAAGCAAAAAAAAAAAGTATATCTGGACCTAGACAAACCATGTTGCAATACGGGGGGGATGGGGGCAAATACATTTATTATTTTGCCGGAGGTGTAAATACTGCTGATTTTGCTTGAAGCCTGTAAATTCTGATGAGCTTTATTTTTTACACTGCAATTTAGAGTTCAGCTGAGATAGGAGCCTCCCAACTCTGGGGCATATTACATTAAGTGCAAGGTTACCAAAAATCTCGCACCTGCTGTATTTTTCCCGCAATTAGCTTAATTAGCCCATCATTATTTACTTTCTGCAGTGCTGTCCTCCTCCGCTTTCCTGACATGCTGTAGTCACTTCCTGTGTACCCAGGGCTCTTGTAAGTATGTGCTGGTGCCTATGAGCGGTATTAGAGGTGAAACACCCCCCCAACCCCCCAGCCAGGTCTGTCTGCAGCATCGGAAGCCTGCAGGGTGAGCTGTGCAGGCTGATTTAAAAAAAAAAATCTATATATATTCCTCCGCCACAGGATTTTACCCCCCCAAAAATTTGCGACCGTGTCTTTGTTTTCAAAGTTGAATTTGGCGGCTATTGGGAGCGTGCTTACCCGCGGTAATTCAAAATCGGGCACAAGGTCCACTATTATTTTTTTTTGCGGGCAAAATCCTGCACCCAATTGAATATGCCCACTATATCTCTTAGCTCCATTGAAACCTGCCTCTCCTGCAGTGCAGCACGGTCTTGCCAAGGTGCAAGTGTAAAAAAAACTGTACAGAAATTAGACAGTTTTGAATAGGTTAATATAAAGGTGGGAACTCCACCATCAAAAATGGTTGTATCAATATAAGAAAAAAAGCTAAGTTAAGTGTAATATAACCATAAGCATAAACATACATATTTGCCACTAAATTATTGCATATCAACAAATTGACTGAGACTCTCTGCAGATTAAACACAGTATAGTGACTGAAGACGTAATACAATGTTTGCAGAATAGGTTGTAGCTGGTATATTCGTAAAGATGTACAGTACATTCCTCTGTATTCCAAATATGAGTCTTGATTAACTCTAACCTGCGCCTTAGGACACTCTTTGGTTTCTAATCTCTCAAGGTGCAAGTTTACTCTCCTTTTTCTATTTGCTTCTCAATGTCAGTACAACTCATCCAGTAATGCTGGGTACACACTGACAGATATATTGGCGATCAACTGATCGGCCAATGTATCTGCTTCACGTCGGCCGGTGTGTACCCGCGATATGTCGGTGAACGTTGGCGTTCACGACTTATCGCATTGGCTGTGCAGCCGCGAGGAGGTGGCAGGACATGCCCCAGACCCGCCCGCCGGGACCCGAGGGCACAAGCAGATGATGGTCATTCAGTGTGTATGAACGACCATCATCTGCAGATATATCTGTCAGGTGTGTACCCACCTTAAGAGACCTGTCCCATTGACGGCCCTTTTACCACTTGCTTATCCTAGTTGCGAAATAATGAACTTCCAGGTTCCGACCAAGGGCGGTATTCAATTAGTTTCGTACCCGCGATAAGTTTCCCGTGGCTAAAATACGATGCAAAACTTTAACGTGCGCACCCCCGCTATTCGCCGTATTCAATTCCAAAAGATGAGAAAACAGCCACGCGAAGTCAGAACAAGCGAAAAGTGGTGTCAGAATCGGGGGAAATCAGCCTGAACCCCCCAATTAGCTGCAGAAACATTGGGGATCACTGTAGTAGTGCCCGATTAGCCCTAATAAAACTGTTTGGGGTAGTTAAGTGCGCACAATTGCCACCTATTAGCATTTTTGTACACGTGTTGAAGAATGATATAAAGCCGTTTTTTGGGGGCAAATAAGTAGTCCTGTCAAATTTGGGGTACCTGAAAATGGGTGCTAGCATCTTATAATGTCTCAAGTGAAGTTTTAAATAAAGTGAAATTCCTCCCCCAAAAATGCACCTGCAATCCCCAAAACACCTGACCCCTTCTTAGAGCACCCCTAGAACCTTTATTAGCTAGTTTGCGAACTTGTCCCCCCACTTTGCACTTTTTCGCCCCTAAATTCAAAGTACTATTTTGGGGGGTTAAGTTGTTTTTTTTTAGGAATTTTTTGATGCAGTTGTCTACTGGGGGGGCTGTCCTAAGGGTTCTGAGTGCTTTCCCCACCTTTGCACCCCAAAACAAATATTTTGCACTTCTTTCCTCCACCTATTCAGAGGCGAATCTTTATTGCCTACTACGTTGCATTGTTTCCGCATACGCGAAAAGCGGATGGAATTGAATATGGTGATAATTTTCTGACAGGCGAAAAGTCGCAATCGGTGATACTTTTTCACGGATTTCGGCTTTTCGCTTCTAATTGAATATGGGCCTAAGTTTCTTTTAGTGTACACACTCGAGCTTTGATCAGAACATGTGCTCAGTCCAGCTTGAAGGTGGAGGGAGCCAGACTGTGGTCTTAAACGTTAACTATCTTTGATGTTTTAAGCTTTAATAAATAGGCTTCTTCATTTCTTTACCTGCCTGGTAGATAAGATTCTAGGATTTGTTGATTTAGTTACATTCATTCTACCCGGACAGTATTTCTTGTGCCGCTGGCCTCCGCACACTTCCAAAGCATAATATCCACCCCATGCTTAAAAATTAGCCAAGTGTAATGTTCTGCTATTCCTGCAATTTCCCAAATGTGTTTGTTACAAACCGCAATACAGTATTATATGGCATGCGTATAGGAAAGATTATGGCAATTCTTGCATGCAGATCATTTATTTGTGTAAGAAATGCAGAATTTTGTGGCCACTACTGCCGGGATCAGCTAAACCTATCTGCAGTTCCTTTGCTGTGATAGGTATTTCATCGCTTTGCTTATCTGACGAGTTTCCGAAAGAGGTTTTTCTGTGTTCTCCAGATCTTACCTAGCCTTCAAGAGTCCCAAATAGTTTTAATTATTTTTAATGAGGTTCCTGGCAGTTGAAGTTCCATGCTGAAAGTGGTTAGATATCTTTTTATAGACTTCCGCTTGTTTGTAACATTAAATTATCTTTATTTTCAAGACCTCTGTGCACTGCTTAGATGAACCCACTGTGGTTAGGAGTAGGCACAACATCCTGAGTGGCTAGAATAGTCTGTATATTTATTCAGCATTGGGCGTTGCACAATGGCTACTACATTCACTGCTAAATGTATTGGGTTGAAGATAAATTAAACACGTAATCTAATTGTGCATTTATATGTGGGAATAGGTCATGTTTAAGTTTTAACCCTGCAGAGATCATATTATTCTTTTCACACAGTTATTTGCATGTAATATTGGTTTGGAAACACTTTGGGGTCTATTCATGAAGCAGTGAGGTGTCCAGTTTATCTGAAGACAGGGAACCTCACGGTTTTGTGTGATTCATAGAGCAAGGTAGCGTTGGGGAAGCTTATTACTTCAGCGGGACACCCGCCCCTGTATGTATTGCATCACCTTTGTATGGTGAGGGCGATTCATAATTTTCCATTCCCCTGCTAGTACTGTATTTGCCATCTCAGGATGGCGTAAGCAACGTTTTTCTATGCCAGCAGCCAATCAGAGGTGTACAAGTCATATGAATATTCCGGGTCAACACCTGCTGACTGCCCCCGCTGACTCTGCACCCCCCCCCTTGTTCCTTGCACTACCGCCACTAAGTAAGGTGGCCCGGCGCAAGCTGGGTTACATCCATCCTGACTGCTGGCTGCCCCCGAACACCCCCCCCCTCTCCCCCCAATCCCCTGCTGCAATGACCTGGTGCATGCACAAGTCCAGCATCCACACAGACGATGGCCCATGCGCAGAAAGATAAAGAAAACAAAGCCCAGAAGCAAAGACGGGGTTTGCCAAACATGGATATACCGCTTCAGGAAACAGGTAAGTGTACATGAATTGCTACTTATCAAAACTATAGATCGCATCGAATTGATGCAATCCTCTATAGTGATAAGTAATAATTCTATACCGCACATCTTCATGAATAGACCCCTATAACCCTTTCAGACCTGAGCAATTTAGCTCTGGTATGACAGGGAAACACTGGGGGAAATGTATTATAGCGGCACACATCGTGTCACTATAGCTCTTCAGGAAGCGCTAATGATGAGATGTATTAATACCTCATCTGCTGAAGTTGGGGAGTGAAAACTCTCCCCTCCGGCGATCACTGCCTGAGCACACAGCGTATCAGCCTAGTGCTGAAGCGCTGTATCTCCATTCCCGGCCGTCTCCAATGGGCATGCATCTTTCCACCTTTTCCTTGTCTCACCCTGTCCCTTCCCCCTTTTCCTAGTATCTCACTGTTGTTCAACTTTTTCCTAGTCCACAGGTTTTAAAACTCTGTCATCAGGACCCCAAACAGTGCATGTTTTCCAGGTCTCCTCACAGAATCATAAGTGGATCTTTTAAAATGTGTCAGTGAGTAATGAATACACCTGTACACCTGCTGGGTGTCCATGAAAACATGAACTGTGTGGGGTCCTGAGGGCTGAGTTTGAGAATCACTATCCTAGTCTCTCCCTGTCCTACCACCTTTCCCTCATCTTCCCCATGTTCTTCCACCTTTTCCTAGTCTTCCCCATGCCCCCCCCTTCTCACTTTATCTCCCATGTTCTGCCCACTTTCCAGTCATCTCCCCCTGATCATCACATATCCCGCATGTTCTTCTCACTTCTCCCACCGCTCTCATATGTCCTTTTCCCTCTTCCTCTCATCTCCCCCTGTCCCTCTCGTCTCCTACTGCCATAACAATAAAACCACCTGCCTAATATTGTATACGTCATCACATCACACACATGCTCGATTGGATTGAGATCTGGGGAAATTGGAGGCCGAGTCAACACCTGGAACTCTGTCATGTTCCTCAAACCATTCCTAAACAAATTGTGCAGTTTTGCAGGGCACATTTTCTGCTGCAGGAGGCCACTGCCATCAGATACAATACAACCCTGACTGCAACAACCCTCTTTAAAAGCAAATTATTTAAACACAACAAAGTCATTGCATTGGACTGACTCCTTTGAGATTCGATCCAGAGTGATCTGCCTATACACACTGAGTTCTGTTACCAAACGAACTGAACCAGTGTTATATGCTTAATATGTGGATTTTTGTTCCATGAATTGGATCTCTGATTTTGTCATCTACTCAACTATTGCAATTTTTTATTGTCTTGCTTACTGCCATCTGAAATATTATATGTCTACTAAGATTTTTAGTATACAATTAAATTTACATTGAACAATTTTTTAACTTATGAAATATATATTCTTTTTAATGTATTTAAGCAATCTAGAGTACATTTAATAGGATTTATACATTGGTGGTGCGCCTTAAAGACATATTTCTCATTTATTAGCACTAGTAGAATCTGCCCACCAAGAAGGGGTCAAATTTGTCATAGGCTGCCATCCAAACATATGGAAGGCATAGATAACAAGTAATCTCATGAAATACATATATAGAAAGTAAGATACACCTGTTAACAGTACGTTCATTTGCTCAGAGGAGCATAAAAACCACACCCAAGAATGATATAAAGTTCAATCCAGACGCGGATACAAAAAGTACTAAATTCAATTAAAAATAATTCTAACTTTACCTTATATATGTATCTTATTCTGTTTGTTCGATCCTTGCGCACCCATTCCATTTACTCTTTTACCTCTAAGCCTATGGAGCCCTAAGTACAAAATGCGTCCATCAGGCATAGTTGTGTAAGATTTTTTGTGCGCACAGGCAGTACATCAAAAACCCTGCAATGTGCGCAAAGAAACTGTGACTACGTCCTACTAGAGAGGCCAATCTCTGAATCTGCAGGATCCCGGGATTTTCGCCTAAAATTGGTGGGATTGGAATCCCGGGATTAGAGCTTTTCAGTCCTGGGATTTCTGGATTAGTGAGCGCTGGCGCAGTTTAATTTTTACGTCATGCCGAACACCCGCAACACTCGCTCAGGCGCCGCTCGGCTGCCATGGCCTTCGGCTGTCTGCAGTGTAACATGACTTCAGGGGTCATGCTGTTCAACCCAATGTCGGCCCGCCCCTTCAGCCCCGCCCGCCCGCCCTAATGACCAACTCAATCCCGGGAATCCTGGGATTGAACATTTTTCAATCCCGGGATTGAAAAACAATACTGTACTGGCTTCCCTGCATCTAACTCTACCTAATCTCCTTGGTGTTTTAGCAGGATATAATAAACAATGAAGTACTGTACAGATCTAACGTTTTCCAACAACAAAATGCATGCCTGAAATGACCAATTTAATAGACTACAGATAACTCAAACACATCATTTTGTGGCTTCTTTTCTGACCACTCAGCACTTTAAAACTTCTGCTCTCTTGTGCCATAAATGTGCATGCAAGAGCCACAATAGGAGTAAATGTATTCTTTTTTTTTGGTTGGAACACCTATAAAAGCAATGGAATTATCACATGAAATAAAAAAATAAACAGATGTATTCATAAACATTCATTACTTTATCAGCCAGTTACTTAATAAATAGCTGTTTTCATGTTAATGTTGCCTGCTTTTGCAATGGAAATATGTAGATCTCCCCAGGGCCTTTTTATGGCATTTTTCTTACACTCCCCAACGCCGGCCCAGCTTGCAAATTGCACCTTACTGAGCGGGGCTGCGCCGGTCCACCTTGGTCCACACTTCACTGGAGGCAGGCTGCAGGCATTTTGACGTTGCAGCCTCCCACTCTCCTGCAGGGAGCCCACTGGGCAATAGGTGGGGGGAGGGTCTGCTTGCATCCTGTGATGGGGTTTCTTCTGCCATGCCCCTCTGCCCCTCACCCTCAGTCCCCATCTTGCCCCTCTGCTGTCTCATGGTTCCGCCTGGCTTTGGGTAAATTCTGGGGAGAATATAATCTGTGGATTATCACTAATACCCCTTTCGAGAAAACGACCGAGTAATTTCTGTCTGAAGGGTGCAACTCTGGTTTCTTGACCCGGGTCGTGCTGAAACTCACTGATTGGCTGAGTGGGTGGAGCGCTGGTGGCTGATGTCATCAATGAGCTGCACATAGAGATAGCATGGCACTTTGGAAGGAAGAGGAAATAAGAGCTCTGCTGTCAATTAGAGCGGAGGAAGAGATTCGCAGGCAAATAACTGGAACAGTGAAAGATGCCACAGTGTATTTCAACATTGCAAAGACTCTGAAATCCAGGGATATAAAGCAGACGCAGCAACACGTTGTGAACAAATTGAAGGCACTAAGAAAATATTACAATATAAGGTTCACAACCACACAGTGTAAGCAGCTGCATCAAGCTCTAATTGGCTGTTTGAAACAGCAACAGCTCAGGTACTCTGGGCTTAACAGTAGTAACTCGTCGGCCATGATTGGTGCAATGCTGTGAGCAGTCACACCAACCGGCGGCTCCTACCCTCTTAGATGAGGGGGCTGCCGCCGCCTAAAGCACTCACCCGGCTTCCCTGGCCGGCTGCCGGCGCCTGCGCAAACGATTTGACCGGCGCATGTGCACTAGCGGCTGAGTGCAACACATGTGCATATCACCAGCTTCCAAAGGGCTGCATCATCTGCAGCGCCAAGGAGCTGGGTACGGCTGTCGAAAGGCAGAGAAGCGGCTTCCTACTGGAAGCCACTCTCTGATGATAGCAGCCTGGACTGACACCTCCCCCTAAGACTGCTTGCTGTGTATGTGACTGGCAGGTAGCGTTGCCAATGGGAAGCCTCTGCCAGTCACCATGTAGCCAATGCAGTCACGGACTGCACTGAGGTGGCGGATTTTACTGGGGAAGGGGGCTACAGCCCTTAGGCAAAATTCACCACTGGTCACAACCCACTTTTCATGACGTAATTTTTGTGTGCCCAAAGAATCGGTCCATTTCCTATGTCACACTGTATTTTGCAGGGCTGACCCACGTTCAGTGTGGAAGGAAAACTACATAAGAACTGCCCTGAATCAGTGTCCTAAATGTATCCAATACAGATTCCAGGTGAAATAGTAAAGCAATATAATTTATTAAAATCTGTTAAATACAGAAATGCATGGGTCCCAGCATACTTAAAATAATACATAAAAAAACCACACAAAAACCCCAGTTAAAAATTTTGATAAGTAATATTATCCGTCCGATATTCGGGATACCCTCCCTCCTGCCTAACACAAGCCTATCTAGCGTCTGCCCCCCACCTACCGGGAGAGACGGCGGTCTCACCGGAACTAATCATTGTGAGTGCAACGTTACATTGGAGGCTGACCGGATCGGGATTTACTAATGAATGCTGCTATCCAAGTAAGCAGCCCTTACAGCTCTACAAGCCGAGATTTTTTGGAGACTATACAGGAGTGACTGTGCAGTTTTGTGGGTGAGAAATCCTATACCGCATTGATTACTATTGCGGATATCACCGACTTATACGAGCATCTTATGTTTATTGCTCCAATTGTGCTGCGTCGGAACAGTGCCTTTCTGCTCCTTTAGTTCTCCTACTCTTTGGAGTTTGGACACTAGTGAAAGTGATTGGGAAAGGGAACGGATAATATTACTTATCAAGATATTTAATTGCTTTTTTCTTAGTGTTTTTTTAGGTGTTATTTTAAGTTCCCTTTCTATATTTAATAAATTACATTGTTTTACTAATGCGCCTGGAATCTGTATTGGTTACATTTAGGACACTGATTCAGCGCAGCTCTTATTTTGTTTTCCTTTTTGCTGTATGCAAGTTTAAAACTGCAGAGCTTTAATTATAACAGCTGCTTAAGTCAGTCCATGAAAGCAATCGTATCTACATGGGGATAATCAGCGCCCATTGGTCCTATTTGTGTTTTGTATCAGTGTGAAAGGGGTCGACCAGGGAATAACCCTGGTCCAAGGTGCAGTTTGAAAGGGGGAGTAGTAGCTGTGACCCGCATCCAACCCATGTTCAAAAATCCGGGTCCATGTCCTGGCTTCTGTCTGCCTTTATGTAGGTTGTTTTAGCTAAACACAACTATTTAACCATAACTTCTAATTTAACTATTGTTTCTTTCTTCTGTTAGAATAATACCACACTAATTAAAGCACTGGATTCTGTGCTTAAATGCTAAAGAACTATATACTTGTGATAGGATCCGGCGACAGATTGGGACTAAGGATACACCCGTACCGGGTCCAAAAGAGCCCGAGGCCCAGAAGGACACAAAGTGGGGCCGCGGATGGCAGACTCAATGATTCAGCCGGCATGTCGAGTCCGAGATCCATATACACCGCCTAGCTCCCTCGTAGTCTGGCCTGGGCAGCAATGGGCTCGACTTGCTGGTGGCTCAGACGCGGCCAGGTCCGGACATGACCTTTCACTATGCGTGCCGCCGCTGCACATCGTCCCAGTCTGTCAGGCACACAGTGGACTACGGTGGCGAGGGGCTGAATGCTGGGGTAGGGGCTGAGGAAGGTGATGTGACTAAGGGCTTAGGAAGGTGAAGGAGGTTGTGGGCTAAAGATGGTGATGGTGATGAGGGGCTTTTGGGCTGAAGATAGTGATGAGAGGATGAATTTGAGGACGGTATTGAGGGACTGAGGACGTCTGGCTACAGACACCATACCTCCTACTGCAGCATCCACAGCACTGTCATAAAAAAAAACCTTGGAAGAGGCGGCAGACAAGAAATACAGCCTGCACAGTTAGTGACAGAGAGACAGTGTGGTCATGGTGTATTTTCACTTTATTTAAAGGCTGGCATATCTTTCAGTTAACATATCATGCTTCATATACAGTACTTGCAGGGGCGGTATGTGTGGGTGCGGGGTAAGAGCTGGTGGTAAAGAAGGTGGGGCCCCCAGAGCCATCAGTATATCGGGCCCTGAGATTTCTGTTGCTGGCCCTGCTTGTGATTTAAAAAGTGTGCTATTAATGCTTCAGAGTCTATATTTTATGTGGTGCTAGAGTGCTGTATTTAATATCATATTTTAATCATAGGCTAAATCTTTACTTACAATAAACTTGTAATGTTTGTGTCTGTACATAGAAATTTTTTTGGAGAAATATATGAACTATGGAGATGGAAAAAACAAATAATTTTTTCAGAATTTTTGTTTGTTCGTACCGGCATCACACAAAAACTACCCAAGAAAAAATAATTATCAGAATTTTCACAGGCCTGGGGAGGTTTAGTATTAGGCACTCTAGAGGGGTTAGGTTGGGGGGGGAATTAGGGTTAGGCACCCCTAGTGGGGAGGGTTAGGGTTAGGCACCACCTGGGGGGGAGGTTAGGTTTAGGCACCCCCCTGGGAGGGCTAGGTTTTGGGTTCAGGTGGTGGTGGTGGGGGGGGGGGGTTAGGGTTAGGCACCGCTAAAGGAGGGTTAGGGTTGGAAAGGGGGGGGGGGGGTGGTGGTTAGAATACTTACCTGCCCCAGTCGGGATTTCTTCCTGTCGGGCATCCCATTCTCTTTGGTGACACACTACTGTGCACCCTAAGGACTGCTTGGCCTGCCGACTCCCTTTCCTAATGTCATGCTGTGTTGCCTTCTCTACAGCTATCAGCACTGTGCACACTGGATTCAAATACTAGCTGCAAGTAGCTTGGGGGTGATGTCAGGAGAGAGACTTATATACTGTGTATTGGTAGATATACTAGACTCATACAGTCAGTGCACACAGACGACACTGCAGGCTACCCTCACCACCCTACCCTTGACAAGTACAGCATTTTACAAAGATGTTATGCAAGAAAAAAACAACTCTGTGCAGCTATTAGCTTTATTAAACCATGTAATAAATGAATTGAGGGTGATGGTTGTTAGATTAAAAAAAAAAAAGGTTTTTTTACATTTTCCTCAACAATTCGTTTACTTACTCATGTTTGTTGATGGACAATGTTTTAAGAATGCTTTGCATACCCAAACAGATTATGCAAAAAATCGTTATTATAGATGGGGCAATAGATTTGGACGATTATTGGCTAACATTTCAAAATTACAAACTACTCGTCAAACCATTAAGACATTACGTCACCACACTACATCCACCCGCTTGGTGATATAATATCCACATTCAAAAATTATGAATCTTTGTATAAAGCCCCTCCAGAGCTTCCTGATTTACATTGAGACCTGTTAAAGGAGGCAAAGCTTCCGAAACTCTCTTAGGATATTATTGAGTCAGGATATTACAGAAACAGAGATTTCCGAGGTTATCTCCCATCTCCATAATAACAAATCTCCGGGTCCCAAAGGTTTTTCGGGAGAGTATTACTAGATGTTGCAACCCCAATTAGTCCCATTTTTTACGACTCTATATAAGGGTATATTAGAGGACCGTCTACATTATCCAAGTTTCAGTAGGGCATATACTATAGTTATACCTAAGGATCCGGAACTAGTTGCATCCTATAGGCCTATTACACTCTTGAATCAGGATTTTAAAATGCTGACTAAAATCATGGGAAACAGCCTCCAATTATTTTTACCCTGTATTCTAACACACCATCAATTGGGTTTTACACGTGGTAGATTTTCGGTAAAGGGGGTTAGAACGGCCCTGGCAGCAATAGTGTCTCATTCTAATTCTCCGTCTCATATGGAAGAAATGCTTTTGAGTCTAGATGCGGAAAAGGCATTTGACACAGTATCTTGGAGTCATTTGCTTAAATCTTTGAGATGCAAGATTTTGGTAGGCCTTTCTCGGATCTGTTTCTTTTTTTATATGGCTCACCAACTACTACCTTGATAATTAATGGCACTAATAGTTCACCCATTACAATGATGAGGGGCACTTGGCAAGGATGTCCTTTATCACCAATATTATTTAATATAGCTTTGGACCCACTGTTATGTATTCTCCATGCTTGGCCAGATTTGAAAGGGATTCAGGTGGGTTCTCAAGATCTTAAAGTCCAAGCCTTTGCCGATGATTTATTACCTTATAGCTCGGATCCAGAACAAACCCTACCTAAAATATTTATTTGATAAGTTGTCAGATTTTGCTAAAGTTTCCTGCTTCAGTATTAACTTTGATAAATCAGAAGCATTATATTTGGGTTCTAAAGTGAAACCACACTGCGGTGATCTAAATCCGGTGATGTGGGCCCCCATTTCCCTTAGATACTTGGGAATTGAATTGCCACGTTATATAGAGGACTTATGTGATCTCGATATGAAATTGCTCATTAGAGAGGTGGTGGGTGAACTGTTCCGCTGGCGTCACCTTATGTTATCTTACGTAGGTAGGATTCATTTACTAAAAATTATATTTCCCTAAAATACTTTACCCCCTACAGATGTTACCGATTTTGCTTCCAAAATAATATTTATATCAAATATTTTGAGATTTTATCTGGAAGAATAAACGCCCTCTCATAGGCTTGCTAAGTTCCAGCAGACACGGGCCAGTGGAGGGGTTAATTTACCTAATGTAAAATGGTATGGTCCACCTGGAATCTTGAGATATATTTGGGATTGGTTGCACAAGACTGATTTCTATACTGATTCACAGATGGATCAGTCTTTTTTGCCAGATCAACACATATTGGTGTTCCTTCATTCCCATAAACAGGAGTTATCTGAAGATATTATTAATAATCCCCTATTGATGGTTGCATGGCAAGTCTGGCACTTTGCTAGAAAGCAAAGAAATTTAA
Organism: Taudactylus pleione; assembly: GCA_031769625.1. NCBI lineage: Eukaryota > Metazoa > Chordata > Amphibia > Anura > Myobatrachidae > Taudactylus > Taudactylus pleione. Next base: position 13,410,987 of record JAUIMM010000064.1, on the reverse strand, counting down.
ACTGCCATCATTCCCTTTTCCTTCCATTACTATTAAACCCTGAGTTTCAAAACTGGGAGGCTTCCATACCCTTCTCGTTATGGCCAGATAAGGGGATCCCATATGTCCGAGCATTGGTCGACACTGAGAACTGTTGGCCCTATCGGGTGGCGGACTTAGTGGATAAATATATTTTATCTCAATCCCACTCTCTGGCATTCTATCAGGCACATTATGCGAGTTCTATGATATGTACTCTCTCTCCAATAGATTGGTCCAACTCTTGGACTTATTATTAGCTAAACCTATGAGTGGACGGGGGGGTCATTTCTCCTCATTACAAAATCCTTCAGATTCCTTTAGATCATTCTAAAATATCTACTTGGTGTACTATATTCCCCCATATTACCATGGAAAGTCTATTACGTTCATTCCTCTATTCTCAATCAGTGCTCTAATCAAGTATGTATAGAGAAATGTTCTATATTATTTATCACAATGGATATCTTTCCCCCCACCGCAGGTCCCTGATGTGGTTGTCTGATACTAGTGTTTGTGCTAAATGTGGAGCCTCTGATGCAAATTTTATACATATTATGTGGGAAATGCCCCCTTATACGAGGCTTCCGGTCATCAGTTAACAGATATGCATCTAGATGTTTAGTTAGTTACCTTCCATTATCAGCGGAATGGGCGATTTTGGGTATTTTACCACCATCAGTTTCAAGTAGGAGAGATAGTAAAAAACTGCTATTGATCATTTCTGCGGTGGCCCGTAAGTACATATTGCAGATGTGGACCCTTACAGATCCCCCATCAGTTCCTTTATTTCGGGCCAAATTATTTTTTGCTTTTCAAATGGATTGGCTAGAGACCACATTACGTGAGACCAAAACAGCTGTTTTTGTTTCAGCTGTGGGAAGGTTTTATAGACTCCTTTTACGTTGGACTTACGACGTCAAATCTATTTATGTTTCAGAAATTCTTCTTTGTATGAATCCAGAATTTTACTGGGCGATCCGCCTATTTCTTTATCTATTACAGGTTAAGATGGAACTTGCTTCTTTTTGGACCTTTTATCCATTTTTTAATTTTGTTGAATAATTATTTTTTTTTGGGGGGGGGGGTGTGCCTGCCATGTCTAGATTACTTCAATTAATATGTGTCACAACTTGATTATGTTCTGCAAATGTAATACCTTTATGTAGCTATTCTATACCATTGATTTGTTACTGCCCTTTTATTTATTATTCACCATTATTTTTTGTTGTGTGTGATGTTTTATTGCTCTGATGAATAAAAGAAAAAAAAAAAAAAAAAAAAGAATGCTTTTGCATACAATACTACCACATACCAGTATGGATTCATATATATTATTACTTAAGACATCCTTTTGATCATTAAAATCACATTGTAAAGTTGAACATTTAAAATAATAATAAAAAAAAACAGTTCAATCAAGTTCTCAATTTTCACAATTCTGAGATATGCAAAACAGAACCCCCCAATGTGACCTTTATCAGTTTAGCATCACAGGGGAAACTGTCCATCCCTAGCCCCTAGTGGCAGTTTGTGAAATTGTGTGGATCATTCTTCCCCATAATGTTTGCAGCTAATCAGCGGTGTCTTAAGAGAGGAGGGGGCCCGTGTGCACTCCCCGTGCAGGGCCCCCCTCCTCTCTCCCCGGTGGCTGGCAGCCGACTGACGCGGCTGGCCAGCCACCGGAGCATTAGTAGACTCCGGGCACTAGTTGTGCCCGGAGTCTACTGCGCATGCGCAGTACACCCGAAAAATGTCCGCCATGGCCATTGTTCTGATGTTCTGAATATCGCTGTCTTTTTTTTTTTTTTTTCGGGATACTCAGGATTGAATTGACTCACTGGTGCAGCAGCACTGGAACACGGCGGTGACGAGTGACTCCTAGACCCAGTCCTCCTCCAAAAAATCACAGAGCACCTAGAGCAGTGACACTTTCACTCCAGCTGCAGGCGCCGCTTAGACAGTGTGACACTGTCACGACTCGGCGCAGCACTGACTCGGCAGACAGACTTTGCTTAAGCGGGAGGGCGCAGCTGTTGAAGGGGTGGGCTGGTGTGGGGCTGCATAGCGTGACCTCTGATATCACACGCAGCCTGCCTGGGCCGAGTCGAGTGCTCAGTGTTGCCCGGCTGAAAACAAATCTGCGCACTGTAATCCCGGAAAACTCTGGATTCAAATCCCAGCGTTTTTGGAACAATATCCGGGAATCTCCTTTTATTATCTGTATGTATCTTTTTTTATTGGTCATTGCTGAGCAATATAATTCCTGTAGCACAGAAGAGAAGTTCATTCTAGGATCAGACCATATGTTTGTGTTTTTAATCCATTAATACGTAAGTACTAAAGTTCAGTGTAGGATTTTAAAAGTAATGTAAAATGGAATTCTGACACACAGCATTTTATCTACAGTAAACTGAATTTAACTGCTTTACGCTGAGGATTGATTTAGAGTTTTTGAAATGTTTAAAGTTCCTTACATTGATCCCTGGTTCATTTTGTATTATGGCTAAGGAAATCATGCTTACACTGTATGACTTGGTTTTACTCATTGCTTACTATAAGTGTGTTTTTTTTTTTTTTTTTTTAACAAAATCTATAATAAAAATGTAAATTACACAGCCGCTCAGCTACATGTTGAAGTATTTCTCAACCTTATGTGTGTAGCTCTACTTTGTTTTTGCAAGAGTATCTAGGTCTCTCTACCTATGTAGCTAGTTTGTTACATGAGGTATAGGCACTACTGATATTACTAGGTATGTTAAGTAGTCATATTGTCCACATTTACAATGTCATCACTTTAATGTTGAATGGTTCTGAAAGTCAATATTTGTAATATGAACGTTAGGTTTAAGGTGTGGTTAGGGTTAGATAGTATTGCCGACATTCGCTCTGTCCACATGCATAATCTCGACATGTTGACATAGTGAATGCTGACAAGACGACAGCCTATTTTGAAACTGTCCACATTTGTAATGTCAACATTCGGACCTTGTCGACACATCTTTTGTTGCAATGGTGAATGACGATTGGGGTGGGGGGGGGGGGGCTTGTGTTTGGCACCATCATTTTTCAATTTTGTAACAAGTTGCTGGATTTATATACCTTATGCTGGCCATACACGCTACAATTATCGGGGCGATCCGCCTGGTATCGGCGGATCGCCCCAATAATTGTAGCGCGTGGGGGGGGGCGGCCGAGGGTTAAATATTGCGCAGTCGGGCAAGCCGGATTGTCCAGCATCCCCGTCTGATGCGATATTTACCGGTAAATTGTCGGCCGCATTGGGCAGTGTATGCTCAGCCGCGGCCGACAGACAGAAATTTCCTGTGTTCCTTCCTACGGAAGGAACAGGGAAATGTCTCCTCCCCCGGGGGCGGAGCGCGGATGTCGGGCTGATACACGTGAGAGAAATCTCAGTGTATGCCGGCGACATCTGCGGCTGGCAGGCTGCCAGATAAAATGTCTGTCGGTCTGACAGACATTTTATCTGGCCGTGTGTGCCCAGCATTAGGTACCTACAAAGTTTTTTTTCTGAAATGATTAGATACCTGCAGGAACCAATGTCAGGTTACACATTCTAACATGTTTTGTTACACTTATAATACACACACTTCAAAGTACCATAGTTTCACAAACTCCTGTGCATATATTTGTCTCAAGTGGAAGAGGCACAAACACTAGGCAGGCAATGGCACCACTCTGTCTGGTCCTGGTCTCTGGAGAGATGTGAAAATGCCTGTGCACCGACGCTTCCCATCCAACCTGATGGAGCTTGAGAGGTGCTGCAAAGAGGAATGGGCGATACTGCCCAAAGATAGGTGTGCCAAGCTTGTGGCATCATATTCAAAGACTTGAGGCTGTAATTGCTGCCAAAGGTGCATCAACGAAGTATTGAGCAAAGGCTGTGAATACTTTATGTACATGTGATGTCTTAGTTTTTGGGTTTTTTTTTTATTAAATTAGCAAAAATCTCAAAAAAACTTTTTACACGTTGTCATTATGGGGTATTGTGTGTAGAATTTTGAGGACAAAAATTAATTTATTTCATTTTGGAATAAGGCTGCAACATAACAAAATGTGGAAAAAGTGAAGCGCTGTGAATACTTTCCGGATGCACTGTACATACACATGTACACCCGTATCTATAGTAAATATGTATATATTATATTACTACCCTGTTGACCTTGTCTACCAATGATTAATGTTTTCATATGTTCAACAATCCCTCAAGAAGGCAACTCATGAATGATGGTGTTCTCTAACTAGTTCATGATGCTGAAATGTCTTGCATATTGCTATGATTTAGTTATTGAGATTTGTGAAAAATGAATCCCATTATACAACAGATCTTTCTATTACATATGCTACTGGCATGCACAAGTGGCAGATATCCTAGTCTCTATAATAACTGTGAGATGGCCTGGCGTGCTGGGAGTCTCAGCTCTATATGCAGGGAGCCATGTAATAAGTCCCATATTTCACAGTGACTGTTACAGACATACCAGCTATTTCATACGCTGCTCACTGTCCTGTCGGCCCAGAATCCACAACTGAAATCCGTCTAATGAAATGATGTAAACCCTTTGATTCTGAATTCTAACATCTGGTGTTTAGTCTTCCTCCTGCACAATGATCTAATTGTGATCCTCATGGGGCAGCTTCTGATCAGTTGGTATGTCATCACATTTACTGATAGAAAGCAGTGAGTCTGTTTTACAGGCCTTTATAAATCATACTACTGCTTCATTTGGTATAAACAGGGGAGCCGGCCTGGGTTCATGGATGCTGTGCTCACATTCTACACAGCATGCGTAACCATGATTGTAATGTACTTCTTGTTTTGCAAGAGCCTTAACATGCAAAGGAACTATCTTAAATGTACTCATCTCTGTGGTAAACTCTTTCTGTAAGCACACGTTCTGTGATGATGAATGTTATTTAAATGGTGTCTATCTAAAAGTTTATTTGCATTTAAAAGGCATGTGGTAACAAAGGTATACAGGAAAAAGTATGTTTGATAGAATTTGTTGTTCAAAGGTGTATTTACATTTGCTAAACCTTTTACAGAATTAAAAAAAAAAAAGTGTGACAAAATGATAGCTGATGGTGAAATCTATACAACTAAGCTATTGACTGATTAGGTTGCAAAACATTGACAGTCTGAACAATCAGTGTGTGTGTGTATGTTGTGTATGAGTGGGCGTCTATGTATGTTCAGTGCCTTGCAAAAGTATTCACCCACCTTTGCATTTTTCATGTTTTTTTTGCCTCACAACCTGGAATTGAAATGGGTTGTTTGAAGGTGTGCATAATTTCCTTCACAGAACATGTCTACAACTGTGAAGTTGTGTTTTTTTTTTTTTTATATTGTGAATCAAACAACGTTTAGGACAACATAATAGAAAACGTCAGCGTGCATAACTATTCACCCCCCTAAAGTCAGTACTTTGTCGAGCCACCTTTTGCGAAAATTACAACTGCAAGTCGCTTTGGATAAGTCTCTATGAGCTTGCCACATCGTGCCCATGGGATTTCTGCCCATTCCTCAGGCAAAGCTGCTCTAGCTCCTTCATGTTGGATGGTTTCCGGATTGTGAACCGCAATCTTCAAGTCTGACCACAGATTCTCAATTGGATTGATATCTGGGCTTTGACTAGGCCATTCCAACACATTTAAATGTTTCCCCTTAAACCACTCGATTGTTGCTTTAGCAGTATGCTTCGGGTCATTGTCCTGCTGGAAGGTGAACTTCTGTCCCAGTCTCAGATCACAGGCAGACTGAAACAGGTTTTGCTCAAGAATTTCCCTGTATTTAGCACCATCCATCTTTCCCTCGACTCAAATCAGTTTCCCAGTCCATGCTGCTGAAAAACATCCCTACAGCATGATGCTGCCACCACCATGTTTTACTGTGGGGATGGTGTCCTTGGGGTGATGGGATGTGTTGGGTTTGCGCCAGACATAGCATTTTCCTTGGTGGCCGAAAAGTTACATTTTAGTGTCATCTGACCAGAGCACCTTCCTCCAAACATTTGGGGAGTCGCCCACATGCCTTTTGACAAACTCAAATTGTGTCGTCTTATTTTTATCACTAAGTAATGGCTATTTTCTGGCCACTCTTCCATAAAGCCCAGCTCTATGGAGTGTTACATGCACAGATACACCAGTCTCTGCTGTGGAACTCTGCAGCTCCTTCAGGGTTACCTTTGGTCTCTGTGCTGCCTCTCTGATTAATGCCCTCCTTGCCTGGTCTGTGAGTTTTGGTGGGCGGCCCTCTCTTGGCAGGTTTGTTGTGGTACCTTGTTCTTTCCATTTGATAATGATGGATTTGATGGTGCTCCGGGGGATCATCAAAGATTTTGATATTTTTTTATAACCCAACCCAGAATTGTAATTCTCAACAACTTTGTCCCTGACTTGTTTGGAGAGCTCCTTGGTCTTCATGGTGTGATGCCCCTTGCTTAGTGGTGTTGCAGCCTCTGGGGCCTTTCAGAAAAGGTGTGTTTATCATGTGACACTTAGATTTCACACAGGTGGACTTAATTTCACTAATTATGTGACTTCTGAAGGTAAATTGGCTGCACCAGAACTTTTGAGGGGCTTCATAGCAAAGGGGGTGATTACATATGCACATGCCAATTTTCAGATTTTTATATATAAAAATTCTTTTTTTATATATATTTTTCTCATTTAACTTCACCAAATTTGACTATTTTGTGCAGATCCATCACATAAAATTCAGATTAAAAAAATAAATAAATTACATGTAATGTAACAAAAAAAGGTAAAAAGCCAAGGCACTGTATGTGTTAATTTCTCTTGGTTGCAAAATAAATGATTCTGGACATCAAATTGCTTCAACAGAATAAAAGAATTGGGGGGAGCAGGGGAAGGATTAGCAAGTGTAGTATCCATTCCCATGTAACAAATATCGATAGAAAGAAAATAAATTGTTGTTCTGTTTATACATTTGTGTCTTATGGGCTGAGAGAGAGGGTTATATAGCATGGATTCATTCAATTACCACAGGAGGTTGGGATGCATTTGCTGGTGCATGTTTGGAATTTATGGGGGCGATTCAATTGGTCTGCATGCCCCCCGTTGGGCGTCTATATTAATAGGCGCCCGACGGAGCAATTCAATTGTTGCTTCGTTCATACACCTAAAGCCACGGGGGGGGGGGGGGGGGGGACATTTCTTCTCACAGCCTGCTGAAGTGTGAGGAACAATTTGTGCAAAGTTCGTTGTTTTGGACTACACAAGCATCTAATCACTTATTTAGATAGGTTTAGTCTTGTGTTAAATAGTAATAGTAATGAAACAATTAAATTGCTCTGCTGGGTTCCTATCTGTTTATTTACACACACACACCTCTCTATATATATATATATATATATATATATATATATATAATATATATATATATATATATATATATAATATATATATATATATATATATCAAGAATGTTGTGTCTGTTTGTTCCAAATTGGGGCAAACATGACTGAGCCTATTTTCATGAAAACTGCACATGATTTTGTAGTGGCAACTCCTAGAAATAACCTGCACTTTGTTTCATCTCGATTTCTCAAGTTATAGCTGAGCAATAACAAAAACAAAATTTATTGGCATAATGAATGCAAGAGAGAGGTGTGGCACCATGCGCGCAGCCGGTAAAGAGTGAGGAGATGGGTTTGGGGCCTACGTTCACATGAATAGAATAGGCTACATAGCAGCACAGGGCACACAGTGACATTGGTGTGAGTGGTGGGTGAAGGCGCTGCTGCCACCAGTCTGTATAGCGCTGCTGGTCACATGGGCCACTCCTGGGTCCCTATGCAAAACAATACAACTAGAAAACCTTAACTTAATAGAAAATGTCGGCAGAAGAGAATTCATCGTGGGCGAAGCCACAGACAATAACTAGTATATATGTGTGTGTATGTATATATATATGTGTGTGTGTATGTATGTATGTATATATATATATATATATATATATATATATATATATATATATAATATGGAGAGATTAAGGTGACAATATATTCATATTCAACAAAACGCCCAAAAAAATAAGTTGACATCAAAATAATGTAGTAAAACACTTCCCATTGCATGTTTTAAAGTAGGATGTTAATATCAAATAATATTTAGTATTGAATGGAATCTTAATAAGGATCACAGATCATTTTTGCTCACTTCGAATCACTTTAAATGGTACTGTAAGTGCCTATATTATTAGTTCTATCACTATCCATGATGCCATATGTAACTTTCTTACATATACATCTCAAACAAAGCAAATCAATATAAAACATTCACTGCTATAGTGTTGAGTCATTGACCATTATAGTTGTTATAAAAAAACTAAATCTTTTAATCAAAAGGAGAGGTAAAATTGTAGTGTAATGCATATGATTTATTTTCTTGTAACCATAACTGCCAACAGTCCTTGACTCTTGATTTTTTTCACCATGAAGGTGCATGCCAAAGGAGTTTGGGCACGGAATTGGTATGTAATGCCGGCTGTCGGGATGTCTCCTGTCAACATACCGACAGTGGCATCCCGGCAGGGGTTGGGTAAGTATATTTACCCTTCTCCCCCTAACCCTCTCTTCTTGTAGCCTAAGCCTAACCCTCCCAACCCCGCACCCTAAGACTCCCTGTTAGTGCCTAAACCTAAGTCTCCCCACTTCGAGCCAAATCAAACACTCCCCCCTTAGTGCCTAAACCTAACCCTCCCCCAGTGGTGCCTAACCCTCCCTCCTAGGGGTGCCTAACCCTCCCCCTCTAGGGGTGCCTAACCCTAATCTCCCACCTCCCCAAAATCTAACTTCTGGATACCGGCGTCGGTATTTCGACGCCTGTCTTAAGTCCTGTGTCGGACGTTAGGTTTAAGGTGTGGTTAGGGTTAGATAGTATTGCCGACATTCGCTCTGTCCACATGCATAATCTCGACATGTTGACATAGTGAATGCTGACAAGACGACAGACTATTTTGAAACTGTTCACATTTGTAATGTCAACATTCGGACCTTGTCGACACATCTTTTGTTGCAATGGTGAATGACAATTGGGGTGGGGGGGGAGGGTTGTGTTTGGCACCACCATTTTCTACAGGATGCACTGGGGTCCCTCTCCTATACCCCGCCCCCGAGCCTCAGGCCACTCAGTTTTCGTCGGTGCCTGGCTGGACCAGTCGCACCGTACAGAGGGGGGTCTTTTTAAGGCCCCTGAATATTTCTTCGCAGCTTTGGCTGCACAACTAGAGTGCTCCAGCATAGGACAGTCAGTATTGACGTCCATGCTGTCACTCCTACACCCCGCCGGTACCAGAACGCCGGTACCGATCCAGGGATGCTGGTAGGTAGCTGGGGGTCACAGCTAGCGGTGATCCCGGCTACCTGGACTGTGGCCGGATGCACGGGGAACAAGGTAAGTGGCGGGGTCCCGTGGTGGGCACCCGCCGGTAACACAGTCCTGTTTGGTCCCCAGGCAGGGGGCTCCCTGGGGACCGGCTGCGCGTGGGGCCAGGTACGGATCCTGCGCCTTCCACTAGACCACCAGGGACAGCGGACCGCAGCATGTGCGGTACAGCGCGGCGTCCCAGGGGTTAATAGCAGGCCAGGGGAGAACGCCTTCCCTGTCTCACAGCCGGCGTCTCCCCCGCTGCACAGTGCCATTCCACAGCGGTCTGAGCGGGTTGTGTCAGCGCTCTTCCCCCGGGCCCGCCTTCTCTCTGCTCCTCGGTGGCCATTTTCTCACTACATGTGCTGGGGATGGCAAACGCTGCTGGAAGCTGACACAGATGCCATTGCGGTCCGGGTCCCCCGCATACCTCTCCTTCAATTAAGGTCAGTGTATGCAGCACTGTTTCCAACCAGGCTCTGGTCTGTGTAGTTGATCGCAGTGCTTGTAATGCAGGATGTTATCTATGCATTGTATGTGACTTAAATGCTAGCGCTGTTGCCTGTACTTTCATTTCTGACTGTCAGCCTTTTTCCTATCCCTGTTCTTCTGCCACAGCCCTTGCGGTGCGGTGTTGCAGGGTGTTTATTACCTCACAGTAAACGTGGTTTTTCTGTGTGGGAGGTCACATACGCTCCGTTCACACTCCTCATGTCTGAAAGTGAACGAGGATATCCTCTTCCAGCTATAATGTACTGATATCATGTGCAGTTAGCGGAGGGATATGTAGACGCTGAGGGTTTATGGAGGGCATGTTGTATTATATATCACGCCTCATTTCTGTCACTGTGCCTGCACAAAAAAAGGGGACCGCCCTCGGCTGGCTAAGATGCTTACAGCCCTTGTGGGCAACGCCCCCTGCGTTTCCCCATAGGGGTTATCGCAGCCTGTGGTGGTCTAATCACATGCAGGGGTCCCTGGACAGTTGATGGTACCCCAGTGTATCCTGTTTTTCGCCCCCCCAGGTCTCGCAGGAGCCTGTGTGGGTGAATTTAGTGTCCAAATGGTATAGCACCTGATGGACGTTTTACAGGGGGAGTCACCATTTCGGCCTTCTAAACGGCCTTTCGGGTCTCAGACAGGTAAAGACATGACGTCTGATTACGGTGACATTATTGACTTTTTCAGACACGAGCCCCTTAGTGCAAAGGAGGCGTAGTCTGGGCCTAAAGTCTTTATACCTGGCCTTATACGGGCAGTCCGTGCGGCTTTGGTTATTACATATCCCCCGTGGCTAAATCCAAATATGCCTTATTTAAGGATAAGGGTGTTGCCACTGTAATTCCTCTATCTGGTCAGGTGGATCATTTAGAGGAGGCGTGGAAAATCCGGGTAAGCGGTTCCAGCCTCAAAAACGGTTGACCTTTTGCATACCCCTTTTGCGGATAATTACATTTCCGAATGGGAGTTACCTTTACGGGTAGATTCTCATGTTACACGCCTAGTGAGGAGTGCTACGTTGCCCATGCCCTCCAGGTCCTCTTTGAGGGAGGTTCCAGATTGCAAGGTGCAAATATATCTAAAATCCAATATTCCCTTGCTGGAGGGTCTTCCAGACCGGCTATGGCCGTGTGCTGGGGGGACAGAGCCATGGAACGCTGAGTAGGTAACTGGATCTCTGCACACTGACTTTCCAGCAGAGTAGGTGGATAGTGGCAAATTCTCAGAGACTTTGCCACGTTCTTAATGAGACGGTCTTACATATAGCCTACTCCTTTCCAGAATCTCCTCGGCAGCAGTAGCGGCTTGCCGCTCCCTGTGGTTGCGCTCTTGGAAAGCGGACGCAGATTCCATTTGGAATGCTTTACCTTTTACGGGACAAGTCCTGTTTGGCCCTCGTCTGGACGCAATTGTGGCCCTGCAGGCAGCAGCTATGTCTGCGTGTCTGCCATCGGCTACAGTCCCATCAGGGTATGGGGCTTTGTCTTTTCGGCCCTGTGAGGCCAGGGTAAGTCTAAAATACAGCTTTCCAAGACAGTCAGTAGCCAGGAAATCTGCTCAGACATAAGAACAGGCTTGGAGTACAAAATGTCCTACTCCCAAGTTGGACTATAAGCCTTCAGCCTCACGGGATGGGCCTCCTCTCGGGAGCCCCCAGAGTTGGAGGCCGGCTTCTCCAGTTTGCCCAGTGCTGGTGTCTGACCACCACGGACACTGGGGTAAGAGAATTATTTTCTTGAAGGTATGTCCTCTCCTCCCGGTAAAAGCCTCCCAGACGGTTTTTCGTTATAGGTCTTCTGTCAATTCAGGACAAGGCCCTGTAATTTTTGAGGGTGTTACACTCTATGCTCCAGGCAGGAGTTACAGTACCTATTCCGTTGCCCCAAAGGGGAACGAGGTATTACGCCTTATACGCCTTTCTGTTACTGACACCCAATGGGTCTTACCAGGACATTCTCAACCTCGAATCCTTCAACAAATTCCTAAGGGTTCCTCGGTTCGGGAGGGGGACCCTGCATTCCATCATTCAATGGAGCCTGGTAATTTTGTGGTGTCGTTGGATATATTCAGGGTGACTACCTGAATATCCCTCTTTTGTTAGCACACCAGTGTTTTCCTCAGGTTTGCAGTGGTCGATAAGCATTTCCAGTTTCTGGCATTGCCCCTTGGTCTGGCCTCCGCGCCTCACGGTTTACCAGGGTCATGGTAGTTATGGCAGCCCACCTGCGGATGCAAGGGGTCCGCTTGTTACCCTATCCGGGTGACCTCCTGTTATTACCACGGTCTCCAGAGATACTACAGTGCCATATGCAACGGACAATATCTGTGTTGCTACGTTAGGGCTGACTGATAAACTGGAAATGGTCCTCTCTGATTCTTCACAGAGGATGCTCCATATCCCAACATCTGAGGATCTTTGTGATAGAGGAAAAGATCTCTGCATTACAGGCAAAGGTACGCAGTTGCCTGCAGAGTCGCCGAGTGTCTATTCACTTGGCAATGTGGTTCCTGGGTTCCAGTGTGTCGCTGTTCGACATGGTGGAGAGTACCCAGCTTCACTCTAAACCTCTGAAAAACTTGATCCTCTCCGGATGGGATGGGTTGCCCCATAGGATAAAGTCAATAGGCTTTCCCCGGAGGTTTGTCTCTCTCTGGCCTGGTGGCTGCGAAAAGCTCACCTAAACAAGGGGCACCCCCTTTGGGATTGCGGACAGGGTCCTTCTGACGACGGACGCCAGTATCCGTGGTTGGGAAGCAGTGACGGGTCCACACTTGTTCCAGGGCAGGTGGACACCAGTAGTTTTTGCGCTTCCCATAAACATCTGAGAACTCTGAGCAGTATTCAAGGTTCTCCAGCATGCAGGACAGGTCCTCCACGGAAATACCGTGCAGGTACAGTCTGACAACGCCATCATGATGGCTTATGTAAACCACCTAGGAGGTTCCCGAAGTCAGGCGACACTAACAGTGGTGTCCCGAATTCTGGCTTGGGTGGAAGGCTATATCCCTGCCGTCATCAGCAGTGTTCATTCAGGAATCCTCAGATGGAAAGCAGACTTTCTCAGCCGTCAAGACGTGCATTCAGGGAAATGTCCTCTTTATCAGGAGGTGTTCAATCTTCTGGTGAACAAGTGGAGCCTTTCAGAGATGAGACTCTTCTGATAGACGTAGGTAGGTCCAGTGGACCTTCCAAGTTGTGTACCTCGTCCCTTCGTTATCCCTTCTTCCTCCAGTAATAGCAAGAAGGAGGCACGCTCCTGCTGATGGCTTCAGCGTAGGCCAGATGGCACTATTATTCAGATCTTCGGAGCCTCTCAGTTAACACTCCGAAGCTGTTGACTCTACGCCTGGACCTGTTGTCTCAGGATCCTGGCTGATACCCAGACCTGGGTTGTCTGTCCTTGACAGTGTGGCGGTGGAGACTGCCCTCTTAAGGTCTAGGAGTTTTTCCAGCTCTATAGTTAACAGGGGCTCTGTCCATGCTAAGAGCTCGGAAGCTTTTATCTGCAAGAATTTGCCATTCGGTATGGTATACTTTCTTTCAGTTGTGTCGCCCTAGAGGCTAGGCTCCTCGGGTATTCCGGATATCCAGAGGTTGGCTTTCCTACAGGTGGGCTTAGATAACGGTCTTCGCCTTGCTTACCTGAAGGTGCAGGTTTCTGCCCTGTTAGTATGGTTTCAGTGTAGGATTGCTACTCTTCCTGATGTCCGCACCTTTGTGCAGGGTGTACGTTAAATTCAGCATCCCTTTGTTCCACCTGTGGCTCCTTGGGATTTGGCTGTGGTCCTTAGGGCTCTCTGAGGACCGCCATTTGATCCACTGGGCTCAGTGGATTTCAAATGGCTTACGGCTAGGACTGTATTCCTTCTGGCTCTTAATTTGGCCAGTAGGATCTCAGAATGGGAGGCTCTGTCATGTAGACCTCCCTTTTTCTCATCTTTCCTAGGAACAGGGCAGTGCTTGCCTTTACTTCCCCAGTCCTGTCTGCTGGTGAGGCCTATTTGGCTGTGGTACGGGCGCTAAGAATTTAAGTTGACCGTACCAGTCCATTTAGGAAATCAGACTCTCGGTTTTATCCTTTCTGGTTTCCATAAAAAAGGGTTGGCCTGCCACTACGCTAACTTTGGCAGGATGGATTCACAGGTCTTCCTGTTCCATCCTCTATTAAAGCTCTTCCACTAGGTCGGTGGGTCCTTCGTGGGCAGCTCGACGTGGCGCCTCAGCGGTGATTGGCAGCCACGTGGGCATCTGTCCATATTTTTGTAAGGTATTATGCTTTTGATACCTTCGCCTCTCAGGATGCTTCCTTCGGGCGGCGGATTCTCTTACAGCACAGGAGCGTCCCCACCCTTAAAGGATACTGCTTTGGGACATCCCCAAGGTATCCTGTGGTTACCCTATGGACCCTGAAGTAGAAAATATGAGATATGGTAAGAACTTACCCTTGTTATCTCTATTTCTACGAAGTCCATAGGGTTCCACAGGACTCCCGCCCTGTCGCACCTGTACTGCAGATGGGCTTTGATCTGGTCACCGGTTTCTCCATCTCCTTCTGGTGAGAATGTGATTCTTGTGTGTTCCAGACTGTCTTCTCTCTCTTTTTTTGCTCCTGCTCCGGCCTATGGCTTGTTACGAAACTGAGTGGCCTGAGGCTCGGGGACGGGGTATAGGAGAGGGACCCCAGTGCATCCTGGGAGGCTGAAAATTTAACTCTGTGGTGCCTGGATGTCTGCCGCCATCGCCTATACCCCAAGGTATCCTGTGGAACCCTATGGACTTCGTAGAAATCAACTAGGGTAAGTTCTTACCATATCTCATATTTTTCAATTTTGTAACAATTTGCTGGATTTATATACCTTATGCTGGCCATACACGCTACAATTATCGGGGCGATCCGCCTGGTATCGGCGGATCACCCCGATAATTGTAGCGTGTGGGGGGGCGGCCGAGGATTAAATATTGCGCGGTCGGGCAAGCCGGATTGTCCAGCATGCCCATCCGATGCAATATTTACCGGTAAACTGTCGGCCGCATCGGGCAGTGTATGCCCAGCCGCGGCCGACAGACAGAAAATTCCTGGTTCCTTCCTACGGAAGGAACAGGGAAATGTCTCCTCCCCCGGGGTGGAGCGCGGATGTCGGGCTGATACACCGTGAGAGAAATCTCAGTGTATGCCGGCGACATCTGCGGCTGGCAGGCTGCCAGATAAAATGTCTGTCGGTCTGACAGATATTTTATCTGGCCGTGTGTGCCCAGCATTAGGTACCTACAAAGTTTTTTTTTCTGAAATGATTAGATACCTGCAGGAACCAATGAAAATAGTTGTATTTTGAGTCTTCTGCGACCCTGATGCGCGTCCCCGCCGTCGTCTACTTGGATCGCAGGTCAGATGGTTTTGCAGAGAGATCTCAACTGATCGTGTAGGAATTGACACACATTATGTGATATGATCGATCAAATCGTATGGTTTTATGTCAAATAGTTGCATTTTAAATACAAATAGTCCTGTATCGAAAGGGAAGAAATTTTCAAGGGACATTGTACAACTGATCTGACCAACTTTTGAATCTCACAGTGTATGGCCACCTTAAGTCTCACTGAGGAATGAGTTTGGGAAACACTGGCCTAGATTGTGGTTTGTTTTCAGTGCATCGGGGGGGGATGTGGTTACGATCTTGGCAGTTGGTATGCCGGCGCTCATAATTCCAGCATTGGAATCCTGACAGCTGCTGGAATCCCGGCTACAGAATTTCGACCACCAGCATCTCGACGGTAAGTATTATGGGTAGGGGGAGGTTTAGGGTTACAGGTTAAGCTGCAGCGGTGGAGGGTTAGGGTAAGGGCACTTACCTGCTTGAATCAGGATTCTAACTGTCAAGATGCCTCTATCAGTATTCTGAGCATCCCATACCTAACCGGATTGGGGATATTGCCTGCTTTTACATTCAGGTAGTGTGGCAGTGTCACCAGAGATGGCGTTGGTGAGCAGCAGATTCTGTGTCGGGTTGGAGAGATCCTCCCACACAGGGTATTAATACTGAGTTGTGATACACCTGTGAGTGCCTTGTGGAGAGATCTCAGGTGTGGGCTAATGAGAAGGGAGACCAGTCATGGTGCTGTTGAAAACGGTCTATGTGGGACTGTGGCAGCCAGAGAGCCCAGTGAAGCTAAGCGTGCCATTGGGGGTCAGGAGGCCTGTGCTGGACCTTGCAGGAGGCAAGGAGGGACCATAAACCTCTGACTGTGTGACATTGAAGCAGCTGGGCTGCAGGCTGAGGAAGCCAGGGCCTACTGTATACCTGGAGGATACAGGGAAGGCCACAAAGACTAATGGTGTTTGTATAGCTGTGCAAGCCAAGCCAGGCTGTAGCCAGCAATAGACCTGCAGAGAAGCAGGCAGAGACTTATTGGCAGACTAGCTGCACCTTGATAGAGAGGGTTCAAGAAGTGAGCTAGTGCCCTAAGAGAGGGCGAGGTTGTTTGTTATTTTCTATTTTTTTTTCCTGATTACCATGCTCAAGTAAAGCACCATTTTCTTTATTTTACTGGAATGCCATGTGTGAACCTAATCACTGCACCACTGACCCCAATCTACCGAGCTAATTACCCCAAGTTATCACAGTAGGTATATTGTAAATTATGCTGTTTAATATTTTTCTTTACCTCAGCCATTTCATTTCTGTGTGTTCACCATATTGTGGATTTAGGATTGTGGTATGTATGTACTGTATGTATGTAGGTTAACCAAGGCCCTCCAAGACGTCCCTAAGAACCTGTTAAATTATATTATTTTAAAAGCTCCATCTACGAATGATTTTCTCCCATTCACTTTTTTCTGCAAACATTATAGAGTGGCAAAATGCATTGATTTATCAATTCTGTGTTAAAGACACAGCAGAAACCTTGGAAAACTATCTACATTTTGCTCTGGCTAAAGGCAGAATCCCGTCTTCCAGTAGGAGGTAGTTCAGGAGTAAACTAGATTCTGGCTGTGTGTATATATAAAATGAGGCTTCATATGTGGTTTTAACCTTGTTTGTATTTCTACTAATAAAGTCAACATTTGTCTAGTATAGTGTTTATGTAATGGATAAGACGACTGCTACTGTATTAGTTATTGTCTGCCTGCACCATACATCCTAAGAGCCTGGTACATTTCATATTGTTAGGTATAAAAAAAAAAAAAGGGTATGCCTTATGTTATTGTTGCTTTAAATTTATGGGAGTGATCGGTTTTGGGGCCGTTTTGTGTAGACCTTGCTGGGGTTTAATTTATGCTGTTTATTTTGGAATGTTTTTGGTTAGACCTAACCCTGACCATAATGTTTACTCTGACTTTAGGCCCTATAAGTCATTGAGAGTCTTGATGTGTAATTACTGTATAATTGACGGACTATGGTCTGTGACCATCTTATAATATACATTTTGGCTCAATAAAATTACCTGCGAGGTGTGCCTGTTGCCATTGTGACGGCGTGGAAACGCTGCAAACGACACTTCAACTCGAGGCCTGATCTCTCCACAGACTCATGGATTTTTGTACACAGCCCTATGTGGCTGCAAATATAGCTGCACTTACTCACAGCTAATTGAGTTGATAACATAGAGTTCAGTCTGGCGACCACTAAAGTACAGATTACCATTCTCCCCTCGAGAGTACTTACCTGGACCACTGAATATGGCTGAGCTGTACCTTTCTGCTGGTTTCCTATATGAAGGGTACACGTGCACCACAACTTGAAGCTGCTGATTCAGTGACTGAAGGGAACAGAGTGATAGAATTCATGTTGGTTGGTAGGAGGAGGGAGTGAAGGTGCGTACACACTAGGAGATCAGGAAAGACAGTACGATTACGACATTGTAATCGTACCATCGTTCCTGATCCCCTGTAGTGTCTGCACTGAACGATCAGTCATTCAGTGCAGGCACTATCCATCATTCCTGAACATGCCAATCTGTCGTTATCGTCAGATTGTGCTGCATGTTCAGGCGATGGACAATGTCGGAAACGACCAGCGGGAGTGCGCATCGCTGGTAGTTTCTGACATAAAAGTGCACAATTTGTGCACGATTACTGAGCGATTGCACGATTACAATGTCGTAATCGTGCAGTCGCTCAGTAATATCGCCCAGTATGTACCCACAATGAGAGTGGGGTGCTTATGATTTGTTGCTACCATTTGTAGGCACTCCTGATGCGTTTACCCATGGCAACTACAAAAGAAAATTGCAACACCTATAACAATTAACAATGTCTTTGTCTATGATGACAGATGGTATCTAGTGTCAGATTGTGTAAAATGCAAATCAAAAACATCAGTATGTTCGATACATAATACAGAGTGTTGGACATTTCCTTCTTATGGTGGTCTTATGGTTTTCCATGTCTCTTTTCAGATATCACAGTATGGGAATATGTAGATGATAACTGCAGACATTATGTACTATTTAAAAAAAATAAAAATAAAGATCCCCTTTAACAAGTTTTTTTATTATAATGTGGCAACAAGTAACCATTTTAACTTGAAACCTATTAATAATAAATGAGATGGTACAGACTCACAGTTGTGTAGCATAGGTTTAGTTTCAGAACTAGAACGTATGTGGTATGTTGATCAACAGTGTGTGTTTGTAGCGGAAGGAAGTTCATGTGCTGTGTGAAGATAAATTAAAACACTTCCTCAAACTAGTTCTTTAAGATGACTTCTGCTGGAGCAACATGAATAGAATAGAGAACAGGGAGGCGAAACAAAAGGCAGCTAAAGGTCAGTGAGGGACGTGTAGGGTATATCACCGTGTGTGATCTGTGACTCTCGAAGTGGACCTTGGACCTGTTACATCCACAAATAGTAGGCAGCCAGATTATAGTCTGGGTTAATATAACTAGTGACCAAGCTGCTTTCTAAATATTATTTTAGCGTGATTTGCATGTCCTCCAAAGTTCCTTAAGTGCACATACAGTCACTCATGTCTCTGCTGTGTGCTTGTTGTATAGCAGAGAGCGTGTGAATACTAAGTTGTTGGTTGGTTGTTTTTTTCTTTAAAGTTTTTTTTACTGCAGTAATCTTAGCGGTTTATTTACAGCTAGAAACACAAGAGTTTCATTGTGAGAATTGCATGTATGTTATTACTGCAGGGTGGCATTACAGAATCATTGGGCTACGGAGCAAAACCAGAGCCAAGGCACCTCCATCACTAAGACTTCCAATGTAATGGCAAAGGTCTCCAAACTCAGCTCTCCTTAAATAGTTGTAATTAAAATGCTTTGCTGTGCTTCTGTCTGGGTGCTTTCCTAATTCTACTCTATGAAAACCAGTTATAAAGTACTGTGTGATATACTTGTCCTATGTTATTACATGTTAATAATAATCTTAATTACGTTATCCTCTGTTTCTAAATATACTTCTAACTATTGATTTCCAATTTCTGTAGGGCCCTTTTGATTAAAAAAATGCACGTTTGGTTTATAATTCTTTACGTGTTATTAGATGACTACGGCTATGTACGCCCCCACCCACTACTTGGGTCCCTGGAGCAAGCTCTGATTTCAGGGCTGCTGGAAAACACTTATAATACAATCACCTCATTGCATCCTCTAGGTTATAGCTGTGCAGTCAGTAAGAAAAATGGTCACCTGAACAAGAATATTGCAAAGCATATTGTGTTTACAAAGGGAAACAGAATTTTAATTGACAGCGAAGGGATAGTTTCTTTATCATCTATTAATAAAAATATGTACAGTGTTGTGTGATCATCTCTAAGCATAGAAAATACAATGGGATGCTGATAATTGCATAGACTAGAGCAAAGGTTCCCAGCAGTTCAGGATTTAGAGATATCCATGGTTGAGCACAGCTGGTTAAATCAAATTGACTGAGGTACTAATTAAGGGCCTGATTCAGCAAGGATTTCAACTGCTAATACGCACGCAATCGGCCGATTGTTGTGTACTGCGCATGCGTGAACCAGCCACTGCGTTCGGGGACTGCAATTGCAGTGACTACGCAGACCCATCGCAGAGGGATGACAGGATGTGCCGTTTGTGGGTGGTGACAGGGGGGTGGTCGGTGAAACACAGGCGTGCCAGTGCGTTTGAATACCGTTGCATGGGAAAGCATAAATTATCCACTGCGATGCCTTACGTAGCCGAAGGACTCCTAGCATGTGATGACGTTAGCAATTCCTGAGTAAGGTCAGAGCTTGCACAAGTGTGCGTGAGGCTGTGATGGTACAGATGGTTTCGCAGTCTTGCTAGGATTACAGATTTGTGTAAGGTGGGCGTTCTTATGTTGTGCTGCGACGGCATAGCAATCGTAGTGGAGTAGCATATCCGCAATGTAACTGCGTGCGTAATCGCTATTGCATTCACAGTTGCGATCGGTAGTGCAATCAAGCCCTAAGTCACTTGTGGTCCAGCATGGATATCCTTAAAACCTGGACTGTTAGGGCGCCTTGAGGACCGAGTTTGGGAACCTCGGGGCTAGAGGATAAAATTCACAGGGTAGTTGAATTGCCAGCACTGTATCAATGTCTCCTAGACTAAACCATCTAAATAGTTGAACCAACCAATCCGATACATGAGTATTGTTGTAAATATTTCTCTCATATTTGAATGGTTGGAGGAACAAAAAAAAGACAAGTCCTGCCTCCTAGAGTGCACAGAGAACAGGCACAATTTAGGGCATGCCTGCAATGTACAGCGCTTCCTATTGATGTAGGTATAATATTGAATTGGTCAGTTAAGCTCTTATTCCGCATGGCTTGTTCACAGAGCCGACTGAATATATTGGTCACACAGTGCTCCCTCTCGTTTTGGCATGCAATAATTCCTCCACCAATCAGCCAGCTCTCTCTCCTTTTAAGCATACTACATTTGATGTGAAGCTTAGGTAATAGAGGTTATGGCTCAGTTGAGGAATTCCCTTTTGTGCAAGGGAGGGATAGAGGTACTGTGTGGTCTATTTACTAAGCCTTGGATGGAGATAATGTGAACGAAGATAAGGTACCAGCCAATGAGCTCCTAACTGTCATTTTTCAAACAGTCTGTGACATGGCAGTTAGGAGCTGGTTGGCTGGCACCTTATCTCCATCCAATGCTTAGTAAATTGACCCATGTGTGCCCAGAGCATGACTGAGGCTGTGACATGGACCTGCTGTTCTACATAGTGTCGCCATGCTAATGATTTGCTGACCGGGAAAGCATGACAGAAGAAGTAAGTGCACACTCCCGATGAGAAACATTAATGATACAGAAAGGTACATTACAATTAAATTAATTAGCCTAAACATTAGTCAAACTTTCTTGAAGCATGGCACCCTATAGTATCATGTAAAAATTAATACAGGGGTAGCACCAACGGGTGCCCAATTTTTGCGACCTAAGGAGAACTAGTGGGGTTCCTAACTAAACCCAAAGGGAATAGAATTGATAACAGGACAGTGCCTCCGTGGCTGAGAAGGGCACTTTGTTGATCAAAATTTTATTGTGACACTTCGGCTATGCAAAACTAATCCCTTACTCTCCATAAATGGGATCCCAGCAATATGGGACTGTTAAAGGTAGTGTCAGCACTTAAGATGTAAGTGGTCAGACACCCTCTTACCCAAACGTGGGCTCCAATTGGCAAATAAGGGATGACCCAACAACAAACTGATGATAATGTAATGATTTATTAGCTGGATTACAACTCACTATCATCATGGATAAACAAAATGTAAATAACAATCATTTTCACTATTGTAGACAACAATGGTTAGAAAAAGAATTAAAAATACAAATGATTTAAAAATAACACTTCATTTTTATGTCTGATTTTTAACATGTGATACTGTGGATTTACATTATTATATTTTCATTTTTCCTCTAATCATTGTTATCTACAATAATGGAAATTATTTTATTTGCCTTTATCCCTGGTGCTTCCAGTTTCCTCCTGTCAGACAGATTTTGCACAGAGCAGATGGGTAGCTGAGAAGGTGTAGAGATGTATGTCAGTGTAGTTTTGTTGATAGCTTTATTTGCAAGTAGAAATATTTTTCTATTCAGTAAAATAGAGACTGACAGCATGGCGCAGCAGTAGAAAAATGTTTTATGACGTTAATCTATATACACCTGCATTCAAAATAAAGTGTAGTCTTTCCAAGGGAAGACCGGTAAAACTGTATGAATTCAAGTTTTTACAGTGCTTGCGTGAGATATGGTCGTATTCTGGAGATGTTTCTTGTATGTATGTATGTATGTATGCATGCATGCAATAGGATTTGGATACAGGCTGAATGTCGGGAACACAGTACAGTTCTGTGTCCAGGGTAACTCCTAGGCAGTGAACTTGAAGGGTAGGGTGTATTGTCAACAGAAGTAAAGATGTCAGGTCAGTAACTTTTGTTGGCCGGTGGCAATATTATTAATTCTGTTTTTGAAAGATTGAGTTTAAGGTGGTGATGATATCCACAATGAAATGGCAGGAAGATGTTCAGTAATGCAGATCAACACATGGTGAGGGGTCTGGAGAGGATAAGTACATTTGGATTTCATCCACGGAGAGCAGATAGGAATAGAGAGAAATGAACGCTAGAAGAGTGTTTTTATAAGTAGGATGAGAACAAGAATAGGACAGTGTCCTAAAGGGATTCGGTATGTAATGCCGGCGGCTGAATAGTGTTTCCTAACCCTAACCTCCCCCCTCTAGTGCCTAACCCTAACCTCCCCACGTTAGTGCCTAAGCCTAACCCCCACTCCCTGCACCCTAAACCTAACCCTCCCGGGGGGTACCTAACCTGAAGTCCCCCTGGGGGTCCCTAAACCTAACCCTCTTCCCCGCGGCTAGAACCTAAGACACCCGGATTACCTTTGTTCGGTACGCCGGGTGTCAGGATTTCGACGCCTCTCTTTAGTCCCCTGTCGGGCTGTCAGTGTAACCTGACTGCATCCCGTCCTAAAGACCTAGGGATTGAAGCATTTGCATAATAAGAGAATGGTCAAGTGTCTAATGTGTCTATTTTTGGATATATTAAATTCATTCTATCTCCTTTAAGAATTCAAATGATAGTTCTGTTTCTGAAAAACAAATTGCCTCAAACCTTAACTCACTATCAGGCAGCTGGCTACAAGTGGCTTGTTTTGATTATTGTGCTAGCTGCCACTAAATCCCTACAGAGTAATGGTTTTTAGTCTTGTTTTTCCTACAAATAGAGGTCCTGCACATGAGTGCCAACATTCATTATTATTCCTTCTTTATAGGTGTTGACCCAGCCCTGCAGAAGGACCATCGAAACCAAACCGCAACTGGATCTCCTGCCGCTGTCCCACAGTCATCCTCCAAATACCATAGAGCCAGGTCTGGAGGTGCTCGAGATGAACGGTATCGCTCAGGTAACAAAGTTAAAATCTTTTATTTCCTCTAAAAGACCTACACTGTCAAACCTACTATAACGCTATCTCTTTCCAGGCCATTTTGTAAACATGTTTGTTGGTTGTTTGTAGCAATCAAAAAACATATTGACACCTAACACGAAATTAAAATTGTAGGTCACCTCCTTCCCCTATTGTGCCTAAGTGCAGTATCCCGGACACTCTAGATTTGTGAGCAGGATAAGTTTGAAATGCAAGCACCTTCACTCCATTGCTGGAATCAGTATGTTGCGGCCGGCAGGTTCAAATCCCTACGCAGGAAGACCGGCAGCAGTGAGGATCCTGATGGGATTTTGGTAAGTAGAACTAACTCTGCCCCCCCTCCTTAACCCTTCCTTAGGGGTGCCTAATCTCGTCCCTAGTGCCTAAACCTAACCCTCTCCGTCCCCGCAGCCTAAACCGAAGTCTCCCAGGGGGGTTGCCTAACCCCCCTGCTCCTAGCCTAACCCTAACATTCTGGGGGGGGTGCTTAACCCTAAGTCCCCCCCGGGAGCCCCTAACCTAACCCTCCCCCCTTGCAGCTGTCCGCGCTCCCCACCCAGCTTACCTTCATTCGGTATGCTGGGCGTCGGGCTCCCGGCGTAGGGATAATGATAGGCGTCGGGATTTCGACGCCTATCATTAGACCCCTGCCAGGATTAGACAGTCGGGAAACCGGCGGTCGGCATTCAACTGTCGGCTTCCTGACTGCATCCCCCTTAGTGCTTTCATTTTTCAAAATATGGTGCAGTCTGTTGAGTTCCTGATGACTTGATTGGTCACACACAGCAGAACTCTCTCCTCTGAGCTCATCTTGTTTCACCTAAGTGATCAAATCTCGGGACATAATAATATAGGCTGCACGTGTCAGCCTGGTGTACTTTTAACAGTTTTATTATTATGATTTGTATTGTTCTATTTAACTAAGTCTAAAATATTGTCTATTACATCCTGCAAGTTTTTCTGAAGGAATGTAAATTATGCTCTTTTTTTGAAACAAGTCTTTTCGCCTTTTAATAATTTAACGTAAGCTCAAGGTCATAGTAAAATTCTAAGAGATCATATTTTTTTACCTAAGATCCTAAATTGATATTGTCTTCTTTTTATTACATTGTCAGTTCACTTGACTCTAGAAGCAGATGGATTAGCGCTGCTATTAATGTGCCCATTCCACTGGATTGAGTAGGACCACCTACAGTTTGTTAGCTGCTTGTGTGGTGATACATAGCTAATGCTACACAGAACATACTGGCTGTGAATGATGATCCTGTAACAATACTGCACTGTTTATGTTTTCACAACCATTAATATTAATTACCTTGCAGAGGTGTTTCCAGCACTCGGTGAATCATGGCCAGAGAATGCACATGTATCCCCCACCCATCCACCAACTGTTTATATTATTCACTAAGGAGGATATCACATGTAATAAAGTTAGTTCTTTTTGGCCATGTTATAGTGTTTCAGTTTGGTCTTGGATGTGGGATAAAGTGGATGCTCACTGCACTTATGTTTCTGAGCAATAATGGCACGTTTACAGAAATGGTTTTCACATACATTTTCACTTACAGATATCCACACAGAAGCAGTCCAGGCTGCATTGGCAAAACATAAAGAACAGAAGATGGCTTTGCCCATGCCAACCAAAAGACGGTCAACGTTTGTGCAATCTCCTGCGGATGCCTGCACACCCCCAGGTACGCTTTGGAAATGACCAGTCTGATTTAGTGGTGATTAACTGTTCAGCGTCAGTGCAGTGTTCACAATCAGGGTACTTGAAAACAGATATTTGGGGCCAAATGTAATAGGGTGAGAGTTTAGACAATGTGACAGTTTAGCAGTAAAACTCTCGCACTAATACATTGATCGAGTTGTTTTTTCAATACAGGAAACACCTGGATGACAGTTTAAATCTTGAGAGTTTTTGGAGTCTGAAAAACATGCGAGTTTGCATGTTCTGTGACTATTACATTGGTTGAGTTTAAAAGTGTTAGAGTTTTCTCTCTCATTTTCTAAACTCTCACCCTATTACATTTTGTCCTTTGACTTCCCTTGAGTTCTCGGTGCACTTGTACACTTCTGCCCTAGTAAATGAAGCAATGCTGTTATTCCAAATATAGCTTGTTCAGATCAATACTACTAGGTTTTGATTAAGCCTATTTGCTCTGTTTACTGAATAAATATTCTAAACTGAAATTAAATCTTTCTCCTGTACATGTAGTTCTCCTTTATGTATTTGGGATCTTGATGACTTTTGTCATAATTTTGGTTTCTAGGCCTATGTTCAAGTTACCACACTTGTTGAACTAACTAGATATACTTCTTGACTGTGCAAGATCAGTATTATTGATCAAAAATAGTTCTTTAAAGTTTGGCACTGTCCTACAAATAGAGGGCCCTTTGCCTTTTCTCATTGCTTTTCCAATAAATACTGCACACATTCAGAATCTCATATAATGACTATTATTGTTTCATGATGTTCCCCTTTTCCAGACAAATGCATGCATTCAAATATATAAAAATTGTATAGGATGCTATGGAGCATTTTAGAGATGAACTAATCCAGTATAAAAAAAAATTTCATCCCATATACAATACACCAAAAAGTTTCTTATGTGGCACCTAGATATAAAGGGGACTGCTTCCAAGCATACATGTCTACTCTCCCGGGATGGCCGGGAGTCCGAAAAATTGGGTGGTTCTCCCGGCCCCTCGGAAAAGTAGGCAAATTTCCTGGCCACCTCCTTGCATCTGCTCACATCCCCACCATACATACAGCCCTGCAGGGGTGGGGGGGAGAGACGGCTTCCCAATGCTGTTAATCTCTGCATTGTGAAGAGGGGGTGGGGCCACAATGACTCAATTGCGTGGTCACACCCCAAGCTCCACCCCCAGCACTGCATCATTGCCATGGCCCAGAGCCGTAGAAGCCCGACCGTTCCCTCCCGGAAGGAGGGGAGCTGCAAGTCGGCAAGTATGCTTCATAGATTTAGTGGCACCGCCGCTGTGTTAAAATATGCAAAAGCCGCAGGAAGCGTCTTAAGTTAAAAAAAAAAAAAAAAAGAGTCCACTACAGGCATCCGATGGTTACTCAGGATGTCCAGCAAAATCATGCTGCAGGGACTAGAGAAGCTACATCCAAGGACGCAGCCGGGACTAGAGAAGCTACATCCAAGGCTTCAGCATGCCCCCAGAAAGCAGGGCCGTCGTTGCACCCAAACGCCAGCAGCGTATCAATCATGCGTCAGTTTTTGGGGTACTGCGAGCGATGTTGCAAAATCAGATCTACACATGCGCAGTACATTGGGGTTTTGCGTAAATCTCTGAATCTGGCCCAAAAAGTTGTCTGTGATTTTTGGTGTAAGACATCACAGTTCTCCATATATTCCGGCCTTTCCCAGTGATCAGGTGGCTTTGGGGGGGTGGGGAGTTTGGCCTCCATGTTTGAACCTGCTCTCTTTGGTGACTGGCGTAATACCTGCAGTCCCTACTCCCACTCTTGTGGGGTTTCTACTGTTTTAAGTCAAACATTTTAAAGTAGAAGCATCTTAAGAAGGTTTTTAGGGTGAACAACATTAGGTTAATTAACTATTCCCTTAAGACATACACAATAAAATACATTAGGGAATTTGCTTGCACAGCCACTATTAAAGTGTCGGGGACATGGGTCAGTAAAGACTTCTAGCCTGACTTGAAAGTGTAGAATAAGCAATACAAATCCAACTTCTGTGCCTTTGTATGATAAAAAATGAGTTGGAATCTGCCTGGTCTTTTCCTTAAGGGCATGGTCACACTTTAAGCCTTGTTTTGACTTGTTTTCCCTTATGTTTTACCATTCTCTTAAAATTTTAAACATTCCTAAATTGTCATTTAAAAGCAATAGCATTTCTTTTTTAAAAAAAAATCTTTTTATTGAACAGCAATAGAACAATTATACATTGTACACTCCAAGAGTTAAATAAAATGAAATTATCTGATAAACAACTAGTCTGTTTCTTGGAACAAACAATATACAAAATTACTGTTGATCTTTCAAACTTTTAGACATTAGAACAAATATAAATTGAAGTTATTTCGGAATACAAAGAAACAAAGTACCTGAATATAGTTTAGTATATAAAATTACATATACTGTAGAAAGAATCAATATAATACACCGAATAGAAGTCTAGTATAATATATAATCAATGTCATTCAAACTGCACAACCTATACAACCAGTATAAACGGTGATTAATATTTGAATTAACATTTTTATCACACCAGCATCTATATATAAGCCCACCATTATATCAATATAATCTGTGTCAACGTAGGAGTACATTGGGAGAAAAGAGGGTGAGAATAAAGGAGTAGAAGAAAGAAACAAAAAGAAGGAAAGGCGGAAGGGAGGGGAAATCAATGACAAAAGGTGAGGGGTATATTGTCCGGGGGAGTTTCACAGAGAGAGACACATATATAGTAATAACAGGAGTTATTTTAAATGATACTACTTAACATAAACCATTCCGTGTGTTCGAAAACCTTCCATATGTTATTTTGAATCTGGGTTGGCAAAAGCAATAGCTTTTCAGTAATACAAATAAATAAACTACAAGCACCAAGATCGCCAAATAAACGGAGTACATTCACCTGGGCATTGATTCAACTTATATTAATATATGTAGAGAGGGCTTGTCCAAATGTGCCACTGTATTGAAGTTTGTATCTGATATTCTTAGGACAAAACTCCCGCAACTACGGGAGGTACAAACCGACCATAAAAGAAATGTCTGATTATTCAACTTCACTGCTAAAATCTGAATTATTTTAGACACAATGGATATAATAAAGCCGAAACTTGGTGAAGAAAGTTGAAGCACATGAGAATTAGGCCATGGTAATACTTCTGGCTAATCTCTAATACCCAGTAAATAAGAGCACAAGCTTTGTGCATATTGTCTGCAATGTGTGATTTGATTAGCACACTCTGAGGGATCGTAAGGTTGTAGCTTTATTTTCCACACGTCTGACCTGAATCTCTCTTCCATATGGCAGGAGGCCGTACTTGTGCTTAGTGCTTTGGTTTTCTGCTGTGCTGACTGTTGTGAGAACTCTGGGATTCAGGGCGTAATGCACTAAAGATCTTAGCAGTAAGACGACATTGTTACTAAAAATCGATGTCTTACACATCAACACAGTACTTATTAGGGCTTAGCAATGTGAGTCCTTATACATACATGTATTACCCATTAAGGTGTTTACTTTCTTTTTCAACCCTGCTCTGTCCTGAATAATGTAATCTCTGGGCTCCTACCATTGCATCCTTAACAGAATAAAGCAGAAGTGGTGTTGCTATGCCTGTGCTTTTGTAGCTGCCGTCCTCTCTCACTCATTTGTAATCTCCTAAGCACCATACCCTGCAAAAATAACCTACCTTCACTTGTTATAGAGGTATTCATGGGTGGCATTTAGGTGGAACAGTTAGGTCTGAAAATAGCTGCATGTGTATGCCTCCTATGGCCACCAAAGATGGTAGAGAACAATAAATACTATTTTCTATTGTAACCTTTCCTGGCCAAAATTGCAGTAGGTTATTACTGCATGCAGTCATTGGCTCGGCTTATAGACTGCTGGCTGTTCAGTGGTACCACTGGATCTTTCCTGTTTGGTTACCCATACATGTGGCAGGATCCTAACTGATTTGGATGGTCTGTGTATTGTTCCTCACTGGTCCAGGCTTTGGCAGAATATTCTAACTTTTGTTTTTACTGTTATGCTCTAGAGCAAAGGTTCTCCAACTCCGTCCTCAGGATCTCACACAGGTCACTTTTTCCAGGTCACCAGGCTGGTGCACAGGGGTAGTCATTACTTACTGACACATTTTAAAAGATCCAAAGGTGGAGCTAATATCTCACTTGTGATTCTGTGAAGAGGTCTGGAAAACCTGCACTGTTTGGGGTCCTGATGACAGAGTTTGAGAACCTGTGCTCTAGAGAACCGCACCTGCGTTGTAGAACCATCAGCTTCTATTTATTTCTTTATTTACATTACAGATACTTCATCAGCCTCTGAAGACGAAGGTTCCCTGAGACGTCAGGCTGCTCTTTCTGCTGTTCTTGCACAAAGTTTACAGAACACAGAATCCTGGATCAATAAATCTGTCCAGGGATCATCTACGTCATCTTCAGCTTCATCTACATTGTCACACGGAGATGTTAAGAGCACCAGTGGATCCTTAGCTGATGTACTTTCTAATACTCACATAGGTATTTACATAACACGGATAATAATGAATTGACCATTTAAGAGATGAAATACCTAAGTATGAAAATAAATTTCTTATGTGCATATAGTGTGCTTTTATAATACATCTTACAGTATCTTATCATTCATAGTACACCACACTTCTGGGAAATATATTGCTACAGATGATCAGCGCTCTGGAATATAGTTTCGGGAAAATGTAAAAATGCTTACACTCCCCACAAGTAAAAATGAATTAACAGGAGCTCTGTTATATAGCTATGTATAGAGATGGTTTGTAATGTAAACAGAAAAATGTTTTACAATGCTATTATCAATGCTATCCCTTTTTACAGTCCACTTATCAACCGAAAAACAGGAAGTGAATAATTAGTCATATGACATTATTTGTTAGAATAGAGAGACATATTGCGAGTCCTTCTCATAAATAAAACTACTGTAAGACCACAGCCTCCCTTTGTTAATCAGGCACTGCTGTACATACTGTTCTATGTTGTATAAAGTGCTTTAAGAGCACCTGCCAACAGCAGAGACACCATAGGTTCAATTCAATGGGCCTGAGTAGTTACGGTACCTCCTGACTTGGAGATTATTGTTCACAGCCCCATTGGGCTGTGTACAAAAATGCATGAGTCCGAATGCTAAGGGAGCAAGTTACGATGCCGTTGCAATGGCAAAACGCCTCCATGTGTGCTTTAAACGTTTATTAACTAATGAGCAACCAGTGTCTGATGAGTATTAGTCAGGAAAAGCCTCAGTGATGTCACAGGCTCCTATTGAATTTTACAGCCTAATCATTAACACTTCTTTAGCCTTCAAAATGGCAGTTTATACTATATGTAAGCCGCAGATGATCTTTATATAAAATTCCTTATTTTTAGCTATTAGAATATATTCAATGTCACCGGTTCATGTGATACAATCTTTCTCTTTTGTTGTTACCGCTAAACCTAAAATTTTAATTAATCCTACAAGAAAATGGTGTTTTGTAATGGGAGACCAGGTTCCCGGGTCTTGATATCAGCTGCTTTATGCTGTGGAAGGATCCATGCATAAGACTGGCTGGTGTGCAAATATAAATTATTTGTCTTAAAACATCAGCTTTATTGTAATCAGCTCTGATTTTTCTTGCGCATATATTTGTGATTCTCACATAAGTGGAGATTTATCAAACCTTCCAAAGAGGAAACGTGGGCAGTGTCGCCCCATAGCAACCAATCGGATGTAGCTGGTGGATAATATCTGACTGGTTGCTATGTGCATCACCTGCGCTGGTCTTTAGAAGGTTTGATAAATCACCCCCTTGGTATCCGATATCTCTGGAACTTTTTATTTTGCCTATACATTATAGAACAAGTAACCATTAGCTAAATCTAACGCACAGCAATACCTTGATGTGGTGAATTAAGGAAAATTTATATTACAGTACTTTTAGGGGCATATGTATCAAAGCTTGATGTGAGATGTATATCACCAACCAATCAGCTTCTAACTTACATTTTGCAGGCTGTGTTTAAGAAATGATAGTTCGGAGCTGATTGGTTGGTGATATATATTTCACAATTTTATCTCGCATCAAGCTTTGATACATATGCCCCTTAATCCTAAGCTAAAATAGAATTGTGTTTCAGTGATTCAATGATTGCTACAATTTTCAGCTTTACCTCTCTGATGAAGAGAGCGTTCATAACATGGTCTTGAGCACTGTTAGTGAGACTCTGCCAATCAGTCACATACCCTAGCCACCTTCGGTCAGTCGGCCTTAGGTCCTAAGTGCAGAAGTGACACGGCGCTCAGTCTAGCCAGTTGTGTATTCCAACCTTACAAATGTGTCCTCTTGCATATTTGCTGCGTACACGGCAAAACGCTCCACGCATGGCGCGAGGCGCCAGCAATGCGTGTGCAACAGCGAGTCCATAGGATTGCATGGTGCGATCGCAGTGCGTAGCGTATGCTGCTGCGGGTAATCGTATGGCGCGATGTGTGCACATGTTTGTAGCGTGAACGGTAAAGATGCAAGAGGACACATCTGTATCTGTGCACAGCACATTTCATTGTGGTGTGATTTTTTTTTTTAATTAAAACCCAAACCGTCATCCATCATTCATTGACCTCGCCGTCATTTTTTATCAATCAATAAACCCCTCATCCTCTATAAGTCTTTAACCTCTCATTATCCATTATTAACCCTTCGTTAACCACTCATCCTCCATCAATCATTAGCCCCTCAGCCTCTATGTTGAACCACCTCTTATCATTTTCTATTAAACCAATCCTCATCTTATCATCTACCCAACAATCTTCCACCCAGGGCCACTTGCTGCTCCAGAAGAGAACTAATCCTTCAACAGCTCTGCGCTGAGTATTTCCATAGCGAGCTCCATGTACATTGCTGCTGGATCAGAGAGATTCCCCTCTGAGCAAGTTTCAGAATGCCAGCTTGTGTCCTGGTGCCAGTGCTAGCAGTCAGAGCAGAGACCTTGTTACAGAGCTCTCAGCTCAGAAACCTAGTGCTTCTAAATAAGACGTTCTCTCCCTCGAATGAGGGAGAGACCAGGAAAGGTTCAGGCTCAAACAACTGGCTGCAGCAATTTAGTTTTGGAACCCGTTCTCCATTTGAGTATGAATTGTGTTGTATTTTGCCTATAAAATCTAATATCTTGCTTCTGAATTGTAAAACCGAGTAGTATTTCTTCACTGAGTGAATACAGTTGTGAACACTTTATTTTTATTTGTGTGAATAAACACAGCATATTTGATTTAAAAATAACAGTTTGCAGTTGCTGGAATCTTTTTGCTGATTTACCCTGTAGCCAACTGTTCCCAGAGGAATCCAGTTTTAATGTTTTCACTCTCGCCTCCTGCGGCTTTATTATTGATGTATGGTTTTATGATTTGTTTACAGAGAGTTTCTCTGTTCCTCCCGATGTCACAAGCACCACAAACACAACCTCCTCATCCTCCTCCTCTGTGCGCCCAGCAAATATTGACCTACCACCCACCGGCCTGGTGAAGGGGATGCACAAAGCAGCCCGAAGGTCCAGCTTAATGGACACTGCAGATGGTAAGAGGCCTGTTCTGTGTCTCAGTGTATGCCTGTCTTTAGCAAACCAGTCTCTTGAGTTCTGTGAATTTAATGGAGAAAAAAAAAGAAACAACCTTTTTCACAAACAATTTTTTTCATTCAATAATTTGTAAAAATAGAAAAGAATTTCAGTTTGATAAATGCGGCGGTAGTGCTCAGAAAAGAAAGCGCTCCCCTGTGGTTATTCAGTTTGCCCAAGAACATCGTGATAAAATTGTTGTCAGTTACTGAGGAGGAACGTCCCTTCTGGCACCATCAGTTATACACAAGAATTTGCACCCAGTGGCACAACACAAAAGCTGAAGATATTTAATATGTGATTTCATGGTTTTTTTTAATAGAGTTGGAAAAATGCATATAAATTATATTCTTTTCCTTTGACGTCACTTCTAGATTTACCAATACTCTTGTCTAGGGTCCACTATTAGGTCATGTTTTTACAGTTTTCCTCGGTGGAAACATTGTATAATTATAGCCCTGTTCAGTTTGATTCATTAATTTAGGCCTCTGAGACCTCGTTAGAAATGAGCATTTAGTGTGGTGTCCTTTCATGTATTGTGTCATGAGAATAGAGACCCCAGCTGACCAGCACATTATACGTAATGCATAGTTCAATTACCTTAACTGTGCACAGCGTATTTTGATGATTTCGTTATTATTAAAAGAGCAACAAAAAGTGCATACTGACCAATGAATTAACCTGGGAAAGTATTAGATCAGCTATGACACTAAACATTTATTGTTAAATATATTTACCTCTTTCCAACAAACAGAATTCAGGTGGGGTGCAGCTGCCCCACATCTGGGTATGAAAAAGAATACTTAGCGTATTGTTTCACCTTTCAAATATTTTAAATGTGTCCTTCTGTTTGTGCCTTTTAACCTTACGTACAATGAGAATGTTTGCATACATTTGAATTAATCAGACATGTGAATAGGAAATGTCTGCCTTCATGCTGGATTAGAACAATGTGCTGATGACAGCTATGTTTGTTTTCTGTATCTTTTGGGACCTGTGGTTTTCTGAATGATTTTTTTTTTCCAGAATTTGCAGCATTATCTTTAAAGAATGCCAAATCATGTTTAACTATTACCCTGTCATTTCCTATGTTGTTCCAGGTAGACCTTGTGGGTATAACAGGCTAATTTATAACTCTCTTGCCCACTTGGCAACGGCTGGCCGCTCGAAGGCGTGTTATATGCTGCCTGAGCATTATAGACTTGGGGGCCTATAGTCCTCGTTCCCTGGTGTGTCGCCTCGGCAACCAAGCTACAGTGCTCAACCCCAATGTCCTCTCATTTTTTGCTCATCAAATCCATTTATTTAGAATATTAGGAGACCAGCCGTTCAACCTGAAAGTCAGGTGTAGAAATTTCTCTGAACAGTCAGGCTACCTCTCTTAAGCCTTCGTTCGTTCCCTTGATGGCGCTGAACTTTGATAGCTATTCCCTGTTTGATTGCACAATGGAGAGGGTAATTGGGTGTCTTCCTGAGCTAGGAGAAGCACAAAGAGCGACCTCTTGTCAGGTAATAGAGGGCAATCCATTTAAGCTCGTGTGTGTCTTTTTAGGCAAAAGCAGTTCTTCAGCTGATCAGCACGTCTGTCACAACGGGATGTAGTCAAGAAGCAGACAGTCTAAATCCCGACCGCCGGCTTCCCGACTTTCTAATCCCGGCGTGGTACTAATGACAGGCGTGGAAATCCCAATGCCTTTCATTAGACCTATGCTGGGAGCCCGACCCCCCCCCCCCCCCCCTGGCTTACCAATCGAAGGTAATCCGGGCGCGGACAGCCGCCAGGGGGGAGGGTTAGGTTAGGGGCTCCCGGGGGGACTTGGGGTTAGGCACCTCCCTGGGAGGTTATGGTTAGGCTAGGGGAAGGGTGGGTTAGGGTTAGGCACCCCCTGGGGGAGGTTAGGGTTAGGCACCCCCCTCTTAGACTTAGGGTTAGGCTGCGGGGAAGGGGGGTTAGGTTTAGGCATTTGGTGAGGAGGTTAGGGTTAGGCACCCCTAAAGGAGAGTTAGGGGTAGTTAATACTTACCTTTTGTCGTTCGGGATCTTCAATCCTGCCGGGCTTCTGCTGTCGGGATTTGAACACCTACTACACCCATCACTACATGGCTGACCACTAGCCGAGTAAGTCATGCTAAGACTTAGGCTAGGGGCCGGCATAACATGGTGCCTTCGCTGACTGGGTGCCCTAACAGGTTTGGCTGAACATACTGTAGCTTTCTTATGGGACACTTTTGATAAGTCATGGTAGACCACACTTTAGAATATATCATTGCAGTTCAGAACAAATATTACATTGCTGGGTGAGACTGGTTACCAGACAGGCTTCACTTTATTTTCAGTACGCATAGTTCCCTGATTTTACCACAGTCCCCTCCTTATATAAATATTTAGCAGATATTTTACAGTCAATGGTCAATGCCCATTCATGTCTACAGTATGTGCCATTATTACCGCAAATAGCACTGAATACATTTTTTTTTCCATTTTCTGGTTTGACATCGGAATCTTATGCTGATGTTTATTCTGTTACAGGTGTTGCTGTCAATAGTCGCGTGTCTACAAAGATCCAGCAGTTGCTTAATACATTGAAGCGACCAAAAAGGCCTCCTTTAAAAGAATTCTTTGTGGATGATTTTGAAGAGATTGTTGAAGGTAACTACATATATGGACAGATTTGATCTTTCATCTGCACAGAGAGAATGCTTGTACCGTATTAAATTAGAAGTTTCCAGCATATTAAAATTGCTGCAAATCTCTCTACAGTCTTACAGCAGAGAGGGACAATTATGTAAGCAATCACACTCTCATTTTATTGTTCTATAATACTTTAAACATTTACAGTTTACACTTTAAAATATTTTTTTTTTACTTGTCCAATTCTGTTCCTAGACTGCTTATTTTAAAAGCTGACTCCACTTTCCACTTTTATGGATATCTTTTTAAATGTTTATATCTCCAAGTAGATCTTTATTGACTATTTTGCAAATCTAACAAACACAATAATACGATTGTCAAAACTCCAGATGGACGCCCAAAAAAACCTGGGTTGTTTGCTCTGCACACACATTGACCCGGGTCCAGCTTATGTCTGAAAGGAAATACCTGGGTTGACGGCCCCGGGTCCCCGACCCTGCAATTGGCCAGGGTTTTTGCCGGGACTTGCAAAAGTCTGAAAGGTATGACCCTGGTCATGCCTAAAACTACTTGATTGAAGAATACAGTGGGAACTTGGAGACTACATCATCTGATAGACTGAAGAACTGGGTCACGGGAAAACCCAGGTGAAGGGGGACTACTCACGAAAAACCTGGGTCCTCACCCTGATGTGAATTGGGGGTGGTTAGTACAGAAAAAGTTTTTAGGTTCGATAGGGGTATTAGACACATTTAGAGATAAAAAGCCTGCCTCCTACCATGATGCCCCACTAACAAGGAAGTTGCAGAGGGCTTCTAACACAGTCTGACTTATACTCCTGCTTGCCTTACCTCATGTTTCAAATTACTAGGTTCTCCATCTGTAGATGCCTTACACTCCCTGTACATTCAGTAAATATGTACGCTAATTTGGATAAGAAATAGGACTGCTTCATTTACATTTTGTTTGTGTCTCTAAGCTGCTTTTGTATATTTAATGTCTGTCCTGCTCAGTTCCTAGGCCAGATCCCAACCAACCAAAACCAGAAGGTCGCCAGATGACCCCTGTGAAAGGAGAGCCTTTAGGAGTGGTGTGTAATTGGCCTCCATCCATTGAAGCAGCTCTGCAGCGCTGGGGGACAACACAAGTTAAATGTTCATGTCTCACTGCACTTGATGTGACGGGAAAACCCATCTATACCCTTACGTATGGTAAGATGGCTCCGACAATGCCTTGTGTTGCAAACAGCATATAAAAGGGATGTTTCTAACTTGTCCGTGTTTTTTCAATTGTTTCTGGGTCAGAGGGCTGCCACAAATAAACTTGGAGGGTTGCTATTTGGACAGGTGTGAGTTAGTGTTTATAGTTTAATATTTAATACTCTACACAAATAGAGACAGCACGTCTTCAAATGCAATGTCTAACTCTGAGAATTGTATTGTGCTTGAGCTGTAATTGTAAAACCAGGTTTCTTTTGCTTTAGGCAAACTGTGGACCAGAAGTTTGAGACTGGCGTACACCCTGCTCAACAAGCTGGGAACCAAAAATGAGCAAGGGCTAAAACCAGGTGACAGGGTAATGTCATAATTTGTTACTTTTATGCGTGTGTGCATGCTTGTTATGCTTATATTGTTTTGTTTTTATTTGTACTTTTCTGACCCATATATTACATAGGCTTAGCTTTCACCTCCATAATATGTAACAATCTTAAACTGGGTACACACTATACGATAAATTGTCCACGCTGGTTCAGAACAACCTTTGTATAATGTGTACTCTGAAAACCACCCAATTTATTGATGAATAGATTAATTGGGTGGTTGCATCTTCCTGTCGGATGACGCCACTGACTGTGCTGTGTAGTTTACATTAGACGCGCAACAATATATTGCACCGTCGTACAGCGGATTGTGCAGTGTGTGCGGCGATGAGATACATACCGTTACATCGCATCGCTGAGTCACCTGGTCGCCCAGGTGTGTACACAGTAAGAGTCTCTGTATGTTATCTGTAGATCTGCAAACCCACCAACTTGTATTCTATCTCATACTGTAGTGTGGCATCAGGAAGCACATTTATTTTAAACTGTTTTTCACCATGTGTTTACCTAGAGGTCTGCAAAACCCTACATAAAAGTTTTCTTATGTAGAAAAAAATAAAAAGCTACTAATAGCATTCAGAAATATACATGTGAAAATAAGATTATTACTGTCTATGCACAATATGACACAGACTTGGTGACTTGTGTTGTCTACATGGAGTATACAGGCTGGTAGATATTGGGCCAGTTGTGCTGACAGTTTTCAGAGAGATCACCGTGTATATTCAGCTTTTATCTAATGAAGCATAGGAACAATGGAACAATATAAATTTGCTGTTAATTGAGGACAAAGTAAATTATATTTGTGACCATTATTTGTTGCTTTTTTATACATAATACAACTTTTATTTTAAGGATATTGGTCCTTTAATTAGCTTTATTTCTCCCTTAAATCTAATTTTGAGTCTGCAAAGTAGGTATCTTGTTACTGTACCAAGTTACATTTTGCCTCTTAACTTGCAATAGAAAGAACTCTATTCATTTAAATGATCACGATCGTTAAGGAACCCTGGATTCTATATGGGGAATATGATCAGAATGCAGCTATTGCAATGACAACGCAGGTCTACAGAGACTTGATAGATAACTGTGGTTCATCTGTACTTTGTATACCAGAAAAAAAAGCTTACTATGGGAGGCAAGAGAGATATTAGTGACACTATATAAGCCTCACCTAACTTTCATTTTCCAGATGTCGAAGGATGGAGGAACTTTAGTCATATGTCTAAGGTCTAGGAAATTTCAAAGCAAGACCACACATACAGTATTGTAGCTGCTGACCAATATCATTAAGAGTTTCCTATTGTTCTCAACAAGTTAACAGTCTTATAAGGTTATTATTGGACACAATGCTTTTTTTTGCTTATACTGTCCTGTAATTGTATAAAACATAAAACATCAGAACAACGTGTATCCCAGCCAACCTGACACCCGATGGAGGGATATTTTTCAGGCGGCCGTACACACTGAATGAACCGGTGTGCGACATCGCGATATACCCTTCTATTATGCATTCATCTGCATGCGGTCGTCAGCGACGTCGACCCAACTGACTTGCAGCACATCAGATGGGACGATGTCAATGTGAACGTGCGATTGAGGGCGCACACTAAGCGATATGGACGATATGTCGTTCTGATCCGCGTCGGAACGATATATCGTTCAATATATCGCCTGGCCTTTGTGATACCTTTTCAAACATAATACAGTTAACAAAAAGAAAGGAAAATAACACCCAAAATGAAACAGAATATATACAACTAATTGCAAAACATTCTGCTAAACCCAATATTGTCAGTTATGATACGCTCCTGAAAATGTCCATATATATTTATGGATGCTATTGGCATAATATCATTCTTGAGGTATAGCAATCTTTTAATGACCTCTTAAGGAGTGTGATCTGAGTTCGCTTTTATGTTTTAGGCACCTCAGACTGCCAGAACAATGCAACTCAAAGGGATATAATTACATGATTCTTTTATTCTAATCTCAAATTCACCTTGAAAAAATCTTTAGTTTTTCATTCAAATTTTATCAAATGTGCTTGTTACAGTATTGTAATGTATCATGATATCAGTGATTATTTACAAGTGATTACCATTCTCCTGCTGTGTGCTTAATTACAGAGAACAGCTGAACCGCAGGCATGTGTAATTATTGTTTAAGATGCATGTAGCGGATTTATAGAAACAACTATGCTAATTTATTAAAATACTGAAACATCAGGCTGACATGTAGACTGTGAATAAGGGGTATTTTATAGACCTGATTTTC
This sequence comes from Taudactylus pleione, assembly GCA_031769625.1. Lineage (NCBI taxonomy): Eukaryota > Metazoa > Chordata > Amphibia > Anura > Myobatrachidae > Taudactylus > Taudactylus pleione. The sequence goes on along the minus strand of JAUIMM010000064.1, from coordinate 13,371,808 downwards.
CGAACAAGTAAATGTTGTATAATTTCATTCTTTTTTTTTTTTTCTCCAGTACTTTTAGCAGAATGTCCTTATACCAGAGGTTCCCAAACGCGGTCCTCAAGGCTCCCCAACAGTTCAGGTTTTAGAGATATCCATGGTTGAACCCAGGTAACTTAATGAGCACCTCAGCCAATTTAATTTAACCACGGGTGTTCAACCATGGATATCTCTAAAATCTGAACGGTTGGAGAGCCTTGAAGACCGCATTTGGGAACCTCTGCCTTACACTGTTATACCCCCGAACCCCTAAATCATGGCACATAATGGGTAAATTGTTCTAGTCCCCTTTATGTAAGCGGTACATTACCAGAAAAAGAATTACATTCTACTTCCCATGATTATACCAGCATTGTTCCCCCAATAATTATATTACCACTCTACTCTGCATGTTTGACCAGCACGGTTTCTCACGGTTCTATCAGTGCTGTACTCCTTGATTACTATTCATTGTGAGCTGCCCACGTACCTGCTGAGCACCTCTTGGTCAGTCAGACTCCACTTCCTTACTGCAATGTTGATCTGTTTGGTTTGGTCTTCATGAGCCCTATCTAGCTGGCATGTACATGAAAACTGGACCATCTAGTTACAGACCACACTGGCACTGTAATTTTCTCCTCAATTTGTAATGGGATCTGTCATTGGTTGATGCCTGTTCATGCGTACATGCTAACAGGGCACAGTCCGTATGTCACAGAGCCTTCCTGAACGATCAGCGTGATGCGGGATAAGTTATTCTGCTACCCCGCAGGCTGCTCATGCCAGGTTTAATTCATTCCTCATGTATGGCTTTCTAAGCTGCCAAAACATTAAGATCCATTGAGCTACCTTCATTCTTCTTCTTGATACTCTGTGTTTTCTCAGTACATGTGATAATGTTGTGTTTTCTCTGTGTCTTCTTGTTCTGTTACCGCTGGCAATGTACATCCGTTGGATGAGTATTTCCTTTTTCAAAACATATTTTTAGAGAGGGACATGGCATGTATTTACAGCTACAGCATGCATGTTCTTTAGTACACACTTGTCTTTAACTGATTTTGTATTCTCCTGGTTTAATGCTATTTTAGTAAAACTTGCACCAAATGTAATATATATAGAAAGCCCTAGATGTGATGGAGACCTATAAAGAGTGATGGGTGTGTTGCACCCTGCACCCAGAACCAACCACTGTGGCTGCCCATGCAGCAACCTTCCTCCTTATTCCAATGAGGCGCTGCCATCTTTCTGGTGATATATTCATAGAGAATGTTCCGTACAGGAGCGAGGATTCTAGCGCTGTTCCTTTGCCCAAATGGCATATTTGCCAATATATCACTGCGTAGATGGTAATGCTGGGCCTGGTATGGGGCCTTCTCAGCTCTTAAAACGCCCCTGTGTGTGAGGTCATAGATTGCCTTTACAATTTAAATGTAACATTCCCATGTAAATGCACTAATTATATGCCCATTATAATGTTGTCATTGACTCACTCATACTATTAATTTGTGTACATCTTCCAGTAAAAGATTAGAGAGCATGAATGTTGATGAGTGAATCCAAACTAACCATACCACCACCGTTTTCATTGCTTGTGTACAATTACAAAGCATTGCACACTACTGGCTTGTGGTGTAGTGTTGCTAAGGAATTTGTTAGTATATAGTTTTGTTAATGATGCAGGGTGCCAAAACCTTTCATTCATTCCAGTAACAGAATTCAATTGGGACATGATGTCCAAACATGCTTTTGCTATGCATGCAATGTACCTTTAGCTGGGGCTTGACAAAATATGGGCGCCAGTGGCAAAAGTACATGAGCCACATGAAAGGAGTCTTGTACCCCACACACATACAGTCAGGTGCATAAATATTGGGACATTGACAGAATTTTCATATTTTGGCCTCTGTTCACCACCACAATGGCTTTGAAATGAATCAAACAAGATGTGCTTTAACTGCAGAATTTCAGATTTAATTTGAGGGTAATTACATCCAAATCAGGTGAACGGTGTAGGAATTACAACGGTTTCTATATGTGCCTCCCACTTTTTAAGGGGCCAAAAGTAATGGGACAAACTAAACAATCCTAAATCTAACTTTCACTTTTTAATACTTTGTTGCAAATCCTTTGCAGGCAATTACAGCCTGAAGTCTGGAACACATAGACCTCACCAGACGCTGGGTTTCATCCCTGGTGATGCTCTGCCAGGCCTCTACTGCAAATGTCTTCAGTTCCTGCTTGTTCTTGGGGCATTTTCCCTTCAGTTTTGTCCTCATCAAGTGAAATGCATGCTCAATTGGATTCAGGTCAGGGGATTGACTTGGCCATTGCATAACATTCCACTTTTTAGCCTTAAAAAACTCTTTGGTTGCTTTTGCAGTATGCTTCGGGTCATTGTCCATCTGCACTGTGAAGCGCTGTCCAATGAGTTCTGAAGCATTTGACTGAATATGAGCATATAATATTGCCCGAAACACTTCAGAATTCAATCTGCTGCTTTTGTCAGCAGTCACATCATCAATAAATACAAGGGGACCAGTTCCATTGGCAGCCATACATGCCCACGCCATGACACTACCACCACCATGCTTCACTGATGGGGTGGTATGTTTTGGATCATGAGCAGTTCCTTTCCTTCTCCATACTCTTCTCTTCCCATCACTCTGGTACAAGTTGATCTTTGTCTCATCTGTCCATAGGATGTTGTTCCAGAACTGTAATGGCTTTTTTAGATGTTGTTTGGCAAACTCTAATCTGGTCTTCCTGTTTTTGAGGCTCACCAATGGTTTACATCTTGTGGTGAACCCTCAATATTCACTCTTGTGAGGTCTTCTCTTGATTGTTGACTTTGACACATATACACCTACCTTCTGGAGAGTGTTCTTGATTTGGCCAACTGTTGTGAAGGGGTTTTTCTTCACCAGGGAAATAATTCTTCTGTCATCCACCACAGTTGTTTTCCATGGTCTTCCGGGTCTTTTGGTGTTGCTGAGCTCTCCGGTGCGTTCTTTCTTTTTAAGAATGTCCCAAACAGTTGATTTGGCCACACCTAATGTTTTTGCTATCTCTCTGATGGGTTTGTTTTGATTTTTCAGCCTAATGATGGCTTGCTTCACTGATAGTGACAGCTCTTTGGATCTCATATTGAGAGTCAACAGCAACGGATTCCAAATGCAAATGTCACACCTAGAATCAACTCCAGACCTTTTACCTGCTTAATTGATAATGAAATAACGAGGGAATAACCCACACCTGTCCATGAAATAGCTTTTGAGTTGATAATCCCATTACTTTTGGCCCCTTAAAAAGTGGGAGGCACATGTAGAAACCGTTGTAATTCCTACACCGTTCACCTGATTTGGATGTAATTACCCTCAAATTAAATCTGAAAGTCTGCAGTTAAAGCACATCTTGTTTGTTTCATTTCAAAGCCATTGTGGTGGTGAATAGAGGCCAAAATATGAAAATTCTGTCGATGTCCCAATATTTATGCACTTGACTGTATGTGACCATGGTTTGTGCAAATAAAATCACTAGTAGTGTTTTGTGTGGGTGTGGCTTTCACTCACTCTTATGCCCTAGCCTCCGCTCACACTAGAGCAGCGGTGGGGAACCTTTTTTTTGCCGAGGGCCATTTTGATATAGATATAACATTATTTGCGAGCCTGGTGTAGGCCACACCCCCTCCGCATCTCGTCACACGGGGCGGGGCCACAATTGCCGGTGGTTACAGCGATACCCGTAGCATCCTAAGGAATCTCCGGGGATCTGTAAGGGCAGCGGCTGCCTAGATTCTGGCTGCACGGTGCCATTCTAGGCACCCTGCTAGCCAGATGAGGCTAGCAGAAAAAAGCTCTGAGGGCCAGACCAAATGATTCCCATGGCCTTATACAGCCCCCGGGCCTGAGGTTCGCCATCCCTGCCCTAGAGTCTAGACCATTTCAGCATGGTGCAACCAATCCCCTGGCCCAACCAGCACCTGCAATATTTACCACCTTACAACTGTTCAGTGGGCAGCCCACAGAAGGGGACAGGGTTAGATACCTGAGAAACTCCTTCCTGGCAAACTTGAGTGATGGTTTAAAATGGGCTGAGCTACAGGGATGTCAGCAAAATCAGCACAAGTGAAAAAGGCACTGTTGCTATTGATGATGGATGTCTTTCAGCGATTTTCTAGGTATCTCATCACGCCTCAGCTGCTTATGCTTAGGCTACAAAACACCTCAATTTATTTTTGCTATTGTAAATTGGCATGAAATAAATCCACTAATCATCCACTAATCATCTTAATGCATGCGCATCAGGAGTCTCGTAAAACATTTCAGTGTCAGATCAGGCTGCCCTGGAAAAACTGGGACATGTAAAAGCCATAATAATGCCTAATTCTACTTTACCTGCATTCATAATAGACCATGACTAATTGCTTCCTATAGTTATGACTTTACCTACTGTATGCTGATTGCCAATTCTATTGCCAGTTTCATTTTCTGTCTATATCTGTAGAAATGGTCTATGTATCTTATGTACTGAAAGATACTTGTGTGTGTGAGATAGTTAAAAGGTTTTAAAAGTTATGCATGTGCTGCTCATCCGCTATAAATAGTAAAATGATGGCCGCTACTGTCCCCACCATTCGTTCAGATGCTGCTTATGTTTTATACTCTGGGCTCTTGTGTTCTCTACATAAACGAGGTGTGCTACAAACTACAATTTGTTGTTCTGCTCTGGTAAAGCACAAGCAGTGCAGAAGAATTGTAGTTTAAACTGAGCCGTGGTGCACCAAGCTTTCATGCACCAAGGTGCATTCAGAACACAGGTGCCAGTAAAAGCATGGCTGGGGTGAGTACTGTCATGTTTCTATCTACTGCCCACGAACAGTGCACAAATAAATTGTTTCTTTACAGAGGTGTCTTACATCTAGCCTCGATACGCCATGTAGTGCAAGTGAGCTGCCAAGTCCCGTGCGACTCTGCTAGCGCCAGGTGTCTTTTTTGCATCTTAGTCACAATGTGAAGGGACTAGAACACACCAGTGGACTGTGCTGATTATTTTGATTTATGTCACTTGTATCTCTGTGTGCGACTGAGTCTGTATACGAAGCACAATGGAACTTGGTGTGGAAAAAAACTGTGGCCTCTGCATCGTACAGATTCAGACCGTCACACAGAAATATGCAAGTGTCTCATATCAGAGTAATCAGTGCAGTCTCCTAGTGTGTCCTAGTTGCATCAAATTGCGGCTAAGAAACATTTTCGAATAAAAAAGTTGCAAAAAAGATGCCCGGTGCCGGCAGTCGCATGGGATCTGGCGAACTGAGAGGGGCTCTTTGGCGTGACTGCAGCAACATTGTATGAGAACACATTTGTATGTAATGAAGCATTTAAAATATTGCCTTTTTAGTTAATGAAATCACTTCTGAAGACTCTGAAAGTACTGTGTACTCCTATATAATGTATTCCTGTCATAAATGGATTCAGTATACCTGTAGATTTTCTGATGAATTGCCTTCTTTCAGGTGGCCCTGGTTTATCCCAATAATGATCCAGTCATGTTTATGGTTGCTTTTTACGGTTGTCTCCTGGCAGAAGTCATTCCAGTGCCGATTGAGGTACCTCTTACTAGAAAGGTAACAATACAATTTCCAGTGATGTTGGACAGATTTTCAGGCCATCAATCTCTGTGACTATTACCATGTAGTCATCCCAAGGCCATTTAACTTTTGCCAGTAATTGTACCTTAAAATGTAGTTCCAGCAAAATGATATGAAAGAAGAGGGAAGCCATTCATAATTTATGCATCATTTTCTTGAATAATTAAATATATAATGTAGTCTGGGCTATTTTACTGCAGTAATAAATGAGCCTAGCAACTTTTGCTAATGTGCACAGACCACAGTCCTTTTTGTGAACAATATTGTTTTACAGAAGCCATTGTTCTAAAAAAAAACATCAAAAGAATTAAACCACTTATTCAGCCATTAAATTGAATTTGCCATCTCTGGGTGATGATTGTCATTTAAAAGCAATCTCCTATAATACTACTTCTCTTTACCTGAAATATTGGGACCTTTCCCTAGAGTATCCTTCCACTGCACTTTGCGAGACTCTGATGATATCATGAGGAGGGCTTGCTATCTAGTTAAAAAGCTGCACCAACAGAGCCTTTGCTGCATCCTACTCGGAAATCCATCCAATGTCTTTGGTGAAGCCAACAGTGTGGAGGGAGGAGAGTTCCCAGGGGAGGAACTTCTGGAATTTGCTGCTAAGTGATTTGACCTACGGCCTATCGTTCCAGTTGAGCAAACTCAGTGGATAATGCTCTGTAACCCAAAGCAGCCAATCAGCAATTAGTTTCTATAGATCTAGTTAAAGTTAGACAATGAAAGCAAATGTTTCATTGATTGCTATGAATTACTGCCCATTTCAATGAATGAAAATTGGTGATAAATACCCCCCTGTGACTCCATTATCTGGTTGGTTTCATATTGATATCTACAGGTTCATACCAGGTTCTTTAAAGCATCAATCTGCAGCCATGATCAGTTCACTTCCAGTAATGCTTATTATCCTACTTGTTGTGTTATTGTTAATGGAACCTAATACATTGCTGGTATCTATCATTTGCATGTCTGCTCTCCAGACTCCTCCATATAGATAGTCTGTAACTCCACTGATATGATTTATTTTACTAAAGCTTTCATGATACCAGTATTATATAAAATCTACTTTGTATTAAAAGGACATTCATTATAAAAATAAACAAAATAAGCTAGTACTACATGATATCTTTAAACCATGACAAATGAACCTATAACGTGTATAGTAATCACTAAAAAGAAAAACTCAAAGATCATATAACTTAAAATAATCGCTTCTTGTATATTTAGTCACTACCAAACACCAGAACTATTTTTCAAAGGCAAAAGCAGATATATCTATTATACCTCTTTTCCACCAAAAACCCAGGTCCGACCTGGGTTTTTGGACATGGTTCCAACCCTGGTCAGACCCAGGTCAGACCCATTTACACTGCACCTTTGATCTGGGTTACTCCCAGGTCAGCCCTGTTCACACTGAACTCAGGTCTGCCCTGCTAAACCTGTGAAGTCATAAAAAGTGGGAGGTGAATGCTCCACAACCACCAATCCGCTCATTTTAGGCATGATCCAGGTAAGATAACCCGGGTTGCACCGTTTACACTGCACCATTACCTGGGTCCATCCTGGGTCCAACCCTGGTAGCTACCTGGGTTGGATTGCAGGGTCACTTGACCCAGGTTATTTTTCAGGGACCCTTTTACACTGAGCTGTGACCCGGGTAGACCCAGCAAAAACCCAGGTTTTTGCTCTGGTGTAAAAGGGGTATTAGTTTTAAGAGTTGGTTGAAACACACATAAATAGGTTTTGTTAGTTCAGGGTGAGTGTTGTAGGGTCACTTACTGATTTGTCTGAAAATGATTCTGACTATTTTCAGGTTACAAAAGATGGCAGAATTTAAACGATTAAACTTGATCTCAATACCGGCGGCCACAAACTAGGGATGGCCATTAATGGCTTAAGCATTGATGATCACCATTGATAAATCATTGATGGTTTCACCCACTGATGTTCAATCCTCCTCTATTACTAACTGGACAGCAGGCCAATCAGATTATTATTATTATTATGCTTTATATGGCGCCACAAGTGTTCCGCAGCACCTTACAAAGTACATAAACAAATAGGTTGACCAGCAACTTACAGTACAATACAATCTAGGACAAGTACATGGATAATATACATTGCTACATTACATGTTACGACCATAACACCCAGATATGCAGCAGAGCATAAGTATCCAAGTGCTAGTGGGGAGTAAGAAGTAGATGAAATGAAAGTAAGGGGGAGCACAAGAGGGTAGAGGGCCCTGCTCGTTAGAGCTTGCATTCTAAAGGGGAGAGGCAGACAAACAGGTGTGACACAGATGGAGTAGACAGGGATGATGGTGCATGTAGCAGCAAGTTAGGATGAGAGCTGGAAGGCTTTGATGAAGTAGTGGGGATTTGGCTCTACGGGTCATGTCGAGGATGGAGCTAGCATACCCACCAACATGACTTCTTCCTTCAGATACAAAACTCTCTGCTCCTGGTTATGCCACCTAATTTTTGATTGCAGTCACCTGTATTGAACAAGTTTGGTTAATGAGAAGGGTGTTCCAATACAGGTGGCTGCAATTATAAATTAAGAGGGAAGTCCAGGAGCAGAGCATTTTGGACCTGATGGAAGGGGTCATGTTGGTGGGTCTGAGCTAGGCTCCATGTCACGGCGCCAGGCAAGGAAAAAATAAAGCAGTCAGGGAGCTTTGTACCATTGCTGGTGGAAAATCATTGGACCTCTGCCATCGATGGTAAACAACCTACCATCGGTGGTTAACCATCGATGGCCATCCATACCGCAAACATTATTGAACAGATCAGTGGGGCAAAACAAGCTGAATGCAATTGAAAATGGCACATTATCCTGCTATTTAAGGTTCAGCTGCTAACCTCACTTTTGCATATGGACATTTCGGTTTTATGCTACATGGCTGCAAACTGTACAGCACTTAGTTGACTTGATCAAATTGTTTAACCACAAATCTTACTGTAACAGGGAATAGCTGTGTACAGGCAACGGGTTTCTTATTACCCTGCATAAGATGACTACAGTAAATTATATAATTAGCCCATACATGAGGGTATTACAAATTTATAACTGTGTCCAGCTAATCAATATGTGTGTGTATGTGTGTGTATATATATATATATATATATATATATATATATGTGTGTGTGTGTGTATGTATGTATATATATATATATGTATATATATATATATATATAGTACTTGTACCTAATTTCTGTTCACTAAATTTTTTTTTTTTTATATTTAAGTCATGTCACCAAACTATAGAAGGCTTAATGCAACCTTCAGATGGCCAGTCTGCGCACTATAATCTGTATTTTATGTTCTCATAATCAAGACTCAGAAATACATAGTTATAAAGTACACTTATTACTCGGTCATAGTTCGTCTGCACATCCTTTACTGAATAGCAAGCCCTAATTATAGTTCAAGACTGACAAACCATATCTATTGGTGTAAGTTTGCTATCTTCTGATTTGTGTCTTTTTCTCCTCCATAAACAGGATGCTGGTGGGCATCAGATTGGTTTCCTGCTGGGAAGCTGTGGTGTAAAACTTGCTCTTACCACGGAGGTTTGCTTGAAAGGATTGCCAAAAACACAGAATGGGGAAATTGTGCAATTCAAGGGTGAGTGATCCTCTGCACAGATGCAATATGTTTCACTGTTTTCACTGCTAATAAAATTATGGAAAAAAATCTGAAGTGTTTTTAAAGCTAATATTTGTAAAATCTTTAAAAATATGCTCAATGCTTTGTTTGTATGTATGTGTTCTCAATGCCCGGTAACTGAGAAAACAATAGTTTTCAAATTGCTTTTGAAGCAGATGGTAGAGTTTTTTATTTCCCTTTAACATAAATCATTAGTTTAAATTATTATTTTTTTAAATAGAAGAATAGCATATTGTAAAATAAATATTTTGAAGACTTAGGGGCCTATGTGATGATAATCGTGGCAGTGGTCTGTAGTGCAATGGATATTTTCATTTCAAATGGAAAAATCCCTGGTATGTACTAAATGTAACCCACAGGGACAGCGGTGGCGATAACCACTGTCCCCGTGAGTAAAGGCCCCCATACATCAGCAATTGATTGCAGCAATTCTGCAATTTGCAATCGATTGTGCATAAAAATCTTTCACTTTTTCAATCGATTGCAGAATTGTCAAAATCAATTGAAAAAGGGAAAGATTTTTATACACAATTGATTGCAAATTGCAGAATTGCTGCAATCAATTGCTGATGTATGGGGGCCTTAACATCCAAGGCACAATGGAGGAGTCTTTCTAATTTGCAAGAGACTCCTCCAGGGAATCTGAAACACATGCCCTCCAACATGACCCCTTCCATCAGGTACAAAACTCTCTGCTCCTGGTTTTCCATCTATTTTTTGTTTGCAGTCACCTATGTTGAACAAGTTAAGCAATCTGAAAACCACAATTGAACAATTTGAAGATTTATTGCCCAATCTCAGGAGTTCCCAATCTAGCAATCTGCGCCCATACTTTACAGATCTTTTTCAGTGATTTGCAGATCCATTGCATTAAACACAGATCTGCCAATCTTGTTCAATTGTGGTTTTCAAATTGCTAGTGTATGGGGGCCTTTAATTGATGAGAAAGGTGTTTCAACACAGGTGGTTACAGTCCTAAATGAAGAGGGAAGTCCAGGAGCAGAGCATTTTGTACCTGGTGAAATGGGTCATGTTGGAGGATCTGGACACAGCTTATGCACACAGTATCAGATTCAGGAGCCAGCCGGTGCGAATATGCATCCAAAGGCATAGAGCAATTTACGTCATCTGAGGATAGCATTAGCCAGTGGTTCTCAAACTCTGTTTTTTCCAGGTCACCCAGCAGGAGCACAGGTGTATTCCTTACTCACTAACACATTTTAAAAGATTCACGGGTGGAGCTCATTATTTCACTTGTGATTCTGTGAGGAGACCTGTTTGGGGTTCTGAGGACTTGTGGCATAAACCAAAGGGGCCAAACTCTGAAAAGCAAAACTATCGTTTCTGAATAATTTTATGTAAAACTGCCTTGATAAGTAAGGCCCCTTAAACAAGCTCACTATCTTTTTCCTGTGCTTAAGGCAGTGTTTTCCAACTCTAAGTGATGAGGGACCCCTAACAGTGCATGTTTTACAGATCTCCTCAGCGTCTCAAGCGAAATAATTAGTTCCACCTATGGATCTTTTAAAATGTCAGTCAGTAATGAATACACCTGTGCATCAAGTAAGAGATCTGTAATACTTGCACTCTAAAGCCGGCCACACACTAGACCAACTTACATCCAACCAGCCAACTAGTTGATTGGTTGGAATGAAAATCTGGTAACGTATGGGAGTAACTGATGATCAGCAATTTGCTCCTAAATGCCAGAAAACAGATGAAAATGGTCATCAGACCAGTTTGTTAAATGTTTGATCTAAACAATTTGTTCAAACAGTTTTTGTCCATTTTCCGGCGTTTGGGAGCAAATTGCTGATTGTCATTTGCTTTCATACCTTACCAGATTTTCATTCCAACCAATCAACTAGTTGGATGTAAGTTGGTCTAGTGTGTGGCCAGCTTAAAGCTGGACACACACTAGACCAACTTACATCCAACCAGCAAACTAGTTGATTGATTGGAATGAAAATCTGCCATTTGCTCCCAAACACCAGAAAACGGATGAAAGCGGTCATTCAGATAAGTTGTTTAAATCAAACAGAATTGTCCAACTTGTCTGAACGACCTTTTTCGTGTTTGAGAGCATATCGATGATTATCATTTTCATTCCATCTGGTTGGGGGAAATTTGGTGTAGAGTATGGCCAGCTTTAGGGTTCCCTGAGGACTGTAGTTGGGAAACACTGGCTGAAGGCTTTTCACAAAAGAATTTCGACCATTATTTGACCTTGGTGTTTCTACCCAACTTCCCTTGTAGCCCTGCGTTTCAACTAAGAGCTTAACTGAAAAATCCAGAGAGCATGCTTATGAGTCAGGCATTACATTTACTGTGAAAAACTGTATGTTCTGTAGTGTCTTCTCTACTCCACTCTCAGATTGCCCATTGCATTGATACGAGAATATCAGAGTTTTGGCCTTTTTCAATCTTCTCAACATATTCTGCACTCTGATTGTAATTAGGCCATGAAATGGCAACTGTCCAGCTTGACGCCCCCCTCATTTTATCCTTCCCTTTCTGAGCCTTCTGAAAATAACAGCTGCACAGAGAACAGGAGTCAGTGAACATGTTAATCTTGTTTTTCCTCTCCTATTTATCACCACACTTCATGTTTTACGGCTGAGATACTCAGAAGTGACTTTAGCTTTCCTTTGAGGTAAAATGCATCTTGAAACTCTTAAAGTTGAAATAAATCATTTCTAGTGTGGACGGTAGTAAATTAAACTGGAGGAATATAACATTTTCATAAAAATGTAACTTCTAGAAGGAACTATACATTTATACACCGTATTTCATCACAGTGGCTTGATGGCTGTAGAAATGTCCTTTTATATTGCTTATTAGCATTTAGTTCGATCTTCGCACAGGATTATATATATATTATCTTCACTAATATGGAAAGCCAATTTAGTTGGAAGATAGAAGTAAAAAGTTACTACATGTCATGTATATTATAAAAGAGACTGTTTTATTTGTTGAACTGTCAGCTTTTTCCTCATTAATACTGGCTGATCTACCACCATTGCAGAGGGTGCAGTGCTGGTAGTATTGCCCCTGCCTGCACCCACTATCCCATCAGAGCACTATGCATATGCAAGTAGCATGGGCCCTCAGGCAGTGTGGCCCACTGGGGTTTTTTCCTGTACCCCTGTGGGCCAGTCCGACCCTGCCGCCAGGTCCCCTACATATATTCCTATGGGTAGCGACGATGTAGAGATCCGCCCATGCTCATTAATACTAAGTATTGCTGGAAAGAGAATTGTACTTTAACACTATAGATTATATAGTTCAGACAACCACAATCCTGATGACAAGTTAAAGTAAAATGTCCATTCCTAAAAAATTTCACCAAAAAGAATATTTCCAGCCACTTCTGGACAAACAAAATAATATCCAATAATCTAAAAATAGATTGTCTTTCCAGAAGAAGAAATGCAGTCCGGAAATGATACCATGATACATACATATATTGTGATGTCCTACAAGTTACTTGCTTTCTCTGGAATGCCGGGGCTCAGTATGTAATATGCTGTGTTTTTCTAGGGTGGCCAAAACTCAAGTGGGTTGTAACAGACTCCAGATATCTGTCCAAGGCACCGAAGGATTGGCAGCCACACATAACAGCTGCTGGTACAGAACCAGCCTACATTGAGGTATCCTTAGAATATATAGATATTTATTAGACACTAGCTGTTAACACTTGCTGGCTTGGAAGCCCTATCCAGTATACTCCATGATAGAAAGTACCTGTGATTCTTTGATGTAAAATGAAAGACTTGTTGGGACCAATCAGAGGTTTTCGTCTGGTAAAATGTTACAGTAAACAAGGAGCTGATACCCTATCCATCAGGTATAAATGGCAGATGTCAGTGCTGGCTTCTACGGCAGTGCATTGCGTGGGCAGCTTCCAGAAGACCATGCTAGATCAGTGATAATGTGTTTATGTAATATGGTGCAGATCAGGGCATTGTGAAGATGCATCATTTGTAGCATTTTCCAATTTGTGAGGTCAGAGACCACCAGCTTTATTTACTTATAGGGTTACATCTCGTGCAGCAAACAAAGCAAATATGTATACATAAATACAAGTATAAAAAACAACGTATCTCTTTTCTGCTAATTCTTGCACATTTGCCAATGACCTTCTGACAGATAAAAAACACATTCTCCCCATACACCCAATAACTCTGATCTGGACGTTCTATAAGTGACCTTGTTTCTCAGGAATACAAAAGTAACCGTCTGCAGCACACTGCAGAGATGTGATGCGGCATGCCGGCGGTCATGATGTCGCCGTTCAAAAGACCGATAACGGCATCTTGAACGTCAGCCTGCCGATGAGGGCTCCGTAAGTTCCCCTAACCCTCACTTCCTGCATCCTAACCCCCGTTCCCATTAGTGCTTTAACCTAACCCACCCCCCTTAGTGCCTAACCCTATCCCCTTTCCCTCCCCTTTAGGACGTAAAACTATACTTGCCCCCTGTAATATCGTTCGAGATGCCTGGCGTTGGGATTTAGACATCAGCATGTCATACCACGCCTGGATTCCGGCATCGGTCTTTAGTGTTGCTTCAGGATTTAGGTGTCGGGATTTTGATGGTCGTCATTCCAAATGCCGGCAAATAACCTACTTCATTGGGGATTTAGTTAATTTTTTTTTTTGCTCTCAACAATGCTGAAGTGACTGATTTAATGCATACTAAGAGGCTAGTCTCTGTACTTGTGCACTATATGGCAGAAGTTCCCAAACACCACCATTACAGTTCAGGTTTTAAGGATATCCATGCTTTACTCCAGATGGTTAAATCAAATTGACTAAGGTACTAATTAAGTCACCTGTGCTCAAGCATGGATATCCTTAAAACCTGGACTGTAATAGCGGAGTTTAGGAACCTCTGCTATATGGTAACCATTGCAGCTTTGTATGCATCCTGTAGTATAGCCACATCCTATAGTATAGCCGGGATACATTTAATATACCAGGGCTGGCATCCCAAATGTAAGTAGCGGGGTTGGGGGGAGGGTTAAGGGATAGGCACTAGGGGGGAGGTTTAGGGTTAGGCACGAGGTGGGTAGGGTTAGGTTTAGAGTGCGGGGAGGTTAGGTTCAGGCACCGGGGAGGGAGGGTTAGGGTACCTACTGACAGGTGTCGGTATCCTGACCCTACCGAGATTGTGACCGCTGGTATCCCGTACCCATCCTGTAAAGCCTAGTTGGACATGTCTTAAACAGGTGTTTGTTTTAGGGTGACTTGTTACACTTTAAATGCACTAGGTCCCCACTCCCCCCTTTTATGTCTCACCTTTCTTAACAATTAATAATTAAAAGTTAAAAAATGTCAATCATGAAGCTTAGTATTCAAAATAAAAACAGTGATGTACTGGCAGAATAGTACAGTGATATATCAACATTTACTGAACTGTCAGTTATTATTATTTATTATTTATTTTATTTATTACCAGTTATTTATATAGCGCGCACATATTCCGCAGCGCTTTACAGAGAATATTCGGCCATTCACATCCGTCCCTGCCCCAGTGGAGCTTACAATCTATATTCCCTACCACATGCGCACACACACACATACACACACTAGGGGTAATTTTGTTAGGAGCCAATTAACCTACCAGTATATTTTTGGAGTGTGGGAGGAAACCGGAGTACCCGGAGGAAACCCACGCAAGCACAGGGAGAATATACAAACTCCACACAGTTAGGGCCGTAGTGGGTGTCGAACCAACGACCTCAGTGCTGTGAGGCAGTAATGCTACCATTACACCGTCTGTGCTGCCCGTTATAATGTAAGGTATTGAATAGTCAAATGTTTTGAAATGTAAGTTATATTATCAAAACTGAGATTGTTTTCAAATGGTCTCACAGCATGAAAAAGTCTGATATTTCCAATAGAAAGCAAAGACGCTGGGCTGTCACACATGCAAGGTTTAGTTTTGTTTTGGTATTGAAACATTAATTGACTCATATATTGTATTGCAGTACAAAACGAGTAAGGAAGGAAGTGTAATGGGGGTCACGGTGTCTCGCATAGCAATGCTTTCTCATTGTCAAGCTCTTTCCCAGGCCTGTAACTATACAGAAGGTGAGTGGAATGATCATAAGCCGTATTTTGGTATTTGAGACTTGTGAATGATCTGCATAACGTCTAGTATGCTGGCTGTCTTATTTCCCACATTATCGTGCATCCCGGAGCCAGCAATTGTATTTTCTGTAATCCGTGCAGTATTCCGCAGCAGCTGATAAATGCAGATGAATTAGGTAAGCCATTCATGTAAGCGTTTGTGTTTTTTTCAGGTGAAACTATGGTGAATGTTCTGGATTTTAAAAGGGATGCTGGCCTATGGCATGGCATACTAACGGTAAGGCGCTATGGAAACACTTATATTTATACAAAGACCTAAACTGGTGGCCAAAATTGCGGACACATTTTGAAATTTGAATGTTCTTTAACTTTGAATGCTTATAAAAACTGTTTCAATGATTCATATATAAAATGAAAGGAAATTTAATGCTGAATTTAACACAATAAACAGAGGTCACATATTTGCATTACAAGGGAAGTTATGCTACTTTCAGTCAGACAAAGAAGCACAGACGCGTTAGATTCAAGCGGATTATAGTAACAGCTACTACCAGCCAATCGGAATAGTCGTTCTGAGGACCAATCAGCTGTCGTTTATGAGCAGGTGCAAGGTCATGTTCAGAGGTGGGAAAGGTCAGTTTGGCTGTTTCATTTTGCAGATTAAAGTTGGTTACTGAAGTGCAATTACGGTTGGATGTTTGTGTGTATTGTTTAGTGCTGTGGACGGTGTAAAAAATAAATGCAACAATGTCATCCAGACAAAGTGGTGACTGGTCACCCAGGAAGAGATCCAAGATTGTGGTGTTACGTGAAAATGGTCTTTCGTATGCAGCAATTGCGAGAGAAGTTGGTGGGAATGCGACAACATCAGGAGTATGAAAGTATTGTTTACGCCATCAGGAAACACAATCTATACAAAACAAAGAAGGAAATGGTCGGAAAAAGTGCACAACAGCTGTTGATAGGAGAATAAAACTAATTTGCGTCAGAGACGGATGGATGTCATCTGCGGCCATTAGCAGTGACCCGAGTGCAACTAGTGTTTTTGTCAGTGCAAGAACGGTACGGAGAAAACTAACGGAAGTTGGCCTAAAAGGTAGGATTCCCCGAAAAAAGCCATTGCTGAATAAAAAGCAGCGGTAGAAATGAATACAGTGGGCAAAAGAACACATGGCATGGACAGAAGGTCAGTGGAAACAAGTGATATGGAGTGACGAAACTAAGATATCGATATTAGGCAGTGATGGGAGAAAATATCGGAGACGTCGCACCGGGGAAGAGGTACATCCAGATTGCATTCAAGCAACAACAAAGAATCCTACAAGTGTTATGATCTGGGCATGTATGACAGCAGATGCTGTAGACTGCCTTTATGTCATAGATGGCATACTGAACAGCAGAAAGTACATTGACACCATCCTACAACCAAAACTTCTACCTTCTATCAGGGATCTTTGTCCAGATAATGCCCCATTTTTTTCCCATCAGGATTCAGCTCCCTGCCACACTGCATGGATATGCAAACAGTGGTTCACGGAGAATGACATGTAGGTGCTGGGATGGCCAGGAAACAGCTCAGACCTGAACCCAATAGAACATTTGTGGTTCAGTTTGAAAAAACTGGTACTTCTGAGGCGTCCATCCAATAAAAGACAATTAATTGAGGCTATAATTGTCTCATGGCACCACATAATAAAGAAGGAAGAGCTCCAAACACTGATTGGCTCAATGCCATGTTGCTGTGCTGCTGTCTTGAAAAATAAAGGATACCCAACGAAATACTGATAGGACAGTAACATCAAGTACACAGGGATTTTGACCCGAAGTGTTGTTTTCACTGCATAACTTCCCTTGTAATGCAAATATTTGACCTCTGTTTATTGTGTTGAATTCAGCATTAAATTTCCTTTCATTTTATATATGAATCATTGCACTGCATGAAGTGTAAGTTTTTATAAGCATTCAAATTTCAAAGTGTGTCCGCAATTTTAGCCACCACTATATATACCGTATATGCCATTTGATCCAGAAATTCTTAGTTTCGTATATGGAATTTTTATTTTAAGCTCTTACCTGATAGCATCTCCTGCTTAATGCTTGGGGCAAATAGGAGAAAGTAGACCCTCTCGGCTGCATTGTAGTGGCATAAAATAAAGCTGTGGTCCCTTCCACTATTCTTTGGGGGGATAGCCAAAAAAGGTTACTCTCTGTATTTATTGCACCGTATATATAAAATAATTAACAACATTCACAATTATATGGATCTTCTTAACACTGAAGGAATGTGGCAAAATTAGCGTCACAGCAAATCTAATTACAGTGCCTTAGTCCATTCGAGGTATGGGGACGGTTACATATATCCGTTGGGGGTATTCAGTTGTTGGCAGAGTGCCATTGAGAAGGTCAGAACGCCAGCACCATGCAGCTGCCAGCGTCACCAGTTTGACCCTCCGCAGCCTATAGGAGGGGATAATTAGCAGTGGTGGCTTTTCACCTACGTTAATATATGATGTTCAAAATTATAGCATCCCTGTTATGCTTTTATGGCCACGTATGCATTTCCATAAGCCACCAATGTATAGTGGGTAAGTAGAATGCATTCAGTTGATTTTGTAGCATGTGACTGGGAACATTGATGCTAGTTTGGGAGACTGCCACCGGCAACAGTGTTAGACTTTCTGTTCCATATTATTGTGGAATACATATAAAATAAGAGACTGGTAGTCTGGGTTAAGTTATTAAAGCCAGATTTAATCAGAAGCCCTGAACTGCATGTAAAATAAGAGAGTAGATGTACCCTTCAGCCTTCAAGGGCCTGTTCACTTGTGGTGGCTTACATCATCAAACACATTCATCCCTTCATTGTGCTATATTTGTCTTTAGTTTTTATAGACACATGTTCCTACAGTATGAGGAACAGCCTACTAATCTAAACATATATCTGTAAAGAAATGTAGTTAAATCTAAAGTAATATAGGGTGTATGTATGTGTGTGTGTATGTGTGTGTGTGTATGTATATATATATATATATATATATACATATACACAATGGTCATGCTTAATATATTCAGATACATTGGGGTATATTTACTAGAAGTCGATTTAAAATTGATCAACATCGATGCTCTGTTTCTGGGGCTACATCACACATTTACTAAACATAAAAACCAAATAATAATTTGTGTTAGTACATGTGCGATTTAGCTCCAGAGATCGATTTTTAAATCGATCTTTAGTAAATTCACCCCTTAGAATGTAACATATATTTTTTATTTTCCAGACTGTAGTAAACAAAATGCACACAATCAGTGTTCCATACTCGGTGATGAAAGCGTGCCCCTTATCTTGGGTGCAGAGAGTCCATGCAAATAAAGGTAATATTCTATCTGGAACAGAAAGTAGCAGTGTAAATATTAATGTGTATACAGCTTAAAGTAGTCTTAATATGTGACTAAAACGTGCCAATAAAGTTCTGGGACATTTGCTTATTTTGTAAAAAAATTGTACTATATTATTATTATTATTATTATTATTATTATTATTATTATTATCCTTTATTTATATGGCGCCACAAGTGTTCCGCAGCACCTTACATAGTACATAGAACTAATAGGTGAACAAGAAACAAGTAACTTACAGTACATTACAGTGCTGGACAAGGACACAACTTATATACATTGCTGCAATAGTGATTATAGCACTCACAATAAGCTGCCAGGAGTTGGCAGTCCCGTGTAAGGTGCCCTAATGGAGTAGAAGTAGAGTAGTGGAATAGAGAGTAGAAGAAAATATAAAGAGAAGCACATGAGGGAAGAGGTCCCTGCTCATGAGAGCTTACATTCTAAGGGGAGGGATATATAGAGATTCACACAATTATAGTAGCTTTAGAGCACACAACTATTTTTAAAATACTCCTTGTAGGGGACAGAACACCCCGTGGCCCCTAATGCCCGCATTTAACCACTTAACTTTCCAAAATAAAAAAATTTTGACACACGTAACATCAATAGAATTTTTATTTTTTTTTAAACAATGATTACCGATATATTGATAATCGGAACATTGCAACTTTGCATTTTCCCTGCAGCTGTTCCTCTCTGCAGCTGCCGGGTGGAGGGTGTCGCCGGGTTGCCCGATCAGCAGTGATTGGCTACATGGCAGACAATGGGGGAGGATACCAGGATGCAGACGGGCCGGAAGGTCCCTCTGAGATTGGCAACTGCTTGATGATAATCTTACAGCAGTCGCCCAGTGGCCGTTTCCGACTGGTCGCATCAGATGCGATAATGTAACGGAAAGCTCAGCCTGCCATGGTCGCATCTGCTGCAACCACGCCAGGCAAGTGGTTAAGTAGACCTCCAACAGATGACAGATCACATATCATAAGAAAAGGGGTGCATTCTGTGTTCCTACTCAGGAAAGTCCCTGAATACTCAGGATCCATTTAGAATAAGGATCACTTTTCAGTGACCACTTTGAACATTGTGTTGGATAAAGCACTTTTCAGTTTAAATAATTACATTCTAATCTAGAGGCGACCTCTGCCAATTATGATTTCTCTGGTTTCTTTATCGCACGTAAGTTACTTTTATTACAATCATATGTCGAAACCAGTGTTTGTGGTGCTGTTATACTGACATTTTCTTAGTTTTCATTCTGTGAGAAAAAGGCAGCAAGGGAAGTGCATAATCTCTATGTACAGCGATAAAGCCATGAATACATCTTTGTAGTTTCTTGTCTCCCAGCCAGAGTTGCAGTAGTGAAATGCCGGGACCTGCACTGGGCGATGATTGCACATCGGGAACAGAAGGATATCAGTTTGGCTTCGCTCCGCATGCTTATTGTAACTGATGGAGCTAATCCATGTAAGTGTCATGGCATTTTATGTTCTGTGATTATGATAACTGGCGTAGATTATAAGAACAAACCGCAACACTCACTGAGACTTGATTATTCTCTCTCTGGAATTTACTTGTAATTTTCGACTAAAACGTTTATCACAAAAGTGTTGTTTTTACAAGTGACCGCATTTTTGCATATTTGTATTATTATTAGTGGATATTGCCATACTGGTATCGGGATTAAAGATCGACAGGGTCTAGATAGACACTCAATAAGTTGACAGGGACAAATTGTCAACACTTTAATGGTCAACACATGTTTTTTTTTCTACATGGTTATGGTGAGTTTTACGGTTAGGCAGTTGCCTTAGGGTTAGGCTGTGGAAGGGGATGGTTTGGGTTAGGCACTTGGGGAAGGGTTAGGGTTAGGCACTAGGGGGAGGGGTATGGTTAGACA
The DNA here is from genome assembly GCA_031769625.1 of Taudactylus pleione. NCBI lineage: Eukaryota > Metazoa > Chordata > Amphibia > Anura > Myobatrachidae > Taudactylus > Taudactylus pleione. The sequence goes on along the minus strand of JAUIMM010000064.1, from coordinate 13,351,068 downwards.
CTAGGGGGAGGGTTAGGTTTGGGCACTAGGAGGAGGGGTATGGTTAGACACTAGGGGGAGGGTTAGGTTTGGGCACTAGGAGGAGGGTTACGGTAAAGATTAGTCTTAAATGACAAAAAAAAAAAAATGTAGACTATTTGTCCCTGGTAATTTTTTGACCCCGTGAGTGTTTACTAAGGACACTCATAGTCATATTTCAGGCTTGTTCCGATCCCGGAAGCGCCCACACTAGCACAAATCCATCCCCTTTATTGCACCTTTTGTCCCTGTTGACCATTTGGCCTGTCAACCATTTGTCAATGTCGACCATTTGTCCCTGATAACCTATTGTGAGTGTTTAGCTAGACACTGTCAATCTACTATACCACACCATTGGGAAAATACCTTGTATAGCAACATTGTCATGAAAATGGAGAATTCTTTGTTCTACCAACTGTTAACTTTTAAATATAGTGTTTCAAAACATCCGAATAAACGTTTTTTGTTTTGTTTTAAACTCCACATAACGCATTCTATCGAGTTAAAGAAGAATTCCATCCAAAACTGAATATTTTGTTTAGGGGGAGTTTAAGATCGGAGAAATACAATGTTCCACTCTGCTTTCTGTTTGGCATGACTTTAGAATGACAGGCTCCCCTTACAGAAAGCTTTGGGAAATTATTATATAAGCGTGGCAATGTTTGTCTTGGAAAGTATGGCATAATGAGTGCTCATATAATAAGTTCTACCCCCGTCCTGCCAAGTTTGGTTACTGATGAATCTGGAGTTAAGCTTTTTGCCATATTTAGTGATTTTTGATTAATAAATGTAATTACATTTGCCCAGAAATTGAATTGCACTGTGTTCCTGTTTACATGCAGGGTCCGTTTCATCCTGTGATGCTTTTTTGAGTTTATTTCAAAATTACGGACTAAAGCCCGAAGCAATTTGTCCGTGTGCCACATCTCCAGAAGCCATGACAGTAGCCATTCGAAGGTATAGTTGGTTGTTAACCCAGCTCTTGAACAAAAACAATCTGATATTTGTTTTGGTTTAAAATAAAGTGTAACTGAAAGAAATGTACTAATGTACTTCATTTAAAAATGCTTCATTTTCATTGTATGTCAGTTCCTCATGATGCTCCTCCCTTTTCATCCTGTTTTATTGTAAATGTATACAGCCTGCAGGTGGGGATGCCTCTGGTGAGGACTAAATTTAGACCAGAAATTGTTGATTAGCATGAAATCAGGATGAATTAGATATTGATCCATACTGCCACAAAATGTGTTTGGACAATGACTGAGATCGTCCAGTGCATAGAACCATTGCCTATCTGCAGTGACTTGGTGGCGTGTGATTGCAGCGATGCACGCATGGGAGAGTGGAAGGGGGGGTTATGGGTACCCAGGAAACACCCTTCCCCCGACAAACTTTTTTTCCTCTTCAGTGATCGTAGCCACGCCCCCTTGCAGCATTATGTGGGTCTTTGGGGAAGGAGCAGAGCCAATTTGCTACAGTTTTGAGAACTGCAGGTTTTTGGTCTCAGGCACTCCCCATATAGTAGATGCACATATTGTGGCATTGTCGCTGGGGTGGGGCTTAATGATGCAAGGTGCCCCATACCCTTCAATAACCTCCAGCAGTATCCCAGGCTTCCAAACTAAGTGTGTGTATGTATGTGTAATATATGTGTGTTCTATACAGTGCGTGCGTATATATGTATGTGTATATATTATATAATATACGCATACGAATCCCCCACCACCTTTACGCATCCTGCATTTGCCCTTGATTTGGATATTGAACCTAAGCTAAGATCCAACCAGTTTTATCACCCTCGTGTGTCACGAAGGTCCAAGCTTTGTTTTGTTATTTTGCACTTCTCTTTCCCCTGTAAATGTACTGTGGATGCAGGTGGTCCTTGGGCTGAGCAGGCTTAAATCTAAGTCTGCGCCACATTGCAACACGTCACTGACAGCCTCGGGTCCCAGGGAAGAAATCGGGAACCGTACCCTATGGTTACTGGCCACTAGATTGTTGTATTTGCTATGTATAGCTTAGAAGAGATATGTGGAAATCCCCAGTGATCACAGGAAATCCTGTCACATGACAATGAGTTCTCAGGGATTTCACTATGGACCTTTGCTGCCTTATTCAACTGTTATTTGGGTAGCTTCATGTGCTTTTGATAATTGGGCTAAAGTAACAGTAAAAGTTTAGTGGAAAAATGTATATATATTGTTATGTGATTTAATGGTTATCTCTTATAATGAAACCAGTTTTATTTCACTATGTTAGTCACACAGATTGGCCAATTGTAGAGATGATCTAGTCATAAATATACAAAACATTCTCATGTTTATAGTTTCTTTGTAGTTAAATGTGTTTTTAAGTATTAATAGCACATTCTGTACTCTGGACGCAGGGTGGCCTTTTGTGGTCATTTTCTCAGTAACAATATATGGATAATTGAGGGAAACCTTGTGCCCTATGCCCCCCACACGCTGCATATGCAGCTTTGGCGAAGACCAGTACTGGGTTCATATACTTGGGGGGAGTTTGGTTCCAGGCAGATTAATAGGAAGTCACTTTGCTTTGCCTTCTGTATATGTTGCCCTGTGTGTGCCTAAATATATGATCCTATGATAACTTGCACATGTTCCCTGATAAAGCAGCAACGGTGGATATATTTACCACTAGGCACAAATAGGTTTGTGTGTAGAGGCTCCGGTAATTGAGGGGCACCACTCCCCAAACTGTCATAGTACATCTATTTGTGCCCATTTTCCTTCCCCGTCCTGCTGCTTTTGTGCTCAATGAAATTTATGGCCTGGCAGTGATTGATATTACAATTAGGAGGTTGAGCCCCAGAAGTGATTTTTTTTTTTTATTTGTTAATTTAACTCATGAATTGTAAAGTCACAAATTGTCCATGAGAGAAATCAATTCACATTCAGCAACCCCCTTCCATAGTATAGCAGTATAACTTAGTCTGTGTATTGTTGGCATCTTAATTATCGTAACACATTTATTTTCGAGCAGGTTCATGAATGAGGCACTGTGATAAATTGGTAGGCAGGGCATATTTATATATATAAATGTGTTATTCATTTTTAAGGCCTGGAATCCCTGGAGCTCCGTTACCTGGGAGAGCTATATTGTCTATGAATGGTTTGAGTTTTGGTGTTATCAGAGTGAACACAGAAGACAAAAATTCTGCTCTCACAGTACAAGATGTTGGACATGTAATGCCAGGAGGTGAGTATACCAGAGGGATTATATTACTATAATTATAACTCTGATTACTTAAGTTACATTATTGGTCCAGAACCAAAAAAAGGGTCACTGTGCCATTTGGAGTGTGTGGCCATTATTCCCATTTTACAAACTAAGTGTGTACTACCAACTAAGAAGTTTAACCTCTTCGCTGCAGATGTCAAGTGGGACCCGTCATTCAGATATACATTAAAACTGCGGTAGTAGAATCCCACTTGTTATCGACAGTGAGGGGCACATGTCCAAAAATATGCTACTTATCTCAGCCTGTACAGATTACTGGTGAGGACTCGGGCTGTGTGTTTAGGAGGTTGCAGGAAAGTGAAGTCATCAGACTTATGCAGGTTTTGGGTGACTCTAAGTCCTCTATCTCCCTCACCATGGCACTTGGAAAGATGAGTCAATCTCATTTGACAGAGGGGGTTATATTTTGAATAATTCCCAATGTCCATATTTCTTAGGCAATAAAAAGAAAAAGTACAATTTTGATTGAAAAATTACTGTGGGTTGTGAGTCACATTTTGTAACATAATCTGTGGCATGGACAAAAAAAATAGTATTTTTGTATTTACATCTCACAGTCCATTGGGGACACTGGCTTATGACATCTTTGGATGCAAAATTGGTAAATTTTATAATTTAGTAAAGGTGTGCACCAAAGACTGGGTGGCCAACTTGCAGTAGCACAGTGCCAAGCATTTCCAAAGTATTCCACCAGGCAATGATCTGATTGTAAGATGGCCAGCCTCTGTTGTCAACATAGATGATCAAGTACCCTTATAAGTTCCAGAAAACTCAGAGTTGTGTCCTTCTGGTGCCTTGAAACCAAACGTTCTAATAACAGCTCCCAAACAATAATTTATACCTTCTTGAAGGTTAACAGCAGTTCTAAGACAGTCATGCAAAGGTGAACCTACGCCTGCCAGCTGTCAGGGACTTGTCCTCTGGTGAGAACACCCTCTGCTGACCAGTAGAGAGTCAGATTGACTTTCTTGAAATTGAGACTCAAAAAGTAAAATTCCAGGTTTCGGGCTGTTTTCAGAACATGATTTTGCAGCAAGGCCGGGGAGTTTGCTTTGATTAACAGATCAACAGTCACTGGGTGGGAACATTAGGATATCTGTGATCTATCCCTGACATCCTACCTCTCATCTAGTTGTCTACTGGTACCGGTAGAGAACAAGCCCCCACTACAGTCTTGGAAGCCCGTTTTTCATGCTTACTGCTTGTCAGAGGGCTGGGGACCTGGCTACCTAGTCACCCAAGCCTGCTTACCTCTTTGCAACCGACCATGGAGAATTTTCTCCAAGAGGTTGGACTTGACCCCTTTATGTAGGCAGAAAAGGAGTAATCCCTAGGACCCTGAGGAGTCTAGGAGCATTGTCAGGGAGAGAATATTTTCTATTGCATACATGAAGAAAATAAGGGAAGCAAAGGACAGGAAACCTGCAGTTGCACAATCCAAGAGAATGCAGAGCTGCAAAAAAAATACAAGGCCACAGGCAGAGAAGAGTCCATAGAAAACCCAAGACACTTCACTGCTACTTCCCTACAGATAAGTGGGTAGAGGGATGAATTAGAATCTGCTGCTGGCTGCTCCCATAAATGACTGCTGTGGGCTTACTAAGCACAGTAGGGCAACTTACTTGTCCAACTTTATTTTTGCCTAATGAAACCCCTAATCGGTTCCCACCTGTCCACCAACCTCTACCAGAGAGCACCCTGCACTTTTATCAGTTGTGGAGGACTCTGTGCAGAGGCTGGACCTTAGCTAAAACCCTGATCTCCCTATTTAGGAGAAATAGGCAGAGCTTGTCTTCCTGCCATCACTCTGGTGTACGGTGCCAAAACCCCTCACCCCCACTTTTTTCAATTGGAGTCTGCTGCTAAGGGACAAATATGAAAGAAGCACAAAATGGAGTAAATCAATATAACTTGTAATTCAAATAAGAAGGCCGGTATCAACAAACGATATACCAGTGCCCAGCTCTTAACAGAACTAAACTTCACTGACAGACACTGGGGCATAGAGGGGGAGATACTGTACTCAGCACATTATGTTCACATTGCAAATGTAATACACACTATACTCCATGGTAATCCATAATACTAATTACTATTTCTTAACAGAACTGTTGATGCTTTGATTAGTTAAGTACAAAATCCTCTGGAATATTGAAGTGTAGTGTGCTGCTGTCTGATGGGCGATGCTCTGCTCTCTTTAAGGTGTGATGTGCATAGTAAAACCAGAAGGCTTGCCTCAGTTATGTAAGACTGATGAGATTGGAGAAATCTGTGTGAGTTACAAAAGAGGAGGTATGACCTACTATGGACTGGCAGGAGTGACGAAGAATACATTTGAGGTGCGTATTATTTTCAAACATTGTTTCCTGTATGCTACTAATGCAGCATCTTCTGATGTGAACATCAAGGAACATTTACCGTTGCCTATAATGTATCACCACTAGGACATTTAATCATAGATCAAGAGTAGCTTAAAGAGAAATCACACAGAATATATACTGAAAACATGTCTGTACCTTTACTGCAAGAGAAGGCTTCTCCTCTGAATTAAATATTGGAGTATAACATGGCTAAATATGCAATGTATAATATGTATCATCTAATAAATCAAAGTACTATTAATGCTCTAAACAATATAACACAAACTGTGTGTGGTCATCATGTTGACAGTATAGGGGACAATCCATTCTTTTTCCACACCCGGTCTCCCATCTAAAGTGACGACAGATCTGGGTGTAATATTCAATTGTTTTGGGTGCCCATACCTATTTACACATGCCACGCCCAAAAACCCCGGGTTTAGCCAAGTAAAGCTGGTAAATCCATCTAAAGTCCTGGACGTTTCGCACATTTCTGCTCACCACCTCACGAGGCTGCGAGCAGAACTGCCCGCGCCGGCAGTTCTCGCGCCTCAATGGAGCAACAATTGAATTGCTCCATTGGATCCCCATTACTAATAGCCACCAAGTGAAAACAATTGAATCCCCCCCAAATTGTCAACATGATTTATAGGTTATTTGGGATGTTGGCATGTTCAAACTCATGACATTTAACATGTCAACATTATGATGTTGACAGCTAGACTATTGACACATGGATTTAGCTCTGAGTTAGATTTACATATAAAAACCCCATTGTTGACATTGTAATTGTCAACATTTTGTCATGCCAACAGTCTGAACATGTGGGCAGCACAGACAGTGTTGCATTACTACTCACAGCACTGAGGTTGTGGGTTCAATTCCCACCACAGCCCTAACTGCCATGTTTGTATATTCTCCCTGTGCTTGCATGGGTTTCCTCCCACACTCCAAAAATATACTGGTAGGTTAAGTGGCTCCCACCAAAAAATTAACCCTAGTGTGTTAGTGTGTGTACATGTGGTAGGGAATATAGATTGTAAGCTCCACTGTGGCAGGCACTGATGTGAATGGACAAATATTCTCTGTAAAGCGCTGCGGAATATGAGTGCGCTATATAAATAACTGGTAATAAATAAATCCTGAATGTTGACAAAACATACCACACCCAGCACAAACACCTAGTGGAAAATTCAATTGTTTGCGCTGATGGCTCTGCCTAATGGGCGCCTGACGGAACAATTTAATTGTTGCTCCATTCGGGCGTGAAAGCTGCCAGCGCCGGTACTTTTGCTCGCCCCCTCCTGAGGTAGCGACCAGAAATGTGCAGTAAGTACTGGTTTTGGGCACCCAAACCAGTACTTTAGACCTGTTTAGCCACTTAACACGACTAAACTGCCTATTTGGGCGCAACGTGCGTTAATGCATGGGAACACAAAAACAATTGAATATCGCACCACCATCTCCACGTTTAGGTATGATATGCGATAATACAATTGAACCACACCCCCTAGAGTATTATTGCGAAACAGTGCTTAATAGGTATTGAGCAAGTTCCAGTTTTCAGTGTTTCTAAGTTTTTTTGTTTTGTATTGTTTTTTATTTTACCTTTTGATAATATAGCAAACTAAGTAATACTTGGGTGCGTGAGATACTACTTCCTTTGCTACTTTACCTCCAGGGGATACTGGATTCCATTTACCGCATTAATACTACAAACTCAAATGCTAACCTATCATTTTTGAAGAAAGGTGCAGATTCCATCTCAACCTTTAGATCTATAATTTTAGAGGTCGATTCAATTCTGAGCTATGACTCAGAATTACAGTACAACAATATTGTTCATGTTCTTGTGCACACCTATGGGGATGAGAGGTAAAATGAGTAGTGTTGTGGTCACCATGTGCCTTTATTACCGTTTTCAATGCACAATGCTACATTTTAGTTGCTCTTGGTTATTGTAACATTTGATTGCTAAATTTCGCTCGGGAGGTTATTGGCTGTATTTCCATTGACCTTTATGTGTTTATCGTTCATTGAATGGAGAAAGAAGCTTTTGAAAAATGGCAATATTGAATGCAAGTTAATAAAGCAAGTGTCTATGCTGAGATTGGAAACAATGGGTTCCTATGTCAGACTACAGTCTGCCCCTAAGTGGATGATAAAGCATACCTAAAAAGTGGTCAGTAATATTAGGTGAAATTCTAAGACGTAGAGTGGAATGTTGGCGTATGGTTGGTGAATTATTGTTTCTAGTTTTCAGTAATGATCTCATCTTATGCCCCCAAACAAGCTGGTTTAAAATCTAAATCTGGCAAAAAACAAATGAGTTGTCTGTTTGCTGTATTACAAATGAGCTGAATAATAAAGGTTGTGTGTAGTTTCTCATACATCTGTTGACAGACTGACAAAGTCGCACCAGCATGCCTGCAGACTGGTCACAGGTGCTTTTGTGATCTTCCAGTGTCTGGAGGGGAAGCATTATTCTCCGTTTCCAGCCTTTATTCCTCTACAGAGAGGCCGTCTGGTCATGCTTAGTGAATCATGGCTCTGAATACCCTACCTGCAGTGCTCCTTGAATAAAGCTTGTAAAAGCTGTGATTGCTGAATTATGTTCCCACTCAGACCACATATTCCGACATGAGCTGCCTGATAAGCCACACTGATATAGAAAATGTCTTTCAATGTGTGAAATTACTATTAGCATTTCTTTATATGGCGCCACAAGTGTTCTGCAGCACCTTACAAAGTACATAAACAAATAAGTGAACAAGAAACCAGTGACTTACAGTACAATACAATGCAGGACAAGGACATGGTTTATACACATTGCTGCATAAGCACTCAAAATAAGCAGCTGGGCGGAAGTAACAAAGTGTTAGGTGCCCTTGAGGGGAGTGGGGAGTAAGGAGTAGATGAAAATATAAATACGGAGAAGCACATGAGGGAAGAGAGTGGAATGTGGAGGGGCAAACAAACAGGCGTGACACAGACAGGGAGGAAGGAGCATGGGGCAGTGGGTTAGGAAGAGAGCTGGAAGGCCTTGATGAAGTAGTGGGTCTTGAGAGCCCGTTTGAAGATTTGTAGAGAGGAGGAGAGTCTGATAAGGAGAGGGAGAGAGTTCCGGAGGAAGGGAGCAGCACGGGCAGATCACCTTTTATTTTAAGGGTTGTGATTTTCCAAACATTAAGGTTTCTAATGAAATTCTTTCAGATTAATAAATATTAACAGAAGGTATTTTTTATTTTCTCTAGAAATCTCTGCTATTGTTCATGTCAACTCATTGCTGTCTTTGTTCCAGGTCTTACCAGTTAGTGCCACAGGAGCCCCGGTAGGGGACACGCCTTTCACTAGGACTGGTCTGCTGGGATTTGTAGGACCTGTAAGTACTGAAGTTATTCTTTTTCTATTGGATTAGAATGATTCCCAATGAAATTCTTAAATTCTATATGTAGAAGTAGAATGTTATAGAGCGTGCCATTATTATATAGTGACTTCCATTTCCAGCCAGTCAGTGTGGCTGCTGGTAGCTATTTTCTCACTTTGTCTATGTTTGTGCTGCTTGTTAGCTGTACACACGGAGCACTTTCCCCAAGACTTTATAAATTGGATATAGAGTGCTAACATTTATAACATTGAATATATTATATTTACATTTAGAGGTCTCCATGATAACCTAGATTATGTGTCAGAATATATATTCTAGATTAACTGGCTACTAAAAAAACATAGGTTTTCAGTTCTCTTTTTGATTTAATATTTGTCCAACTAATGATGAAGTTAATGCAATTTCTACTTCAGGGTCCATAGGGGGTCCACAGGGTTGACCTTGGGGATATAGCTGGATCAGGATCCATGGGCACCACACAGATAAGCTTTTAGCTCCCAGGATGCACTTGGGTCCTCCTCTATACCCCGCCCCCGAGCCACAGGCACCTCAGTGTAAGCTGGTGCCCGGCCGGACTCGGTCACCGCGCAGGGGGGCTGCAGGAGCAGCCCCCAGAAGCTTTTTATTTTCTAATAGATTTTATTTATTTTAGTTTCTCTTTTTACTACAGACGGCAGCGAAGGGCTGTCTGTACAGACGCCCACGCTGCCGCTCTGATCCCCGACTGGCGCCGCGACGCCAGTACTGATCTGGGGATCGCGGCGGGAGGACAGAGTCCGTACTAGCCGGACTCTGTCTACCTCCCAGGACTGCTGCCGGAGTCGCCGGGGATTCAGGTAAGCCGCGCGTCGCTGGCTAGCAGCGGCGCGCGGAATACCTTAAATGCAGTCCTTTAGCCTCCGGTCCTGGGGACAGACCGGAGGCTGCTGGCAGTGGCGGCGGGCCCCCCCCATAACCCGTGGGACCACTAGACCACCAGGGATAACCGGCAAGCGGGAAGCCAGCATCCCTGGGGTTAATGGCCAGCCAGGGGAGGAAGCCTTCCCTGTTCAGCGGCTCCTCCCCTCAGCTCAGCGCGCTTTTCAGCCTGCATGTCTAGCGTCCCTGAGCTGCAGTTCACTCGGCCACTCCTCCTCTGAGGTCTCTGGCGGCCATTTTTTTCTACATGTGGCAGCGCAGATCCCTCAGGGAGCACGCGGACCGGTCCCCCTGTGTACCTCTCCCCTGTTAGGACGGCGTACACAGCACTATAGCCCTCCCAGACACTGAATCTGGGCGGTTGAGTGTAGTGTAAAGGTGCAGTGAGTATATCTTCCTGCATGGTATGTGACTTTTGCTAGTGCTGCTGTCTGTATTTTTCTCTTATTACTGTCAGCTTATATCTATCTCTTTCCTTCTTCCTTAGCCCTACAGGTGTGGAGGAGGGGCTTTTCTACTAACCTCACATATATAAATCAAGTATTTGTGAGGTCTGTCACATACAGTTGTGTGCTACACAGTGCCATATTCAGGACTGTTGTTCAGCACACAGGGAAGTGCAGTTCTTTTTTCCTCTATTGCCATATATATTTTGTCTGTACATTATATTTGGTTATGTCTGAGGGTGAAGTTGAGCACTCCGGGACTCCAGTGTTGTTTTCCTGCAGGCGCTGCTCTGCGGGATCACATAGGGAAGAGGCATCTCTGGATGGCCTTTATGAGCGGTGTCTGTTGACTCCTGGTCAATCCAGACCCCCTATGACACAGGAGCCACCATGGGCTATGTTTTCACAGGTGCTGGTGTCTCTGGCGGACCGCCTTGCGGCTCCGTCTGCTGTCCCTACGAGGACTCTGTCCCAGCCTACCATTTCCCATTACCAGTGTACCCCGCAATTATTGCAGAGTTCCTCTGGGTCACAGACTGTGGACCCTTATTCAGGATTGCCTATCTATTTTCAGGCCTCTCCTGCTACACAACAGTCTGTGGTGCCTTTCCAGACCAATGTGGCAGCTCCTCCACCATGGGTGGACGTGCTCTCCAGTTCAGTCCAGAGTCTGGCAGCTGCATCTTCGACTTTTCAGTCGATGCTGCACAATGACAGGGCTGCAGGGGCGTCTAAGCGTGCACATAAGTTGCATGCGGCGCAGATTTCGGACACTGAGGGGTCCTCAGATGAGGGTGATGTCCAGGACGACTCCGATTCGTACACCTCGGCTCAGGAGTTGGAATCTCGGTCGTCTATTAATGTACGAGCTCTGGTTAGGGCGGTGCGTGCCATTCTCCTAATAGAGGATGAGGCACCTGATCCTAAGTAGAGATTCCCTAGTTTTAAAAAAAAAAAAAAAAAACTAAGGTGACTTCGGCGGTATTCCCCCTATCTGATCAATTAACGGATCATATGGCGGTGGCTTGGCAGACACCCAGTAAGAGATTTGTGCCTCAAAAGAGGTTGGCTTCCAATTATCCATTCCCGGAGGCGCATTGTAGGAAGTGGGTAGCTCCACCGGCGGTGGATTCCCATGTCACACGCCTTATTAAGAGTGCTACGCTGCCAATACCGTCAGTTTCCTCGTTAAAGGATCCCACGGACAGAAAGGTTGAGGCTTGCCTTAAGTCTATTTATTCCCTCTCGGGAGCAATTGCTCGCCCGTCCAGGGCCATTTCCTGGTGGCTAAGGCCATTAGGGTTGGGCCAATGCCTTAGGGGACACTTTTCCTGAGGATACTCAGGAAGTCCAGAGGGCATTACTAGGACAAATGAGTGATGCGGCTTCTTATATTGGAGAAGCTTCCTTGGACGCTAGTCTGCTAACCTCTAGGGTGTCGGCTGCGGCTGTGCATGCCCGCCGCTCCTTATGGCTGAGGTCCTGGAGAGCAGACGCTGATTCAAACAAGGGCCTGGAGGCCTTACCTTTTAATGGGGAATTACTTTTTGGTCGAGACTTGGATAGGATCGTGGATAGACTGGCTAGGTCCAAGAAACAAGCTTAGAGTGCCAGGCGTCCCTCTTCCAAACAGGAAGATAAGCCTTCCGCCTGATGGGACGGGCCTCCCTCTGGGGGATCCCAGAGGGGAGGCCGACTTCTTCATGTCGCCCAGAGCTGGTTCAATACCACCACCGATGCCTGGGTGCGAGAAGTGGTCTCCCAGGGGTACGCCCTGTCTTGTCGGCGCAGACCGCCTCACTAGTTTTTTCTGCACGAGTCCTTCTCAGGACATAGCCAAGGCTATGCTGATCAGGGAAGCTATAGACTCCTTGCTGACTGCAGGGGTCATTGTACCTGTTCCACAATCTCAGCATGGGATGGGGTACTATTCTGCTGTTTCTGGTACAGAAACCCAATGGCTCCCATCGACCCGTTCTAAATTTAAAGTCTTTGAACAGGTTTCTCAGGATTCCCAGGTTCAGAATGGAAACCTTGTGTTCCATAATTCTGGCTATGGAACCAGGGGATTACATGGTCTCCCTGGATATCCAGGACGCTTACCTCCATGTGCCGATAGCAACGTCACATCAGAGGTGTCTGCGGTTCGCTCTGTTGCACCGTCACTACCAGTTCCGGGCTCTCCACAGTGCCGAGGGTGTTCACCAAGGTGATGGCAGTTATGGCTGCCCACCTTCGGAACCAGGGGGTACGGTTGTTAGCGTATCTGGACGACCTCCTATTGCTGGCAAGCTCTCCGGAGGTTCTGCTGCAACATCTCCAACTGACGGTGGCTTGTCTGCAGATGCACGGGTGGTTAATAAATTGGAGGAATTCATCCCTGATCCCATCTCAGCAGAGGGTCCATCTGGGGGCCCTCCTAGACTCTCATCAGCAGCGGATCTTTCTAACTCTAGAAAAGGTATCTTCCCTACAGTTGCGGATACGCAGTTGCCTGGATTGTGCCAGTCTTTCGGTACACTCGGCAATGAGAGTGCTGGGTTCCAGGGTGTCGGCATTCGACATGGTGGAATTTGCCCAGTTTCACTCCAGGCCTCTGCAGAGGCTGATTCTAGCAAACTGGAATGGGTTGCCTCACCGGATCCGGTCACAGACCCTGGTGCTATCTCCGGATGTACGACAGTCCCTGAATTGGTGACTTTAAACAGCTCACCTTCTCGAGGTTCGCCCCTTTTGGATCCCGGACTGGGTTCGGCTCACGACAGATGCCAGTCTTCGGGGTTGGGGGGCGGTGACAGGCTCCTTGTCACTTCAGGGTCGTTGGACAGCGGAGGAAGCGGCTCTCCCCATTAATGTTCTGGAACTAAGAGCCGTGTACAGGGCTCTGCAGTCGGCCGGCACCACTCTTCACGGAAGGGCGGTGCAAGTGCAGTCAGACAACGCCACCACGGTGGCGTACATCAATCACCAGGGAGGAACTCGCAGCCGGGCTGCGATGGCAGAAGTGTCTCACATCCTAACCTGGGCGGAGTGCCACTTTCCAGCGATCTCTGCAGTCTTCATTCCCGGAATCCTCAATTGGGAGGCAGACTTCCTCAGCCGTTACGACGTGCATCCAGGGGAATGGTCGCTTCATCCAGTGGTATTCCAACTACTCATGGACAAGTAGGGACTGCCGGAGATGGATTTGATGGCCTCTCGTCACAGTCACAAGTTGCCCGTGTACAGGTCAAGGACAAGGGACGACGGCGCCAGTCTGGTGGACGCTCTGTAGGTCAGATGGACGTTTCAGCTGGCATATCTGTTTCCTCCGATATCCCTTCTGCCTTGGGTCCTGCGCAAGTTCTATCAGGACGGAGGCACTCTGGTACTGGTGGCCCCAGCGTGGCCAAGACGTCCGTGGTACTCCAACCTACAGAGTCTGTCCATCGACGTTCCGTACCTTCCTCCTCAGCGGCAGGACTTGTTGTCTCAGGGGCCCTACCTTTACCCGGATCTGGGTCGTCTGTCTTTGACGGCGTGGCTCTTGAGACGGCCGTCTTAAGGTCCCGGGGCTTTTCTAGTTCCGTTATTTCCACCATGCTGAGGGCACGCAAGCCTGCTTCTGCAAGGATTTACCATAGAGTGTGGCACACGTACTTTCAGTGGTGTGAGTCCAGAAACTTATGATCCTCAGGTATTCAGAGTTTCAAGGATTCTGGCTTTTCTTCAGTCGGGTTTGGACTTAGGTTTACGCCTTTCCTCTCTGAAGGTGCACGTGTCTGCTTTATCGGTTTGGTACCAACGTAGAATTGCTATGTTACCGGACGTACAGACTTTTTTTCCGGGGTGTTCTCAGGATTCTCCTGGCTATTGCTTCAGCAAGGAGGGTTTCCGAGTTGGGGGCACTTTCATGTAGTCCCCCCTTCTTAATTATTTTCTCCAGGACAGAGCAGTGCTTCGCACTCGTCCTGAGTGTTTACCTAAGGTTGTCTCTAAGTTCCATATCAATCAGGAACTGGTGGTCCCAGCCTTTCAGTCCCCTGATCTTACAGCAGGGGAGACTTCGTTGGACATTGTCCGTGCTCTCAGAGTTTATGTTGATCGGACTGCTTCTGTTCGAAAGTCCGACTCCTTGTTTGTCCTCTTTGGTTTTCATAAGAGGGGTTGGCCTGCCAACAACCAGACTTTGGCCCGTTGGTTTTGTCTGTTATTAGGGAGGCTTAGATACGAGAGCATTTACCTGTTCCAGCCTCTGTTAAGGCTCATTCCACTCGTTCTGTGGGCCCTTCTTGGGCTGCTAAACGTGGTGCCTCAGCTGTTCAGCTGTGTAAGGCAGCCACTTGGTCTTCGGTTCAAACGTTTTAAAGATTTTATGCGTTTGACACCTTTGCCTCTCAGGATGCATCCTTCGGGCGCAGGATTCTCCTTTCTGCACAGGAGCGTCCCCGCCCTTAGTTGAACTGCTTTGGGACATCCCCAAGGTCAACCCTGTGGACCCCCTATGGACCCTGAAGTAGAAAACAAGAGATATGGTAAGAACTTACCTTTGTTATCTCTGTTTCTACGAAGTCCATAGGGTCCACAGGGCGCCCGCCCTGACGCACCTGGCTTCTAATGGGCTGTGTTGCTGGTCACCGGTATTTCCGTCTCCTTTTTCTGTGAGTATGGTTTCTTGTGTGTTCCAGTCTTCCTTCTCTCTGTTCCATATTCTCCTCCGGCCTAGGCTGCTTACCAACTGAGGTGCCTGTGGCTCGGGGGCGGGGTATAGAGGAGGACCCAAGTGCATCCTGGGAGCTAAAAGCTTAACTGTGTGGTGCCCATGGATCCTGATCCAGCTATATCCCCAAGGTCAACCCTGTGGACCCTATGGACTTCGTAGAAACAGAGATAACAAAGGTAAGTTCTTACCATATCTCTTGTTATTCCGAATAGTGCAACAAAATGTGTTGTTTGGTTTCTATATACTAGAATAAGGCAACAACCAGTGTTATTTATTTATTTTTTTACTTTAGTTTTATATTTTTACCCTTCATTTTTTTTCTCTGTTGGATACCAGCTGCAATCAGTCAGACAACTAATAATTAGACAGTATCATATCTGCTTACACTTGTTAGGCTACTTCTTAATACAGTGACCGTTTTTGTTTTTCATTTTCCATTATCAATTAGAAATATAGGGGCAGATCCAAGCTAGCGGGGAAGCTGCCAGGACCCATTCTGATGGCTTCCGTGCCATTCATTTTAGAAGGAAGGTTTTGCTTGCAGCCTGTGAAAGTACGAGCGGAATCACCCTACTGCAGTGGTCCTCAGGACCCCAAACAGGTCACATTTCCAGGTCACCTAGCAGCTACACAGGTGTTTTCATTACTCACTGACACATTTAAAAAAATCCACAGGTGGAGCTAATCATTTCACTTGTGATTCTGTGAGGAGACCTGGAAAACATGCACTGTTTGGGGTCCTGAGGACCGAGTTAGAGAACCTGTGCCCTACTGTAATGGGCTGATACATGTGCAGCAGCAGCTCGCATTGAATTGAATCTGCCCCATAGAAGATAACATCACAGGATATCCTTTAAATTTAAATAGTCAGTTATGACTTTTATTTGTCATTATTATGATTTTCATTTGTTGTCATGATTGCAGGGAAGTCTTGTGTTTGTGGTGGGAAAAATGGATGGGACGTTGCTGGTGAGTGGAAGGCGGCACAATGCGGATGACATTGTAGCAACTGCATTAGCTGTGGAGTCACTTAAAACCTTGTACAGAGGAAGGTAATACATTTTATTTTAATCTGCATTATTTCATAGGATTTATGTTGATATAGCGGTAATGTTCCAGTGTATTGTCACTATATATTGTATAATGTGAATGTAGTGTCTTCATTATGAGCTGCTGAAGGCACTCCTGTCTGCACCCTACCTACAGTGTGAACTGCACCATGGCTAAACTATTATGTTTGAATTAGCCCCCAATTTTTTTCAAGTAATGCCGGTAAACACTTGGCTGACGGATCAGCTGTCTGGCCGACAGACCGATTTGGTGTGTATCGACCGATATGTCTAACCACAGGAACCAGTAGTGACGTCACTGTCAGTGGTTCCTGCTGCCGATATATGGGTGGGTCGGTTGGTCATCTGTGCACACAGGCAGATGTGCACGATATATTCTGAAAAATATTTTGCCTCTGCTGAACTGTATGGCTGACACCATATATCTGTAAACTGCGTCATTCACAGATACATCAGATGTATTAACTCGTCGATGGCCGGGATGTTATTTCACTTGTCGGCTGTACGAACGATATGTATCGGGCAGTGTGTAACCAGTATTATCCTATTTATTACTGCAATCAGTTATTGCAGTCTACAGTTTTCAAGGAATAGGCCCTGTGTTTTTTTTAAATATATGGCAAAGGGCCAGATGAAATCCTGAATAGAATAAAATACACTAGAAGATAAATATACTCTTCCAACTTTCTTTGTCTATCAATACCGAACCTCATATTTCCAGAAAATCTGTATTGTGATCTCTGTTCAGTCTCCTGAACTGAAATATGTATGTGAGGATTACATCCTGTCCAGCTGTGATCAGCCATGTGAGAGGGAATCATGTTTTTGAAAATTAAGATTATATTAAATGGCAACAGATCTAAAATACAAGTTGATCACAAAAGAAAATGCATCTCATACAGCTGGAGCGAGGTTTTGTTTGGACAAATGGTGCAATGAGCGCATGATATCTTGAAGATATCCATATTGCCTCTCACCACTCATTATAATATGAATATGAGTGCAGTTCATCTGACTTCCCACATGTGCCAGACAGCGTCTGTCTTATGTAAAGCTGCTCCAGTATGTATGACACGTGTGAAGATATTTGACGTTGCACAGGTGCATGCTATGCTATGCCAGCCAAGTACAAAAATATTCTAACAGTGATCTAACTTAAAGAGTTTGTGTATAACTGCTGCTGTATTTGTTTCAGGATCGCTGTCTTTTCTGTTAATGTCTTCTACGATGAAAGAATCGTGGTGGTTGCTGAACAGCGGCCTGATGCATCCGAGGAAGATTCCTTCCAGTGGATGAGTCGGGTGCTGCAGGTAAACAATCTCTGAATGTTTTAGAATTTATTTTTGACTGAGAAATGTTACTACTGCAAAACCCATGAAACGGCATTTATTTTCTCTGTTTTATGTGAAATATCACTGTACATTAGTTTCTGTAAAGGCTCTATTGCATACTTGCTGTAGCTTGCGCTCCCCAAACACTAAAATGTAAAGTATTCATATGTCACATGTTATAAAATAGTTTAGCGGCCTAATCTAGGTAATCTGACTCTAGTAATTAGAAAAACTTTTGTGTTTTTTTTTTTAAACTTATCTCCATATTTTTCAAAGTGGGACTTCTTTATATTATGCTTGCTTTGTGATGTCACTCTGCTGTAGAAATGTTGTATGTTGTTTGCCAATGTTTCATTCTCCTTTTTGTCCAGGCCATTGATAGCATCCACCAAGTAGGAGTTTACTGTCTTGCACTCATTCCTGCCAACACATTGCCAAAAACTCCACTCGGAGGAATCCACTTATCTCAAACAAAACAGCACTTTTTGGAAGGCAATTTGCACCCGTGTAACATTCTTATGTGTCCTCACACATGTGTAACAAACTTGCCAAAGCCAAGGCAAAAACAGCCTGGTAAGTATAATGTCAAAGACATTTAAAGGGGTATAATGTGGGGCAACACTTTACATGTTTATATGTTGCATCTGTGCTGGGCTGTAATGCTAATATGACTTCTATCTAAGTTATTGTATATAACCTACCATTTGTATTAAGGACTTTCATTCATTTACAAATGTCTTCATCTGTAAATATGAAATCTGTTATTGGGTCTCCTGCATAACAATTCTTATAGTATCAGAATTAATTGCTGCTTATAGCTTGTTCCAAAGCCTACATGTGCAACTGTGTCCTACAAATGGGTTGCCAATAATATCTGCAGTCAGAAAGAAATGGCTTTTGTTTACTACAGACATAAAACAAAGTGAAAATAATGAGTGACAGATCACATTATCAATCATGTCTTTACAAAGACCCTGGTCTACATTTTTCATTGTGTTCTCTGCTCTGAAGGTGTTGGTCCTGCCTCTGTTATGGTTGGTAATCTGGTCGCAGGGAAGAGAATTGCTCAGGCATCAGGAAGAGATCTTGGACAGATTGAAGAAAATGATTTGGTGAAAAAGGTAAATGAATTAGTTTTCATTGGCTCATACCGCACGTTCCCGCTGTCCCCCTCTCCTAGGTCAGGCTCGCAGAATCTGGCTGGCTACAGAAAAAGTCTTAGTGGGATCCTGATATAGACTCTGGCTCTCCGCTCTGGAATAATTTAGCTTTTCCTGAAATTCGTGGGTTCGAGGGTAGTTCTTTATGGCTGTCTTGTGGAAGTGACATCTATTGGTCAATTGTATCATGAAAGGGTTCTCCACACATTTGCCTTATGGTCTTCCAGCACATTAATTCTATAGATCTCTCCAGCTCAGCCATGCTTTGCATGTACACAGTGGAGGGGAACTACTCCTGTTCTTTCTGAATCTCCAGTCCGACAGTGCGTACTCTGACTAGTCATAGATCTATCTCCCTGGCCTACTATGTTCTACTGTCGCTTCATGGGACAACAGGTTTGTGTAGCCTTAGGTCACATTGGGATGTGTAATTGGGCGTTTTTACTGATGAGTGGAAATTTCTTCTGGGTTCTCCTCTGGGGTGCCCACTGCTTATGCCAGATTTCAGCAGATTCAATTATACATTTTGCATAGGGTCTACCGTACTCCGATTAAATTATGTGAATTTGGAGGGTCTTCTTCAGACTTATTTCCTAAATGTTCTGCCCCGTCTTCTGGCATCTCCTTTGTAATTGTCCCCGGGTGGCATAGTTTTGGACCAGGGCGATTGCCTGTTTCCGTGACACGGGTATCAGAATACCTTTACTGACTCCTCACATTTGTATTTTTGGCCTTAACCTGGCAGAATCCCTCACTGTCCCCTTTACGTTTCTATGTGAATAATCTTCTAATGTTGGCTCAGGTTTGTATTGCCCGAACCTGGATGGCTTCCGATCCTCCTTCCTTTCCCTCCTGGGTAGCATTAGTCAATGTAACTATTTCTCATGAACGGTTTATGTATCAGAAGCGAATATGCCCCCTAAAGTTGACAAAGTTTGGTCCTTTTGGCAAGAATCCCGCTATACTCTTGCAGAGGACTCCCTGACCTTGTTTTGGGGTCCTAACTTTTCTATTCTTTACATTTGTTTCTTTTGTGCCACCACCCTACACTTTTCTTTCTTTTAAAGTTTGTTAGTAATAATGATTGATCTTGTGATGTGCGTTTTCTTCAGATTGTGTATTACTCCCTATTGTCATAATTTTCTCAGACCTACTCTTGTTGATACATAACTATTGTCTGTATATCTTTACCATGCGCATATGTTCTTGTAACTTGAACTTAATTGCTCTTTTATGGTTTTTTCATTTGTTTTTCCTTTTTAAGGAAATTTGAAAATCAATAAAAATACTTAATTAAAAAAAAAGGTAAATGAATTGCATGATATGAGGTAATGCATGGGATGTAGTTATGAGACAAGCGGCTGCGATGCCGCTGGTCTCAATACCGACAGGGAAATCCCGACAAGGGAGTTAAGATAGGCGTCGAAATACCAATGCCAATCTTAATCCGGAACGCCGAAGGACACCAACCAGAACGAGGCGCCCTTAGAATTAGCCGCAGGGGGTGGGGGGAGGTGGCGGGGGGAATGCCGCTGTCAGTATTCTGACTGGGGTCATCCCGGCAGCCGACATTACATACCCATTCCAAGGTACATTGCACAGTTCAAAGAGTCTTTCCTTTAGCATATACAGTATGTTTTCCAAAAATAATTACATTGGATCAATCACAAACTACTTTTCCAGAATTAATTTTCATCCTCTGAAAGTAACGTGTAATATATTTCTATTACCAGTACCAGTACATGTCTGAAATGTTGCAGTGGAGAGCTCAGACCTCGCCAGACCACATTCTCTTTATACTGCTTAATGCCAAGGTACTGATGGTGTTTATTTTCTGCTCAGTTTTTTTGGTCTCTTATTCATATTTTGTTTAATTCTAGCACCATAATATTAGCAGTGAGTGAATAATATAATCTGTATTGTGGGTCAAAGAGGGTTTAGTTTATCATTGAATGTTGACATTTACAAATTGTTTTCTTTGGATGTATTGATCGAACAAATACATATATTTTTCAATAGTTTCGCTTTTGATTATATATTTGTCCTAATAATTTAACTTTTGTATAATACTTTTCCTTGTTAAACCATGAAGCAGCTAACTCCTAACTTTATTATGTAATAACATAACGAGTTTCCTTTGTTGACAAAATAAATCTGTATTAGAGGCTGATTGCCGGTAATGAGTAATATGTAGATACCTGAACAGGATGCTTCCTGAATGTACCTCTTAGTAACCATAGTGAAAGGCTATATTACTTAATCCAAGAAATGAATAAAAAGGCAATCATGGTTTTGCAAATAAAAACTAGGCCTTATTTAAACGTCGACATACGATTACCATTATGGCTGTGGGTGGAACGCTGGAACAAGCTGTTATACATGCACATCCCTAAAATAAAGTCTCCTTTACTTCTCTGCAAACTGTTGAGTATCCTTTTATTCATTTTTCTTGGCTTCTATTTTGGAATACTCAATTTATAAACCAAAACAGCAGTGGAATATTTTGGTAAACCCTTTATTTCAATGTTTGATTTTAGGGAACAGCTGTTTGTACGGCTTCCTGTTTACAGCTGCACAAGAAGGCAGAGAGAATAGCAGCCACATTGGTGGATAAAGGTCACCTCAATGCTGGGGATAACGTGGTGCTTCTATATCCTCCTGGTGAGTGGCTAGTCACCCTTTTCTATGTGGTCTTACTTTCTATAACAAACTAAGCGATCTCTACCCTGGAAAAGTGACCTGTATGTAAAGAAGTGACTTCCATTGAGGAAAACCATTATGGGGTTTATTTACTAAAGTGCAGGTTTTTAGAAGTGGAGCTGTTGCCCATAGCAACCAATCAGCTTCTACTTAACATTTATCTAGCACCTTATAGAAGATAATAGCTATAATCTGATTGGTTGCTATGGGCAACATCTCCACTTCTAAAAACTCTCACTTTAGTGTGTTTTCTAAAGAAGTCACTGCTAAGGGCTCGATTCAATTGACCTTGAATTAAATAGTGCCAGGAGGGAGCTCCCGGAGCTATTCAATTCTGCGCGCAGTTAGGTCGGGGAATGCCCGTTCTCCCGCCCCTCGCGCCTTAAACAGGGCATTTAGACGCGAGAACGGGCATTCTCCGACTAAACTTCCCAGCACTATGCTGTTTTCCCGACGCTAAGGGCAGAAAACAGCATTGCGCCTGTACTTTTGTCGGATTTCTGTTCACACCCCTGGAGTGGTACGAGAAGAAATCCTTAACAGCGTGCTGAATTGAATAGCCCTTGGAGTTCCCTCCCGGCGCTATTTAATTCGTGATCAATTGAATCGAGCCCATTGATAGAAAACCATTCTTTTGGGCAATGACTTTTACACAGCATTCATTGGAGTTCATACTAGCTCAGGATGCATCCTTTGAGCAAGACCCAGACTACTTTCCGAAAGACTTTGAGGTGTATTCAATATGAAACGTAAACTTCGCTGTCGAAGTTTATGTTTCATATCGGAGTTTTTACCTGCGTTAAAGTATCGGGCGCGCGCCCGCTTATCCCCGTATTCAATATGAAATTAACGAAAACGGGAGACTCCGAAGTTGGATTTGCGTAAAGTTACGAAATTGTAGGACCCCCCTAAAGTTGTAAAAACATGGGGAATCACTATGGGTACCCCCGTTTTAGCCTGTAATTGAAAGTCGGAGATTTAAATAGCCGCAGCAGATGTTTTTTCCCGACATTGAAGAAGTGATACAGAAGAGCACTTAGGTTATTTTTTTCGTTTTTTTAAGTGGTCCCATCAAATTTGGGGTACATGAAAATGGGTACTAGCATATTTTGATGTCCCTAAAGTAAGTTTTTAAAAATTCTGCAATTGTGCACCTGCCGCTATAATTGTATTCTAGAAAACACCTGCCGCATACTTGCAGAATAGCCCTGAACTTATTTCCCTATTGTTAAACAATTTTTTCCCATTTTTTTTTCACCCCAATTTTTAAATTAATTTTTTGGGGTGTCCCAATTTTTTTTAAAAAACTTTTTTTACACTTTTTTAAATGTCATTCCCAGGGGTGCAGGCTATTTTTTTTAAGCCTGCACCCCTAAACCCCAATTCTGCACTTTTTTTCGACACCTATTCAATGGTGAAAAGTTTTCCTCGTTTTTTATCAAAGACTTTTCGAACCTGCGATAAGTCTTTGAAATTGAATACGGTGTAAAAGTCAAACCTGCGATAATGACGTCAAAAGTGCTGTATTAACGCAAAAACGATGTTTTCGCTCCCATATTGAATACCCCTATTTGTCTTTATTGGGGGTCATCCTTTAAGGGTAGGATCTTATGGCAAAAGTCTGCAGTGTTTGTGTATATATAAAGCATACTTTAGAGCAGATCCATCTTCCTTTTATCTTCTCTACATAATTATGCTAACTGCACACTTTGTGCATATGTGAATATTATATACTGTCTGTGTAAAGGTGGGTACACACCTAACAGATATATCTGCAGATCGAGTCATCTGCAGATGATGGTCGTTCATACACACTGAACGGCCATAATCTGTGGGTCCCAGCGGCTGGGAGTGGGACTCGGCGGCCGGGTCGGTGGCATGCCCCGGCCCCCTACTCGCAGCTGCCACTGTGTGTGTATGGGCGGTCTGCAGACATATCTGTCCATCGGCTGTGCAGCACAGGCAATGCGATATGTCGGTGAATGCCAACATTCACCGACATAACGCGGCTACACACTGCCCGACGGGCAGCAGATAAATTGGCCGATCAATTGATCGGCCAATGTATCTGTCAGTTTGTACCCAGCTTTAGTTTGTACTTATGTTTCTTGTCGTCAGTTTCACACATTTGTACGGTACTGTGGCGTTCTAGTGGTGCCTTTTATAAATAAAAGAGAATATTAATCTGACAATCTTATTATAAACATCGCCATTAGAGCCTACAGTATCATTAAACTGCTAAATGTGTTCTTTGTCTTACATCTATATAATTGTTTAGGGTTTGGCCATTGTGGCTTTTATCTGCTAGCTGGTCAAATCTTATCTTAATAACTAGATACAGTATAATGGTGAAAGTATTAGTATGGGTGTGCACATTTTTGCAACCAAGGTAATGTAGGTTTTGTATTTAATTTCTTATTCCTAAAGAAAAAATATATATATATATTTTTCTTTTTTTTCCACTTGTTGGTTGTAAGATCACATTAAAGGTGGGAAAGGTTTGACATGATTGAACTTGGTTATGAGGCTTTGTATTATTGAATCTTGTAGAGTCAGTAAGGATATTGCAGACTTTTTACATTCACTGTATGTAATCAAACACAGAAACAAATTATTTAAAGAATGCCACACAGGTACAGTAATACTGGATGGCTAATTAACTCATCAATTGCCAAAACGGGATGTTGTCAGCATCCCGGCCCCAGAATTCTGACCACTGAAATCCAGACGGTGAGTATTAGGGTAAGATTTAGGGTTAGGCACTAGGGGGAGGATTAGGTTAGGCTGCAGGTGGTAAGGGTTAGGATACTTGCCAAATTCTGTTGGGATGCTGCTGTCGGTACTCTTACAGTCAGCATCCTGACCGTCGGGATCCCGTACCCAATCCGCCAAAACTACAGACTCAAGAAATGTCTATTGCAAGAAAAGTCAATGTGGTTTTAAATGTAACCTTTTGCTACATACTTATAGCATGAAAATTGGACACCATTTCTTAAAAATAAGACATCCAAAGAAAGGACTTACACACACATTGGAATCAGCGTTTTTAAAGCCTGATAAAAGGTTCCCTTTGCATAAATTGTAACGTTCTCAGCAGTGTTCATGAGCCTTAACGCTTGGTACAATGCACTGGGCTTGTGTTGGAGAGCTTGCTCAGTACATAAGCATTGAGAACATACTTTGAATGCCCTGGTAAATACTAGAGCAAAGTGCAGGATTTTCTCCATCTTTAATAGGTGCTGTTTTTCAACGCCTGTTTATACAGGACCTTCCAATGTATAATCCAATTTGTAACATGTACGTTGTCTTTCTAATAAGATTTTATTTTCCATCTCCAGTGTAAACACCTGATTTTATATGTTAACCCCACATAGTAATTCATTACATGCGTCTTTTCTATGCAGGTATTGAGTTGATTGCAGCATTTTATGGGTGTTTGTATGCTGGCTGTATTCCCGTAACTGTCCGACCTCCTCATGCGCAGAACCTCTCAGCCACTTTACCTACAGTACGAATGATTGTAGATGTAAGTTATTTGTCATTGTATTTGAGACCTTGATCTCTGGAAAACTTTGGCACATTGCAATTTTAATTATGATAAACTGCAGCTGGCGTTATATATTTGTTGGGAATAAAGCCCAAATTATGTCTTTCAAAAATACTTTCTTTTTTTTTCTAATGTTCCCCTTTAATCTTATTATATTGTCTACACAAAGTTATTTAGTGCATATCCCATGTGAAACCTGTCACGTTTTTAATCTCCCTTATGATGATGATAGTCTTATGACTGTGCAAGATCAACTCTATTGACAGAGCTATTTCTCCTTACCTAATTAAGACAGAAAGCAGGGATGTAATTGCCCACAGAGATCACCATAACAATGCAGGCTGCCATTTTGTAAGGCCCCATTACATGACAGTACAATCCTGCAATCAGGTGACTGGGGGCCAGACACACCGCTAAGGGACGGGGTTCTGCACTTAGATGCATACATATATTGACTTCCTTTACCTGCTGGAGTGTAAGACTCGATAATGGTTTTATATTGCCCCCTGAGTGCGATTTGCGTGGTTCTTTGGCCTTGCTTTATTATTACTAACATTTCTCTCTTCTTCTAGGTTAGTAAAGCCTCCTGCATTCTCACAACACAAATATTACTGAAATTGCTAAAGTCCAAAGAAGCAGTAGCAGCGGTGGATGTGAAAACATGGCCAACCATCATAGAAACAGGTAAGCAGTTATTTATTTTAGGCCTTAGTAGTTTCACTTTGTCATTCAGAATCTATGCAATACTTTGGCCCCCATTTAGTAACGAGTTTTATCACCAAAACTAGTGATAAATGTCACTGTGTATGATAATTGTGCTCCAGCCAATCAGCTGCCATTTTTCTAACAGTTGACAGTTGGGAGATGATTGGCTGGAGCACCATTTATCATACACAGTGACATTTATCACTCGTTTTGGTGATAAAACTCGTTAATAAATGGGGGGCTTTATCTGCTACACTATAACAGATTATTTGATGCTGGGGTCACTGTTATTGTCAGAATTATTATTATCATCATTCTTCTTACTACTATTATTATTATTGACAGACGGCTAAAAATTATGTATACACACAACAGTAGAATACAAAAGAATGGCTAAAACAATCAACTAACAAACATAAAGGACAGAGCATCACAATTAGGCTATGTATACTATAATATAATAGCTATATTAAACATCCAGTATAATGTGACAAAAATATCATGTGTATACATGTATAGGTATTGGACAAAAATGGAACCACATGGGTAAATGAGTGACAACAAGCATATTCAAAGCTAGGGCTTCCACATAGGGTATAGCTCATGATGCAAATAACATCCCGGCATGGTTAGGGACATGTATAATACGCTGGGTTGGTATAGTTGCCTATAATTCTGGCTAGCTTGGTTGTAAATGGATAGATCAGTGACACTGAAAGATGGGCAGTTGCTAGGTCATTTTAGTCAGGAGTTTCAATGATGTAAAACCGTGCAGCTTGCTAATGTGTTATAATCAACTGTGTCTATGATGTCAGCATGGAACTCTTAAGGGCAAAGCATTATCTGCAAAGGGCAGTAATATAAAGTACAGGATTGTGACCCCAAGGCAGAACTGGAGCACAGTTTCAAAGCGATTGACTGCAAATTGCAGCTTGTGGTGTAAGCAAATAAGGGTCTGAAAAGCGCAGCACAAAGCAGGATATGATAGGAGTAGAGGAAAGGAAAGTGTGAGTGGAACTGCAACTCATAAGCTGCAATCTCTGAATTAGTCCTCCAGCTATCATCCCCACCAGGTTTGCTGACAAGGCTATTAGACTAGTGGGGCGACTCTGGACAGTTAAGTTTTGGGTGTGATATACTAGGTGTAACAAGGTCCCAAACGATTATTTGGATTCCAGTGTTCATGTGATACAGTTGGTTTCCCAGTCTCTTGTGAGCACCTACTGGCAGTGGTGTTAGTGGACCACAAGCTGCCTTTCTATATGACTCCCCCACTTGTTAGACAGGCAGCATGATGGTCAGTGACGGCACACTGACAGTATGGCTGTGCAACCCCTAATCTGATCAATAGGGGGTGCAAGACTTCAGATGACTCACTGGATCAACTGGGCTATAGACCCAGGTTAATTGTTGGTAGGTGCCAGGCTTTTTGTTTTTCTTATTTGATATAAAATGTTTCATTTTGGGTGTTCGATAAATAAATGTATCCCTTACATTAAATTTGAAGAATATTAAAAGCCACCTTGAAATTGCATGACTTGTATAAAGCTATACAAACTATTTCTCTGGTTTCAGATGATTTGCCCAGAAAGCGAGCACCTCAGATGTATAAACCACCTACACCTGAAATGCTGGCCTACCTCGATTTCAGTGTTAGCACAACAGGCATGCTCACGGGGGTAAAGGTATGTTTCATGGAGATCCGCTGTCTCCCAGGGCATGTACTTCTCTTCTCACCCTCCATACACCACATTAGTAGTAGTAACCAGTATGAAGCAGGAGTACATGTTGTATAGATCATAGCCTCGCTGTGCAGCCCTAGGATATGATCTATACAACATAAGATAGTTCTCTTATATGTGGATTATATAAAGCAGTAATGTTGGAGTTCTAATTGCAAAGGGAACAATTGCACAGGGAATGCTCTCCCAGGCTCTGTACATATGGACATTGAACATATCTGCATAAAATGAAAATAAAATCTTGTACTTTGTCCACTCTCGCTAAAAAGAGCGTTCTGGGTGTGTAAAATGAGTATCCTGTTTGACATCCCATTTACAAAGGATACATTGTAGTCTTAATATCAGTGATAGGCAACCTGATAAATGTCAAGGTCCATACGGGTGGCTCTCTAACCTTCAGAAGCTCCACACATTACCCTTTGTCTCAGTAATGACGTTACACACATACTGTATATGACAATGAAGTCAGCGGCTGCATGCCTACCACTATTCCTATATATGTAGAAATAATTACTACGTGCTTTCCCTTTTTTGTGTGGGAGAGTATTGGAAATGCTTCTAATTATCTTGTGTAAAAGCGCTTTAAATCTCTTTTATTGTAGATGTCCCATGGATCTGTAAATGCACTTTGCCGGGCAATAAAATTACAGTGTGAGCTGTACTCTACGCGTCAGATTGCCATTTGTCTGGATCCTTATTGTGGGCTTGGCTTTGTACTTTGGTGCCTTTGCAGGTTGGTTATACAAATAGGAGAGGAAACTGTACTTCATGTTGTTTATCAATTTCTGCTCAGCACTGTGACATTCTGTATACCTGCTCAATAAAGCAGAGGTTCACAAACTGTGCCATTACAGTCCACGTTTTCAGGATATCCATGCTCAAGCACAGGTGACTTTAATTAGTACCTCAGTCGATTTGATTTAACTATCTGAAAACCTCTGCAATAAAGTCTCACTGTTTGGCTTAGTTATGAGGCATAGTAGGAGATTTATAAAGCTTTACACAATGTGTCTGGCCAGTCCACCCAGTGCACTTCTAATCTCAGACCTACGGTCTCCTCTCTTTGCTTGCGTCTGCACACTAGAAACGCACCTAGATGTGCGGAGAGGCGTAAAGATAATTGTAAAAGTGTAACCTGAGTCACATCACGTCCAACCGGCTACCATTCCTTTCAGTAGATCTTGACGTTGACCGTTTAGCCTCATTTAGGGCTCATGCTTAGCATGCAAGTGATGGGGCCTGTTTCTATTACATGTGGTAGTCATATGGGTGTGACATTTTCTGCTACATATGCGCCGCTTTGCTGAATAGCAACATGGAGGCACAGAAGTCGCAAAGACCGCCAGTTATGTACTGTTGCAAATTTCAAGTCCTTAGAAGAAATAGCCAAGCGCCCCTGTATGAATTTGCAGACTCCCCTAAAAATGCCCCTTGTCACCTCCTTATCTCACTACACAAAAGCTGATCCCGTGCCTGCTCAGTGCACTTCACTGAGTCTCTGCCCATCAACTGCAAACTTCTGCTCCTCCACAAGCTCCACAAGACCATGTGCACAAGTAACGCGTGAGCCAGATCCAAAGATGGTTTTGCACTGTAATAGCATCCATTGTGTGCATACAGTGTACATAGAGTTCAGACACACTCTTATAGGAGACAGAGAGCAGTGTTTTATAATGACTTCCTTTTTCTTATATTTGCAGTGTTTACTCTGGTCACCAGTCTATATTAATTCCTCCTATGGAGTTGGAATCCAACCTATTCCTGTGGCTTTCTGCAGTGAGTCAGTACAAGATTAGAGACACGTTCTGTTCATATTCTGTAATGGAAATGTGCTCGAAAGGACTTGGTAACCAGATTGAGGTGCTGAAGGTAAGACATTGAGTACAGTTATATGCTGTGCTTGTACGCGCAGTGCTTCCCTGCATAGTCAGGCTCAGGGCCAGATTCAATTAGAGGCGAAAAAGTTGAGCCTATTGCTGCTTTTCGTTCAATTCCGGGACCAGTTCACCTAAGCGGAAACTCAATGTACTGAAACAGGGGGAAAGGTTTCTCCAATGAATAACAGGCAAACAAAAAGTGCATAATGTCTATTTTGGGGTACAAGTGTGGGAAATTGATTCAAAAAAAAAAATTACCTTAGAACACCCCAAAAAAGGACATGTCATTTTTGGGGCAAAAATTAAAAAAGTGGGGGGACAAGGATAAAAAGTAGCGAAATAGTTTTCTTGGGGGGCTGTATGGATGGGGCAGGTGGTTTTGGGATTGCAGGTGGATTTTTCAAATTTTTTAAAAGTGCACTTTATAGACACAAAAATATGCTAGCACCCATTTTCACGTACCCCAAATTTGACTGGACTATTTATTTTCCACAAAAATACTGTTTTCTATCAATCTTCACCACTTTTACAGTTGCTTCTAGAAAGGATTTAACACAACTTAAGGACACAAAGTACGTTTATTAGGGTTAATAATACACATCTGTAATGATTTTCAGTGTCTTATTTTGGGGTACAGACTGATTCTCCCTATCTATTCAGTACTTTCCGGCTGTTATGAATTCGCCTATTTGCATTTTTCGCCTGTTTTGTAATTGAATACGGTGAATCACGGGTACGCGCATGCCAGGCGAATGCGGCGGAAAGTACAATAGGCGACTTTTCGAGTCTAATTGAATACAGGCCTTACACAGGGTGACAATGTGACTTATTCAAGGTGAAAATGAGCTAACACTGTCAAAAGAAAGTTTGTCAATGTGATTGTTAGTCATGGTTGTCATTAACCATTTGCTTACTTCATGACTGACCAAACTGTGGCTTTCCAGCTGTTGTGAAACTACAAGTTCCAGGATGCCCAGCCAGAGTTTTGCTATTACGGCATGCTGGGATGTGGCAGGGCAAGCTGAGATATGTAGTTTCACAACAACTGGAGAGCTGCAGGTTGGCCAGGCCTGGCTCAATACTTTTCCCTTACTCATTGTCATAGCAAATAAACAGTGTGTTACTGTGCATGTTTATACAGGTAAGAGCAGGTTTATACAGGTACACACACAACAAACCGCTGTGCTCCAGGGGATCTATAGAGTCTCTTCCATCTCAGTTGCTGCTATGGGCATATAAACTATGACTTTAAGACTTCTTCCTTACCCCTAATTATTCTGTTTGTTAAATATAATGAATAGCAAGAGAAACCTGTGCCAATAGCAACTGCCACCCTTAGGGGGGGGGAGTACATTTAAATATGAAAATCTAAAGACTCTATTATCTCATACTGTTTTATTGTTTCCTGTAGACAAGAGGCATAAATCTGTCATATGTGCGGACCTGTGTGGTGGTGGCGGAAGAACGTCCAAGAGTCGCTCTCACGTATTCATTTTCCAAACTTTTTAAAGATCTTGGTCTATCTCCCCGAGCTGTCAGTACTACCTTTGGATCAAGAGTGAATACTGCTATATGTTTACAGGTAATGGAGGCAAAGCTCATTCCAAGTTATTATATAAGCAGAGATCGCTCCATGGCTAGCATTAACCCTTACATAGGACTAACATTATTCAAGTCCTTATCCTGAACCTGCTTTATTAAAGCGACCTAATCCAACTTCAATTTATAATACAAACAAAAACTCAGGACCTAACACTATACCCAGTCCTGTATGTGGAGCTCAAGACCCACGCCCGTGCCATACCTCCAAGCTATCGCAAGTTGCTGACCTTGCACAGGATGGAGTTTCATGGAAGAAGTGTGTTCTGGGTGGCATTTCGGGTGTGCTTATTTATCCCAATTTTGCAAGTCTAATTGTTAAAAGGATATGATATTGTGATCACATGCCCCAACAACCTAAATCATGTACCCCCACATTGTCCAGCACGTATTCCCAATTCCTGGAACAGCTGTATAGGTAAAGTATACGTAGAGGCTTTGGAAATCATACCATACATGGTAATAGTAATAAGAAAACCAAGGGCAGGGCTCTGGACACAATATGGAGCTGTACAAAGGCACATGGAGTACAGCCCAGTGCATAGGATTCTAAAGGAAACTCTGTGATTCACATGACAAGGTCATTGAGCTGTCTATTGGGAGGGGGTCGTGTGGTTTTTTTCTGTTACTGAAGTAGTTATTTTAATGTGCAGCACAATGTAATCACATTTATTTAAAAAATATGTATATATTATATATTTTTTAAATAGCGCAGCAATATAAAGTTATTTATAAACATTTTATTAGTCTTACAAGAGCTTGAACTTTTTTTTTTGTTTAGATTTGACCTTTCTGCACTGCAATTTCACTTTAAATATAATTGTGCACAATTTACATAAATGTTATAATTTACTTTTGCTTCTAAAGTTACTTTAAGTATATTCAATTCAGATTCCAGAAATGAGCAATCCTTAAAGCGGACTATATTGGTTTGTGTAAATTGTTGTCTTATTTCATTTCCAGGGAACCTCAGGGCCAGATCCTACTACAGTGTATGTGGATCTTAAATCCCTTCGGCATGACAGGTATTCAGTTTAATCACATTATGATTGTGCTTGATAAATATATGTTGTATGTGAAAAGTATTAGGGAGGGGGTCTATCAAACAGGACTTGGCATGGCATCACTGAATTTGTGAGTTTATTTTGAGAGAGAGCTATGATTTTTTCTGTTTTCTTTGGATTTTATCATTTTAGCACAGAATAAAAAGTTAAAACTTGCATTTAGATTGGTCACTTAAATGATATAGGGGTCTATTTACTAAGCTGTGTTAGGAGGTAAAGTAAACGGTGATAAGGTACCAGCCAATCAGCTCCTAACTGCCATTTTTCAAACACGGCCTGTGACATGGCAGTTAGGAGCTGATTGGCTGGTACCTTATCACCGTTCACTTTATCTCCTAACACAGCTTTGTAAATAGACCCCAAAATGTCATATATTGGATATTAAGCATATATGATAGTAATTAAAAATACAATTTTCTTATGTATTAAAATGCAATATATATTATTTCCATATCCTGTGGAATATTTTTTCCTTATTGCTCTACTACATAATGGCTTACGTAGAGCAATACAGTTTGCAGTTCAGCAGCAGATAGCATATTACACCTCTTCTTGTATATAATTGTATCTTAGTAGTGTTTATATGTACTGCTTTATTCCTACACGCTAACACCATGCCTGCTAGATATCTAGGTGCTAATATTTGGCACTCATATACTTGCCAATACTCCATACAGTGTGGATAGACATATACTGTACAGTATGTTGCCTTATGACACCTAATACACCACTGACATTTGCCATATTGTCTTACAAGGAAAAAAAAACATCTCACTTATACTGTCTAAAATAAATATGCATTGCCAGGAAGACATAGGGGTTTGCATTGCCAGGAAGATATACAGTAGGGGTATGCATTGCCAGAAAGACATACAGTAGGGGTATGCATTGGCAGGAAGACATAGGGTATGCATTGGCAGGAAGACATAGGGGTATGCATTACCTGGCGAGGCACAGGAGTATGCGTTGCCCGGAGAGGCACAGGGGTATGCGTTGCCCAGAGAGGCACAGGGGTAGGCGTTGCCCGGAGAGGCACAGGGGTAGGCGTTGCCCGGAGAGGCACAGGGGTAGGCGTTGCCCGGAGAGGCACAGGGGTAGGCGTTGCCCGGAGAGGCACAGGGGTAGGCGTTGCCCGGAGAGGCACAGGGGTAGGCGTTGCCCGGAGAGGCACAGGGGTAGGCGTTGCCCGGGGAGGCACAGGGGTAGGCGTTGCCCGGGGAGGCACAGGGGTAGGCGTTGCCCGGAGAGGCACAGGGGTAGGCGTTGCCCGGAGAGGCACAGGGGTAGGCGTTGCCCGGGGAGGCACAGGGGTAGGCGTTGCCTGGAAAGACATAGGGGCGGGCATGCATTGCCTGAAACGCATAGGATGCTAATGTCAGAATAATCTGAAGTGATGCAGACATTTCTGCTATTTCCTGCTATCTGTTGGCAGGAAAAAAGTTATGTGCAAGTTTCTTGGTTCTTCAGTGTTCCAATTATATTGTATGGATTGGCATAGCGATGTAAAATCTAGTAATGCATTCAGTTTTTAAGGGCTGGTCATTATGTTAGGAATTCACAATACATGTTTAGTGATGGCAATGAAGAAAAGAAAGTGGTTTAGGACATTATTTGCTGACGTGTTGTTCGGGCCGTCCAGATGGGTGGGGTGTGGTGCTGTGATTCCAATCATAGCAATTCACCGCAAATTGTGTAATTGAGACCCTGGACTGCCCACTCCCGTGTAGGTGGAACTTGGGAGCCTTGGATAGACTCCAAAATCTGTAGGCAAGTATGGTATAGGGAAGGAAATGTGCCACTGCTGTAGCCAGGGAAGACCAGAAGCAGGCAGGGAAGGAAATGTGCCACTGCTGTAGCCAGGGAAGGACAGAAGCAGGCAGGGGAAGGAAATGTGCCACTGCTGTTGCCAGGGAAGGAAATGTGCCACTGCTGTAGCCATGGAAAACCAGAAGCAGGCAGAGAAGGAAATGTGCCTCTGCTGTAGCCAGGGAAGTCAAGAAGCAGGCAGGGAAGGAAATGTGCCACTGCTGTAGCCATGGAAAACCAGAAGCAGGCAGAGAAGGAAATGTGCCACTGCTGTAGCCAGGGAAAACCAGAAGCAGGCAGAGAAGGAAATGTGCCACTGTTGTAGCCAGGGAAGTCAAGAAGCAGGCAGGGGAAGGAAAGGTGCCACTGCTGTAGCCAGGGAAGTAAAGAAGCAGGCAGGGGAAGGAAAGGTGCCACTGCTGTAGCCAGGGAAGTAAAGAAGCAGGCAGGGACGGAATGTGCCACTGCTGTAGCCAGGGAAGTCAAGAAGCAGGCAGGGGAAGGAAAGGTGTCACTGTTGTAGCCAGGGAAGTAGAGAAGCAGGCAGGGACGGAATGTGCCACTGCTGTAGCCAGGGAAGTCAAGAAGCAGGCAGAGAAGGAAATGTGCCACTGCTGTAGCCAGGGAAGACCAGAAGCAGGCAGAGAAGGAAATGTGCCACTGCTGTAGCCAGGGAAGACCAGAAGCAGGCAGAGAAGGAAATGTGCCACTGCTGTAATCAGTGGAGACCAGAAGTAGGCAGAACTGATGCTTGCTAATACTTTCTTATTTGTACTGTCAAAGCGAAGCTGCTGCTGAGCCAAGGTGCAGAGATGAATCATAGGGAGTGATGGGTAGATATCATTGTGTTAAGGAGAAAAGATCATGTAGCATTTGATGTATAGTTTCATTATATAGTGCCACCAAGAGGCCACATGGTATGTTCCTTCTCTTCAGTCTTACATGGAGTGTATGCTCCTACTGAGTGGTCTGATAACAGGTAGAATGATTTGGTTGATGCATTTCTAGCATTAACTGGCATAAATAGGTGAATGACCAGACCTTTGCCTTACATTTAGGGTACGCTTGGTGGAGAGGGGGTCTCCACAGAGTCTGCTTCTACTGGAATCTGGAAAGGTAAAATCTTATTTAATAATACATCATTTAATATTTTAGTGACTGCAGTTAGTATTTCTCATTGTAATCTCATTATATTTGCAATGGTCCAATAAGCGCTCACTATAATGCGCTTGTTTCATGTGTGTAAAGTAAGCTGTATGGTTATTGCTGGGAGCTGGGCGCCCTAATTGCTGCAGGCAGTATACTTTTTATCTTCAAGATGGCAGTATTAAGGCATACAGTAAGTGTCCATGCACATCAGATGGGTTACAGCATTGGTTCATAGTTTTCCCTGCTGTATTGGTAACATTTAAATTTTAGTGCCCCTTAACCAGCCATGGATCATTTAGGCAGAGTGCAAGTATAGGTATGCCAATAGTCGTTGGCTAAATGTAGCCATGAGGTTCTGTCTGAACCTAGCATGTAATACAATGCAGGTTTTTGTTCCGTAATTACCAGATATGTGCAGGCAAACCTCAAACAGCATTCTGACGAGACCTCATTCTTCATTGAATTTCTCCCTAAGCGGTGAGAGGGGCCTGCAGAGGGGGGAATCCTAGTTTTAGGGTAATTGGCAAACTAGGTGTCCCAGATTATTTTCTTGTCACTATAAAACATAGTTTATCATTGCCTGACAGAATAGAGATCCTGGGCATCTCCAGTGTTTGACAAATGAGCACTCTGTGTTCTGGGTATGGAATTTAGGTTTATTAGGAAATTGGCAGACACAGATGAACAGAGCATGGGTTTAGTTGAATGTTCACCATTAGTATATTATTTAGCGAGTGTCCACTTTACTACCAGAAGATAGTGATTTTGGTACGGGATGCCGGCACTCGGGATCCCGGGGGTCAAAATCCATACGCTGGCATCCCGACAGGGCTATGATACCGACTCCTGTAGGTAGGTATCCTATCCCTCCCCCTACCCTATCCCCCCTCTGTGCCTGAATCTAGCCCCCCCCCAGTACCTAAACCTAACCTCCCCCTTCCCGCACTCTAAACCTAATTCTCTCCCTTAGTGCCTAACCTTAACCCTCCCCCTAGTGCCTAACCCTCCCCCCAACCCCACTACTTACTGTCAGGCTGCCGGGATTCTGGTGCCGGGATTCTAAGCCCTGGCATCCCGTGCTGGGATGCTGACCGTATACCTTTTTAGGACATGCCACCCAAATATAGATTATATACCCTGTCTGTTCACAACCAGACAGCATAGAGGGAAAGTGGTAATCTTGCAGGTACCAGAATCTGCTGTGCCCTGTGCTCTCATGGCTGACTGTTAACTTTTTAACTTGGCCATAACAGGAAAGTCTCCTTTGGCAGCTGGTTGACCATAACCCATCCATCTGCCACTGCATCTTCTCTCAATGAGCCGGATTGAAAATCCAAGAGTAATTCTAATTTCTGGCTGACAGAGAGATACAGTTTCAGTCTTCCATAACCAAATATTCCGAAATACGGATTTTTTTTGGCTTGACTGAGATAATGAAACCTTTGATTTTTGATCGTTCAATGTAAACAAACTTTGTCGAAGGCACAAATTATTAAATTTATTGTATAAAATTACCTTTAGGCTCTGTGTATAAGGTGTATATGAAACATAACTGAATTTTATATATGTACACAAACTTAGTTTGAGCCACAAAATTATTGAAAATATTGTATAAAATGACGTGCAGGCTGTGTGTATAAGGTGTATATATAACACATAAATGCTTTCTGTGTGTATATTTGGGTCACATTCACAAGATATTTCATTATGATATGCAAATATTCCAAAATACGGAATATTCCAAAATACCCCTGGTCTCAAGCATTTTGAATATTGGAGGCTCAACCTGTAGTAATTAATGATCACTGTGCAATTCGTACGATATAAAGTGTATATACTTGAGAATTGTGTATGATTATGTTTATATTATGTTTACATATGACATGGGTGGTTAGTACAAAAATATATTAAGTAGGAGTATATCAATAGGTAGGTTTGTAAAACTGCAAAGTATAGATTTGATTTGCTTTTGCCCATTTATCTAATTTTGTTGTTCTGATCGGCTTGTTAGATTCTGCCTGGAGTCACAGTGATTATTGTTAATCCAGAGACCAAAGGACCATTGGGAGATTCTCATCTTGGTGAGGTAGGTCTGCCAATGGGGGGTGGGAGGTAAGTTTACATTTGGGGCCTGTGGACATGATATATGATATATTTAATATATTTTTTTAAATAAATTTTAAACTTTAAGAAATAAAAAAATGACAATTTCTGACCAGTTTTAGGGATAAAATTAAATCATCAGTTAAGTGGTTAACAGTTACTTATATAGTGCCAGCAAATTCCATTTACAATACGAATAATGGTCAGTGGCCAACAGCAGTGACTGAACAATTGGAATCCAGACAGATTGGAATCCTTTACGTGAGTTTTCCCAAGTTAGAATAAATGTTCTGTGATTTGTAGAAAATGAAGCTAGGATCACTTGTCAGTAGCATGATGGGTGAGGTCTAGAGACCGTTCCTTAAGTGAATACAGCAAAAGGACATCAACAACGTAATATTTCTAGCCATACAATCTATAGAAAATTAATCCATAAAAGAGATATTTTCATGATATTTAAAATAAAGTTGAACTTAAGAACTGTGTATTATAGTCCTCAGCAGTTTATTTCACATTATGTGATACCGTTTACTCACTTAAATTATACATTTCCCTTTTTCCCACTGAGATACTGGCTTATGTCATCCTTATCTGTTATCACATTATCCATTTACTCCTATTTCTTCACATATTTGTTGCTTGTAACTGAGCTACTCTTTGTACTGAACTTTACATTTATTACTTTATACTTTGTGTTCAGTAACATGTATGTGCAGAGAATTGATTATTCATACATTTACAGCTAATTTCCAATTGCCTATCAAATGTCATAATACAATGGTTTTATTTATATATATATATATATATATATATATATATATACACACACACACACACAGCTGTCGGGATGCCGCAGTTCAGAATACCGACAGCGGCATCCCGACAGCCAGGATCCCGACACCCATAGAACCTAACGGTGAGTACTTTTCTATCCCCTACCCTAACCCATCCTCCTCGTGCCTAAACCTAACCTCCCCCTCCCCGCACCCTAATCCTAACCCTCTCCCTAGTGCCTAACCCCGCTAGCTAACGCTACCCTGCACCCAGATACTTGTGCCGGGATCCCAACCTGTCGGGATTCGGCGCTGGTATTAAGACCATCGGCAACCCACACGTCAGGATGCCGACCACATCCCGTTCATAGCTGTGCTGCTCTACTTGGTCATTAATTCAGCTGGACAGGCTGTACAGCAGAGGTCTTCAACCATGGCCCTCCAGCTGCTGTGGAACTACACATCCCAGCATGCACTGCCATAGTTTTAGCATGCTGTTATATCAGAAAGGTGGCAGTGCATGCTGGGATGTGTAGCTCCACAGCAGCTGGAGGGCCAAGGTTGTAGACCCCTGCTGTACAGTATACTGTACTTTCTCAGTCACCCCAATTGGAAAGCCATGATGTATAGTATTTATTTTAGTTAAATATAGTAGGGAGGGCTGATACCAAGCTTTCACGTCATTTATCAAAGGAAAAATAAACTTCACGATATGTATACTAAGCGGGTGCTTATCAGTGGCTCTAGACGTGCAATTTAAAACTTCAATAACAAGTTTAAAAACAGGCGTGTTTTGCATTTAATATTACAGGTGTCTTCATACACCAAGCCTTAATACACCATATGGCACGAGAAGCAGAAAAACACAGCTCACAGTGTACTAGATACGCAGGGCTGCGGCTTTAACTGCACAGGAATTAGTTTTAAACACGTAAAGTCGCAGGTGAAGCACAAAGGAACATGAGAAAAAAACATGACCACTGCCTGGTATCGCTTCATATACAGATTCAGCCTCCGCCGCACACGTTCAAATGTTGCATATATTGATCTCTGCAGTCTCGCTAAGTAGTTTTGTCGCTTCAAGTTTTCTTTGTGTGAATAAGATGCGCATTTTGAGCGAATAATTAGCTTGGCGTAGAGAGGGCTGTTTGGCGCGACCAAAGCTACGTTGTATGAGGACACACATGTATTGCCATAAATCCTGTGGCCAATAGCTCTGATGAGCAAAGCCACCACTTAGTAAATATGCCCCCTATTCTGTATCAGAAAACCACTGATGTTTGGCACCACTACTTTTACTTCTAGAGAATCCCATGTAAAACTAACCAACTTAATAAAGGAAATTTGGTATAAACTGGTCTCCTCCTAATACTCCCAAATCCACAGGGATGGACATCGCTACAATCTTGTATATAAGCAATAACAACATTCAGTGAAGGACAACAGGGTAAAGAGCAACACATGATGGTAGACGTTAAAGGTTCTTGTTTAGGCCGTTTGCCATGTGGGGTCTCTGAATGAGCAGGACCTGTTATTTCTAAAAGGTTTCACACAAACACATCTACTAGATATATCAGCTTGAACATAAGTTCACCTAAATATGTGAGCAGAGTGAGAACTATATAGGGCATTTCCCACTTGGTACATATACAGAGTACACTTTTATCTGTGTGTCAGCTTCACTTACCAGTTTGCCATACCCTTTGTTCCTTCCTTTCTACCCACCGCATTGCCATTTGTCACCACTAGATGGCAGTACCACATACTCAATACATAAATCTGCAGAAACCCTTAAAATATAGGCTGCTTTAGATTGTGAGCTCTTTTACATTTGCTGGTGTATACTCATAATTACAACAAACATTGTTTATTATACTCAAACTAATATACTGTAAGCTATACCTATACATACCACATTCCAACAATGGAGAAATGACATTAACAGCTTGCTATACGCAATGTAATGTGACCTATGCAATTCAGCCCTTTTCTTAGAACATATTGATTAATTGTATTCTGT
Source organism: Taudactylus pleione (assembly GCA_031769625.1). Taxonomy (NCBI): domain Eukaryota; kingdom Metazoa; phylum Chordata; class Amphibia; order Anura; family Myobatrachidae; genus Taudactylus; species Taudactylus pleione. The sequence goes on along the minus strand of JAUIMM010000064.1, from coordinate 13,311,329 downwards.
AACACGACGTAGCTGGCTCTGACGTGGAGCGCTGAATTATATACAAGTGTGATTGCAGTATGGTATCTCTGCCCACTGAGCTTGCACTTGTGTGTTGCCACAGATTTGGGTGAACAGTCCTCACACAGCCAGTGGATACTACACCATCTATGACAGTGAAAGTCTGCAGGCCGATCATTTTAACACCAAGCTCAGCTTTGGGGACACACAGACGCTCTGGGCAAAAACTGGATATCTCGGCTTTGTCCGTAGAACAGAGTTGACGGATGCAAGTGGAGGTATGATTATCACATCTAGGTGTCACCAGTTACACAAGTACCTTTTCAATCATAACTTTTACTTTAAATTAAAAAACATTCTGTGTGTGAATTATATAACTGCACATTATTTTTTTGAACGCCCGATGAAGCTATTCAATTGTTGCTATGATCTGGCACAAGTGCTGTGGGCATCCAGATTTCTGCTCGCACCATCCTGGGGTAGCGAGCAGATAGCCACAATAAGTTGGCTGTTTGGGCGTTCTACACAGTAGAAGTCTAAACCCGGTGCTTTTGGATGCGACAAGCATTAACTTCAGCACTCGCACTTGATTGGAGCAACAATTGAATACAGATGTATTCTCAATAGACTGAATACGCCACGCAGCGCAACTTGGTTGGCATGAGTGAGCCGCCAAGTCCTGTGCCACTCTTCTAGTGTTGGGCGTCTTTTTTTTTTTTTTTCTGAAAATGCGTCTAAGCCACAATGCAATGTGACTAGGACGCACCAGCAGACTGTGCTGATTAATTTGATAGGCGGCACTTGTATATTTGTATGCACCTGAGTCTGTATATGAAGCACAGCGCAACTTGGAATGAAAAAAGCTGCTGCTGCTACATTGTAGCACTTTCTATACAGATTCAGAGACTCATTTGCACACAGATAAACAAGTGTCACATATCAAATTAGCACAGTCTGCTGGTGCATCGCATTGCGACTAATGGTGCATACACACGGTATGATCTGTACCACCAACGACTTGAAAGATATCTTTCAGTGAGTCATCCTGCCACACCTCTGACCAGGGAAAGTTGACGATATCGTGCAAGTTGGCCTGTATGCATGGACGATGAAAGATATCTTTATCGTCCATGCGGGAACGAGCATCGTTGGTCGTTGACAGGTTGGTAAGTACATAAAAATGAACGATAACGATATGAACAATATTGTTCAGTTTTATCGCTCCGTGTGTACGCACCTTTAGACCCATTTTCAACAAAAAAGGCCCCCTGGGACCTGGCGCGCCAAGAGAGACTTTTTGGCGCAATTGCAGCAAAGATGTGTAAGGAAACATTTCCGTTGGGCACCCATTACTAACGGGCAACCAGAAACCAAATGAATTGCTACTTAAGTCTCTATTCTATTGAAAATTTATTTCAAAGTTTGATTGTTATATGTAAAATATATATATATACAGGTTGAGTCTCCCATATCCAAATATTCCGAAATACGGAATATTTTTAGCATGACTGAGAAAGTGAAACCTTTGATTTCTGATGGTTTAATGTACACAAACTTTGTTTAAAGCACAAAATTAATAAAAATATAGTATAAAATAACATTCAGGCTGTGTGTATAAGGTGTATATGAAACATAAATTAATTTTATGTATGTACACAAACTTTTTTTGATGCACAATATTATCAAAACTATAGTATAAAATGACCTGCAGGCTGTGTGTATAAGGTGTATATAAAACATAAATGCATTCTGTGATTAGATTTGGGTCCCATTCCCAAGATATGTCATTATTTTATGCAAATATTCCAAAATACGGAATATTCCGTTATCCAAAATACCCCTGGTCCCAAGCATTTTGGATATGGGAGACTCAACCTGTATATGTAATTTTCGATTACATTGATAGTGACTAGATATAGCATCTCATGAAACACTTCATTGTTGCTCAAGGTTTGCTTCTGTCTCCTTCTCGTTTTAAGAACGGCATGATGCCTTATTTGTTGTTGGAGCACTGGATGAAACACTGGAGTTGAGGGGACTGCGCTACCATCCCATCGACATAGAGACCTCTGTGTCACGCACACATCGCAGCATTGCTGAATGGTGTGTATGCATTGTAGAATTCTTTCTTCTTAATTTAAATACTCTATGCCTGTCTTAGCCATATTATTTCCTAATTGGATTACAAATGGTGAACGCTATAACCACTTAATAACGCCCATTACTTTCTATTTCTATTTTATTGATCTGTCCTTTCCTATTTCTTTTCAACACTTCTGCCATCTGTTTACCTTGGATTAGTTCTTTAGCCGAGGTCCATTGGCAACCGGCATTTATTATATAATAAGGGGTCCATACATCAACAATCAATTGGGACAATTCTGCGTTTTGCTTATGATTTGTAAAAAAAGTTTTTAAAAAAATGGCAATGTATGGGGATCGCCGATGCCGAGCAAAAAATGATTGTAATCGGTGAATTAGGATTTACAAGATCATCGGCACAACGCAGAATTGACCATTTTGATTGTTGATGTATGGGCTCCAATAGCCTAAAGGGCACATTAACAAACTTTTGCTCTTGTTGCTTATGAAGCAGAATACACCTGAGCAAAGCACTGGAAATATATTGTTACAGTGTGATCCATTCATCTCTGAGCTGTCCACAAAGACACAGCAGTGCCATACATGGCTTGGAGATAGCTACAGTGGTGGTGACATCATTTGTTTGTGGTCTGAGCAGCGCCTATCACGTCTATGTACGTAGACAGCTTATCTTTCAAGGCACACAGATTTATGGATCTCTGTGCTTTTATTTCCCTGATGATATCTGAAACCAAATTAAAGAAACTGTCCTATGGACACCCCTACGTATAATTAGGGCTGAGTGACCTGTGCTTGTCTGATGTCTCTTGTAGTCTAGAACACCACTATACATATGTAGTGCGGTCAGTTCCTTCAGTTAAATTGCTAGGGGAAAAAAAAAAGCTCCAAAACATTTAAACTTTTGATTTCCTTCTTTTTCCCTGGAAAACAGTGCTGTATTCACATGGACCAACCTGCTGGTAGTGGTGGTGGAGCTGTGCGGGTCTGAGCAGGAGGCCCTGGATCTGGTTCCTCTAGTGACTAATGTTGTGCTGGAAGAACATTACTTGATCGTGGGAGTAGTGGTAGTGGTGGATCCTGGCGTCATCCCCATCAATTCTCGAGGAGAGAAGCAGCGGATGCACCTACGGGACAGTTTCTTAGCGGATCAGTTAGATCCAATCTATGTTGCATACAACATGTAAAGACAATAGACTTTTAACCACTCAAAAATGACACCAGGTTTATTATTATTTTTGACACAATTTCATGTAATATACCAATGCTTGATGATACAGTAGATTGAAATGTGCATTATCTTTTTAGCCTAACCTAGTAGATCATGGTCTTTCTGCGATAATTTTATGAAAGGGAACACTGTGGTAAGGTAGTATTAAAAGCAGATCACTGGACATTAACTGTATCTTAACTGCAGAACTAACAGTATAAGTACAGTGCTGGCTGTTCCTCCGACCAGTGCGTCACAGGGACAGCATTCTGCATTTTCTATGACCTGGTTCTGCAGTGCCGATTTAGTTAATTATGAAAGGATTTATTTTTCTAATCCTTCATATTTGCAGCTGTAGCTTTGTTTTGTCTGAGTAAATTAACAATAGGTAGTAAAATTGCTTCTGCGTAATGGTGCCATGAGTCTCCTCCCCCTGCGGCGGAGCAGAGTTTACAGTTGGTTAAGCCTCGCAAGCGCTACGGTGGGGTGTTCGGTTTAGATTTTAAAAAGGAAAAAAAAAAAAAGGTTTTTGGACTAAAATTTAGATTTCTTTTCCATTTAGATAGGTCTTGTATGTAAAATATTCTGCCTATATTTTAAATATGTAAATATTAATATAACAATTGTCAACAGTCAAATCCACTTGTGGTAAATATGGAGATGATGTTGAATTGTTCTATGGCAATTTCTGTGTGTTTAGCAATTTTACAAATTTTCCAGTTTATAGAGTACAGGGTGACGCAACCTACAGGGTGACGCAACCTGTGGGCTTTCCAGCAGGGTTTGAATTGAAAGTCAGCCTCTCATTGGCTAGCATGCTGGGACCTGTCATTCAAACAGCTAGAAAGTTTTACTTTACTGCATCTGTCCTAGACAATGCAAGTGATAGATTGTGACAAGTGTCCTGATCCTTACAGAAGTATTTTGTTGCCTACTAATATATGTTGTTAAATATATGCTGAATGTTTTAATGAGTTTGTCTTTGGGGAATTTGCTAAGTACTCAACTATATTGCCAGCAGGTAAAAAAAACAAACTTACTATTGATGCACTTTCTCATTACTGCCTTCTGTTCCATTGTGGCAAGAGAGCTTAGTGTCTCTCTGCAATGGCTGAATGACTTCTACTGTCTGGATTGTTTTCATTCATAACCAGCATTTTGCACCTGGTATAATACACCATAATACTCATGGGCTGAACAGTAACCTTGCTAGATGCGCTCTACTATATAGATTATCCTCAATGTTAAAATTATGTTTAGATTTCAAAAAGCAAGAAACCATGTCTGTCGCAGTGATTGTATATTATGCTGTGGTAGATAGAGAACTGGTGTTTTGGGTCCAAGTTGTATAATTACACTGTGCTTTTACTACTGCCTGTAAAGTTTGTCAGCAGTCCATAATATACCAACATGCATTACAGTATTTCCTTGTTAGAAACCTGTATCCAAGCTTAGTAGTAACAATGGACATATTCGTGTGGTTTGGACAATGTAACATAGATCTACCAAGCATCAAGCTGCATGTACCAATTACATTTTTGATTTGCAGGACTCGAATAGAACCTCTGGAATGTCCCGTTATAAGAAGTTATTTTGCAGGATATATATAATATATATCACAAGGTTTTCTGCTTGGCGCTTACACATGGAAGTGCACCTTCACCTGGAAATAGATAAATGGGGCACACTGACAAAACCATTTCTCAGCAACTGGATATTACTTCACAATCCCTGTAAAGTGTGTTTTATTAGCATCTATATGTCTATTATTTATTCATTTTCTAATTCAACATTCCACTCACACTTTTTTTGTGCTCAAGGAAATTGTTTGTTTTATTTGGGTCTACCTCCATCTCTATATTTCATTACTATGTTCTTTAATAAAGTGGGCCACACAATGCCTGTATTTATTGCCAGTCCATATCAGATCACCATATACGATGTGGACCTGTTGTGTGAATGTACAGCCCAAATAAGTCCATGGCAGCATAGAGTAAAATTCTTCCACCCAATAGAAGCTCACTGGAGTACACTACCATTCAAAAGTTGGGGGTCACCCAGACAATTTCATGTTTTACATGAAAACTGACTTTTATTTATCAAATGAGTTGCAAAATGAATAGAACATATAGTCATTGGCAAGGTTAGAAATAATGATTTGTATTTGAAATAATAATTTTGTCCTTCAAATTTTGCTTTCGTCAATGAATGCTCCTCTTGCAGCAATTACAGCATTGCAGACCTTTGGCATTCTAGCTGTTAATTTGTTGAGGTAATCAGAAGAAATTCACCCCACGCTTCCTGAAGCACCTCCCACAAGTTGGATTGGCTTGGTGGGCACTTCTTGCGTACCATACAGTCAAGGTGCTCCCACAACAGCTCAATGGGGTTGAGATCTGGTGATTCCATTACAGACAGAATACCAGCTGCCTGCTTCTTCCCTAAATAGTTCTTGCATAATTTGGAAGTGTGCTTTGGGTCAATGTCCTGTTGGAGGTGGAAATTGGCGCCAATCAAGCGCTGTCCACAGGGTAGGCATGGCGTTGCCTTCCTTATTCAAACTCCCTTTTACCTTGTACAATCTCCCACTTTACCAGCACCAAAGCAGCCCCAGACCATCACATTACCTCCACCATGCTTGACAGATGGCGACAGACACTCTTCCAGCATCTTTTCACTTGTTCTGCTTCTCACAAATGTTCTTCTATGTGATCCAAACACCTCAAACTTCGATTCGTCTTTCCATTACACTTTTTTGCAATCTTCCTCTGTCTGTGTTCTTTTGTCCATATTAATCTTTTCCTTTTATTGGCCAGTCTCAGATATGGCTTTTTCTTTGCCACTACCTAGGCCAGCATCCCGGAGCCACCTCTTCACTGTAGATGTTGACACTGGCGTTTTGCGGGTATCACTTAATGAAACTGCCAGTTGAGGACTTGTGAGGCGTCTATTTCTCAAACTAGAGACTCTAATGTACTTGTCTTCTTGCACAGTTGTGCATTGGGGCCTCCCACTTCTCTTTCTACTCTGGTTAGAGCCTGTTTGTGCTGTTCTCTGAAGGGAGTAGTACACACCGTTGTAGGAAATGTTCAGTTTCTTGGCAATTTCTCGCATGGAATAGCCTTCATTTCTAAGAACAAGAATAGACTGTTGAGTTTCACATGAAAGTTCTCTTTTTCTGGCCATTTGGAGAGTATATTCGAACCCACAAATGTGATGCTCCAGATACTCAACTAGCTCAAAGGAAGGCCACTTTTATAGCTTCTCTAATGAGCTAACCCGTTTTTAGCTGTGCTAACATAATTGCACAAGGGTTTTCAAATCATCCATTAGTCTTCTAACGTGCTTAGCAAACAATGTACCATTAGAACACTGGAGTGATGGTTGCTGGAAATGGGCCTCTATACACCTATGTAGATATTCCTTTAAACACCAGACGTTTGCAGCTAGTATAGTCATTTACAACATTAACAATGTATAGAGTGTATTTCTGATTAATTTAATGTTATCTTCATTGAAAAAAAGTGCTTTTCTTTCAAAAATAAGGACATTTCTAAGTGACCCCAAACTTTTGAACGGTAGTGTATTTGTGCAGGAACTCTGCTGTAGCCACATTCTCCAATGTGCAGTTATTCTCTTCCGATGGAAGCTGTGCTGCTGTTCTTTGGCACTTGGCAAACCCCAGCAGCGTCAGTCATTAGGAAACTTCCCGGGTGATATGCCAGTGGTAAGGTGGTGCACTGGCATGGCTAATTTAAATACACTATGGTTTATTTACAAAGCACAAAAAAATGGACCCCTGTACTTCTGCCTTGTTTTACTGCTAAACATTTTTTAAGGTCAATGGTCCTTGGGAAAGGTGCATGCCCCCACCCACCTGTAAATGCTTGTGATGGAAACCATAGCAACTTATATTGTTCATTTACAACAGACCCTTAATTTAATTTAAGCTCTATTTTTTTACAAAAATATTTGTTCATTCTCATGTATTAAATGAATCAGAAAAGCAAGAGGGCTTCTTTATTTCCTGCCACTTTTGTTTTAATGTTTAGATTTTATTGGCCAAAGTGCTACAATGTGACTGTCCCGTATATGCTCCCTATTATCCTAATAATGCCGCGCAGTCCCCATCTTCTACCACAAGATGGTGCAAACCCTCTTGAACATCAAATCCATGCATTTTCCCATAAAATGGGTACAGCTACAGGAGTGTGTGTGATGTGGCAAAAGAGCATCTGCACTGCACTTTTGTATGTTTGTAAATGAGCCTTATTGTTTGCATATCTTTTACTGCTTCCAGTAAGATGAATATGATAGACCTATTTATTGTGCCTGAATAAATGAGCTCCTGGCTTTTAAGGCATGCTTTAAAAAATTGCTACAGTATGTGGCACAATTCAAAGTCATATTCAGCCTGCATTCTGGAGACTTTCACATTGCTGAACATACATCAAATACACCCCAGTAAAAAGTGTAGGTGGATAAATTGATTTTGCAAACATTTCCAACACTATTTAAAGTATTAGAAATCATCTATCCAAAGCAGTGAAGCATCTGGCCTCTTACACACACTTTTGATGTAGCGATCATGACACAGGCAGCAGCGCAATGCATTTCAAAGACTTTATTGTGTCTTCAGATGCCCATTAACTTGAGTGGCGCCTGCTGTCTATAGTGACAATAACTGATCTCAGTGTGAATTACTCCCGAGTCTGTAATTGAAATCCAACATGGATGATAAATTATCATACAAGTGTTGCGTCAACTCTGGTCCTCAAGTATCCCCAACAGGACATGTTTTGTGGATTTCTTTAATCATGCACATGATTTTGATGGGTTTTTGTTGCTGGCTTAAGGCAGTGAATGTGAATTGAACAATTAGCTTTATTGAGACGATTGTAAGCACACAAGTCTCCAGCAGATATATAGAACAGGGTGCTTATCCTCACAATGATGACGACCTGGGGAGTGAATGTATTTTAAAATCTTAAGGAGGAATGGTTTGCACAAAGCTCAAGAGGAAGTTAAGATATAATTTTTTTTTTTTTATAAAATCATTAAATATTTGTGGTGAAAATTAAAATACCAGCTATTTTTGTTAGTCATATGTAGTCCGCTTTCTGGTTAGTGTTTGCTAACCAGCGTTGGATCTGGAACTTAATTTAATCAGCATTTGGATGGGTTTTTTTTAACTCTTGAAAATAATATATTCTCCAGTTTGTGTAATTCATGTATATGTTTAATAATCTCCTTTTCCAAAATCAGAAGATTCAGATTTTTATTTTGACATTGATGTATTAAAATGTAGTCTTAAGTTTATTAAAAAAAAATGTCAATTATTTTTTTTTTACTTCCGAAGATTCAGCAAGTCTAATAGAGTGGTTTCTATATCCGTTTCAGTATCCTTTGTGTTTTTTACGCTTCTGTAAAAATTATATATGTAGTGATGTTGTTTTTTTGTTTTTTTTTTTTTAATTATGCAGTCCTATTTGTCATTGATCAAGGGTTCTCAAGTACCACCAACAGGTCATGTTTTGTGGCTTTCTTCAATTATGCACAGGTGAGTTACTATATTTTGCTGGTCAACTATCCCACCTGCTCCCACAGACCGAAATCCTCATAACATGACCTGTTGGGAAACATGAGGATTGAGGTTGAGAACCACTGTCATAGACTATATTTTCTAATCCAGACAGCGCTTTAGACAATGGACAATGATCCAGTTTATTAGCATTCAGGCTGACAGACCTGACCATGTATGGATAACTTAAATGAAAAGTCTGCTTTAAGACAAATAATTGCTAGTCTTACATACCCTTCATGTAGCAGACAGGGGAGGTTGACCCCCACCTCACATAACTTGTTACTTCTGGGACCTGCCAAGAGACCATTGCACTGTAAGCTCACAGCAAGCAGTGAGGAAAGACCATCCATGACTCTCCCATAGGGTTTTGGAAGAAGTGCTTTTATTAACCTCTGTGAGAGAGGAATGGATGCATTAGCTCTTCCAGCAATGAGACCTCAAACTATAATCATCTCACTTAAAAGGTAAGATTAGCGAGGACTTGACCAAAAGTAGACATGTCCTTTTAAACCACTTCATGGACAATTTTGCCAACTGTGACCCCAACTGACTACAAAAACATATTGTTGGCATTCTAAAAGATAAAAAAAAGTGTCTAACATAATATTCTAGAAAAGAGCATTATGCCAGTGCTAAACCAATGGTAAAACTATGTATTAATGCAGTGGTTCCCAAACTTTTTTGAATCACGGCACCCTACAGTATCAGCATTGTTTTCACGGCACCCCTAAGCCAAAAGTTTGTTCTTGAGGAAAGAAATTATTAAGTAAATTGCGCTTACCTGTCATCCTTAGGTTCAGTTATGTAGTGGTGGACAGGTTTGCGCTTCTGTTTGTTTACATAATTACATTACATTGACCATAAATAAGTTGATTTGGTGCTAGACCACAAACCTGAGGAACCCTTGCAAGTGTCCCGAGGCACCCCAGGGTGCCGCGGTACACAGTTTGGGAACAACTGTATTAATGTCTAATGAAGTAAATAATTGCAAACAAAAAATGATTGAGATGTATAAATCATACTGTGGATTGCATCCGTTCAAATAATAGCTTTCCTTGAGGATATAAATGGTTTACTTATGTATGCCCAAACTAATTTACCCTAGACGAGATAAACCCAAAAACAGACTTTACAGTGGATGGCATACTTGTTCGTTTGTTTTGCTGTGAAGCAAATGTATTTATTGTTCTAAATTAAGTGGTGTTAGGAAAAGTAATCCAAAATTTCAGTTCCTATACATGGCTAACATTTGTGATAGGTTTTGCATTATTACATGTAATTTTTTACAGTGTTTTTCATGTGGTTTTTTTTTTCATATTTATTTGTTAGACAAATTACCAATAAAAATAAGAAAACATCCCTAAATAGATACGGAAACTTGCATGGTGACGCTGTTTTACTATGAACTTGTTACTGACGTCAACTTTGTTAATCATGCCTTATTTCTTGTCTAATCTCTCTACACGTGCAGAAAGTAAGACCATTATGGGAAGTGTATGGATTGTGTAGGCAGTATATATTCTGAAGGTTAGGAAACACAGGAGATTTATTTATAGTGAAAACACATGCTACAACAGATAGCAACCAGATAATGCAGGAAATTGCCCTAATGTGATGCGATCAGATCTTTTGCCCGTTTGGAAATATATGTAGAGGATCAGATTGTACAGATATAGGTATCCAGTGATCAGGGCAAATGGTAGGATTGCAGTGTTGATGCTATCCTCTAAATACAATATGTTCCAGCCAGCACAATTAAATTCCAGTATAGTGCCAATTAGGCTGGAATAAAAATGGCTGACCCAATTGTTATGTGGCCACCTATAGGCTAATGAAAGCAAATGTTTTTGTTGCTACAAATTGCAGTGTGCCTGTACTCTAACCATCTTCTATCCCTACAAAATGACATTACATCTTTACTATGGTTATTCCTGATAATTTAATCACTGACACATTTGTTCTGCAAAGTTGTTGTTTTTTTATTATATTTTTTTTGTTAATAAACCGTTAAGTTTGCAATGATTCCTTTTTAAAATATGAAACTGGTCACTGGTTTTACTTGTTACATTGTATTGTAACAGGAAAAATCCCATATCTGACACGTAACACTTGTTTACATATTAAAACAGGAAATCAAGCTTGAACCTTTTTATATATAATGTTAATGTGTACGCAGCACAGGTTTGCCACTAAAAACATTTCCATTAATGTCTGCTTTAGCTAAACAGATACAACTAAAGCAATATTGTCATGTTGTCTTTGTACAAATCATGTGTGTAAAAGTAGTTTTGCTTTATCTGATTATTTTATCATAATACAAATGAATAATATTATATATGGAAAAAAACTTGTAAAGTGCTCCTATTTTAAATTTGCTTCAGTATTATTATTTTGTGGAGAGGGAGAACGTGTTGTGTGGGTGTTCAAGGCCATGTCACTGGGGGGCCAAAACCAGATGACCTTGGTATTATTTTAATGGGGAAATAAAGATTTTGTATCAACACCATTGTTCACGACAAATCTGCAACGTGTTTGTATAATAGCTTAGTTACATTTTGTGTCTTGCCATTATTTTGCTTATTTTTATTGTTTGTGCAGCATGTTGACAGGAAGCAGTACTACACTTGGAAACCGTGCTATACATCAGCACAAAACATGGCTGCCTTTATACCTCATGTCTCATTGGTCTTATTACAGTTATCAGTTAAGTAGCAGCTATGCGCCTATATATTATTAAGAACAATAGATGGCTGTTTCCTTGCGTGTCAGATTCTATCTATAAACTATTTCATACAACAGTTTGCTTTTGCCTTTTTAAAGCTTTTTATTTGCAGTTGAATTATTGAATACGCTGCAGTTGAAAAACTTATACTGAAATGCCAATATAAAGTGCAATACTATATATATATATATATATATATATATATACACACGTATATAATTTACAGATGTAAAGTAACCATACTTTGGAGGAGTCCGTTGCTCTGTATTTTATTATAAGCAGGGTAACTAACTATCTTTATGAGCCAATGTATTCTTTATCATATTGAGATGTAGCTTTTCCATGGTAGACAAATACATTTACTCCATCGGTCAAAGGCATATGTGAAAGAATTTTATTTTTAAGAATCCCTTTTGCCAAAACACTTTGAAAAACAATTAAGAGTTACTTGGCAGCAGCCATTCTTAATGCAAGATCAGCCCATAATGAAAACATGTTCAATTTGTGAGGCAAAACAATGTTTGTGGAAAATTTTTAATTATTTAAACACCCACGGCACCGTCATCAATGTTTTAGGATTGTTATCAGCTATACTGGTATTGCTCTTGGTCTGGGTTTGCCATAAAGTGGTGGCTACAGTGAATAGTGGAACTAGCAAGCATTAGCAGCAGGATGATAGTTGAATATAGAGCTACTGTAACATGATCTGATCTGGCCATGTAATGGCCTCCATACATCTGTGATTAATTGGGGCAATTTGGCATTTTGCAGATGATTGGAGCATATCAAATTGGCCACAAGGTATTTTCTACAAAAATGAACTTTGGGATCATGACCGATTTTTGTATTATCATGGGTATGTGCACTCCCAGTACCCGTGGTAGCCAATAGAAAAAAAAAAACAATTGGTTTTTATTCGGCAAAACCCAGCCGGAAATTTAAAAGAAAATGGAGTACAGTCGTACCCTGAAAAAAATAAAAATAAATTGGGTAACAATAATTTCTGTATTCGTAAAAATATGATAAAAAGCAAGCTTGTTTTTGTTTTCATTTTATTACAAATGAATAAAATGAAAAATGCAAAAAAAAGTTAAAGAAAAAGTGATTTTGGGATTTAGGACAATTAAAATTGTTTACGTAAATTTTGATTAAATAAATGCTTTCATTAAATTTGGGGTGAAAAATTTATGAGAAAATTTGAGGCCATTATTGGTTTTAACAACCAATAATGATGTAATTATAGGACCAATAAGGCTAATTTAAAATTACCAATTGCCTAATTGGTCATTACGGGGGTATCCAATGGATTCTGAATATTTTATATTTTTAGCTTAAAATAGGTATACATTTTTTTCTCCTTGTCTGGGGCTGCGACAAAATAGCCACGGTAATTCCTATAGAAATAACTGCGACTGATCATCTACATGGCAATTAAATAGGATAAACCTTGCGGCTGAAGGAAAAACCCAGCGCTGTTTTTAAAAAAAATTTGCCTGCAATTGGATATGCCCCATTGTGTGGTGATCACCAGAATGTAATACACTACACTGTAGAAAGTGTTACTTGCAAAGATAGGGTTTTCTAATAGCCATCTGTCCCCTATCCTGGCTTCAATAAAACTTTTTTGTGGCTTTCATTCAAAACAAAAAAGTGTAGATATTAACATCTATGTGCAGAATCCTGCTTTTTGCAAAGGGTGAAATAATGTTGACTCAAGGACCACAATGTACAGTATTTTTTGGTGGTGGTCTATCGACCAAAATAATATACTATGTCTTTCAGGTTTGCTTTTTTCAGTTGCAATTAAAGAAAAAAATACAACTTTTTTAGGGTCCATTTTTTTTACTGTAAAAAAAAAAAAAAATGAAGGTATAATTTGCGAGTACTACATAAACATCTACAGATATTTATGTTGACATGCGACCAGCCCAAAAAGTTGCAGAGGTGTGAAAACTCAATGGTGAAGGGGTTAATACAATAGGCAAAATATTGGAAAATGCTCCTTTTAAAGCCATAAAGAAGGAACTGGCACCTCTGTAACGGGTCTTTTTTTAATTTTTATAGCTAATAACCGGCTCTGGAATGGCTAAGGCCCCTATTTACTACAATCCGCATTTCAAATGTGCTTGTATAGTGATATTTTTGCCTAAATTCGTATTGCAAATGTAGGAAATATCACATGGATGTATCAAAAAATCACTTGCAGGGACAGACCTTGCAATAATGCTCTGTCCCTGCGAATCCCCTCTGCAAGATTATCACTGTATTTTTCAAATACAGTGAGGTGTCCGTTCATGTGCCACTGGCACTACCCCCCGTGTGACCGCCAAACCCCCCTGCAATTGCCCCCTTCTCCGCATGCCCCTCCCGTTTTCTTACACTTACCTCGGTGATCTGTGCTCCGTGCCATCAGAAATTGTGGGGCCTCGGACTGACAAAATAGGCAGGGTCCCCCCCCTTGATGTCACGCCATGCCAGCTCACAAGAAAAATTTTATTAGGGCGGCTGAGTGAGAAGTGACTCACGAGCCACTTGACTCACTCTATTGTGCTCATGGGGCTAGTGGCCGATCTAATGGCCCACGGGCTTCATGTCCCCCTTCCCTCATGTCACCCACATGTGCTCCCCCTTCTCATGTCACCCACACCATGCTCCCCCTTCCCTCATCTCACAAACACTGTGCTCCCCTTTCCGTCATCTCACCCACACCGTGCTCCCCCTTCCCTCATGTCACCCACACCATGCTCCCCCTTCCCTCATATCACCCACACCGTGCTCCCCCTTCCCTCATGTCACCCATACGTGCTGCCCCTTCCCTCATGTCACCCACACTGCTCCCCCTTCCCTCATGTCACCCACACGTGCTGCCCCTTCCCTCATGTCACCCACACGTGCTGCCCCTTCCCTCATGTCACCCACCCACTGTGCTCCCCCTTCCCTCATGTCACCCACACTGTGCTCCCCCTTCCCTCATCTCACCCACACTGTGCTCCCCCTTCCCTCATCTCACCCACACTGTGCTCCCCCTTCCCTCATCTCACCCACACGTGCTGCCCCTTCCCTCATGTCACCCACACGTGCTGCCCCTTCCCTCATGTCACCCACCCACTGTGCTCCCCCTTCCCTCATGTCACCCACACTGTGCTCCCCCTTCCCTCATGTCACCCACACCATGCTCCCCCTTCCCTCATCTCACAAACACTGTGCTCCCCTTTCCGTCATCTCACCCACACCGTGCTCCCCCTTCCCTCATGTCACCCACACCATGCTCCCCCTTCCCTCATATCACCCACACCGTGCTCCCCCTTCCCTCATGTCACCCATACGTGCTGCCCCTTCCCTCATGTCACCCACACCATGCTCCCCCTTCCCTCATATCACCCACACCGTGCTCCCCCTTCCCTCATGTCACCCATACGTGCTGCCCCTTCCCTCATATCACCCACACTGTGCTCCCCCTTCCCTCATGTCACCCACACCATGCTCCCCCTTCCCTCATCTCACAAACACTGTGCTCCCCTTTCCGTCATCTCACCCACACCGTGCTCCCCCTTCCCTCATGTCACCCACACCATGCTCCCCCTTCCCTCATGTCACCCATACGTGCTGCCCCTTCCCTCATGTCACCCACACCATGCTCCCCCTTCCCTCATGTCACCCACACCGTGCTCCCCCTTCCCTCATGTCACCCATACGTGCTGCCCCTTCCCTCATATCACCCACACCGTGCTCCCCCTTCCCTCATGTCACCCATACGTGCTGCCCCTTCCCTCATCTCACCCACACTGTGCTCCCCCTTCCCTCATGTCACCCACACCATGCTCCCCCTTCCCTCATGTCACCCACACTGTGCTCCCCCTTCCCTCATGTCACCCACACTGTGCTCCCCCTTCCCTCATGTCACCCACACTGTGCTCCCCCTTCCCTCATGTCACCCACACTGTGCTCCCCCTTCCCTCATGTCACCCACAATGTGCTCCCCCTTCCCTCATGTCACCCACAATGTGCTCCCCCTTCCCTCATGTCACCCACACCCTGCTCCCCCCTCCCTCATGTCACCCACACCCTGCTCCCCCCTCCCTCATGTCACCCACACCCTGCTCCCCCTTCCCTCCTCTCAATCCAGACCCTGCTCCCCCTTCCCTCCTCTCAATCCAGACCCTGCTCCCCCTTCCCTCATGTCACCCACACCCTGCTCCCCTTCCCTCCACATCCCACCCACACTGTGTTCCTCCCGAGCAGGAGGGCGGCCCTGCGCTGGGCCTATAACTAGCTCAATTTTACTGTGCGTCCTAGGGTCCCGCCGGGCACCTGCCACGTGCATAACTTTTTTTTTTTTTTTTAAATGATCGGGAACCTGGGGCATTATAATGCTAGGGGGAAATGGACAGACCTGGTGGGCAGGAATGAGGATATACCTCCGTAAGTACTGCAACTTCTGTCTCGTCTGGGACCCACCACACCAAGCGCTGTATCTTTTTGGTCTATTTCTGGCAGCGGCGGCTAAGTTGAGCTCTGATGCCACACAAAGGGTTGGATGAGAGGCACGGGGGAAAATGACTGCTGAGTGAGTGACCTGACCAGTCAGTGACAGCCAGGTGATATGTGAGGGAGGGGGGTAATGATGACGGGCATGGGGTGATAGGAAGGGGGGTGATGTGAGCTCTGTAATGATAAGGGGGTGGTGATGTGAGGAGGGTAATGACGGGTTTTGGGGGGGGGGGGGGTAGGGGTAATGTGAGCTTGGTAATGATGAGAGGGAGGTGATGTGAGGAGGTTAATGATGGGGTGATGGCAGGAGAGTAATGATGAGAGGGGTGATATGAACTGGGCTAATGAGAAGGGAGGATGGTGATGTGACAAAGGTAATGATGGGTTTTTTGTTTCATTGGAACACTTGAGGAAATAAAATATAACTTATTGTTGTTAATAACAATTGCAAAATATTGCAATTAATGTATTCAATATTGCAATAATAAATGAGTAATTGTATTAATTCCGAGTGCCGCTATTATGAAAGTTCTATTTACTGCATCACTCACTGTGTTGGCCAAACCAATATCTTGCCTAGGGCCCCATGGGGTCTAAATCCGGCTCTGCTCCTGCACCATATTTCTTGCTCCAAAATGCTGAAATGGAGATGGGAGACAGAGCAAGGTATTGGCAAGCATGCAAGCAAACCGTCATTTAAAGCATGATCCACTTATTATGTTCACAAGTTTAGATAAAACAAGATCTAATACTTAATGACAGGAAAGAATAAAGGCCCTTGGGCCAAAGCTAATAATCTATGTGATGGAATACATACAAAATGAAGGTAATAAGGTTACAGTAGGTGGGATAGATACTAAAACCAAGCAATTCATCATGCAAAAAAACATTTTTACAAAAAGGCAATTTTCCTACCTTTTGATAGCAATTTCCACCAATTATTCGTTTATAAAATGGAGATTTGACTGAGACCTCAGGAGCATTTTAAATGATTGTGTAAGAACATAAATGAACTGTATATTTGTATAGTGTTTTGTGTTGTCTCCTTTTGCCATTATTTTTATTAGTCTTAGATTTGCTGTGAGGAAGAGGTTATTAGCCATTTACCTTCTGCTTTATTCAGCGTCTTTTATCTAACATGGTGTCAATTAGGGGATAATACAGGTGAGGGAAGAAAGTTGAAAGGGCAGGAGATGTAGGAACAAAATGTGTATTGGAAGATTGGTGCAATATTTGGTTCCGATACTAGAAAACAGTATATTAGGTACTGAAGTATGATATATGTGTGTATATATAATATAGATTGATTCTTAAGCATAAAGGCATTCAATATGTGCAGCTGTGACTAGCAGGACACACACACGCACAACCCTAAGGTCAAGAAAAGTGTCAGCTCTAAAGCGCCTTTATAAATTAAAAAAGCAGTGGAAGCAAACATGCTTCTGGAATGGGGGGAGGACTGTGCAAGGAATTTACATTACTAGTTGTGAGGAGGCACTGCACAGTGGGATGTAGTTGTGAGAGGCCGCCGACATTGGAATCCTGACAAGGGACTTAAGATAGGCGTCCTATCTTAATCCCGGCGCCAGAACGAGAAGTCCAGGGCGCCCTTAGCATTAGCCAAGGGGGTTGTTAGGTTTAGGGAGCGTAGGGGGGTTAGGATTAGGCACCACTAAGGGAGGGTTAGGACAGGCAGGGGCATATCTAATGGGTGCAAGGTGTGTGGGGAACACGGGCCCCGCACCGCACCCTCTGTACCCATAATATTACTTACCTCTCCGAAGTCCCACGTCGGCGCAGGGGTCCGGTGCTGGATAACAACTGGAAAATGGCCGCGGCAGCCATTTTCCCGTCGTATGCGCAGTACAGGGAAAATGGCCGTGGCGGCCATTTTCCCGGTGACTTGTTCATACATTATAGACTCTGGGCGCACTCTAGTGCCCAGAGTCTATGGCGCTGGCTGCGCACAGCACAGAGCGCTGATGGGCAGAGAGGTGGGGGCCTGTGTCGGAGACTGCACACGGGCCCCCTCCTCTCTAGAAACGCCCCCGAGGAGTGGGGTAGGGATAGGGTACTTACCTACCCTGTTGGGATCTTCTCCCTTCGGGCTGCCGGCATCGGGATATGAACTGGCAGCTATTCAGCCGCTGGGACTTCATACACATTCCCTGCACACTATCCTCCCATAAAACTTAACCTTTGGCTATGCTGTTCACATCACAGATCAATATGACCTTTGTTTTATATCTAGTATTATAATTATTGACACATAAACCAGAACCTATAGCTAGTGTGTTTAGATTTCATTCTTGAGTTACTTTTCCTGGTGGCATATATTAAGTAGGTCAGTAAACATCAAGGAAGACAAGTGACTCCTGTGGGTTTATGTAATAGGTTGCTAGCTGCAGCCGCTGCGGGAACTCCTGCGAGTCTTCCCGTATTTTTAAAGCAGTGTGTAAACCAGCTTGGTTTTGCCCTTAAAATGATTGGCGCGTTAAAAGTTCGGGAAGACTCGCAGTAGTTCCTGTAGTGGCTGCAGCTCGCAACCTATTAGATAAGCCACCTGATGTACATACACGTTGAGCCTCCCATATCCAAAATGCTTGGGACCAGGGGTATTTTGGAATTCAGAATATTGTATTTTGGAATATGTGCACACCATAATGAAATATCTTGGGAATGGGACCCAAATCTAAACACAGAATGCATTTATGTTTCATATACACACACAGCCTGAAGGTAATATTATACAATATTTTTAATAATTTTGTGCATCTAACAACTTTGGTGTTCATACATGAAATTCATTTGTTTCCTATACACCTTATACACACAGCCTGAAGGTAATTTTATACAGTATTTTTAATTGTGTGCCTTAAACACAGTTTATGTACAGTGAACCATCAGAAAGCAAAGGTTTCATTATCTGTCATGCTGAAAACATTCCGTATTTTGGAATATTTGGATATGGGAGACTCAACCTGTATTGAGATTGAGGAAATTGGAATATAACTAATTAAGAGAAGATGAAGGTGTTTGTAGAAAAGCTAGCCTCCAATGGTGTAAGATGGCTAAACATGGCATAAATTGTGCCAATTTGTGGTCACTGGAAAGAAAATTAAAAAAAAAGAGAGATGGTAAGAACTTACCTTTGTTATCTCTATTTCTACGAAGTCCATAGGGATCCACAGGAGACATTGGGGTATAGGTTGATGACGTCAGTTGTCGGGCACCTCAATAGTTAAATCTGTGCTCCCAGGATGCACCGGGCACTCTCCTATACCCCGCCCCCAGGACAAGGCACCTCAGTTTTGTAACAAGCCAATGGCCGGAGGAGGAAAAGAGAGAAGAAATAAATTCTGGAACACACAAGTATCACATTCTCACATTCAGAAGGAGACGGAGAAACCGGTGACCAGAACACAGCCCATCTGCAGCACAGGTGCGACAGGGTGGGAGTCCTGTGAATCCCTATGGACTTCGTAGAAATAGAGATAACAAAGGTAAGTTCTTACCATATCTCTTATTATCTACTGCAGGGTCCATAGGGCTCCACAGGAGACCTTGGGGATGTCCCAAAGCAGTCTCCTTAAGAGTGGGGACGCTCCTGTGCAGAAAGGAGAATCTGCCGCCTGAAGGAAGCATCCTGAGAGGCAAAGGTATCAAATGCATAATACCTCACAAAGGTATGGACAGAAGACCACGTGGCCACCTTGCACAGCTGAACGGCTGAGGCGCCATGACGAGCTGCCCACGAGGTACCCACAGACCGAGTAGAATTAGTTTTTACGGAACAGGAAGGCCCTCATGAATGTAAGCCTCTGAAATTGCCAGGCGAATTCAGCCTGCCAGAGTCTGCTTAGTGGCGGCCATCCTTTCTTAACGGAAACCATAAAGGACAAACAATGAGTCCGACTTCCGAAATTAATTGGTATGATAAACATAAGTCCTTAGAGCACGTACCACATCCAAGGAGGCCTCACCAGCTGAGAGGTCTGGGGAATTAAAGGCCGGTACTATAATTTCCTCATTAATGTGGAAACTAGATACCACCTTAGGTAGGAAACCAGGGCAAGTGCGAAGCACCGCCCTATCCCTATGAAAAATGAGAAAGGTAGGGCGACAAGAAAGAGCCACTCAAATCTGACACCCTTCTGGCCGAAGCAAAGGCCAGAAGAAAAACAGTCTTAGCTGTAAGCCATTTTAAATCCACTGAGCCCAGTGGTTCAAATGGTGGTCCTTGGAGAGCCCTAAGGACCACAGCCAAATACCAATGAGCCACATGTGGGACAAAGGGAGGCTGAATGCGAAGTACACCTTGCATAAAGGTGCGGACATCAAGAAGAGTAGCAATCCTACGCTGAAACCACACTGACAGTGCAGAAACCTGCACCGTCAGAGAAGCAAGGCGAAGACCGTGATCTAAGCCTACCTGTAGAAAAGCCAAAACCCTGGATATTCCAAATATCTGAGGATCATAACCTCTTGGGCGACACCATTCAAAGGTGTGCCACACTTTGATAAAGTCTCGCAGAAGCAAGCTTGTGATCTCTGAGCATGGTGTTAACCACAGAGCTGGAAAAAAAAAACCTGGACCTCAAGAGGGCAGTCTCAACAGCCACGCCGTCAAAGACAGACGACTCAGGTCCGGGTAATGGCAAGGACCTTGGGACAACAGGTCCGGACGCAGAGACAACAGCATCGGAGTGTCTATGGAGAGACTCCGAAGATCTGAGTACTAGTGACGTCTGGGCCACGTTGGAGCCACCAGCAGCAGCATGCCTCCTTCTTGCTTGAGTTTTCGAATCCGAGGCAGAAGGGAGAATGGAGGGAACAGGTACGTGAACTGGAAGGTCCAACTGACCGACAGAGCGTCTACCAGCAGAGCCCCCAGTCTCTTGTCCTTGACCTATACACTGGCAACTTGTGGTTGTCTGGATGCCATGAGGTCTATTTCGGGAAGGCCCCACCTGTCCACTAGGAGTTGGAACACTTCCAGGTGAAGAGACCTTTCCCCTGGGAGCACGTCTAGGCGGCTAAGGACGTCCGCTTCCCAGTTGAGAACTCCCTGAATGAACACTGCCGAGATGGCTGGGAGTTTGCACTCCGCCCAAGTCAGGATGCGAGACACTTCCACTAGTGTCACCTGACTTCGAGTGCCTCCTTGGCGGTTTATGTAGGCCACAGTGGTGGCGTTGCCTGACCGGACTTGCACGGGTTTTCCGTGAAGCATGAGCCTTGCTTGCTGAAGAGCTCTTAGAACCGCCCTGAGTTCCAATATGTTTATTGCAAGAACGGACTCCTCTATTGTCCACCTTCCCTGGAAGAAGTGTGGACCTGTCACTGCACCCCAACCCCGGGGACAGGCGTCCGTTGTCAGGAGGATCCGCTCTGGGATCCAAAAGGGGCAGCCTTTGGTAAGGTGACTTGTGTGAAGCCACCAAGTCAGAGACAGACGCACCTCTGGAGACAGTACAGATGTCTGGGTTCATATTCTGCGTGGAGATCCATTCCACCTGGAAAGGATCAGAGTCTGTAGAGGCCGGGAATGAAACTGGCCATACTCCACCATGTCGAATGTCGACACCATGGAGCCCAGTAACTGCATTGCCGAGTGAATCGACACCTGGCGGCAGCTGCGATTCCGCTGCTGCAGGGTGGATATTTTGTCCCTGGTTAAGAAAATCCTCTGTTGTTGAGAATCCAACAATGCCCCAAGGTGAAGCATCTTCTGTGAGGGTGTCAGAGAGGACTTCTTCCAGTTAATCAACCACCCGTGGCTTTGTAGCACTGTGATTGTCAGCTGTAGATGCTGAAGAAGCAATTCTGGAGACCTGGCTAACAGCAGGTCTCCCAGGTAAGGCAACAGACGGACCCCCTGCAGTCGCAGTTGGGCCGCCATCACTGCCATAAGTTTGGTGAACACCCTGGGTGCCATGGACAGCCCAAACGGCCGGGCCTGAAACTGGAAGTGTTGTTGTAAAACTGCGAACCTGAGGTACCTCTGGTGAGCCAAAGCTGTTGGGACATGCAGGTATGCATTCTGAATGTCCAGAGACACCATAAAATCCCCAGGTTCCATAGCCAGTATAATAGACCACAGGATTTCCATCTTGAACCGAGGCAATCGGAGAAACTTGTTCAGGGACTTGAGGTTTAGGATAGGCCTGTATGAACCATTTGGTTTCGGAACCAAAAAGAGATTGGAATAATACCGCATTTCCCTCTGGGAAGTAGGTATCGGAACCATAACTCCCTCCAGGAGCATAGCAATCCTGTAAGGCAGAAGGCATAGCAACCTGCAGAGTGTACCAAACTATGGGGACACCAGGGTATTTTAAAGCCTGTATCAACAGGCCCAGGGCGGTTCCTGTGAAGAACTAGGCCCCGCATGAGAACCTGCATTTTTGGTACATGCAGTACACAATTCTCCCACAATAATCAGGCTGTCCAGATTCACTACCAGACATGCTGAATGTATGTGTTGCACTTCCAAATCAATAACTTGAACTGTGAAGTAACTAACACACTGCCAGGCACTGTCACCCCAAGGGCTAGTGAAAGAAAGTACAGGGATCGATAAATGGCTGACAGAGAAGTTGAAACACAGGCAGCGCTAGCATAAGACACATACAGTACAAGAAAAATCTGCACTATATTGCACTATCATCAACTAACTAGACCTACTGTCTAGTAGGAATAGTGCTACATACACTGACTTGCTTGGAGAAGGGGTATGTAGGGGGACCCAGGCTCCGCAGCTCCTGGTGAGACCAGCGTTTGTGCACAATAAAATGGCCGCTGGAGGACTTAGAGGAGGCTGCCTGAGGGAGAAGTGCTGACTACAACTGCCAGACCGCAGTGGAAAGACACGTAGTGCTGCGGGGGAGAGGCCGGTTGTGCCTTACAGGGAAGGCATCCTGGGAGCACAGATTTAACTATTGAGGTGCCCGATGACTGGAATCATCAACCTATACCCCAAGGTCTCCTGTGGAGCCCTATGGACCCTGCAGTAGAAATACTGTTATACTGTAGTGCTAAGGTGTAAAATAAATGATGAGGGGAGTAATGAGGTGGGATGGGTTAAGTGTGTGCATCCATTCTATAACAATGACAGGCTCAATCAGGTATCCATCTGCATTACGCGTCAAGATGACATTAAGCATTGTGAGAATGAGGTTATGTGCTCATTACACACTCTGAATTGGCTGGCCTTGCTTCAGTCAAACATTCAACCACCTTCTAGAAATCCTGCATTTGCCTCTGTATTAACCAGGTGTCCGTACGGTAGAAAATTGTTATGCTGGCCATACACCTGCACGACCAACATACAATACGATTCATCTCACGATTCCCAGGAGCTCCCTGCAGTCCCGGCGGTGCGATTTGGTGTTTTCCTTTACACACTATTTGTCCTACGATCGATCGTGTGCCTAACGCACTCATCTGGAAAATGTCATTGAAATGACATGAATGGACGCACGATGCATCACATGCACTAAATTTACGGTTTTATCTGCACATGATACGTTGGACAATATGGGCTGCACATCTGATCATACGATCCGATTTAGGAGCTGCGGGAGCATGCATTGGAACGTATCCTACTAAAAAAATATATGATTTTTACAAGTTCAATCATGCGAAACATCAAATCAGTCAATTGGCCCGAAATCGTGCTGATGTATGGCCAGCATTATGAAGCATACACACGGTCAGATTTGTCGGATGAACGATTTGAACGATTTTACCAAAGTTTTGAACGAGTGAACGATTTTTGACTGCATTAAAATGAATGGAATCGTCCAAGTCTGACTGCAAACACATCAGATGTCAGATATAGTTATCTGGCAAACGGGAACGCGCATCGTTCATCGTCCATCGTTCAGGCATGTCAGATATGTCAGATTTTCCTTCAGATATGAACGACTGAACGATTTTTAAATCGTTATCGTTCAGATCTGAAGGAAAAATCTGACCGTATGTTTGCACCATTACATCTGCAGTCAGGTGGGTCAAAATTACCCTGAAATATTTAACCCCACATTTCTAATTTTTTTTGCAAAGATTTGTAAATCCATCGGTATATTTTAGTTAAGTTATTTATGTGAAATAAAAGACCTTAGAAGTCATCTTAGAAACTTTATTTTACTATTATGAAAAACTATGAAATTAATTAACAAAAATAGACATCCTTAGTCTCACTGTTATTAAATTAGATAAAAGTTTACTTTTTGACATAAATTTTACATTTTGGTGTAAGTGAACACGAGATCTTGAGGAAATAAATAATAATAATAATCGCTATCAGAAGAATCCTGCTCTGTGTCGCTCTGCTGGCTGCGTATACTAAAGTAATCTTCATTTACCTCACTTTCTGTTGAATGGTCACTTTGTTCTGAATCAGATTCCTCTAAAAAAGATAAAATACGTTGCCGTTCACGTTCCACGCGATCCATTTTTGAAGAAAAACCTATAAATAACAAAAAACACAATAAACACTACACTAATTTGGCTCAAAATTGTAACATCGACTAAGGTTGGGTCATATTTACCTTTTTGACGTTTTCACACGTCTATCTCCCTGTGCAGTCGCACGTCAACTAAGCTGTGGCGAAAAACAAGAAGTGAGGGATCTTATCTCTAGCTACTGAGAAGTTTGGCAACATAACAATACATAACAAAATAAATACAAGTGAAAACTGCCCGGGTCATGACCCAACCTGACTGACGCCGGATTAAATGACTTGGCAGGCAGGTAGAGGAGACAATGTTGCAGAGAACATTAGTATTTAGGCTGTTTTACTAAATTTTATTCTTCCTGTCACCATGAGTGGGAGCCACTTCCATTAATTAATTTTAGTTTTAAGACACTCCATCACCGGGTCTATACTGAATTTAAAATATCCTGACCCGTTATTCACATCCTCATGAATTTTTAAATGCACTGGTCCAAACCACTGACCGACAAGTCTCATATCTGTGGGACTGTCCAAGCTAACAAACTAATATACAACTTCCAAGAGAGCAATCATAGACCCACTAAAAACATGTCCGCATATAAAGATATGCTATTAACCACAATGCCCATTGGAAGGCCATATTTATAAGGATGTGAGAGTATCAAACAAACTAGGGGCTCTATACCCAAAGCAAAAACGGATGGTGACAATGGAAGCCTCTACCAAGTTCCTCTACTCACATCAAAGGGGCAGTAGTATATAGGTTTACATAGACTCCAGAATATTTTTGCATGATGAATTGCTTGGTTTTAGTATCTATCCCACCTACTGTAACCTTATTACCTTCATTTTGTCCCTTCATAACGCTCTGGGCATCTATCAAAGCTGAAACAGTTCTTTATTGTTCATTCTGAACCTAACTTGATTGTCGAGAAGATCACGGCTTCCCATGAGCCTTATCAAAAATTTGATTCTTTCACTGTCTGTACAAGGCAATCCTGTCTTCTAAAGCTAGCCATACGATTATCTGTCCAACCAGCAAACTAGGTGATTGGTTGGAATGAAAATCTGGTAACGTATGGGAGTAAATGATGATCAGCAATTTGCTCCTAAATGCCAGAAAACAGATGAAAATGGTCGTTCAGACAAGTTTGTTAAATGTTTGATCTAAACAAGTTGTTCAAACAACAGTTTTTGTCCATTTTCTGGCCTTTGGGAGCAAATTGCTGATTGTCATTTGCTTTCATACCTTACCAGATTTTCATTCCAACCAACTAGTTGGCTGGTTGGACAGATAATCTTTAGATGTGTGGCTATCTTAACTCCCTACTGGAAAGCAATATACAGGGCCTCCAAAGAACAGCATTTTTGTTCCAATTCATACAGCAGTATCTTAATGTTACATTGGGTCCAGTGTAGGGTCAAGGCCCAGTGTGGCTATGGGATTATCCCATAAAGGAGAAATCTTGGGGAATTATAGAACAATTTGTAAGTACAGTTGTCTAATCTTCACTGCAAGAATGTTACATAAGTAGAAAGTTATTAGCAGGTCTTTGTTTTTAATTTAAGCAACAGCAGTGAGTCTGCCTCTATTAGTTCAAATGTAAGATTCCACATACTTGAGTACACACTGTGCAATACAGTATTTATGACATTGTGAATCTGCCTTCCCAGGGATGTGGCTGAAAAATACATATTTGCATTCAATGTCTTCTGCCCAATGAATTGTGAGACATTTTGATTTGCATGTATGGTATAAATATTATTTTGGGAGGATGTTCATCTGTACTGCAGAGATGTGCGTATCCAAATGGTAAGCTTTTCCATCTTGCTAGATCTTGTTTAATTGTCTTTTGTCAACAGTTCAGGTTTATCTTTTGAGTTTTTTTAAATGTAGAGTTCCCCAAACCTCTTTGTGGGTGTTAGGGAGTCCAAAGTGAGGCTTGGTTATCGTAAGTAAAACATTGTAAACATATGGCTCTACCTTGTAGTCCCAGTGACCAGATTAAGCCCTCAGTGTCCGCATTCTCATGGATTTGGTATGCCAGGGGCTCCATGGTTAGTGTATATAAATGAGAAGGGGCATCTCTGCCTCATGCCATTATGACTGTGGAAAAAGCGAAACCTTTTTAAGGAACTGACACTGAAGGATTGTGATACAGAACCATGATGCCATTTTAAGATGTTGCCATGAACTCCTATGTGAGAGAGAACTTCAAACATTTCCTGCCACTTAGCCCACCCACCATCAGGTCAGATGGCATGCATTTGTTAGCAGTTTAGATAAGAGAGGTTTATGTAGTGTTGGCTTGGGCTTGAGTCCTGCAAATTAAACTCAGCTTGTCAGGATGCACTACTTTAGGGATCAGCAAGGTATGCCTGTTTGCTAGAAATGCACAAATAATTAAACATTTAGCAGGGAAATTGGTCTATAGCTCGAGCAGGTCTTGGGGATTACAACTGTTTCCACGCCAAATATTTCATGACCTATCATGGAGTGGAATCATCAAAATATATGGCACAGATCCTAGAAGTATGGATTCAATGATTTAGAAGATCACATCAAGTGGGCATATATGTAGGAATTATAATCCAGCTGTTATAATTACGTCCATAAAAAGTTTATCCATGGTACTTACTGTTCAAAACAATGTGCATAAGCATTGTATAACTATTTTTACATTTAAATAAAATGGAAGGAGTAGCACAGGTGTGGCCATACCAGTCCTCAAGGAACCCAAACAGTTCACGTTTTACAGACCACCTGTGGATCCATAGAATGTGACCGTTAGCAATGGCTACACCTGTACACCAGCTATGTGGTATGCAAAACCAAGGACTGGGTTGGCCACCCTTGGAGTAGCACGATACAACATTCAACATTGACAATTATACTCCACAAAATTTTAATAATATGTATCTCTGTTGGATAGAAAGATAGTAGACATAATATATAAAGTGTGACAATGCAACACTGGTTTTCCTAGCGAACATATTAACTCATTAAAATAAATACAGCCAGGAAAATTAAGACAATATAACAGACATGTATTAATGCCAAGGGGGCATGTGTGCAGCAGGACCCCTCCTCTGAGCAGTGCCCCTCCCCCATCTTATCTTGCGCCAGCAAGCCAAGCAGGTCCCTCCTCCTCCGTGGCGCCATCTTTCTAGTGATATTCAGGAAGAAGGCTTACAGTCTAGGGGTAAGCGGGCTATAGTTTCAAACAGCAAATGCAGGTTTTCTTTTCCAGTCCTGCCTACGTACCCATTATCCCTCCCACCAAGCAGGAAATCCACAAATGTTGTTGTGGCTATATGGATATGAATTTCTGTAACCATGTATAAAAATATAGTGGAAAGGCTTCCCATAAAAGTACAGACTGTTATAGCAGCAAATGAGGAGACCAATACATTATTGGCCATGGATTTGCAATGAGATGTTCAACAAGCACAAATGGGTGTGATGTTCAGGTGTCCTAATAGTCTTGGCCTTGTAGTGTAGTTAATCTGGGATTTAGCACAAAGTGGGGGAGAGAGACACAGGAGATGAGGGGAGAATGGAGCATATGTGGATGTTTAAATTAATTCCCAATTTATGAATTTACGATATCGCTGACTGATCGACCTGCACCTTCCCGGAGTGCTGGATGATTGATATTGATCATCCAGCACACCACCAATGATTGCCAGCGACCCGCAATCAATGATCGCGGGTCCCTATAGTAACCTGGTCGATATTGACCAGGTTGGCCTGCATGCACAGTTGATGGTCGTTATCTTATCGTCCATACGTGCCCGCGCATCGCAGGTCGATATGATTGTTATCGTTCATATCGTGCATTTTAATCGTACCGTGCATACGGGAAGCCGATGGACGTCATCCCGACCGCCGGCTTCCAGACTGCTTAATCCCGGCAAGGCACTAATGACAGGCGTCGAAATCCCGACGCCTGTCATTAGACCTACGCCGGGAGCCTGACACCACCCTGGGAGGTTAGGTTTATGCTGCGGGGAAGAGGGGGGTTAGGCACCCCCGGCGGACTTAGGTTTAGGCTGCGGGGAAGGGGGTGTTAGGCACCTCTAAGGGAGGGTTAGGGGGTAGAATTAGGTTAGTTAGTACTTACCTTAGGACAATCAGGATTTCCTCCTCTGTTGGGCTGCCGCTGTCGGGATTTAAACTGCTGACTATCCGGCCGGCAGTAAATCATACTGATTCCGTGTGTGCGCACCATTAGAGTTGAACTAAGCAGAAGTCAGACGTGCCCTTCCCAGCTTTAAGGTGCAACATGGTTTTGCCAAAATGCATTTGTTCCCTTCTTCTTCCTTTAGTCCCAACTCTGCATGAGGTCCATAATGCACAATGAAGCATAGAAAACATGCTGGACTAGTAAACACATAACAATGAATGCTAATATTGCATTAATTTACCTATAGTATTGGTGAAATTTAGAGATGAGCGGTTTGATTTGGCTCAGATCTTCCCAAGTTTGGATCTCAGAACTAGGCAAAATGTCATCTTTCGGGGATATCTTGGCACAGATATCCGCGAAAGAGGATGTTTTGCTTTATTCTGACATCTAAACTTGGCCAGAAGATCCGAGCCAAAACTGAACCTCTCATCTCCAGTTAAAATGAATTATGAAAAACTTTTTGGATGATGATTTTCAGGTGGAAACAATAAGGTAATCAGGGAATTCTGAGGCATTAACAACATAGATATCCTTAAAACCTGGACTGTTAGTGTGCCTTGGGAAACACTGCTTTAGGCAGTCTGGCGAGTGCCTAGGGCCCAATGGGTCTAGGGGGCCTGCCAGCCACCAATAGCTGACCATTTAAATGTAACTTTTAATTTTTTTTTCTCTTTAATAAAACCTTGCTTATGAGCACTGAGTGAGAGAGGGTCTGCAAATTTTGATTGTACCAGGAGGCAGTAACAGTGAAAATATCCTAGGCCGAGAGTTTTAATGAGAGTGCAGCAGAGGCTGGTATTCCTGCTGCAGTGTCTCTTTTGGCTCAAACTCATTCACTAGGGAATTTTTATTTCTGTAGTTGTAGGCAAGGTGCTCTTAGAATTATATACATTTTGGGTTTACAAATGGATCTTTTTTTTTTTTAATTAATATTGTTTTATTTTTTTTAGAACTGCAGAGTATATTAGACCTGCTGTGAATGAGTACTTCACCTCTAGTATGAAGATTGGCAAGAGATGTCACCAACTAAATAATATTTAAATGCATTGTGCTCTCAACACATAATTATTGCAAAAAGTTGTACAGTGCAAGCTACACATACAGCACATTAATACAGACGATATGCTTAAGTTAGAATTTGGGCAATCTGCTAAACTCAAATACTGAATAGAGCGCAGGCTGGTAGTATATGAAGGTATTGCTGGAGCATTCCTGAAAAAAAAGTCAAGACATTGTGGCAGTATCACCAGAGATGGCGCTGGTGAGCAGCAGATTCTGTGTGGGGCAGGAGAGATCCGCCCACACAGAGAAGAAAAGGATTCTGGGAAGAGGTGTAAGGGCTGCCGAGTGAACTCAGTCCAGACAGAGCTCACTGTGCTAGCAAGCCAGTGAGGGCCAGGAGGCCTGAGCCTAGAACTGTGAGATACAGGGAAAGGTATCAAACTCTGGGACTGAGCTATGGTACCTGCAAGGAAGCAGGCCAGACTGTAAGATGCGGCAGCCAACAAGCTAAGGAAGCTATACCAGGCCAGGGTCCAGTCCTGCATGTGACCGGAAGAACAACCAATCTCAGAGACTGTGAGAGACTTTCATGCAGAGTAGTTGCTTCTGTAGATAGGGTTCAAGAAGTGAGCTAGTGCCCTAAACAAGGGCTAGGTTTGTTTATTAATTTTCTGTTTCGTGATTTCACATGCTGGAAGTAAAAGCACCACTTATGTTTATTTAACTGGAATGCTATGTGTGGACTCTAATTCTGCACCTACTCAGTGCACCACTGACCCATCTACTGAGCTAATTAACCCCAAGTATCACAACATTTTATCAGTCCACATTTATGCATTAAGAGAGTGGTACGTGTGCTGATTTGTATCGGTTTGCTTTTTCTCGTGCAGAGTAGGTGCACACTAGACATTATGTCGTCCGATCCTGCTGGTTGGGCCAACATATCGGGCACATCGTCTAGTGGGGATGGTTCAAATCCCGACACCGGAAAACCGGCAACTGAAGATCCCGACAGGTAAGTATTTTAATTATAACGAACCTTACCCCCCCCCTAACCCTCTCATAGGGGTACATAACCTTAACTCCCCCCCTTCCCTGCAGCCTAAACCTAAGTCTCCTGGGGGGGTGCCTAACCCTAACCTCCCCCCGGGGGTGCCTAACCCCCTAAGTCCACCCCGGGAGCCCCTAACCTAACACTCCCCCCTGCAACTCGTTTGGTATCCCGGGCGTTGGGCTCCTGGCGTAGGTAAAATGACAGGTGTCAGGATTTTGACGCCTGTCATTAGACCCCTGCTGGGATTAGACAGTCAGGAAGCCAGTGGTCGGCATGTCTGCTTCCTGACTGTATCCCGTCTATTGTATACCCATTATGCGTGCTCCCGCGGGTCGTTCCATCGGCCTGCATGCTCGGCCAATGGAGCAACCTAGCTGCCAACGCCGGCAAGGTCAATGGTGCCAGTGAATGATAGATCAATCGGTTGTTCACTGGATCGTGGAGTGTGTACCAACTGCCCGATATAACATTCATCCGCACCATCGGGTGTCGATTGTCAGGTCGATTAGGCTGGGTACAGACGATCCTGGCCGACAGCACGGCCATACACTCTAAACGATATATTTTGCGACCGCATGATATATCTCGTTCAATGGCCACATGCAGGAGCATGGTGTCTTTTAAGATAACTTCTGATCGGCCTGCACTGCAGACCGACCAGAGGATTCGATGAACGACCTGTGGGAGCGTTCAATAGTACATGTACCTAATTCAGCTGCACCTAGCATATTTGAAAAGATGATTTTGACATTTAAAAATAACCTGATGTATAACTGCTGTCAGTAAACATGTTTTGAAGCGATTTTACACAGAATCTGGATGCACGGAAAGCGAGGGCTGCGCTAGAAATTGCTTGAAAAGAATTTACGAAAAAAGCAAGCGGGCTGGCAAATCACATTACCAGCCATAGGTCCCAATTCATCTTATTATAGAGGGAGTAAAATAGTTTCCATGTTCCAAAGAGACAAATAGCATCTCTCCAACCACCCCGGTGCCATGTGGACAATCGTCTGTACGTTCATTCTCCATCACATTGTGCAATGTACACTGTGTAATATACTGACACTATATAAATGCAATGAATTCTTCCTTTACAGTCTTTATATACTCCTGTCACAATCAGCAATAGATCAGCTACGTGAGCTAACCCTAACAAAGAGTGCAGCCTGCAGGCAGTGTGAGCAGCCACCATTGTTACGGCCATTGGCCTGTGTGTCACGTAGAGTGAGATCAGCATGCAGTATGCCAGGGGATAATTACTATCACAAAAGGCCCCTGTGTGTATCCCCACCCCCATCTATCAGAATAATGAGATCACCGCTGACGACAAGCCATACCTAGGAATGTACCATTTCAAGTGTTACCCTGATGAGGAGGGGGTCAGGGCAGAACACGGGAACCTAAACAGAACACACACTACACACATCCCCCCGGTCCCGGCTTTCATCCGGGCACCTGACGGAAGAGGAACTGGCTCCTCCCGCCTTCCCCCAGCAGCGGCCCAGCACGTCACCATGGCAGTGACGTCAGAGTACGCTGACGTCAGGCAGAGGCCTACCGGACGTGGAGAGCGCTTCCCCCCCCGCGCTGATGAGGGCGCTCTGGCCTGTGTGTGTGCTCTCAGCCCTGCTGCTGGGATTGGCGGCCGCTCGGTTGGTTCTGCGTGTGAGTCTGTGAGGTTCTTCCTGTGACGGGGTCCGGATAGGAGGCGGCTCCCCGGGGGACCCGAGACGTTCACCCCGGTGATTGGCTGGAGCGGATCCCTGAGCTGTGAGTTCAGAGGACGCAGGTAATTAAAGCAGCACAGCAGCCTGTGTGGAGGCGGAGCGGAGCGCACCTGGCCGGGGGCTGAGTGCCTGACTACACCCTGTGTCCCCCCCCACCCCCCAGTCATCTGCCCGATACCCAGTATTCCACCCCCCTCTGCCCGACTACACCCCGTATTCCTCCCATTCATGTGCTTTCTACACCCCGTGTCCCTCCCATTTATGTCCCCTTTACATCTCGAGTCCCCCTCATTCATGTGCCCGCTACATCCCGTGTCCCCCCCCCATTCATGTACCCTCTACATCCCGTGTCTCCCCCTCCCCCATTCATGTGCTTTACTGCGCCCCGTGCCCCCCAGTGGTGTGCCTGACTGCACCGTCTCCCCCCCCAATCATCTGCCCTGATACCTAGTATTCCTCTGCCTGACTATACCCCGTGTACCTGCCATTCACGTGCCTTCTACTACCCCGTGTACCTGCCATTCACGTGCCTTCTACACCCCCGTGTCCCTCCCATTCACGTGCCTTCTACACCCCCGTGTCCCTCCCATTCACGTGCCTTCTACACCCCCGTGTCCCTCCCATTCACGTGCCTTCTACACCCCCGTGTCCCTCCCATTCACGTGCCTTCTACACCCCCGTGTCCCTCCCATTCACCTGCCTTCTACACCCCCGTGTCCCTCCCATTCACCTGCCTTCTACACCCCGTATCCCTCCCATTCACCTGCCTTCTACACCCCATGTCCTTCCCATCGACGTCCCCTTTACACCCCATGTCCCCCTCATTCATGCTTGATTGCACCCTGTGCCACCCCCAGTGGTGTGCCTGATTACACCTTGTGTGCTCCCCCCCCCCCCTGCCATTTTAGCGGTGTGCCTGATTACACCTCGTGTGCCCCCCCACTCCAGTGGTATGCCTGATTACACCTCGTGTGATGCACCACCACTCCAGCTGTCTGGTTAACACACCGTGTGCCCCCCCACCACTCCAGCAGTGGGCCTGACACCGTGTCCCCCCCCCACTCCAACTTTGTGCCTGACAAAACCCTGCGTTTTGTACCCCCCATTCCAACTGTGTGCCTAACACCCTCCGTGTCCCGCCCCCCCTCACACACACACACACTCCAGCGGTGTGCCTGACAACACCCTGCATGCCCCCCCACTCCAGCAATGTGCCTGGCATCACTCCATGTATCCCATCCCAAGTTGTACGCCTGCCTATACCCCAAGTGTCACCCTTCCTCCAGTTGCGTGCCTGATTGCAACCTGCGTCTCCCCTTTCCTCCAATCGTGTGCCTGACTAGACTCTGCGCTCCCCTCCCCCACCAGTTATGTGCCTGATTGCACCCCACATCCCTCCTCCAGTCTCTCAACAAACATTACCAGAATCTTTGCCTAATCCTCCTGCTGTATATGTGTAAACCCCGGCCCTTGTATGACTCTGACTCTCCCAACACTATATACTGTGCAACCTGGTCACTCTAACTAACTAAATGTAATAAATAAATATGTACGCTGATTGCCCAAGTGTGGGGTGTCCAGTGATTTCTCTGTACATGGCCCAAAGACCTGCTGCTTTGTTTTCTAAATGTTATTGCATTTCCCTTGGTGATTACAGTTCATACTTGATAATGATTGCTGGTAAACTTGTCCAGTGACCACATGTTGCTTTTTATATTGTTACAGAGAGCACTTCATTGGTTAAGGCACCCTTAGCCCAGATTATGGGGCTTCATGGAGACTTTGTGCTTCATGTCCCAATTCACTAGGAACTTGTGATATCACTGATTGGCTTGTATTCGGTGGACTAAGCATGTCCTACCACAAGACAGCCCTACCTTCTATACTTTCCTTGCTGTAGATGTACCTGACTGCTCCATTGTCTTGCTGCCTCCTTACTAGCAGCCAATCAGCACCGTTTGAAGAACCAACCAATCACTGTGCTGATCTAAAATGTGCTGCTTTTGATCAAGCCTATATCGATTATTCATATTTTGGAAGGTAAAAGAAAACCTGGTTTTGGAAATTACCTGAGGAATTCATTTTCTTTCTAAAGTTTGGCATTCTCATGATTTAGGCCATTCTCTTCTTTAATAAAAGATGCTCGCCCCAGCTGTGCAAGTTCTACTAGTATTACCTAATAGTGCTCACTCTAGGTGCAGGGTGCTGATCAGTGATGAGGGCATATTTAAATTTTGAAGGGCAAAACTTTATACATGATGTATCGCTATAGCTCCTGTCTAATATTTTGTCCTTCAAAATTTAAATATGCCCTCCTCACTTTTCAGCTCTCTGCACCTAGAGTGAATACTACGTCAGTTACACTAAGCACTCCTACTGCAGACAGAGGTTACTCCACACAGGGCTTAAGTGGGGTACACACTTGGCAGACAATCGGCCAACCAACAGATTTGTTAATGCTGGGGTATACACTGGGCATTACGTCGTTCGTACAGTCGACAATCAATATATCGTCCCAACCATTGGCTCATGTGTACACCCGATATATCTATGAACAATGTCATTCACAGATATATTGCGTCAGCCGTGCAGCATGGCAGATTTGATCGTTCACATTGTGTGTACACATGACCGACTGATCCAAATGCTGGCATACACACTTAAACCATTTGGCTGACCGATACGTCTGGCCAGAGAAAGCACAGCATGTGGGTGGGTCATGTGTACACACCAGCAGATTGAATTAATATTTCTGCAAGATATATCGCACCTGCTGTGCTTCATGGCCGACGCGATATATATGTGAGCTACGTTCACTGATCTATCGGGTGCACACATGAGCCGATGGTCAGGGCGATATATTGTATGTCTGCTGTACGAGCGATTTATCGCCCAGAGTGTACCCAGCATTACCTAATTGGTAATTCAGCTGTCCTACTGCTGTGTTATGTTTCATTGAATCATTGCTTGGGCAAACACACAATTGAGGTCTCGTGCTAGGATTTATATTGCTGCAACAACTTCTGATCCACAGCATAATTCTCACCCCAAAGTACATACACAAAACGCTGCCGTTTGTTCATGGATAGCAGGCTTAGTGCCATGTCTGTGTTAACCCATTCTACCTTCCACCCCCGTGCTAATAGCTTCTGCTCTAATTTCTACGCATGGCACATGTGCTAACCCCCTCTGGCCTGCACTTTATTTCGTAGACGTTTTCTGCCAATTTCATATTTATCCTCAAAAAAAAAAAAAAAAAAAATAAAAAAAAAATATATATATATATATATATATATATATATATATATATATATATATATATATAAAATAAAGGGGCATGTGAGCCCCGAAACGTTGGCCTATTTTTGACAAGTGGTCTCAATATAATATTATAAATTTTCACAAATCTCGGAGTGCGGCTGGTTATTTTCTGTTTACATTAACTATGCATACGGAGGCACCCGAGTACCATTACTTGGATATAGTGAGTGCCGGGCTGATATTTGTGAATATATATATATATATATATAAACAAATTTTTTGGCAATATTATGATCTCTCACTGTTAGGGAATTTTGCTCTATCCCAATTACTCTGTCCTCTGCCCTAAGCTCTTCTCACTATGCAGATGATGCCCAGATTTCTCTGACCTCTCTGGATCTCTTTGTTCTCTTCATGCAACCTCAAACGAAGCTGTTAATATTTCTACCAGTCAGCAGGCAATCTTTAATAGAATCTCCGTATGAGATAATGGATTTCAGTAGTACATGTAAAGCTAAATGTGTAATTATAAGCAAATATTCCAGGAAAATGTCTTCTGTCACCACCTACAATCCAGGTAAAGAAATTTGAATCATTTGTATTTGCAACATGTCCTACTGGGAGCCAAATGCCTATGGGGTCTATTTACTAAGCAGTGTTAGGAGACAGAGTGAAAAGTGATAAGGTGCCAGCCAATCAGCTCCCAACTGTCATCTCACAGGCTGTGTTTGAAAAATGACAGTTGGCAGCTGATTGGCTGGCACCTTATCACTTTTCACTCTGTCTCCTAACACTGCTTAGTAAATAGACCTTTAAGTATCCTCCATGGTGGTTGTCTCTACCACACACATTAGGTGCAAGTGTGTATAAAGGTATATCTCCTGACCTTTAAGTGAAACTATTCACAGTTTAAATGCTCAGTGATAGACTGGATAATCTCTAGTTGGGCCACAGAAAGCAACCAAGCACGACTTAATACAATAGTGTCACCAACATTATAAATGGACAGAAGTAAGCATAAAGGCACTAATTGAAAAATTTTACGGCAATGTCTTCCAGATTCCTAAGAGTTCCGTGAAACCATAAAACACAAAAATCACAATAGTGTATTATCTCAAATATAGACTGTAAATAAAGTGACCTTGAAAAATACCTAGGTTGAAACTATTTTATGGAGGGGCAGTTTCCAGATCCAGTGCTGTCTGTCTGACTGGTGTCCTATTGCTGCTACTTATCTGGGCCTGATCAACTCCAGTGGTGTTTGCATATATTGGACACTTTATTACATCATATTTCTGGTAGGTACTCTATTATCTGTATTTTAGGATTCTATTTAAGTTTTGTGTGTGTTTATATACTGTCCTTATCATGTGGATAGTCTGATAATAAATGGTATTACACTGTTGAGATTTATTTTCATTCCCCG
The DNA here is from genome assembly GCA_031769625.1 of Taudactylus pleione. NCBI lineage: Eukaryota > Metazoa > Chordata > Amphibia > Anura > Myobatrachidae > Taudactylus > Taudactylus pleione. The sequence goes on along the minus strand of JAUIMM010000064.1, from coordinate 13,274,100 downwards.
AGTCCGGTCATACTGGAGAATACAGAAGCATCTTTAACAACGATCATGTGAAACAGACCCAGGCTGTGATTTGTTGAATGGCTCTGCTCAATTCTTAGGGGCAGATGTACTAAACTCTAGAGAGTGATAAATTACCAACCAATCAGCTCTTAATTGTCATTTTTCAAACACAGGCCCTGATGCAGCAAGGATCGCAATTGCAAAGCTGGACGCAGGCTATAGATATGATGTATGCATGCAGACAGCTTTGCAATGCGATCCTTGCAATAAGGCAAATGCAGCAGGAGGTGTATGACGCCCCCTGCTGCATTTGCGATCCCAGCACTGCGATGGAGGTCACAGGCTGGGATCACCATCACGACCATCATGGCCGGCTTGCGAGCCCAGCAGGCTACGTGCGTCCATGCAGTCCCTGGGCTGGCAACTCCTGGAAAACTGTCTAGACACGCCCCGTTTCTGGAAACGCTGGCCTGCCCCGCCCCTTAACTGCCTCTGCCTGTCCATTAGGCAGAGGCATTCAGGGGCTTGCATGTATCTTAGCAGGACCCATTCTGCACACCCGCAGAATGGATCTTCCACATGTGCAGATTTCCGTAATCGGGAATCTGCGTTCAGCCGTGCACTGCTGAAACAGGCCACCAGCTTGTAACATGACAGGAGCGGCTGGTCGTTTATCACTTTCCAGAGCTTAGTACATCTCCCCTTATTCCTGTAAGTGCAATACCTAAGGGGACTTTGTTTGCCTGACTCCAGTGGGGCTTGATGGGATTATCCTATATTGATGGGCTTCAATCACTATATTGGTTTGGTCCTATAAGTGTGACATTTTAAGGGGGATTTTAAACCCTTCATCTGTGTGGTGACAGCGCTTCTGGATATCTTTTTATCTTCCTTATTTATTTACATTCTGTATCTGAGATAATACACTATTGTGATTTTTGTTATTTTTATGCTTCCACTGGACTCTTGGGAATCTAGAAGACATCGCCACAGGGACATTGTCGTCTGAAAGAGGAACATAACATTTTTCGCTTAGAGCTTTTATGACTTTATGCTTACTATTTGTACGTACTTCTCAGCTAGAAGCATGGTATGCAGTCACAAAGTAAACACCTGGAGAATGTCAACATGGGCATAGTGTCGACATTTGAAATGTTGACATTGTGAAAATGTCAGCCTTCGGTTTAGGCTAATTTTAAACAGACCATGTTGACATTTTGATTGTGTAGATATGACTAACGCGTCAACCTAATATATTGAACCCAGAAGCAATCATATATTTTGTACATTACCGATAGTTTATACCATCGCTGTAACATTTACGTTTGGTTCCTAAACAGCTAAAATACTGATTATAGTATCAGACAACAAGGGTTGTACATGGCTCATTTGGGGAGGTTCATACTGCAGCATGTGCAACATGGGAAAAGGCCTTGTAGTAGCTGTCATAGAAAGCATTGCACACTATACACACTGGGCCTGATGCAGAGACTGACACAATGCCAATGTTTTCTGCCTGATGTGTGTCGTTAGTACCAATTTTTGCGCTGTTGTATGCCCGGCTATGCTTTGGAAGGCATCAGCATATTTTTGCAGTTGCTATTTCATTAAATCTCTGAATCAGGTCCACTGTTTTCATGGTCATTTAAATAATGTCTAAAGTCAGTCAGGCATCACCTGGAAATGTCTGCCATGGCCACCATGCCTATGAAACGCGTCACTAAAGGTTATTGCACATTTAAATCCCACATGCCACATGTGAACTGATGGCCAACTGCCCATGTTATTTGTGATGCAATTCCAATAAATACAAGCTAAAGATGCAATAAAGACTCATTACATTTGGAACTTCTAAAAGTGGTGTTTGGATTCCTCTTTCATTGGGCAACAAACACTATGGGCAATATTCAATTTATTGTCCCCAGCAGTGGGTACCCATTATTTATGGCGCATGTTGCTACCAAATTTACTGGGATTAGCTGCGTAAAGCAGCTAAACCCGCTTAAAATACTCAGCACGCTGAGTTTGGGCGTCCAAAAGCCAAACTATGGGCAGTATTCAATTGTTATAGCCTATTCAACTGTTGCTGTTGTTCGCGCTGATCGCGGCCAAAGTAGTCTGGTTTAGCCGCGTAAAACCAAAGTGCTAGGCGCGATCGCAAAGAGTGCTATTTGGGAGCCCAACCAGGTAATTATTTTTGCCCATTTCAGCTCGCACCCCCCTGGGACTGCGAGCTAAAATGGTGCGCCAGCAGCTGATCGCGTCCGACAGAAGAAACAATTAAATAACGCCTGTCGGACGCGTAAAGGGGCAAAACAATTGAATACCGCCCTTTGGGTGGATTTGTGCTCTCCAACTCAGGAGAGTACAAGCAGAAATAATGGATGCAGACAACATTTGCGCCCAGCGGCACAAACAGTATAAAAGCACAACGGGAGATGCAGTCACAATAAAACAATTGAATTCCCCCTTAGCGCTCAGTGAAAGGGCGCAAATCTTTTCCTACCAAATCACATGTATTATGCAGTGTTCTTCTGTAACCAGGAAACTGTATGATGTTCCAAGGACATACATGAAAACCTTTTATTGTACAGGTTGAGTCTCCCATATCCAAAATGCTTGGGACCAGGGGTATTTTGGATATCTGAATATTCAGTATTTTGGAATATTTGCATTAAATAATGAATGTCTTGGGAATGGGACCAAATCTAAACACAGAATGCATTTATGTTTTATATACACCTTATACAAAGAGCCTGAAGGTCATTTTATACTATATTTTTAATAATTTTGTGCATCAAAAAAAGTTTGTGTACATACATGAAATTCATTTGTTTCATATACACCTTATACACACAGCCTGACGGTTATGTTATATTTTTAATAATTTGTGCTTTAAACAAAATTTGTGTACATTGAACCATCAGAAAGCAAAGGTATCACTTTCTCAGTCATGCTCAAAATATTCCGTACTTTGGAATATTTTGATATGGGAGACTCAACCTATACAAATAAAAGTGCTACTCCTGACTCAGCAATGGTTATAATAAAAGTGCTACTCCTGACTCAGCAATGGTTATAATAAAAGTGCTACTCCTGACTCAGCAATGGTTATAATAAAAGTGCTACTCCTGACTCAGCAATGGTTATAATAAAAGTGCTACTCCTGACTCAGCAATGGTTATAATAAAATGTTTGTGTTTGTAACCCAAACGTTTTAGCAACATTGGTGCAAAAACTATATGTTCTTACTGCTCAAGACCACTGCATTCCAAATCGACCACCCGCTTGAGATTGCAAGGTTGTTAATCACCCCCTTCCCCAGGAGTCTGCTCAGCAGAATACAGTGAATAGTGGAGGTCTTAGGTCTTGCAGTTCAAAAACCATTTTGAAGAAAAATGTTCATGATGAAAAAATGGCATAGTAATACTGCTGACCATATTGTACAGAACAACGCCAGCAAATCCTGTAGAGAGATCCTGTGAACAGTTGTTCATGTCTCTTGTTTCCCTTTTGCTTGTTAAGACGTGGTTGTTGTAATTTATATCCCCCCCCCTTAATGTATAATTAACTTTTTTAGACCAGACTGTTGTATCTTTTCCAGTATGTAAGTGAAATAGACTTTAAATATAAACTGTTGCTAATTAGTATAGTATTAAATGGTTTAATTGATAACATGTATAGCCTTCAGAATGTTTTTATTTTTACAGTTTAGTATGGAAGAGGTTTCTAAAAACAACAACGATAATTCAGAAATCATACAGACCATAACCTTGCCAGCTTCTGCTTTCCAAGGCTCACATATCGCTCAACAGGTACATGTTCAATTTAAATGATGATGTGCAATACATTTATATAGTTGTGGTCAGTATCTGACAGAAACATGACTGTCCTTAACAGCGTGACTTGCCATTTATATCTCATTTTTTTAGCATTAGCTTACATGTTAAGGATTTGCTGGAGGAAAGTAGGTGGTGGTCAGAGAGCAAAGTTGTTTGTCAGAAATAGTGCAGAGATGAGAGAAGACTAGGTAAATGGAGTGCTAATGATGCGATAGGGGAAGAAGGTCCATTAGGAGAGGCCAAACGAGGAGGAGATGGAGAGGAGTTTGGACTTGGCATGGTTGAAGCGATTGTTGAATGGGATGTTAGGCCCCCTATATGAGGGAGTGTAGGACAGTGGAGAGAAAGAGGGAGGAAAGGTGGAGAAGTTATTAAGAAATTGGATGACCGGTCCAGGGGCACAATAAAAGGTGGTAATGCAAAAGTGGATAGGATGGAAAAGACCGCTCGAGTACACCTCAAAAGAGGAGGTTTAAAAGAAAAGGATTCAGAAGGAACAATACGGAAGGTACTGTTGGGGAATAGAAATAGGGCTCTGAAATAACTACAGTGACTGCCATTATGTACAGCGCCTTGCAAAAGTATTCACACCCCCTTGGCTTTTTACCTTTTTTGTTACATTACAACCTGTAATGTGTTTTGTTTTGTTTTTTTTAATCTGAATTTTATGTGATGAATCTGCAGAGATAGTCTAATTTGGTGAAGTGAAATGAGAAAAATATATATAAAAAAAGAATCTTTATAAATAAAATACTGAAAATTGGCATGTGCATATGTAATCACTCCCTTTTGCTATGAAGCACCTAAGTCCACCTGTGTTAAATCTAAGTGTCACATGATCTGTCAGTATAAACACACCTTTTGTGAAAGGCCCCAGAGGCTGCAACTCCACTAAGCAAGAGGCATCACACCATGAAGACCAAGGAGCTCTCCAAACAAGTCAGGGACAAAGTTGTTGAGAAGTACAATTCTGGGTTGGGTTATAGAAAAAAATAAAAATATCCAAATCTTTGATGATCCCTCGGAGCACCATCAAATCCATCATCATCAAATGGAAAGAACATGGTACCACAACAAACCTACCAAGAGAGGGCCGCCCACCAAATCTCACAGACCGGGCAAGGAGGGTATTAATCAGAGAGGCAGCACAGAGACCAAAGGTAACCCTGAAGGAGCTGCAGAGTTCCACAGCAGAGACTGGTGTATCTGTGCATGTGACCACAATAAGTCGTACACTCCATAGAGCTGGGCTTTATGCAAGAGTGACCAGAAAATAGCCATTACTTAGTGATAAAAATAAGAAGACACGATTTGAGTTTGCCAAAACTGTGGGTGACTCCCCAAATATATGGAGGAAGGTGCTCTGGTCAGATGAGACTAAAATTTAACTTTTTGTCCACCAAGGAAAACGCTATGTCTGGCGCAAACCCAACACATCCCATCACCCCAAGAACACCATTCCCACAGTGAAACATGGTGGTGGCAGCATCATGCTGTGGGGATGTTTTTCAGCAGCAGGTACTGGGAAACTGATTTGAGTTGTGGGAAAGATGGATGGTGCTAAATACAGGGATATTCCTGAGCAAAACCTGTTTCAGTCTGCTTGTGATTTGAGACTGGGACGGAGGTTCACCTTCCAACAGGACAATGATCCGAAGCATACTGCTAAAGCAACACTTGAGTGGTTTAAGGGGAAACATTTAAATGTGTTGAAATGACCTAGTCAAAGCCCAGATCTCAATCCAATTGAGAACATGTGGTTAGACTTGAAGATTGCTGTTCACAAGCAGAAACCATTCAACATGAAGGAGCTGGAGCAGTTTTGCCTGGAGGAATGGGCAAAAATCCCAGGGCCAAGATGTGTCAAGCTCATAGAGACTTATCCAAAGCGACTTGCAGCTGTAATTGCCACAAAAGGTGGCTCGACAAAGTACTGACTTTAGGGGGGTGAATAGTTATGCACGCTGAAGTTTTCTGTTATGTTGTCCTGAATGTTGTTTGATTCACAATATAAAAATAAAACACAACTTCACAGCTGTAGGCATGTTCTCTGAATGAAATGATGCACACCTTCAAACAATCCATTTTAATTCCAGGTTGTGAGGCAACAAAACATCAAAAATGCAAAGGGGGTGACTATTTTTGCAAGGCACTGTATATTAATTTGTATATACTTCCATCATAAATGCTGTGCCAAGTCTCTATTTCCTCTCTTGGCGCTCCACATTCACTGTACTACTACCAATAGTAGTCTCTGGCTGCCCATATCAACACCTCCACTTCATACATGTGAGACCTCATTTCTAAATACTCTCCCTCATGCCTTCTTAGATGTACTTCTGACCACCTCAAACTTTCACCTAAAAGGCTTCTCACATGCCACTACCCACCTTTTGATTGCCTACCGCACATTGCAATCCCAATCTCCATTTTTGTCTTGGCTCTGTCCTTTCCCACTATATTGTAAGCTCTCTCTCGAACATGCCAATCCTTAACCCTTTGTCTTCACGTCTCCCTATATTTTGTCCACTTTGGATTTAGTTAATTAAAATGTTGAGGTCAAGCCATTTGACTTTTTGCTAATTTAATGCTTCTTGCCACCCAGTTGTTTACCTGTTTTTCGAATATTGTTTTAGATGTCTCTGAGAGGCACAACTCCCCTGACTGTTGTACTTTCTGGGGAACAACAAGTCCAAGTGCAAGGTGTAATCCAGACTGCCCAGTCCTCTGTGATACACTCTCCTCAGGTTCCACCATCACAGGTAACTGCTGCTACCTCACATTGTGTTCTGTGGATAGTATATCATTTAAGCAAAGAAATAAGGAATCAAAATTATTCTGCAGACTTTTATTTTGTAATTTACTCTTTACTCTTTCTAGGCCTCCTCACTTTCAGACAGTGAGGATTCGCAGGATTCATCTGATAGTATTGATTCCTCTAGGAAGGCACGTGGTATTTTAGCTCGTCGGCCATCCTATAGGTAAGTGAAGGCTTATAGCTACAGTATATCTGTTTATGCGCCTTTTAGAATATGAAGTTGTCTAATTCAATGATTCTCAACTTCAGTTACAGGTCATGCTTTTAGGATTTCTGGCTGTAGAAACAGGTGTGATAATTTACCACCCAGTAAAAATAGATCAACTCACCTGTGCATGCTTAAAGAAACCCAGAATACATGACCTGTTAGGGGTACTTGATGACTGCAGTTGAGAACCACTGGTCTAGTAGACTGAACTTTTGTAATATTTTCATTGCTTTCCTATTGAAATGGCAGCGCTCTTATTTCTAAATTGCCAGAATGCCTGCTGAATTTGTCTGCCCCCTCTTCCTGCATGCAGTAGCAAAGGCATTGGAGATTATACAGTCACTTCTGGAACAGATATATAGGACTGTTAAAAGTATTAAATACTAATTGAGACTGATTGTATAAGATGGATAATTAATTCTTGTATTGGAAAGATCTCTTAAATTTACATACTGCTCAATTAGTTGGCACATACGATGCACTTAATTATTTGTTCTGATGTTAGTGTGTGTAAATTATACATATCCCCTAGCTGCTGCACTTACAGTAGATTGGTAGCTGGTGCTGTGACTCTTGCTGTCAACTGTCCAATTGAATGCCACTATTCAACCTGCATTCTGCACGGAACTTTGGAGAGTGCAAAATTCTCATGATCATAGTTGCTCATACTTCGCTTTGCTGCCAGTGGGGTCACTGCATCAGGAACAAATCTACTGTACATTGTACATTCACACCTTGGGATAGCGCTCCTGCTAGGCTGTTTTAGCGGGGTGCCGCGCCCTGCCCGATTTCAAAAGGGCAGCATGCGCCCTGCCCCCCTTAGCGGCGGCCTGCTGAAACAGCCTGTGGGTGCCGTCCACACCCGCGGGCCGAAGTGTCCTACGGGTGTGAAAAATTGCGGTATAGCGATTACTGTCAGTTTATGGATGCCGAACGCATGTACCCAGCATCTATTCATACAGACATGAGCGCTTGGGGGCAGCCCTGCGTGTCGGTAAGTGCCGAGCACGCCCCCAAGAGTGTTGAACAGGGGGTTGTCTTAAACCCCCCCCCCCTTTCTTATATGGCCACGCTCCCTTCTGCGCACACCAGAGTTCCCTTTCTCTAGGTCCTGCGCAGTGAATACTATTGGGATATAGGACCTGTTCCCCTTAGTATAAACAATGTTTTTTCAGGGACCGCCCCCTCACTGTATATAATCTAGACCCTTCCTCTTGTCCCTTGTCTTTTTCAGTGTCGCCTAGCAGTATAGAAGCAGAGCAGGGAAGTTTGTTATTTTCTATATAATGGGACTTACCTCTTTCTTTGCCCAGTGCGCCTTTAGCGCTGCACTCTGAGGTGGGGTGGTGGCTTCCCAGAGGGACAGCATGGAGACTGTTGTCTGGCATGGGGGCCGGTATGTTGAAACCGGAGGAACGGTGACGCCTGCGCTTTTGACCGGGGTCCAGCGGCTTACACCCTCTCTCCACAGCCGAAGCGCCAGGACAAGTCGTGGCGGTGTGTCAGGCCATTGTGTGCAGATGCATCCCGATGACGTACTGGACCTGCAGCCTGTGCAGAAGTGCACAATGCATGTGCCCAACCTCAGAGCTAAGGTCAGAGGGCTATAATATGGTGCTGCACACCAGAGACAGATGTCTGTCTCCCTTATACCTTTTCAGGGCAATGGAAGTTTGCAGGTGCCACAAATGGATGCCAAGCTTTCTCCCCAACAGCCAAATAGTGCTCAGCTGAGGCAAGTCCCTTTAGTGGGCATTTATACACCTTTAGGTTTTAGCTGTAACTACTGTTGGAACTAGAAAAAATGTGATGAAGAAATGACTGTGGAATCGATGTGATGAAGAAATTTTATCCAAGAGTGGCAAAATCTAGATAAAAGGCAAAGTAACTTTAATTGTTTTGAAAGTATGTATCATGTGAGAGATGATGATTTGCTTAATTGGTACACATTACCCTAAAGTGGATGCTGTAATTGCAGAGTTAATGGCAAGAACCACCATTCTGTTAGAGCAGGGGTCTTCAACCTTTGGCCCTCCAGCTGCTGTGGAACTACACATCCCAGCATGCCCTGCCACCGTTTTGATATAACAGCATGCTAAAACTGTGGCAGGGCATCCTGGGATCTGTAGTTCCACAGCAGCTGGAGGGCCAAAGGTTGAAGACCCCTGTGTTAGAGGATGGGGCAGCATGTAAGGATACCATGGATAAAAGAATAGACAATTCATTCAAGAAATTACATATTTCTACTGCTGTATCTCTGAAGGCTGGTATAGTTATGGCCTCTGTTTCAGGGGCACTAAGACTCTGGAGTGCATCCTTACGTACAGATATTGAAGGGTATCAAAACAATACCTTTTGAGAAAGTTAGAGATTATGCAGAAAGCTATTGAATATCTATGTGAGGCATGTTTGGACACTGACATATGCAGTGAGATCTATGGCTACAGAGGTAGTAGCATGGAGAGCTTTGTAGTATGATCCTGGATGGCAGATGAGAGTTAAAAAAATAAACAAAATAAAAAAACAGGTTGGCTACGTTACCCTATGAAGGTTCCTTTTTATTTTGGCGTAAATTAGACTCACTGATACAAAGTGTGACGGGAGATAAATCTTATTGATTACCTCAGGATAAGCGGAATAGATACCTGTTTCCATCAATAAAACAACAATGCAGAGAGGCTAAGACCTACAGACTTGGTCACCAATATATATAGAAGGTATTCCTCAGGAATGACCAGACAATCCTTTCAGTAGAATTTCAAGAGATTCAATCCTAAACAGCAATGATTACAGGGCCCCTTTAGAAATAGCAGTAGGGGGAAGACTATTACAGTTTGTCAATCAATGGATTCATTATGTTTTTATAAATGGGTAATGTCGTGGTATTCAACGGATATTGAATAGAGTTCGAGAAGGAACCAGAAATAGACAAATTTGTATTATCAAGAATGCCAATTACGAGTGGAAAAGATGGCCATGGAAGGCAATTTAGAACAATGTATCAGCCTTCAAGCAGTAAAACCAGTACCTACTGTAGTAAGGGAGACCGGCTCTGTTCACCTCTTTCTGGTAAAAAGAGGCTAAAATCTATTCTAGCAGGCATTATGGAAGGGGGCTTCGTAACATTGGTACATTTAAAAGAGGCTTACTTTCACATTCCAATGAACATAAATTATCATAAATATCTGATTTTTTGTGTAGCAGGAAGACATTTCCAGTTCACATGTCTTCCCTTCAGTTTATCAACTTCACCAAGGGCATTCACCAAGGTATTAGTGACCGTGATGGCACATCTAAGAGCTCAGGCAATAATGATCTGGCCTTACTTAAACAACATATTGATTTCCAGAAAGACTGAAGATATAGTGCAAGACAATGTGGGCCAAGTTCAAAAATTCCTGCAGATGTTGGGCTGGATTTTAAATTGGAACAAGAGTTGTTTGATTCCAGTCCAGAGAATCCAATTTCTAGGGGTTATGACAGGGTCAGCCTATCAGAAGACAAATGTATGAAGATACAGAGAATGGTCAAGATCATACAGAATCACAGCAGAATTCAACTCCATATAAGAATAAGACTGCTTGGCATGATCTCATCAACCATAGATGTAGTCCCTTGGGTAAGGTAGCACATGAGAGGCCTACAGTGGAGGCATATTAAAGTTCATTCAGAAAAAGTAACTCTCTATCATCACATACGACTGGGACAAGACACAAAAGAATCCCTAGACTGGTGGAAGAGTGTGAATCTGAAGAACAGATCAACACCACTGCTACAACCACAATATCTAGTTCTAACGACATTTGCAAGTCAATCAGAATGGGGGGCACGTGTGTCACAACTGGTATCACAAAGTTGGTGGATTCAACAGGAAAATTTATTTTCTTAAAATTGAAGAAAGATGCAAGCGTTATGGAGGGCGGTACAGTACTTCCAAGTCTATCTGAGAGGAGCTAATGAAAGAATATTTTTGGACAACATGACAGTGGTATCATGCATAAATTGCCAGGGTGGCACCAGAAGTCAGACCCTCATGAAAGAGGTTTCAAAGATCAGAACTTGGGAATAAAGTATTTGCTTTCCCTTTGAGCCCTCCATGTGGCAGGCAAGGAAAATGTGGTTACAAACTGATGTTATTTTACTATAACAAGGAGCGCAGGTAATTACATAAATCAATACTTAATAAAAAATACACTCTGATACATTCATTCTTACAATTGTGATCTCCAATAATATTGGTGTATAGGAAGTCCCCCTGGCATGAACCTGATTTGAGGCTACCAATTTGTGTCCTTATTAAATAATAGAACAAAGTTCCATAGCTGAGAAACTAAATACCCTGGTATCCATGAAATAACACCAGGCATAGCACTTAACTCCACCTTCCTTTTAACTTAATGTTAATCACAGTATCCAGACCATAAGCCCACAGGGTAAAGCGGTATCACAAAGCAAAGTCTTGAGAGGAATACTTTCATCTTTCTTATGTGGATCTAACCACTCCCTTGTTTAAAGTCTGTGCGGACTATGTTCTCACTGCTCTGTCCGTTTTGCAGGGCAAGCTGGCAATGTATAGCAGTCTCCGGGAGAGAGTGTGCTAGGTAATCTCACTTCTCTGGCTGGTAGATAGGAGGATATTGCAAAGGACTGTAAAAGTTCTTACAAGAGGCCGCAGTCAGGCGGAATTTCCCTTATTCCTTAATGCGTTTCTCCCCTGTTATGGATAGCGGTTTCTTCAGAAGACAAAAAGAGTGTAATGAAGTTGCTAAGGAAAATGTGGTAGCAGACTTCTTGAGCAGGAAACAAATTCTCCCGAGAGAATGGAATTGAACACAGATATAGTTCAAGTAATAATAATAAGATTTGGAGGTTCGGAAATGGACTTAATGGCAACAGATGTAAACACTAAAGTATCTTAAATTTTTTTTTTTTTTATAAATTATATAACCGGAACAAAGGGCAGAGATGTCTTCTCGCAGAAATTAAACTTTCACCTGGCTTATGTTTTTCCGTCTTTCCTGCTGATATACCGTGTATTGAGAAAGATCAAACAGGAACAAATTGAGGTAATAGCGATCTTACTCTATTGGCCCAGAAGAGCCTGGTTTTCAACAGCATAAAAAATGACAATGGAGGAACCATGGTTACTACCAGCCAGACTGGACATAACACAGGGTCCGTTACTACAGCAGAACCCGACAGTACTCGATTTAGCGGTCTGGAGATTGAAAGGAGGATATTACAGCAGTAGGGACGTTCAAAAAAAGTAATACAAATTCTATTATTAGCAAGAAAGAATTCCTCAGACTACAAGTTTTGGAAAAACTTTCTCTTTTAGGGGAAATGAAGCTGAGGCCATGAAGACTCATAGATCATGGATACTGCACTCCTTACATGAGGGATTTATTAGTTTGGCAGTTTCAACAATCAAAGTGCAAATATCAGCTCCCAGTACACTCCTAGATAGGAAGTTAGCAGAAGATGAATTGGTAAAAATATTTTAACAAATTAAAGTCCCAAGGTGCGACAATCCCTTATGCAACCGTCCGTAAGGAGAGAATCACTAATTCCTCTACAAGCAATAATACATCCACAGAACTCTTAGCAGGTATTAGCGCTCAGTTAAGATAGATATATATATATATATATATATATATTTATTCTGTCCATAGAGTCGGCACTCCCATTCACATGATGAAAGTACCGAGGTCATGAGTTAAAATAGTAAGGTCGAGAAAGCGGCACTCCACGGGTTAATAAACAGATTTCAAACAAGTCCATCAAATCAGATTTGATGGACTTTGTTTGAAATTTTGAAATCTTTTTATTAACCCGCGGAGTGCCGCTTTCTCGATTATATAGATGTATAGATATATAGATAGAAAGTAATTAAGTGATACTTAGTCCAAAGAGAAATGTAGTAATAGTTGTCACATGGAAAATGGTTTTTTGTTGTCTGAAGAGTTGTTAATTAAGAGGATCCATCCACAAGTTAAATCCTTCATAGCCCATGGGATATGAATTTATTCCTGAGAGCCTTAATAGTGACTCCATTTGAACCTCTAGAAGAAGTTTCCCTTAAGCATTTAACATCAAAATACTTTTCCTAATTGCAATAACCTCAGCAAGAAGAGTGAGTGAACTACATGCCTTATGGGCTGAGGAGCCATACCTGAATATTAGGCCAGACAGTTCCAAAAGTGGTCTCATCTGTTCACTTCAATCGGGACATTGTACTATCAGCTTTTTTTCTCTCAGCCAAAGATGAGTAAGTGAATGCAGAAAAACAAAGCATTTAATTGTCCTACAAAGTGGAATCGGACAAACCCATAGTCCTACCAAACAAACCATTGCAAGATGGATAAGAGAAGTTATTATTTTTGTTTACAAGAAAGAAGGGCTTAAAGCGCCTGAAATCCTTAAAGCACACTCGACTAGGGCAGTAGCTACCTTTTGGGCAAAGAAGGCAAAGCCTTCAGTAGAAGAGATTTGAAAGTGGCAACATGGTCATCTGTACATACATTTACTACTCATTATGCATTCGACTTGTCAAGTGATCATTTTGGAGATGAGGTGCTTCAACAGGCACCCAAATAAAATAATATTTATATTTGTTATGCAGAATTATGAGCTTTTGGTTATTGCCCCCTCCCCTGTATATAAGCTTTGGTATGTACTAAGGTGATGCTGCCATGGAGGAACAAAGAAAATATCGGATTATACTTACCGATAATTCAGTTTCATTGAGAGATTCCATGGCAGCCCATAGATTGATCTGTTCTTAGAATTATCGGTAAGTATAATCCGATGTTTTATAAGAATAGAAAAAAAGGTGAGGAATAGGAAAAAATATGGCGTGACGGAGAGGAAGGGTAGGGCTGCCAGCTCAAGGCACACAGGCAGTCGGTAGTACGCAGTAGTGAAGGAGAGTCACCAGGAACTATGAGAAAGAGATTACTGGTTATTCTATGGGCATAGTGGTTTCAAGCGAGGTGGGTCAGAGCAGGCAAAAGGGAGGAGTGCCTTGCATTTTGGGGAGTCTTTGAAGTCTATCCAGCTAAACCATATTGTTGTAAAGTCTTGATGTTTATCTACAGCAAAGGTGTATGTGATCCATTGCTTTCTCTAATAGATGTCTAACCTGTTACACCGTTCAATTGATAGAGGAGCGAATGAACTCAAATGCACAGACAAAATAGTCCTAGCAGCATTATACATTTGTTTGAGGAGAGACTTCCTGTAATGAAACAGAGGCATATCCGAGTAAGAGCAGCCAAGTGACAGAAGAACCTACAATCTCTTTCGTAAGATCTATAACGCCGACTGGAAGGTGGCATCAAGAAGGCAGAACCACTGAAGGAATCCATGGCTCCAGAAATTCTCCAGCAGAGCTGTGACTTGGAATATTTTGTGACTCATATTAGTGCATCTGTACTATCCCCTCGTCAACACCTTTATATTGTGTCTTCAGCACTTGGAGACTAGAAGAGCAAACATTAGTAATCTGAAATACTTCATCCCTTACTACTTGATCCCATTTTGAGGCAAGATCCTTGTCCCAACCCTTAGTGTAAAATAGGAGCGTGGTATAGGTATCATGCAGTTTGAGTTTATAGAATTTCAAAATCTTATGCATAGGGGATAATTTCTGGGAGCATAGATTCTCAAAAATGGGTCACCGCCAACAGACGCCATGAAATGTCGAAGTTGCAGAATTTCAACTGATCCTCCTAAGAGATTGTGTGCTCAGTTAACAGTTCTGTGAAGGACTTAAGCCTGCCTTTCTTACACAGATGATCCAGGTATTTGATACCTGTTCCTTTTCAGGTGTTAAAAACTTCAGATGCAATTCCGGGAGTAAAAATGGAGTTGGGAGAAAAAACTGCTGAGGGGTGACACCTCTGAAAATAGCCTCTCTTCACCTACACACAGTGCCTTGCAAAAGTATTCACCCCCCTTTGCATTTTTCATGTTTTGTTGCCTCACAACCTGGAATTAAAATGGATTGTTTGAAGATGTGCATCATTTCATTCACAGAACATGCCTACAACTGTGAAGTTTTTTTTTTTTTTTTTTTTTTTTTATAGTGTGAATCAAACAACTTTTAGGACAACATAACAGAAAACTTCAGTGTGCATAACTATTCACCCCCCTAAAGTCAGTACTTTGTCTAGCCACCTTTTGTGGCAATTACAGCTGCAAGTCGCTTTGGATAAGTCTCTGAGCTTGCCACATCTTGCCCCTAGGATTTTGGCCCATTCATCAAGGGAACACTGCTCCAGCTCCTTCATGTTGGATGGTTTCCTCTTGTGAACAGCAATCTTCAAGTCTGCACAGATTCTCAATTGGATTGAGATCTGGGCTTTGACTAGGCCATTCCAACACATTTAAATGTTTCCCCTTAAACCATTCTAGTGTTGCTTTAGCAGTATGCTTTGGGTCATTGTCCTCCTGGAAGGTGAACCTCCGTCCCAGTCTCAAATCACAGGCAGACTGAAACAGGTTTGGCTCAAGAATATCCCTGTATTTAGCACCATACATCTTTCCCTTGACTCGAATCAGTTTCCCAGTCCCTGCTGCTGAAAAACATCCCCACAGCATGATGCTGCCACCATGTTTCACTGTGGGGATGGTGTTCTTGGGGTGATGGGATGTGTTGGGCTTGCTCTAGACATAGTGATTTCCTTGGTGACCGAAAAGTAAAATTTTAGTCTCATCTGACCAGAGCACCTTCCTCCATACATTTGGGGAGTCGCCCACATGCCTTTTTGGCAAACTCAAATCATGTCGTCTTATTTTTTATCACCGTAATGGCTTTTTTTCTGGCCGCTCTTCCATAAAGCCCAGCTCTATGGAGTGTACGGCTTATTGTGGTCACATGCATAGATACACCAGTCTCTGCTGTGGAACTCTGCAGCTCCTTCAGTGTTACCTTTGGTCTCTGTTCTGCCTCTCTGATAAATGCCCTCCTTGCCCGGTCTGTGAGTTTTGGTGGGCGGCTCTCTCTTGGCAGGTTTGTTGTAGTACCATGTTCTTTCCATTTGATGATAATGGATTTGATAGTACTCCGGGTGATCATCAAAGATTTGGATATTTTTTTATAATCCAACCCAGAATTGTACTTCTCAACAACTTTGTCCCTGACTTGTTTGGAGAGCTCCTTGGTCCTCATGGTGTGATGCCTCTTGCTTAGTGGGGTTGCAGCCTCTGGGGCCTTTCAGAAAAGGTGTGTTTATACAGACAGATCATGTTACACTTAGATTTCACACAGGTAGACTTCATTTCACTAATGATGTGACTTCTGAAGGTAATTGGTTGCACCAAAACTTTTGAGGGGCTTCATAGCAAAGGGGGTGATTACTTATGCACATGCCAATTTTCAGAATTTTATTTATAAAGATTTTTTATATATATATTTTTCTCATTTCACTTCACCAAATTAGACACTTTTGTGCAGATCCATCACATCAAATTCTGATAAAAAAAATACAGGTTGTAATGTAACAAAAAAGGTAAAAAGCCAAGGGGAATACTTTTGCAAGGCAATGTATGTCTCTGTTTCATGTATCAAGTGTGGGACCAGTTGTGGGGTGAGGATACTTCAGGACTTTACGACACCATGGGAGAAACCTTTAAGGCTACAGGGAGTCTTCAGTTTCCCTGTGTCATTGATGTACCGATCTAGGATCCTATTGAGGTAAATTGCTGGATGGTGGGCTGAAATTACAGGGCACTGTTTGCCCCCTTTGTGTTTATTCCGAAACAATACAGCATGCTTCCACCCAACAAAGTTACAGAACGTTTTGTAAAGCTCAATAGGAAAGTTGGAGGGGATCCCTCAGCTACGGTCTGCAGGATATAGAAGTTTGTTCGGTTTTGTAATATTGGGCTCAATCAGTCAATAGGACCTCTGAATAGATCACACCTCCCGCTCCTTATGGATCTTGCAGAGCAGGGTAATGTAGCTAAGAGTAAATATTTGAGGTTGCCCAGATATTTATTAGGTGAGTAATGCCAGACATGTATAATTTACACACACTAATGCATCAGCTACTGTACTGCAGTTCAGTGGGATGTAATTAAAAGCAATAATGGGATAGCGTGTATATTATATGGTGTAAACCAGAGGTTCCCAAACTCTGGCCTCAAGGCATCGTAAAGTTCCAGGTTTTAAGGATAACCATGCTTGGACTTAATTAGTATTTCAGTCTTTTGATTTAACCATCTGTGCTCAGCCATGGATATCCTTAAAACCTGGACCGGGGTGCTTTTGAGGATCAAGTTTGGGAACCTCTGGTGTAAATTAATAGATGGTGCAAACTAATGGGGCCAAACGCCTTTTGGTACATAGCGGTCAAATTGTAGTCCCCATTGATAATAATGGGGTATGCTTTCTGCAGGACATTTCTGCGAAATTTAAAATTATGCAGAAACGCCAATTTCTACATCATTTTATGGAAAAAAAAAATAAATAAACTTTATAAATAGCCACTTAGACTAGGCATGTATTGTTTTGGGTTTTATTTCCTGTGCACCAGGTTTCATAAGTTCATTATGAGTTTTACTTTCACATCTGAGAGCTTCTCAATATAATAATAAAAAATAACTGGTAAGTGGTCTCTTAATTTTAATCATCATAGTCACATTTCCATTTGAGTCTATGGTGGGAATCTTAATTCCTTGCAATGTTCTGATGGGCACATTGCTGCTTAATACTGTAGTCTGGCATCGCTATAAGGGAGTGATGCAAGATTACTAGTCACAAAGTGCCTTCAATGGACGAGCCGGCAGTACGGCATTTCAGACTATTATTAATAAATGTATATATTAGGTTAACTATGCAGAGAAAGTTATGATTGAGCATTCCCTGGGACATGTAGATCCACAATAGCCGGAGATATACAGATTAGCTAGGAACCTAAACACTATTTATACACTGGGTAAGTTTTGAAAAGTGTGCCGTATTTTCCAGAGAAAAAATTTCCTGATTGGATGTGGTGGTGAGATTTCAACTGTAGCCTAGATCAGTGTTGGCTAACCTTGACACTCCAGCTGTTGTGAAACTATATATCCCAGCATGCCCTGCCACAGTTTTAGCATGCCATAATAGCAAAACTGTAGCAGTGCATGCTGGGTTATGTAGTTCCATAACAGCTGGAGTGTCAAGGTTAGCCAACACTGGCCTAGATGCTATATTAATAATTATCCAATTTTATTTCCTGAAGGCAAATCTTGAAAGATCTCTCTTCTGAAGACACTGGGGATAGAAAACGAGGCGAAGACGAAGAAGGTGTGTCTACTGTTACACCTATGTCTGCCGCTACCACTATATACCAGACCAGCACTGGACAGTATGGTGAGCATTAATTTCCTCTTTGTGCTAGTAATGCCTACTACAGGATAGAAAGAATACATCTTTATGGGATGTAGTTATTAGGTCTACATTTACATTCTCTACACCACAGGCAACGTCTCCACTTTCTCAGAGTGTCGACATTAAGGTTAGACTGCGGGGGAAGGGGGGTTGGGGTTAGGCAGCGGAGAGAGGTTAGTGTTAGGCTGCGGGAGGGGGGGTTAAGGTTAGGCTGTAGGTAGGGTGGACGTTAGGCTTTCTTTGCAGGGTTAGGGATTAGTGTTAGTGATAGTAGAAGAATACTTCCCAAATTGCTGGAGGATCACAGGTCTGACCTGGAAGTGACTGTAACTGCCAGGAGCAGGTAAGTGACCACTGGGCCACCAGGGATGATATATTGATATTATGACCATGTCATTGTTTTGTGTTTAAAGTCTGTGATAATTTTAAATCTATATATTTTTTTTTATTTTTTTTTTAGTAACCATTGGCCCTAATGGAACCCTCCAGCTTGCAACTTCAGGAACAGATGGTGTGCAAGGGTTGCAGGCATTGGCGATGGCCAACACTGGCAGCAACCAATCTGGTACAACTATACTACAGTATGCCCAAACATCAGATGGCCAGCAGATTCTTGTACCTAGCAATCAAGTGGTTGTACAGAGTAAGTAATTCTCGCTCTAATTTGGTTTACAGCTGAATTATGTGCCAAATGCACTTGTTTTCTTTTTCATTCTGCTTTTTGTGTCCGTTAATGCTGTGCCTGTGTATGTTTCAGCTGCGTCAGGAGACATGCAGACGTATCAGATCCGCACCACGTCGACCACCACCTCCCTACCACAAACTGTGGTTATGACCTCACCCGTCACACTGTCCTGTCCCCCAACAAAGACAGACGACCCACAACTAAAGCGTGAAATAAGATTAATGAAAAATAGGTAAGGGGGGAAGCCTTACTTTACATTATCTACTTTTGATAGCTAGATTCCCTCTCAGGGTATAGGATGACCTCCTGTTTTTTAGGGCAGAATCCACTGTCTTTGCCTCAGAATTCGGGTCTTGATATAGTCTCATGGAACGTGGGAGGGCTTAACTCACCTATTAAGAGAAAGAGTCACCACACATCTAAAACGTTTTAAGGCACAGATAGTATTTTTGCAGGAAACTCACTGGAGAGCCGGAGATGATTCCACTTTAAGGGATGGATGGATACAGGAATGTATTTCTGCTCCCTTTCGTACTAAAGCTAGGGGAGTTCATTACAATATCAAATCCTAGACCGATTTTTAGACCCAGGGGGTAGGTTTATCCTTCTAGACATGCGTATCTATGGAGTTAAATACACTTTACTAAATATATATGCTCCAAATAATCCTGCAGAATTTTTATTGGAATTATCCCAATTCCTAGCCCAACGAGATACCCCAGGCTTGGTGGTGGGTGGCGACTTTAATACGGTGGCAGATCCGCTTATTGACAAGTCCCCGCCCCCTGCTTCATTACGAGGCTTAGCTTGGCAACATCTTACTAGATTTAAGACGTCATGTGATCTAGTCAACCCTTGGCGCATACTCAATCCTACGGATCATTCCTATACTCACATATCTGCTGTTCATCGCTCCCTTTCGCGAATAGACTGTATACTAATAGGAGAATCCTTGTTTTCTTATATACAAAATGCGACCATAAAAGATATCATATTATCAGACCATGCCCCAATAAGCATATCTCTTTGCTACTCCTCCCCCATGTTCTCCTCACGCCTTTGGAAATTCCCTTATTATTTATCAAATTCAGAAGATTTTAAAAACTACCTAACCCGTAGTTGGAACGATTATCTAGATGACAATGTTGGTCACTGGGATACCCCGATTTTGTTTTGGGAGACTTCCAAGGCTGTGATGCGGTGCCATATTATTAGTTACCTTGCCAAAAAAAGATGAGAGGAAAGATCTCGCTACACTTCTTTGCAGAAAACTATGACTTTGGCGTTTCAGGCATATGTGGATGATCCTGGTGATGAAACGTTCTTATCATATAAACAAGCCTGTCGTCTTTTGGAATCTTACCTTTTGTCTCAGTCCAAGTCTATATTAGATTTTGTTAGAAATAAATATTTCAGGTGGGGAAACAAACCAGGTAAATTACTTGCAAATCTGGCTAAACCCAAACAGAGAAAAACTTTCATTCATTCCCTTAGGGACCAATCAACGGGATCTTACATTACTCGAATCTCAGATATTACCTCACAATTTTACTCTTATTATGAACAACTATACAGTTCTGGGAATATAGATATTGCTAAACAAGATATCTTGCTGCATGGTGCCTGTCTCCCCAAGTTGTCCCAGGATCAGGTGGACTGTTTGGAGGGGGATAGATCAATGGAGGAACTTTTGGATACTATCTCGAGCCTACACTCTCATAAAGCTCCAGGCCCTGACTGTTTCGGTGGAGATTATTACAAAATGCTACGCCAGGAGGTGTCCCCAATTTTGTTAGATTTATATCGCTTAATACATAGACAATCCCCTTCATATCCATCATTCAACTCCTCTCATACTATTTTTTTGCCTAAACCAGACAGAGACCCCCAGTTGGTGGCCTCATATCGACCTATTTCTTTACTCAACGTTGACTTCAAAATTCTGGCAAAGATTATGGCGAATAGACTACAATCTGTTCTCCTTGATTTCTTGACATCACACCAACTTGGATTTGTAAAAGGTAGACACTCGGTTAAGGGTATTCGGTCAGCGATAGCGGCCACTGTTGTTTCTTCCCAGGATGTAACAACCTCCAATTTACTGCTCAGTCTAGATACACATAAAGCCTTTGATACCATCCTTTGGCCACATGTATTCGAAAATTTGACACGTAGAGCCTTTGGACAAGATTTCATTGGCTTGATACGCTATTTCTAAAGTTCCCCACAAACTAATTTTTTGATTAATGGGTATACTGGGAGGCGTGATGGAACTCCACAGAGGCTCTCAACAGGGATGTCCAATGTCCTCTCTTCTTTTTAATTTGTCCTTAGACCCCTTACTTCGGCTAATTCAGCAAGATCCTAATATTAGAGGTATTAAAATAGGCACTAGTGAACTTAAAGTAACGGCGTTTGCCGACGACGTGCTCTTGTATTTGTCTCAACCCAATTCTACTGTAACTTATTTATTATCCATGCTTCAAGATTTTGGGGATATTTCTGGACTCCGGGTGAACTCGGAAAAATCTATGGCTCTATATTTAAGACCTGGGTTTACCAGTCCATATTGGCACGCCAATGTGCCCTTTGCGTGGGCAAAAGGGCGTTTTACATATTTGGGAGTTCAAATAACTAAAAATCCCTCATCCCTCTACCATACCAATATATCGACGGCCATTAAAAATTTGTTTGGGGTTCTGAATGGTTGGGGGCATCTCCGGCTCCCCTACTTGGGAAGGGCAAATTTGCTCAAAATGATAGTGGTTCCACGATTAATTTATCTGTTCCAATCCCTACCATTATTACTGTCTTGAGAAGACATTAAAAAACTTAACACAGCGTTTGCTAAGTTTATTTGGAATAATAAAAGAAGTAGAATTAGTCTGATTCGGCTCCAACAATGCAAATCTAACGGAGGAATTAATTTCCCAAATATTATTCATTATAACCATTCCGTTCTAGTACGCCATTTACGTGATTGGCTAAATGGCTCATCGGTTTACACTGAACTAGCCCTGGAAGAAATTTTAACAAATTATAATTTACTTTCATTTCTACATCTTCATGATTGTGAAGTTACTTTAGATCAAAAGGCCAACCCTCTTTTATGGACCACACGTAGGATGTGGCACATACTAAGATACAAAAGGGGATTGAATGCTCATAAAACTTTGTATGTATCTCTGTGCCGAAACCCAGAATTTGAAAATGGGAATGCCACCTTCCCCTTCTCAATGTGGGCAGCCCGTTGTATTCAATCTATACGGTGTCTGGTGGATTCTGATCTTAGAGGTCCTCTCACGTTCCAAGGGGCGGTAGAAAAATTTTAATTTTTATCCTGTTTTCCCTTTGC
Organism: Taudactylus pleione; assembly: GCA_031769625.1. NCBI lineage: Eukaryota > Metazoa > Chordata > Amphibia > Anura > Myobatrachidae > Taudactylus > Taudactylus pleione. The sequence goes on along the minus strand of JAUIMM010000064.1, from coordinate 13,251,818 downwards.
CTATTTCCAAGTGCAGCACTATATAAGACAAGTCACAAAATATTTCTCAGAAAAAGATTGTGTCTACAATCTAGATGCATTATTATCTGTCTCTCCACCCACATGTAAAGCGATAGCACACCACTATTTATTTCTGCGAGATAGCTTGGAATACGACACTCTTCAAACAGGTCTGACCCTATGGACACGTCAATTCCCCCAACTCACGCCTGAGATACTACTCAAGAATTTGAGTCTTGTCGACTTATTTCTGCTAGCTCATATCAAGAGTTATTTCTAAATGTCTACCACAGAACATATATTAGCCCACATCGTAGTTTCCTGATGGGATCTTCGACCTCACACACATGCCACTGCTGTGGGGAAGATAATGCAGATATTTTCCATTGTCTGTGGTCCTGCCCCCTAGTCAGTCTTTTGGCTAAAAAGTTCGCAGATTTGCTTTCGAGAACTTGGTCAATTTTGTGCCATTTGACCCCCTATGGGCACTACTGGGTATATTTCCCCAAGATCAATGTATTACAAAAGGCTGTCGTAAATTATTGTTGGCAGTTAGTGCTGCCGCCAAGAAAACCATCTTACAGGTTTGGAATCAGCCGGTGTACACCCCCCTTTTTACTATTTAAGGAGAAGTTATTTTATCTGTTCCAAATGGATTGGGTGGAAGCTTCTTTGGATAAAGAATCCAGGGTAGGAAGGTTCTTTGAAATTTGGGAGAGCTATATTTCCACACTTCCATTAGCTACTCAACAACTTCTCACTAAATGTTTTTCCAATTCCTCGTGGTACCTTTTACGTTTACTTGACAATGATCCCCCAGTGACCCAGTGATGACTTCCCACACGATGCACCCTTCAACTATAATACCTATATTACTTTTATTTATAATTTTAGTTCAGTGATATTTATGTACTATATGTTATATATTTTGACTTTTCTACTTCAGGGTCCATAGGGTATCCACAGGATACCTTGGGGTATAGGTGTGACGTCAGTCGCTGGGCACCATAGAGTTAAGCTTTTCAGCCTCCCAGGATGCACTAGGGTCCCCCTCCTATACCCCGCCCCCGAGCCAAGGCACCTCAGTTTAGTTTGGTGCCCGGCCGGCGTCGGGTGCACCTGTCGGAGTGGGGGGCTAGAAGAGCCCCTGAAGCTTTCTTCAGTGCAGCTGTGGCTGCACATCTGGATGTACAGCATGGACAGTCAGTCCTGAGGTCCATGCTGTCTTCCCTACACCCCCGCCGGTACCAGAACGCCGGTACCGATCCGGGGATGCTGGTGAGCATCTGGGGTTACAGCTAGCGGTGACCCCAGATGTTCCGGACCATGGCCGGATCCAAGGGGGACAAAGGTAAGCAGCGGGGTCCCGCGGTGGGTCCCCGCTGGTCACATGGTCCTAAGTCCCCAGGCAGGGGGCTCCCTGGGGACTGGCTGCAGCGTGGAGCCAGGCGACCAACCTGCGCTTTCCACTACCCCCTGGGACAGCGGACCGCAGCAGAGCGGTAGCGCTGCGGCGTCCCAGGGGTTAAATGCATGCCAGGGGAGCGCGCCTTCCCTGTCTCACAGCCGGCGCCTCCCCCGCTGCACACAGCCCTCTCTGCATGCTGCCGACTGGTCCTGTGGCAGCGCTCCTCCCCCAGGCCAGCCTCCTCTCTGCTCCTCGGCGGCCATCTTCTCCAGAACGCATGGTGAACGCTGCTGGAAGCGCTGGACGGAAGCATCGTGGTCTGGGTCCCCCCGCATACCTCTCCTCCGCTGTGGCTCAGGTCTGTGTATGCAGCACTGTGTCCTACCAGGCCCTGTGTCTGTGTAGTTGAGTGATCAGCGCTGTTAGTGCAGGAATTGTTATTTCTCTGCATTGTATGTGACTGTGCTAGCGCTGCCTGTAACTTTTCTTCTCTAAACTGTCAGCTTTATTACTGTCCCTGTTCTTTCTGCTAAAGCCCTTGCGGTGCGGTGCTGCAGGGTGGTCTCTCGCCTATTTAATACTTAATTGGTGAGAGAGGTCACATACGTGGTGCCATCATGTCTGAAAGTGATTTTCCCCTCCGGCTACAGTGTACCACGTGCAAAGTACCGTTAGCGGAGGGGGAGGGTAGCGCGGAGGGCTTTTGCCGGCAGTGTTTGTCCATGGCGCGGCCTATTACGGTTACAGCACCGGTACAGGAGCCGCCCTGGGCTTGTTTCGCTCAGGCGTTAACAGCTTTAGTGGGCCAGTTAGCTCCGCAGCCCGCGTTTACTCCGATGGGTTTGTCCCAGCAGTCGGTGGTGTCGTCACCCATGCAGGGGTTCCCACGACAATTGGTGGTACCCCACAGTCTCCCTATTTCCCCGCTCCCGGGTTCTCAGGAGCCAGCGTGGGTTAACTCCCTGACGAGTTCTGTACAGCACTTGTCGGATGTGTTGAAAGGGGAGTCTGTGATGCGGCCTCATAAAAGGCCGGTGGCGTCTCTGTCCGCTCCTTATGAGGATGACGAAGGGACGTCTGATGATGGGGAGATTCTGGATCCTTACGATCAGGAACCTCTCCATACTAAGGACGCTGATGCTAAGTCCAAAGTATATATTCCTGGACTTATTCGGGCGGTCCGCACAGCCTTGGTGATTGAGGACGAAGTTCCCCCAGCGGCTAAATCTAAGTATGCCTTTTTCAAAGATGTGAAGGGCGATGCCACGGTCTTTCCTCTTTCGGGTCAGTTGGTGGACCATTTAGAGGAGGCGTGGAAACAACCTGGCAAAAGATACCAGCCGCAGAGACGCCTGGCGGTGGCTTATCCGTTCGCGGATAATTATTTTGCTAAGTGGGAATCCCCTCCACAGGTGGATTCTCACGTGACCCGTCTTGTCCGTAGTGCCACATTGCCGATGCCATCCATGTCCTCCCTTAAGGATGCTACGGACCGCAAGGTAGAAATCTGCCTGAAGTCCGCTTATTCCCTTGCAGGGGGGGCAGCACGGCCGGCTATGGCCATTTGCTGGGTTGCCAGAGCGATGGAGCGCTGGGCGGATTCATTAGAGGCTTCTTTTGAATCCGACTGTCCGGCCGAACAGGCGGAGTTGATTGGCAATCTCCGTGATTCGGCCACCTACATCAACGAGGCGGCTCTAGACATTAGTACTCTGGTGTCTAGAATTTCTTCAGCAGCGGTAGCTGCTCGTCGCACCTTGTGGCTGCGATCCTGGAAGGCGGACGCAGATTCCAAGAAAGGTCTGGAAGCGTTGCCGTTTACCGGAGAAGTTCTCTTCGGTCCGGATCTGGATAAGATTGTGGCCACGCTGGCGGCAGCCAAATCTGCTTGTCTCCCGTCGGGCACTGCTCCTTCTGCTTCTGGACCATCGTCCTTTCGGTCATCTAGGGCCCAGGGCAGGCCCAAACCACAGTCGTTTCCTCGACAGGCTGGCCCTAAGAAATCTGTCAAGCCCCGGAAGCAGGCATGGAGTACCAGACGTCTGGCCCCCAAGCCAGATGACAAGCCTGCGGCCTGACGGTCCGGGCCTCCCTTTGGGGGATCCCAGGGTGGGAGGCCGCCTGCTACAGTTCGCCCAGTGTTGGTCGACCACTACGACAGACACTTGGGTTCTGGAGGTGGTTTCCCACGGATACGCCCTCTCCTTCCGGCACAGACCCCCGGCTCGCTTCTTCACCACGGGTCTACCATCAGACCGGAACAAGGCTACGGAGCTGCGGAAGGTATTGCACACTATGCTCCAGGCTGGAGTTATAGTGCCTGTTCCATTCTCCCAGAGGGGCCAGGGTTTCTATTCAAATCTATTTTTGGTACAGAAACCCAATGGGTCATATCATCCGATTCTCAACCTCAAAGCACTCAACAAGTCTTTGCGGGTCCCGAAGTTTCGGATGGAGACCCTACGGTCCATCATTCTGGCGCTGGAACCTGGGGACTACTTGGTGTCATTGGACATACAGGACGCTTACCTGCATGTCCCTATTCTTTTGCGCCATCAACAGTTCCTCAGGTTTGCAATCCGCAGCGACCACTTCCAGTTTCGGGCGTTACCTTTTGGCCTGGCAACAGCACCACGTGTTTTCACCAAGGTGATGGCGGTCATGGCGGCTTCTCTGCGGCTGCAGGGAGTCCGCATGTTGCCGTATTTGGACGACCTGTTATTGGTGGCAGGATCTCCAGAGCTCCTGTTACGCCACTTGGACCTGACCATTGCACTGCTGCAACGGCACGGCTGGCTAATCAACTGGCAGAAGTCCACTCTAATCCCGTCTCGGAGGATTCTGCATCTTGGAGCCTTATTGGACTCGGGACAGCAAAGGATCTTCGTGACGGAGGACAAGATCTCTGCTTTACAGTCAAGGGTGCGCAGTTGCCTGCACAGCCGCCGGGTGTCCTTACACTCGGCGATGAGGTTACTGGGCTCCATGGTGTCGGTGTTCGACATGGTGGAATACGCCCAGTTTCACTCCAGACCTCTGCAGCACCTGATCCTGTCCAAGTGGAACGGGCTGCCTCAGTCTCTGAAGTCCCAGACGATTGTGCTCACCCCGGAGGTTCGCCTGTCCCTTGCGTGGTGGTTACAGACGACCCACCTCAACAAGGGACGTCCGTTCTGGGTTCCAAATTGGGTCCTGTTGACAACGGACGCCAGTCTTCGGGGCTGGGGAGCAGTTTCGGGTCCACACTTGTTCCAGGGCAGGTGGACGCCGACAGAAGCGGAGCTTCCAATAAATATCTTGGAACTCCGTGCGGTCTTCAATGCTCTCCAGCAGGCACAGCGGTTTCTCCAGGGTCGCCCGGTGCAGGTCCAGTCGGACAACGCTACCACCGTGGCCTACATAAACAGGCAAGGAGGAAATCGCAGTCGGGCGGCTCTCGTAGAGGTCTCTGGGATCCTGGTTTGGGCGGAGCGCAATCTTCCGGCCATATCAGCGGTCTTCATCCCGGGAGTGCTAAATTGGGAGGCGGACTTTCTAAGTCGCCAGGACGTTCATCCGGGGGAATGGTCCCTGCACCCGGACGTTTTTCAACTACTGGTGGACAGGTGGGGTCTTCCAGAAATCGACCTCATGGCGTCCCGGCACAACAAGTTGCCGGTGTACGGGTCTCGCACAAGAGACGAAGGGGCGTCTCTGGTGGATGCTCTGTCCGTCCGGTGGACGTTCCGGTTCGCATACCTGTTCCCTCCGGTCTCCCTTCTTCCACGGGTAATCCGGAAATTCAAACAGGAAGGAGGGACGCTCCTGTTGATAGCTCCCGCGTGGCCCAGACGGCACTGGTTCTCAGACCTTCGGGGTCTGTCCGTGGACAGTCCTCTGCGGTTGCCGCTACGACCGGACCTTCTGTCTCAGGGTCCTTGCCTTCACCCGGACCTGACTCGGCTGTCTTTGACGGCGTGGCTGTTGAGACGGCCATGCTGAGGTCCCGGGGGTTTTCCAGCTCTGTGGTGCGTACCATGTTACGAGCTCGGAAACAGTCTTCCGCGAGGATATACCATCGCGTGTGGCATACGTTCTTCCAGTGGTGTCGACCGAGAGGTTATGCACCGCGGGAGTTTCGTCTGTCTCGGATTCTCGCCTTCCTGCAAGCGGGACTAGATCATGGGCTTCGCCTTGCTTCTTTGAAGGTACAGGTTTCGGCCCTATCTGTCTGGTTTCACCGTAGGATTGCTACAATCCCGGATGTGCGCACCTTTATGCAGGGTGTTCTCCGCATTCAGCCGCCCTTTGTTCCACCTGTGGCGCCTTGGGATTTGGCTGTGGTCCTGAGGGCTCTCCAAGGACCGCCGTTTGAACCACTGGGCTCAGTGGATCTTAAATGGCTAACAGCTAAGACTGTTTTCCTTCTGGCCATTGCTTCGGCCAGACGTGTTTCTGAGTTAGGGGCTCTTTCTTGTAGACCCCCTTTCTTGGTTTTTCATGGGAACAGGGCAGTGCTCCGCACTCGGCCCGAGTTTCTTCCCAAAGTTGTTTCCCAGTTTCATGTTAACGAGGAAATAGTTGTTCCGGCCTTTAACTCACCGGGTCTTTCCGTGGGTGAGGCCTCTTTGGATGTTGTGCGGGCCTTAAGGACTTATGTTGACCGCACTTCTTCGTTTAGGAAGTCGGACGCTTTGTTTGTCCTCTATGGCTTCCGTAAAAAGGGTTGGCCTGCTTCAAAGCAAACTTTGGCAGCCTGGATCCGTATGGCTATTTCTGAAGCTTATCTTCATGAAGGCCTACCGGTCCCTCCTTCTCTGAAGGCTCATTCCACTAGGTCTGTGGGTCCTTCGTGGGCAGCTCGACGTGGTGCCTCGGCAGTTCAGATCTGCAAGGCTGCTACGTGGTCCTCTGTCCATACCTTCGTGAGGTATTACAGGTTTGACACCTTCGCCTCTCAGGATGCTTCCTTCGGGCGGCGGATTCTCCTTTCTGCACAGGAGCGTCCCCACCCTTAAAGGATACTGCTTTGGGACATCCCCAAGGTATCCTGTGGATACCCTATGGACCCTGAAGTAGAAAATATGAGATATGGTAAGAACTTACCCTTGTTATCTCTATTTCTACGAAGTCCATAGGGTTCCACAGGACTCCCGCCCTGTCGCACCTGTGCTGCAGATGGGCTTTGCTCTGGTCACCGGTTTTCCGTCTCCCTCTGGTGAGAATGTGATTCTTGTATGTGTCCAGATCTTTTTTCTCTCTCTTCCTTCTCCTCCTCCGGCCTATGGCTTGATAACTAACTGAGGTGCCTTGGCTCGGGGGCGGGGTATAGGAGGGGGACCCTAGTGCATCCTGGGAGGCTGAAAAGCTTAACTCTATGGTGCCCAGCGACTGACGTCACACCTATACCCCAAGGTATCCTGTGGAACCCTATGGACTTCGTAGAAATAGAGATAACAAGGGTAAGTTCTTACCATATCTCATATTTTTGTCAAATCAAATGGAAAGTACATGTTCTGTACTCGCAAACGAAATTGTTTCTTTGATTTTTGTTTTGACCTATTGTTGAATTGAACTGTTTGCATATACAGTCAGGTGCATAAATATTGGGACATTGACAGAATTTTCATATTTTGGCCTCTATTCACCACCACAATGGCTTTGAAATGAAACAAACAAGATGTGCTTCAACTGCAGACTTCAGATTTAATTTGACAGTAATTACATCCAAATGAGGTGAATGGTGTAGGAATTACAACTGTTTCTATATGTGCCTCCCACTTTTTATGGGGCCAAAAGTAATGGGACTATCAACTCAAGCTATTTCATGGACAGGTGTGGGCTATTCCCTCGTTATTTCATTATCAAGCAGGTAAAAGGTCTGGAGTTGATTCTAGGTGACATTTGCATTTGGAATCAGTTGCTGTCGACTCTCAATATAAGATCCAAAGAGCTGTCACTATCAGTGAAGCAAGCCATCATTAGGCTGAAAAATCAAAACAAACCCATCAGAGAGATAGCAAAAACATTAGGTGTGGCCAAATCAACTGTTTGGAACATTCTTAAAAAGAAAGAACGCATCGGAGAGCTCAGCAACACCAAAAGACCCGGAAGACCACGGAAAACAACTGTGGTGGATGACAGAAGAATTATTTCCCTGGTGAAGAAAAACCCCTTCACAACAGTTGACCAAATCAAGAACACTCTCCAGGAGGTAGGTGTATATGTGTCAAAGTCAACAATCAAGAGAAGACTTCACAAGAGTGAATATAGAGGGTTCACCACAAGATGTAAACCATTGGTGAGCCTCAAAAACAGGAAGACCAGATTAGAGTTTGCCAAACAACATCTAAAAAAGCCATTACAGTTCTGGAACAACATCCTATGGACAGATGAGACAAAGATCAACTTGTACCAGAGTGATGGGAAGAGAAGAGTATGGAGAAGGAAAGGAACTGCTCATGATCCAAAACATACCACCTCATCAGTGAAGCATGGTGGTGGTAGTGTCATGGCGTGGGCATGTATGGCTGCCAATGGAAATGGTTCCCTTGTATTTATTGATGACGTGACTGCTGACAAAAGCAGCAGAATGAATTCTGAAGTGTTTTGGGCAATATTATATGCACATATTCAGTCAAATGCTTCAGAACTCATTGGACGGCGCTTCACAGTGCAGATGGACAATGACCCAAAGCATACTGCAAAAGCAACCAAAGAGTTTTTTAAGGCTAAAAAGTGGAATGTTATGCAATGGCCAAGTCAATCCCCTGACCTGAATCCAATTGAGCATGCATTTCACTTGATTAAGACAAAACTGAAGGGAAAATGCCCCAAGAACAAGCAGGAACTGAAGACATTTGCAGTAGAGGCCTGGCAGAGCATCACCAGGGATGAAACCAAGCGTCTGGTGATGTCTATGCGTTCCAGACTTCAGGCTGTAATTGCCTGCAAAGGATTTGCAACAAAGTATTAAAAAGTGAAAGTTAGATTTAGGATTGTTTAGTTTGTCCCATTACTTTTGGCCCCTTAAAAAGTAGGAGGCACATATAGAAACCGTTGTAATTCCTACACCGTTCACCTCATTTGGATGTAATTACCCTCAAATTAAATCTGAAAGTCTGCAGTTAAATCACATCTTGTTTGTTTCATTTCAAAGCTATTGTGGCGAATATATGAAAATTCTGTCAATGTCCCAATATTTATGCACCTGACTGTATGTCTCTGATTCAATAAAAAAAAAAGAAAAATAGATAAGGAACAATGAACAGGGAGAATAATTCTTAAAAGGTTTTATGCTAGCTTCTAGAGCATTCTTGGCTAGCTTCTGAAACTTACCACCAGCTGTTAGTGTTCCTGCTAGGCTGTTTTAGCAGGGTGCCGCATCCAGCCCAAAATGCGTCCTGCCCTTTTAGCTGCATCCCATTAAAACAGCCTGCCCTGTGCCTTCCCCATCTGCGGGCTGCAATATCCCGCAGGTGAGAAAAGTTGCGGTGACCCATCAACCCCAGGTAAATAGACGCCATGTGCACGGCATCTATTCACTGTGAAGGGAGAGCTTTGGGGAAGCCCAGCACCTCCATAAGTGCAGGGCACGCTCGAAAGTGTGAAGAATTGGGGGCGTGTTCCCAGTCTGCCACTACCCCTTTTTGGGGGCACACACAAAGGATGCCCTACCCTCGAGTCTGCGTCCTGCCCGTATTCTAGCGGGAACACTAGCTGTTCTGATGGGTTGGATACGTTATCCTGCCGGTCGGGATGCTGGCTGTCAGAATACAGACAGCGGCATCCCGGCACCTCAAAGGAAAAGTAGCCTAAACCACTTTTCGCGCAGCCTAACCCCCCTGTTCCCCTTCAACCCCCGGCAGCATAACCCTAACTCTCCCCCTAATGTGAAACCCTAATACTTATCATTGGGATTCTGGCGCCGGGATTCTGACTGCTGTCGGGATTCTGAGCGCTGGCATCTCGACCGCCGGGTGTCAACTACATCCTGTTCTGATAACTGTCCTCAGACATCTTAAGCAGTGCATGCTTTGTTACTAAACCAATCTACAATTAGTGTACATGATTGGATCTCCAAAACATGCACAGCTGGTGAGGTCTGATATCTGTACTTCACAAAAATGCAGCAAGTGCTAATCTGTATTGATTTCCTATAATCCTCTAATGTATGTTGGATAGCCTGGTCTCCACTAAAGTCTCATTATTTTATTCCATTGCTATAAAAACAATATGGGCTATTTTCACAGTATGTCTTGTTGGGGGTGGGTGCAGAAGAATACAGTTTTGCTTACCATCATGATTGTGAGAAAAGAGGGTTTTTAGTTTACTCATATGCTGTATTGTGCAACTTGATTATAAAGTTGTATATATTTTATGGTATTCATTGTACTTTTATTTCTATGTGGGTGGTGTGTATAAAAAGAGAGGCAGGTCATATACAAAATTGAAAAACTGTTGGCATGGTCCATTTATGTACAACAGAGCCCATTTGTATGGTTGCTTGTATGAGATCTAAGGTAGCAAATGCAGTGCAAGTTTTGATTGCACAGATCTCCCATCACAACAAAGCATTCTTGTGCTTGTTATTGTACCTGCGTGTACAGATGAGATTTTATATTGTGGAATATGCACATTTTATGGGAGTGTTCATGGTTCAGCAGATTTAGCAGTGAACTGTTTTTTCATGGCTTTATTGGTGGCAGAGATTGGGCATTGGCCTATTCCTTTCAAAGAGACCATTTTTATATTAACCAGGAGATTTGTATTAAGACATGAATGAGGCGCGAACAGCCTATACTTCAAGGCAAAGGTGGGCAATAGGCTGCCCTCCAGCTGTTGTTGAACTAAAAATCCCAGCATGCATGGCCAAATGGCAAAACTGTGGCAGGACATGTTGGGATGTGTAGTTCTACAACAGCTGGGGGGCCGCTTATTTCCCATCCCTACTTTTGGGTCTACCTTTTATTATGAGAAATATATTGTTATATATTGTTACATATAGTAGATATAGTGTTCGCTCTAGGTCCGGCGTGGGGCAGGGCGGTGGACCGTAGAAAAGGCACTCTTAGGTGCATCTCCATTTTATCACTCTTGGGGATGTGCCCGTCACTTACGGACATGCTGGGCAGCCCCCAAGCTCTCCCCTCTCTGTGAATAGATGTGATCGTTGCACCGCAATTTTTCCCACCTGCAGGACACTGTGGTCTTGGATGGGGACGGCACCTGGCATGTTGTTTTAGCGGGGCGTCGCCAATAGAGCAGGACACATTTTGCCCTTTTGAATCAGGCAGGGTGCAGCGCCCCGCTAAAACAGCCTAGCGGGAACACTAGTTTCAGTATGTTTAGGTGCTTGTGTGTGTGGATAGATAAAGCTATACAATATAGAAGGGGATACACCGATCAGCCATAACATTAAAACCACTGACAGATTAAGTGAATAACTGATTATCTTCTTACAATGGCACCTGTCAAGGGGTGGGGATATATTAGGCAGCAAGTGAACACACTGTTCTTTAAGTTGATGTGTTGGAAGCAGGAAATATGGGCAAGTGAAGGGATCCGAGCGACTTCGACAATGGCCAAATCGGCCACTTTTGTTAGTGCCACCAAAAGTGGTCCAAGGAAGGAAAATCGGTGACAGGGTAATGGGCGCCCAATGCTCATTGATACGTGGGGTGAGCGAAGGCTAGACCGTCTGGTCATATCCAACAGAAGAGATGCTGTAGCACAAATTGCTGAAAACGTTAATGTTGACTATGAGAGAAAGGTGTCAGAAAACACAGTCCATCGCAGCTTACTGCAGAGCGGTCAGAGTGCCCATGCTCACCCCTGTCCACCACTGAAAGCACATACAATTGTCAGGACTGGTCCATCGAGTAATAGAAGAAGGTGACCTGGTCTAATGAATCACAATTTATTTTACGTCATGTGGACGGCCAGGTGTGTATGCGTCCTTTACCTGGGGAAAAGAGGACACCAGGATTCACTATGGGAAGAAGGCAAGCTGGCGGAGGCAGTGTGATGCTCTGGGCAATGTTCTGCTGGCAAACATTGGGTCCTGGCATTCAACATAATATTGATCTATATCACTTATTTGAGGGCAAAATAGAAAACACCCCATGATTTGGATGAGACCGATCTCGCAAAATACTTATCGCCTTAGTAAGAAGCCTTTTTTCATGTACATCCTGAATACTAGGTAACCGCAAACCAATCACTTGACCCGCTGTTTTTGCCACCCTCTCAGGAGACATCTACTCTGCTCCTGGGCAGTTACAAAACCACACAATAATACTATACGTAAGAACACTTTCAATAATACACAAATAAAAGTTAACTAACATTTCCTTGCATGTTCTAGCGTTCCCGCTAGGCTGTTTTAGCGGGGTGCGGTGCCCTGGCCTCCTTCTGGAGGGCCAAAAGCACCCTGCCCTCCAGAAGGAGGGCAAAAAGCGCCCTGCCCTCACAGCCTGCGGGTGCAGTGTCCCACGGGTGGGGAAATGTGCGGGGACCCGGTCACCGTCGGAGAATAGACGCCGGGCGCATGTGCCCGGCATCTATTCTCCCTGTCTACAGCGCTTGGGGGCTGCCCGGCGTGTCTGTAAGTGCCCCCGAGAGTGACGAAAAGGGGATGTGTCTTATAGACACGCCCCCTTTTCAATGGCCACATCTCCTTTTCGGGTGCCCTCTCTAGCTCCGGCTCCCTGCCTGCCGCCGGAGCTAGAGTGAACACTAACGTTCCCACCATATGCAAATTCCTTAAAAAGCACACACACTGCTGGACCTTTTTAATTACGCTTTGAGTATGGAAACTCTGATGTTCATGCCCAAAAGTTTAAAAGACACCACATTCTGTCCATTCAGGACTAAAGGTCAATAAACCTGCTTGTTTGCTTTCCTAAAGTCTACAATACAACCCGAGACTCAGCTGTAAGTAAATAGGGAGTATAACAGGGGACTCTGCACACATCCCTCTGGAACCCCAGTACTTATACAATCTCGCTTGTCAAGGAGTTGTGCATTCTAACAACTTGTGGCCGATTTGTCAGAAAATCCAAGATTAATTTTCAAACAACATTTTTTTAAACCCAATTGAGACAATTTATACACTCTAAGGACATTGGTACAACAGTATTAAAAGCAGAACTAAAGTCTACAAATAAAATTATTGCAAAGAAGTGTTTATTCTCCAAGTGGGTAAGCACCTGGTGAAATAAGGTAAGGGCAGCAGCATCTGTTGATCTATTAGTCCTATATGCGAATTGAAAGGGGTCAAAATTGTCCGGTATACTTTCTTATATATGTCTCATAACTAATCTTTCAAAAGCCTGCATTATAAAGAATGTTAGGGCAATTGGGCGATAATCATTTGGCTCATAAGACTTACCATTCTTAGGGATGGGGACTATTACTGTGGATTTAAAACACTTTGGCACAATACATTGGACAAGCGAGAGGTTAAAATTCACAGTAAAGATTCTAGTTAACGGCTCAGAACAGTCTTTAATAACCTTCCCCTGAATCCCATCTGGACCAGGGGCCTTACCTGACTTGGCACTAGTACTTGGTTTTAGGGACCTGGTAAAAACTTCAAGGTTTTGACTTGGCCTCCAAATTCCCTAGATCTCAATCCAATCGTGCATCTGTGGGAGGTGCTGGAAAAACAAGTCCGAGCCGTGGAGGCCCCACCTTCCAATTTACAGGACTTAAAGGATCTACTGTTAATGTCTTTGTACCATATACCGTAGGACCCTTCATCTTGTGGAGTCAATGCCTCGACGGGTCAGAGCTGTTCTGGCGGTACAAGGGGGACCTACACAATATTAGGCAGGTGGTTTTAATGTTATGGCTAATTGGTGTGTGGATATAGATCTAGATGGAGAGAGATAGAGCTATGTTGTGCACACACACATATGTATATATTTTGCAGCCAAGGTACAATGAAAGAACATACAGGCTCCAATCGAACAGTGGGCAATTCAATATTAAATGTGTGTAATAATTGTTCATTTTGATCAAGAATTGGTTTTATAACAAAAGTATATACCTATGTGTTATTCACTGGAAGTATTGTTATTTTATAATGTATAGCGCTTCAATTTTTATCACTCCAGCCTCAGCCCACACTAATTGCATTATTATAGACTTTCGGACAAGTCAAGCTGCATGCTTATAAGAACAGATACCTTACTTGCTAAAAGGATGTTTCACTTGCATCACAAATTAGGGTACATGTCCTGTCCATGGCAAGGTTTATTGTGTCTAACCATAGAAAATAACCTGTAATGTCTGTGCCCTTTGATTTTAGGGAGGCCGCCCGAGAATGTCGAAGAAAGAAGAAAGAGTATGTGAAATGTTTGGAAAACAGAGTTGCAGTGCTTGAAAATCAAAACAAAACATTAATTGAAGAGCTAAAGACTTTAAAAGATTTGTACTGTCATAAAACTGTTTAAAATGTGTTTTTGTCGACTATATTTTACATGTTTTATTTTTTGTTTGTTTTTTTCCCTTTTATACCAAAATTTTCTAACTTTTATGTGAGGCCGCAGATGAAGCCTTTTTTTTTTTTTTTTTTACCTAGTCTGCTCAAGCTATTAGAAATAATAAAACCCAAAATGTGATGAATAGGAAGAATGCAAATACATGAAAATGGAAATGGTTCATTTAAATTGTAATTTGAATTTGTGTTGCAGATAGGAATCACCTGTGGTCTAACACTAGCTTTGACCGTGGCTCTCTAACTACAGTAGTTGAAATACGTCTGAGCCAATCGCTGGCAGATCATGTTGGGACTTATAATACAATAGCTAGAGAGCCATCAGTAGACCGATTCTGCTAGTAATAACTCTATTCTTTCATGTTTTTAGACCACACAAAAATACAACAAAGTGGAACATATTGTCCTATGTAAGTTGGTTTTTTGTTTTTTATATTATTATTCTGGGTTTTTTTTTTTTTTTTTATGTAATTGTATGTACATACTTTACCTCGTTTTGTTACTCCCATTTTCAGGTTAAGGCTTACTTTGCTATTAAAAGGAAAAAAAAAAAAAAGTATAACTTTTACAGTAAAAGGTTTGCTTATTTCAGCAGGCGAAATTGTAATTATGTTGTTTTGTAGTGTTTTATTATATCAGATATCCATCAGGGTTTTAAAGGGGAATTTTGTTGACTTTTATTCTGGTAGCCTAATTAAATAGCCAGAACATGCTCTTAATTCATCCAGACTGGTTAGGGTGGGCTGAGCAAAAGTTTCAAAAGCTTTGAAATGTGTTCTGATTTTGGCTACTAGGTGTGAATTACATTTCTATAATAAATGATGTGTGATTATTTACATAATGTGTAATTGCTTATGTCAGTTGCTTTTAAACAAAAGTTAATTTGTGATAAAGAAAAGGAAGTTTCAACGCAAGATACAAGTCTGACATATTCTTGCACCAATGGGGGTGTGAGAGCAATAAACAGGCAGGAATTGTTCACTCTCAATAATGTTTTTCAGAGAATAAATTCAGTTGGTTTTCAATTTCATGAACTTGTTTGGTGAAAACTATACAAGCAGAAAACAATGGAGTCCTTTAATGTCAAACCTTTTAAAAATCTTTACATTGATTTGCTGTTTTTTTTTTTTCTGTATAAAAAATACTTTTTACATTTTAAGGCACTTATGCATTAAAAACTAAAATGTGTGCGCTGTATCTGAGGATATGCATTAGCACTTTCAAAATAAAAACAATATAATACAGATAATGTGTTTTTTGTTTAATATTTTCCAGCAGTGACCGCTTTATTTCTGACTGAGCTAAGCCGTTTCAAAATAAAAAATGCACACAAACCTTTATATAATACATACAATTTCTGAATTCCCTATAAGTTTGACAAAACATTCATTAACCATGTCATTATTCCAACTGCATTTATGAAGGATAATTTTATGCCAATGACTTTGCTCAATCCTGATGTATTATAAATCCTGTCCTCTAATTTGTCTGTGGCGTTTGTTGTTCGCATACCTAGCCAGGTTCTATAATTTTCCACTCGAGTGTAGACTCCAGGATAATGAGCTTTAGCACAGTCATATCCAAAACTAGTTATACCGTACTGGTAGAACCTGTCTTTCTCTGGCATATAGCATACAAAGGGTCCTCCGCTATCTCCCTAGAAAATGACATTTATTGGAAGTAATTAGTTGTGTACATTAACTTTTCAGTGTCACTGTTAAGGTACTGATAATATTGGAAACGTCATATTGCTTAAGCTAGGTACACACTATATAATTATTGGGCTGATTTGCCAATGATCAAGTGATCGGCCTCATTTATTGTATAGTGTGTATGAACGATTGTTTTCCAGATGAAACAGTTAGAAAGCATCCACAAATGCATCTCTTTGATTATCCAATCTGTCGGTCAAGACTGAAAAGGTCATCCTCAATTTCCTGACACCAAGCAGTGTGTGTGCAGTCTCAATAATCTGCTCATATTCCCTATGTTCTCCCGTCACTATGTCATCCTCCCTGTGGGTGGACATATGCAAAATCGGTGTGGTGTGGCAAAGAATCGGTAGCTTCTAATAAATAATTGCATAATGTGTAGCACAGATATTGGGGCTTTCAATTTGCCAAAAAAAAATCACTCTGTCGTCCTGACCAAAAAAAATCAGACAGTGTGTACCTAGCTTAAGCCAGTCCTCAAGTACCCTCAACAAGTCAAGTTTTCTTGTTTTCTTTAATTATGCAAAGGTGAATTTATATTGCTGGGTCATCTATTATCCCACCTGTTACCACAGACAAAAATCCTGAAAATATGGGATGTTGGTAAGTAATAAATGAGTAGAATGCCAGGGACAACTTTGGAATTTAGTATATTTTAGGCATGGTGCTCCAAATTCTAATCTGCAAAACCTTTTACCAAACATTCCCAATAATTGATTTGTTTACTTGTAGTTCTAGTTGTGACCTGATCATATTGAAGGAGCTTCTGGATAAACATTTTACACATTAAGGTAAAGTCCTTTTTTTCAGGAATGGTTGCACCAGTTTGTAGCACATCATCCCGTTATCTTGGACTTGCATACTGTAAGGGGTATATTTACTAAATTCGCCGTTTTTTAGAAGTGGAGTTGTTGCCCATAGCAACCAATCAGATTCTAGCGATTATCTGCTAGATAAATTATAAGTAGAATCTGATTGGGCAACAACTACAGTTCTAAAAACCCTCACTTCTAGGTGTCAGTTTAACAAGAAATATAATGAAATCTCCAACATGACCAGGCTTCAAAATCTTTACACTGATTCTATATGCTGCAAGGGTTTATAATAGAAAATAATAGTAAATGCATTCCCCAAAAACAAAACTACTTTTCTTTCTCCGACTAGTGAATATAAGGAACAATAATAAATTAGCTTTTTAAGGACTAATGTTAAAGGCATCCCAGACCCTGAGACTGGTCAAATTTGTATTTATTGATTCAATTACTATTATACAAGGTCACTAATTTATTCACCATTTCGCAAGCTGTGTAGTCTTGAGTACCTGCCGAACGGAATCCGGTCAGTATCCCGGCACATGGGATACTGGTGCCGGAATCCTGACACCTGTCAGAATCCTGCCAGCATCCCGAAAGTATGTAGCGGGCTTAGGGGGAGGGTTAGGTTTAGGCACTGGTGGGGGGGGGAGGATAGGTGTAGGCACCGGGTAGGGAGAAGAGGGGTGTTAGGATACCTACCGACAGGTGAGGGTATCCTAACCCTGTTGGGATGCTGAAGTCGGGGTTTTGATCCCTGGGATCCCGAGTGTCGGCATCCCAAACCCAACCCCATGCAAACATATGGCAAATTATTCAGAGTATTGTCTCCAGTTTAGCTTCTCACTTCTGGATAGGTCCAACTCAAATTTTGTTGATTCCTTGATGCTTTAAGATTCTTCACAACAAAATTTGGGAACTTAGTGGGTTCTTATGATTTTAGTAATGTTGTTTATGTATTTAATGTACCCATTCCGTTTACGTGTGATTGCGTTGCGTCAGAATGTTAAATTAATGCTAATTAATGTGGGGGTGGCTATCTGACCTATCTCCTATGATCATCCTGTGAGCCGGAGAGACCGTGCTGTCAGAGATTAGTCTCGTGCATATAAAAATACATGAGGCTAATTACTGCATGCTAGCCATCAGCGTGACTCCTCTGCTTTGTGTAGAGGAGGTCACATGACTTGGAAGTCAGCTGCTCCTGTCACATTGAGAGCAGCTGTCTGGGCCCAAGACTGTGTAAGTGGTACTCAAACTTGAGCCCTGCTTATGTACCATTGTTGAACGCTGGTATTAGGATGTAAAAACTGTCCAGAGATTGATCTGTTAAAGGAACAGCTGATAAAATGAAAGAGGAGATGACAAAGTGTTAGTACTCTCAATATTTTGTCAAACTTTTCTGTGAACTACATTGGAAACACATTTTTAAAATAGTAAAGTCTGACATTTTCAATCCTTTTGTAAATCAAATTCTTCTTTACTCTATTAAAAAAAAGTTAAGTAAGATATAATACCCTTAATTATTGTACATTTGTCTAGAGAATTAGAAATAAAGAAAATGTGAAGGTAATTTGCATTGGGTCTTGGACTCTTCAAATAAGAAGTCTGAATGTTTGGTCACAACTAGACATGGCTGTGATGTTGAATTATGTACTAATAGTTTAGATCGCTGGTTCTCAAACTCAAGATTATTTATATATTATATATAATTTAATTTGTGAATGTCAACATATTGCTTATCATCCTAATGTCCATGTGTACAATTAGAACGTGTCGACTTTTCATACCATACCAGTTAGGGTACTGTACCTTGGGAACCAGAAGCAGCTAGATAGTGCTGATTGTGTCATCATCACCATGTACATTTACACCTGGTCCTCTAAGAAGCATATCTGGGGATGCATCCAATTCTCACGGTCACATCTTTAGGGAACATGCAACCCACCCTTACAGGCATATTCAGTTGGCGGCAAAGTTTAGTGAGGTCCCAATTTTGGGCTACCATGGGTATACGCATTCCCGATACTCAAATATCCAATAAAAAAAAAAAAGTGGTAGCGGGGTTTTCAGAGCTGAAAACCCCACAGCCCATAAAATAAATAATACCGGTCAGGGGGGTCTCCGCAGCCTCCCCTTCATCTTGTCACTGGGAGGGGGCTTCTGGGAGATGTAGTTCTCCCAGTGACGGCTGTACACTCACACGGGAAAACTCTCTCACAAACACTCACATACTCACCCTGCTATAGAAGAGCCGGCTCCATTTTCAGTCATCTAATTGAATAGCAAAACCTGTGCCGTGGGTTTTTTTTTTATATTTAAAAGCCCATTTGCAATTGGATTCCCCCCTTAATGTACTCAACGCTGGTCCGTCACTCAAGCTGCAAGGCTAACAGATGCTTTAATCCAGGCATGTCAAACATGCGGCCCGAATAAACATTTTATGTGGCCCCAAATACAAATATGCGGCCCAAACCCCTACCGCGATCAGAGCTCAGCTCCGATCGGGCAGTGTTTACTGTATTTCTACATCAGGGTCCATAGGGTATCCACAGGATACCTTGGGGGTATAGGTGATGACGTCAGGCATCGGGCACCATAGAGTTAAGTTTTCAGCCTCCCAGGATGCACTAGGGTCCCCCTCCTATACCCCGCCCCCGAGCCAAGGTATCTCAGTTTCGTTGGTGCCCGGCTTGGAGTCGGATGCACCTGTTTAGAGGGGGGCTAAGGTTAGCCCCTGAAGTTTCTTCGCAAGCAGCTGTGGCTGCTCATCTGGAAGTACTCCCTGCAGCCAGTCCCCAGGGGCTCCCTGGGGACTGGCTGCAGCGTGGATCCAGGTAACTAACCTGCGCTTCCACTACCCCCCTGGGACAGCGGACCGCAGCTGAGCGGTAGCGCTGCGGCGTCCCAGGGGTTAATTGCATGCCAGGGGTGCACGTCTCCCCCGCTGCACACAGCCCTCACTGCATCTGCTGACTGGCCCTGTAGCAGCGCTCCTCCCCCAGGCCGGCCTCCTCTCTGCTCCTCGGTGGTCATCTTTGCTGAAGCATGGTGAGCGCTGCTGGACGCTGATGATCGGTGGCATCGTGGTCTGGGTCCCCCCGGCATACCTCTCCTCCATTGGTAACCGGTCTGTGTATGCAGCGCTGTGTCCTACCAGGCTCTGTGTCTGCGTAGTTGAGGATCAGCGCTGATAGTGCAGGAATTGATTTCTTTGCATGATATGTGGCTTCTGCTAGCGTCTGCTGCCTGTACTTTCACTTTCTACTGTCAGCCATTTCACTGTCCCTGCTCCTCTTCTGCTAAAGCCCTTGCGAGGTGGTTCTCCCACTATACTAACAAGTATCAGTGAGAGGGGTCACATACTTACCATCATGTCTGAGAGTGACTTTCCTCTCCAGCTTATGTGTACTACGTGTAAGGTCCCAATAGCGGAGGGGGAGGGTAACGCGGAGGGGCTATGTCGGCAGTGTTATTTATTTTCGCGGCCAACTACTGTCACGGCTCCGGTACAGGAACCACCCTGGGCTTGTTTCGCCAAAGCGCTTACAACCCTAGTGGGCCAGTTAGCTCCACAGCCTGCATTTTCACAGATGGGATTGTCCCAGCAGTCAGTGGTGTCGTCACTCATGCAGGGTTTCCCGAGCCAATTGATGGTACCCCACAGTCTCCCTATTTCCCCTCCCCAGGTCTCTCAGGAGCCTGCGTGGTTTAATTCACTGACAAGTTCTGTACAGCATTTGTCGGACATGTTACAAGGGGAGTCTGTGTTGCAGCCACATAAGCGGCCGGTGGCGTCTTTGTCCGCTCCTTATGAGGATGACGACAGGACGTCTGATGATGGGGAGATTCTGGATCTTTGTGACCAAGAACCTCTCCGTACTAAAGAGTTGAACGCTAAGTCCAAGGTTTATATTCCTGGACTTATTCGGGCAGTCCGCACGGCTTTAGTGATTAAGGATGAAGATCCTCCGGTGTACAAGTCAAAATATGCCTTTTTTTAAGGATATTAAGGGTGACGCCACAGTGTTTCCTCTTTCGGGTCAGTTAGTAGACCATTTAGAGGAGGGGTGGAAACACCATGGTAAACGGTATCAGCCTCAGAGACGCTTGGCGGTGGCTTACCCGTTTGCGGACAATTATTTTTGTAAGTGGGAATCCCCTCCACAGGTGGATTCTCATGTGACACGCCTGGTCCGAAGTGCCACGTTGCCCATGCCCTCCATGTCCTCCTTGAAGGATGCTACGGACCGTAAGGTGGAGATCTGCCTAAAGTCCGTTTATTCCCTCGCGGGGGGCGGGGCAGCCAGGCCGGCTGTGGCCATTTGTTGGGTAGCCAGAGCTATGGAGCGCTGGGCAGATAGTTTGGAGGCGTCTTTGGATTTCGACTGTTCGGCTGAACAGACCGAGTTGGTAGGCAATCTCCGGGATTCGGCCACTTATATCAATGAAGCGGCCTTGGATATCAGTACCCTAACTTCTCGTATTTCTTTGGCAGCTGTAGCTGCTCGTCACACCTTATGGTTGCGATCTTGGAAGGCGGACGCTGATTCCAAAAAGGGCTTGGAAGCTTTGCCTTTTAATGGAGAAGTCCTATTTGGTCCGGATCTGGACAAAATTGTAGCCACGCTGGCGGCAGCCAAATCTGCATGTCTCCCGTCTGCTGCAGTTCCTTCCAGTTCAGGTACGTCGTCCTTTCGGCCTTACAGGGCCCAGGGTAGGCCTAAAGCAGTCTTTTCCCCGACAGGCTGGCCCCAAATAATCAGCCAAGCCCCGGAAACAGGCCTGGAGTACCAGACGTCCGGCCCCTAAGTCAGATGACAAGCCTGCGGCCTGACAGTCCGGGCCTCCCTTTGGGGGATCCCAAAGTGGGAGACCGCCTGCTGCAGTTTGCCCAGTGTTGGTCGGAAACCACGACAGACAATTGGGTTCACGAGGTGGTTTCTCACGGGTATGCCCTCTCCTTTTGGCACAGGTCCCCATCCCGATTCTTCACCACGGGTCTTCCATCAGACCGGAACAAAGCCACGGAACTGCCGAAGGTTTTGCACACTATGCTCCAGGCTGGAGTTATAGTGCCTGTTCCATTCTCCCAGAGGGGCCAGGGTTTCTATTCCAATCTGTCTTTGGTGCAGAAACCCAATGGGTCGTACCGTCCGATCCTCAACCTCAAAGCACTCAACAAGTCCTTGCGGGTGCCGAGGTTTCGGATGGAGACCCTACGGTCCATCATTCTGGCGCTGGAACCTGGGGATTACATGGTGTCAATGGTCATACAGGACGCTTACCTGCATGTCCCTATTCTTTTACGCCATCAACAGTTCCTCAGGTTTGCAATCCGCAACGATCACTTCCAGTTCCGGGCATTACCCTTTGGCCTGGCGACAGCACCACGTGTGTTCACCAAGGGTATGGCGGTCATGGCGGCTTCCCTGCGGCTGCAGGGAGTCCGCATGTTGCCGTACCTAGACGACCTTCTGTTGGTAGCAGGATCTCCAGAGCTCCTTCTACGCCACTTGGACCTGACGATTGCGGTACTGCAACGGCACAGCTGGTTAATAAACTGGCAGAAGTCCACCCTGATCCCGTCTCAGAGGATTTTACACCTGGGAGCCTTATTGGACTTCAGACAGCAAAGGATCTTTGTGACGGGGGAAAAGATCTCTGCCTTACAGTTGAAGGTGCGCAGTTGTCTGCAGAGTCGCCGAGTGTCTCTGCACTCGGCGATGAGGTTACTGGGATCCATGGTGTCAGTATTCGACATGGTGGAATATGCCCAGTTTCACTCCAGACCTCTGCAGCAATTGATCCTGTCCAAATGGAATGGACTGCCTCAGAGTCTAAAAGTCCCAGACGATGGTGCTCACTCCGGAGGTTCGCCTGTCCCTAGCCTGGTGGTTGCAGACGACCCATCTCAACAAGGGTCGTCCATTCTGGGTGGCGAATTGGGTCCTATTGACAATTGACACCAGCCTTCGGGGCTGGGGAGCAGTCACGGGTCCACACTTGTTCCAGGGCAGATGGACTCAGGTGGAAACAGAGCTTCCAATAAACATCTTGGAACACCGCGCGGTTTTCAAGGCTCTCCAACAGGCACATCGGGTTCTCCAAGGTCACCCCGTGCAGGTCCAGTCGGACAACGCCACCACTGTGGCCTACATAAATCGGCAAGGAGGGACCCGAAGTCGAGCGGCACTCATAAAGGTGTCCCGAATCCTGGTTTGGGCGGAGCGCAATCTCCCGGCCATATCAGCAGTATTCATCCCGGGAGTCCTAAACTGGGAGGCGGACTTTCTCAGTCACCAGGATGTTCATCCGGGGGAATGGTCTCTGCATCAGGACGTCTTTCAACTTCTGGTGGACAGGTGGGGTCTTCCAGAGATCGACCTCATGGCGTCACGGCACAACAACAAATTGCCGGTGTACGGGTCTCGCACAAGAGACAAAAAGGTGTCTCTGGTGGATGCTCTGTCCGTCCAGTGGACGTTCCAGTTTGCTTATCTATTTCTTCCGTTTTCCCTTCTTCCACGGGTAATCCGGAAATTCAAACATGAAGGAGGGACGCTCCTGTTGATAGCTCCCGCGTGGCCCAGTCGGCACTGGTTCTCAGACCTCCAGGGGCTGTCCGTGGACATTCCTCTGCGGTTGCCATTACGACCGGACCTACTGTCACAGGGTCCTTGTCTTCACCCGGACCTGACTCTGCTGTCTTTGACGGTGTGGCTGTTGAGACGGCCATGTTAAGGTCCAGGGGGTTTTCCAGCTCTGTAGTGCAAACTATGCTAAGGGCTCGGAAACCATCTTCTGCAAGGATATACCATCGTGTGTGGCATACGTTCTTCCAGTGGTGTCGACCGAGAGGTTATGCCCCTCGGGAGTTCCGTCTGTCTAGAGTGTTAGCTTTCCTACAGGCGGGACTGGACCATGGGCTTCGCTCTCTGAAGGTGCAGGTGTCTGCCCTGTCAGTCTCGTTCCATCGAGGATTACTGCAATCCCTGATGTGCGCACCTTTATGCAAGGTGTTCTTCGAATTCAGCCACCTTTTGTTCCACCGGTGGCGCCTTGGGATTTAGCTGTGGTCCTGAGGGCTCTCCAGGGACCGCCGTTTGAACCACTGGGCAATTGCTTTTGCAATTTCCTTCTGGCCATTGCTTCGGTCAGACGTGTTTCGGACTTAGGGGCTCTCTCCTGCAGACCCCCTTTTTTGATTTTTCATAGGAACAGGGCGGTGCTGCGCACTCGTCCTGGATTCCTTCCTAAAGTTGTTTCAAGTTTCCACATCAACGAGGAAATCGTTGTGCCGGCTTTCAACTCACCTGACCTGTCAGTGGGTGAGGCCACTTTGGACGTTGTGTGGGCCTTAAGGATTTATGTTGACCGCACTTCTTCGTTTAGGAAGTCGGACGCCTTGTTTGTCCTCTATGGCTTCCGTAAAAAGGGTTGGCCTGCTTCAAAGCAGACTTTGGCAGGTTGGATTCGTATGGCAATTTCTGAAGCTTATCTTCATGAAGGCCTTCCGGTTCCATCCTCTGTGAGGGCTCATTCCACTAGGTCTGTGGGTCCTTCGTGGGCAGCTCGACGTGGTGCCTCTGCAGTCCAGATCTGCAAGGCTGCCACGTGGTCCTCGGTCCATACCCTTGTGAGATATTACGCGTTTGACACCTTTGCCTCTCAGGATGCTTCCTTCGGGCAGCGGATTCTCCTTTCAGCACGTGAGCGTCCCCCCCCCTTAAAGGATACTGCATTGGGACATCCCCAAGGTATCCTGTGGATACCCTATGGACCCTGATGTAGAAAATATGAGACATGGTAAGAACTTACCTTTGTTATCTCTATTTCTACGAAGTCCACAGGATACCCGCCCTGTCGCACCTGTGCTGCAGATGGGCTTTACTCTGGTCACCGGTTTTTCTGTCTCCCTTTGGTGAGAATGTGATTCTTGTGTGTGTACAGATCTTTTTTCTCTCTCTTCCTTATCCTCCTCCGGCCTATGGCTTGGTACGTAACTGAGATGCCTTGGCTCGGGGGCGGGGTATAGGAGGGGAACCCTAGTGCATCCTGGGAGGCTGAAAACTTTAACTCTATGGTGCCCGTTGCCTGACGTCATCACCTATACCCCAAGGTATCCTGTGGAACCCTATGGACTTCGTAGAAATAGAGATAACAAAGGTAAGTTCTTACCATATCTCATATTTTAAAACTGGGAAAGCTGGTCTCTGAAGCTATCAGAGACTAAAGAAGCCTCTGATCGCTTCAGATACAGTCAGCGGCAGCGTCGGCCAGCGTGAAGAGAGGTAAGTACTACAGAGGGGCCTGTTCTACACTGGGAGGAGGCACAGCATAAGGGGCACTACGGGGGACTGCTTAATGAGCACTAGTACAGCGGGCATTGCATAAGGGACTCTAATACAGGGGGCATTGCATTTGCTTTTATTAATAATAAAGTCTTATATGCAATTTTGAAAGGTTTATCTTTTTCTTGCGGCCCACACTCTTAGACCTTGAATATTCGGCCCAGTTGGTATTTTGAGTTTGACATGCCTGCTCTAATCTAAATAAATACAGATGCTTTTCGGTACATGTGCAGTAAGGAAATACATATATTTATGCCTGAAAAATGGACGTATTCTAAAGGAAGCCTACTGTAAGTGGGGTTGGGTACAATTGGTCAAAAGTTATCATGTTGAAATGCCTAACATGTCAACAGTGACCATGTTGACATTCATCATGCCTACATGGATGATATTTCAACATGATAAACTGTGGACAAGCATCCCTGCTGGTTTAGCAGTGTCTTACCGTTGTCCCTATGGCAGCGGCTCCAGCATCCTCTTCCAGGTCCTGACGGTCACATGAGGATCAGTTCTGGCGGCGATGTCTCAGTAGCGGTGTTCCGGTAAGTATTTTCCCCACTACTAACAGACTGCCAACATTTCCTATGGTAACAGTTCAGATGTTGACACTGTGAACATGTTGACATGGTGCTTGTCAACAGTTTGAACCATTAGCATTCCTGCTAGGCTGTTTTAGCGGGGCGCTGCGCCCTGCCCTCACTGCGTAGCGCACCGCTAACACTGCCTGCGGGTGCCATCTTCACCCGCGGGTGGGGAAATGTGCGTTCACCGCCGGTGAATAGACGCTGGGCGCATGCGCCCGGCATCTATTCTACCTGTGAGCAGCGCTTGGGAGCTGCCCGGCGTGTCCATAAGTGCCAGGCACGCCCCCAAGAGTAACAAAAAGGTGATGCGTCTGATAAACGCCCATTTTCAATGCCCACGCCCCCTTTTCGGGTGCCCGCACCTGCCGCCGGAGCTAGAGCGAACACTAATCCATGTTGGCGCTATGAATGTGGACATGGTTATAGTCGACCTTCTGACCAGATACCCTGTAAACGATCTCATGGGATGATGGATGAGGCTTACTCAGATGGCCGATGATGATCCATTCCTGCGTCTTCGGATGCAGGCATCAAATCACCAAGGAGGCGACTTTTCCTTCAGATGCCTTGCGCAGGCATTAACATATATTTGAACAGCATCTGCTTTAAAGCGTTAGCTATGAATTCTATTGTCTGAGATCAATATACTCCTAATAAATGTGCAGTTTATGCTGCATTCACC
The DNA here is from genome assembly GCA_031769625.1 of Taudactylus pleione. NCBI lineage: Eukaryota > Metazoa > Chordata > Amphibia > Anura > Myobatrachidae > Taudactylus > Taudactylus pleione. The sequence continues at coordinate 13,225,785 of JAUIMM010000064.1, read as the reverse complement.
ATGCAGTGCTCACGAGCCTATAGACTGATTCTCAGAGCAGCAAACTGATGAGCTTCCTACTGCTAAGGCCAAATCAAATAATGTATTTCCTTTCTATAAAATAATGTATGTGAATCTATACTTATAATAAAGTTGTAATGGTTGTGTACATAGAATTTTTTGGGAGAAATGTACTCCTTGGGACTGAGGGCCTGATTCAGAGCCTGACGCTATTTGCGCTCGCTCGTTCAGAAAAAGGGGCCGGATATTAAAATAGAGCGCTCGCTCTTTGCGGTCTGTTGACGCATCTATGTCTGAACGAGCGAACGAAACATGCGCTCGCTATTTTTTATAAAACGCCCCCTGGCCGCTCGCATCCTACGTCATCTCCGCTATTTATTAGACTAATCGAGTACATCGAAAGGCGTATGAACTGCTCTCAGTGCTTGTGGTTGGATTTTCCTACCGCAATCATGCGAGCAGTTCAGGCTAAAAGACAACCAAGTGACGTGGTCGATGACGCTGCTTTGTTAATTATGCACACCCTTAATAAAACGTCCGCTTTGACCGTTTGACATGCCTGCGTTCGGTTCTCCACCCCCTGTTTTCAAGCACCTTCCCCTGTTACCACCCACAAAGTTCCTCATCCTGTCACTCAAATTAGCAGGCATTCACTATTTTGCGAACACACAATTTCCGACCGCAATGACTGGTTCACGCATGCGTATTACAACCCATACGCATGCGCAGTTGTGCGAACATCACTCGGAACGAACGAGCGGCCGCTTACGAGCGGCTCTGAATCAGGTCCTGTGCATGAACTATGGAAACAAAAAAAAATTGGGGGGGAATTTTTGTTGGTCTGTCTGTTTGTTCTGGCATCACGCAGAAAACTACAGGATGAATTTGGATTGCATTTTCAATATTGTATAGCTTAGTCACCTAGAAAGAAACTGAGGTATGTATTATCTCAATGTGACATCACGGAGAGGAGCAATAAAGGAAAAATCAGATGTTAGACCAGTGATTTTCAACTTTTTTCAACTTCAGGCACACTACACAAGATTTTAAAGTTTCCAAGGCACACTATCCGGTGACACATGAAATAACATACACAGTGGCTCCCACATAAAAAAATACACACACATTGCCCTCCACAGGAATTAAACACACTACAGTACAAGTGCACTGAGATGACCACCGCGGCACACTTGACTACCGCGGCGTGGTTAAAAAATGCTGTGCTAGACACTCTGAGCATGCAGTGTGCAGGCTGCCCCTAGCCAAAAATGACTAGATGTACAATTATAAATAGATTTATTTGGGGGGGGGGGGGGGGGGACAAATATACTTTTAGGTACTGTTTATAAACTATGGAGACAAATTATTATTATTTTTTTTTCAAGATATATTTATTGATTTTTCAAGAAAAATACAATAAACAATTGTATAGTATGTTCAGTTTGTAGAAAACACAAAAATGTACATTATGTAAAAAAATGTGAGAAGTACATTAAAAACTGTTCCGAAGTTTACTGCTGGTCAACATTACTAACAGTTTCCACAATTGAACAATAAACAACATAGGTGAAAAGGGAGGGAGAGAAGGATAAAGAAAAACAAAGAACAAAAAGAAAAAAGGCGAAAGGGATATGCACCACAATTGTCATTTTCATTATTAAAATAAAAGTAGTGGTAGTAACCAGTCAACTAGTTTAAACATAACAGCAGGTTGAAGATTCGACCTAACAAAAAAATTACCTGAGTATTATTTAAGAAGATTCTGAACGTTTGTTTTATACAAATACCAATCCATGGATTCAAAAATCTTATATATCTGAGATGGGGTTTCAGTTGACAATATTTCAATATACGGACCCCATTTACGATAGACTCTAACGCCTTTCTCAATATCCAGTAGAGTAGATGGCCTGTCATAATATAGTGTTTTTAATAAAAATTGGATAACCTCTGTGAATGTAGGGGAAGAATGTGATACCCAGGATCTTAGAATTACCTTTTTTGCCACTGTAACTAATAGATATTTATTACCATTTTCTAATTTCCATGACACAAAATTAGCACAGAGAAAGGCCAAGGGATCTAAAGTAAATCTCACTGAGAATTTAGTATTTATGAAACTAAGCAATTTGTTCCAAAAGCATTGAATATATCTACACTCCCAGAAATTGTGGATAAATGAAGCTAGCTTTGTTTACACTGTGGGCAAATTCTTGATTCTTCAGGTACATAATGTTTCCTCTGTGATTGGGAAATATAAGCGCTGTGAATTATTTTAAAATGGTCCTCTTGCAAATTAGTATACTGCAAAAATACGTAGAGTATCATCATAATGTTCAATTAAAACGTCAGCCTGGGTGATGGATGGAACATCTTTTTTCCAAGTATCAATAGTTTGTTTTCAGAATTTGTCAGTGGAGATATTTAGGTCTGTATGCTGATCGTTTAATAAGGGACATCAATGACATAATAGGGTCTGATTGATCTGGGAAAGACATATGGTGCATGCACACGGTACGATTAAAATGAACAATAACGATATTGATCATATTGTTATCGTTCATATCGTGCATTTTTAGGTAGCCAAAGACCTGCGTTGCGCGGGCACATATGGACGATAATAATATCATCCATCGCCCATGCATGCAGGCCAACCTGGTTGATATCGACCAGGTTACTATAGGGACCCGCGATCGTTGCCCATCATTGGTGGGTACATGGTGTGCTGGATGTTCGATATCGAACATCCAGCACACCCGGGAGATCGTACAACGATATAGTTATTGTTGTTGATTGTCGCGTGTGTATGCACCAATAGCTGGCGGAAGGGAATTACTATAATGTCTTAATTGAAGATAAGCATAAAAATATCGTTGAGTTAAGCCGTAGTGTATACATCACGTCCCCAGGATCAAACACATCAGCAGTTCTTCTAATCTCCTTTGCCTTGAGATGTGAAAAATTAGCATTCTCAAAGCCTGGTGTGAACAAGGGGTTACCCCAAAAGGGAATCATATTAGATTGCCTCGGGTTTCTGTGTAATTTCTTATTTATGGCCCACCAAGCATTATAAGTATCCCTAAACATAATATTAGTGAAGTGTTGAGAAGGAACTTGGAACCTAGGAGTATGTAATAAAGCACTAGGGGAGTAAGGGTCCAGAAGTGCACCATCTAAAGCAGAGATTGTATGAACACTTCTATCTAATAACCAGTCAGCATATAAAATATATCTGAAAAAAATTGAGTGTGAGTATTGTAAAAGGACTAGGAGGCTCACGCCACCGTCTCTTCGCGAGGTTTGTGGTTTGGCACGTGCAATTCTAGATTTTCCATTTTTCAAAATACATTTCTGAAAAATGTTAGTTAATAATTTAATATCTGAATTAGATATTCTTATTGGAATCATTTGCATGATATGAGAGTTTAGGGAACAATATAGCTTTAATCACCACTACTCTTCCCATAAGTGACAAAGGCTTTAAGCCAGCTCTTGCAAATATGCTTCTGTATCTGCCACTGTGAGAAAGTCTGTGAACGAGGCACCATCATACAATCGAAGACGTGCAAGGTATAAAAGGAGCAAACTTTCTGCCCCTCTGAATCAAGCTTGCACAAAGTGGAGAGAATTCCTTTCTGGGTTTTCTGGCTCAGCAGAATAATCCTGAAAAATAAGAAGCTTAGTGCCTTCCCAAACCTGGTTGCGGATTCTACGAGAGGCAGACCAGAAAGCTTCCTTGTGCAGATAATTCAAGCATTTAAACAATACAACTCTAGGTCAGGCCCCTTCATGGTTGGGTTGTGGACCCACACGTTGAGCGCGTTCAATAATCAAATCTGTGCAGATATCTTCAATTTTCAGCAGGGCAGGCAATGTATTACGAAAAAATCAGTTAGTCCAGCACCTTTTTGTTACGGGGTGACCGGTTTTCTAGATCATCTAGTTTGTTCCAAATATGGTTATGATTTTTAGTAAGTTTGGCAGTAGTTTCCTTTACCTCCGCCATGTCATGAAATAATTCACCTATGCGGTGTACGGTATCTAAAACCCTCTTTGAGAGCTGTGAAAGCTGCTGTTTAATGTCATCCATCTGTGCTTGTAATAAAGAGCCATCAGGTGTGTCTGAGGAGGACATTTGCTCACCGGAATCCGGGGAGGTAGATCCTGCAGCCCTGGAATCCTTCTCTGTAGGCAGCGTGAGAGGAGAGACAGCGTGGTCCACAGTGTCAGTGGTGCTCAGCACCATCTTGGTTTCAGTGTGGCGCTGCTCTTGTCTCTGTTGCTGATGTTTACCTGGCATGAAAGGGAGAAAATACTTCTCCATGCAGCGCTTAGCAATGTCTGTGGCTGAAGGTATCTGGTGGCTCAAATTGAAGGCTGAAAAAAGCCTTGTAAAAGGTATATGTTAGGCGATCAGCAGCGGAGCTGTCTCTAAAAGCTACTTTCCATGCCGCAACCGGAAGAGAAAAATAATTTTTAATCTGAATTTGCACAGTCTCCTCAAGTATATATACATACATTGCACACCCCGAACACAAATAGTTATATATGTATTCATATATATATATATAAATACATAGAAATATATATCTCAAGATCTATTTTGCAGGAAAATCCAAATATATTTATTAAGTACTAATCAGTCAGCTTATCTTGAATTATAAAGTTACGCTATACGTGTCAATCCAGTAGATGGCGCACCAAGACAAATACTACATATGAGTCACTGCTCATGTTACTTGCAACCTTTCAGAGTTACTGTAGGTCAGTGGTTCCCAAACTTTTACGAATCACAGCGCCCTAGAGTATTAGCATTTTTTCCGCAGCACTCCTGGACAAAAAGTTTCTTATTTTAATTTTGCTGAATTTCTCAATAAGAAATAAGTAAATTGTGCTTATATGTCACCCATAGGTTCAGTTATGTGGTGGTTGACAAGGCTGCACTTCTTTTTTTCCACATATTTTTTTGATTGGCAGTCATTAGCACAGGTTTTATCTATCACACTGACTAAAAATAATTTTATTTGGTACTGGACCACCAACCCGAGGCACCCCTGCAAAGTGCCCTGAGTTTGGGAACCAATGCTGTAGGTTAAGTGGCTTGCTCATAAGTTAGTGGCCCCAAGCATCTTTTTGTGTTAATCCCTGAAGGAAAAACTGTTTACAAAGACATTTTGTGATCAATGCCTACAATATAAAAATATGAGATATGGTAAGAACTTACCTTTGTTATCTCTATTTCTACGAAGTTCATAGCGTTCCACAGGATACCTTGGGGGGGTATAGGTGATGACGTCAGGCATCGGGCACCATAGAGTTAAGTTTTCAGCCTCCCAGGATGCACTAGGATCCCCCTCCTATACCCGGCCCCCGAGCAAAGGCATCTCAGTTACGTACCAAGCCATAGGCCGGAGGAGAAGGAAGAGAGAGAAAAAAGATCTGGACACATACAAGAATCACATTCTCACCAGAGGGAGATGGAAAAAACAGTGACCAGAGTAAAGCCCATCTGCAGCACAGGTGCGACAGGGCGGGAGTCCTGTGGAACCCTATGGACTTCGTAGAAATAGAGATAACAAAGATAAGTTCTTACCATATCTCATATTTTCTACATCAGGGTCCATAGGGTATCCACAGGATACTTTGGGGATGTCCCAAAGCAGTATCCTTCAAGGGTGGGGACGCTCCTGTGCTGAAAGGAGAATCCGCTGCCTGAAGGAAGCATCCTGAGACGCAAAGGTGTCAAACGCATAATACCTCACAAAGGTATGGACAGAGGACCACGTGGCAGCCTTGCAGATCTGGACTGCAGAGGCACCACGTCGAGCTGCCCACGAAGGACCCACAGACCTAGTGGAATGAGCCCTCAGAGGATGGAACCGGAAGGCCTTCATGAAGATAAGCTTCTGAAATGGCCATACGAATCCAACCTGCCAAAGTTTGCTTTGAAGCAAGCCAACCCTTTTTACGGAAGCCATAGAGGACAAACAAGGCGTCCGACTTCCTAAACGAAGAAGTGCGATCAACATAAATCCTTAAGGCCCGCACAACGTCCAAAGTGGCCTCACCCACTGAAAGATCAGGTGAGTTAAAAGCCAGCACAACGATGTCCTCGTTGATGTGGAAACTTGAAACAACTTTGGGAAGGAATCCAGGACGAGTGCACAGCACCGCCCTGTTCCTATGAAAAATCAGAAAAGGGGGTCTACAAGAGAGAACACTTAAGTCAGAAACACGTCTGGCCGAAGCAATGGCCAGAAGGAATATTGTTTTAGCTGTCAGCCATTTAAGGTCCACTGAGCCCAGTGGTTCAAACGGCGGTCCCTGGAGAGCCCTCAGGACCACAGCTAAATCCCAAGGCGCCACCGGTGGAACAAAAGGTGGCTGAATTCGAAGAACACCTTGCATAAAGGTGCGCACATCAGGGATTGCAGCAATCCTACGATGGAACCAGACTGACAAGGCATACACTTGTACCTTCAGAGAAGCAAGGGGAAGCCCATGGTCTAGTCCCGCCTGTAGGAAAGCTAACACTCTAGACAGACGGAACTCTCGAGGGGCGTAACCTCTCGGTCGACACCACTGGAAGAACGTATGCCACACACGATGGTATATCCTTGCAGAAGATGGTTTCCGAGCTCTTAGCATAGTTTGCACTACAGAGCTGGAAAACCCCCTGGACCTTAACATGGCCGTCTCAACAGCCACGCCGTCAAAGACAGCCGAGTTAGGTCCGGGTGAAGACAAGGACCCTGTGACAGCAGGTCCGGTCGTAACGGCAACCGCAGAGGAATGTCCACGGACAGACTCTGAAGGTCTGAGAACCAGTGCCGCCTGGGCCACGCGGGAGCTATCAACAGGAGCGTCCATCCTTCCTGTTTGAATTTCCAGATTACCCGTGGAAGAAGGGAAAACTGAGGAAAGAGATAAGCAAACCGGAACCTCCACTGGACGGACAGAGCATCCACCAGAGACGCCTTTTCGTCTCTTGTTCGAGACCCGTACACCGGCAATTTGTTGTTGTGCCGTGACGCCATGAGGTCTATCTCTGGAAGACCCCACCTGTCCACCAGAAGTTGAAAGACGTCCCGGTGCAGAGACCACTCCCCCGGATGAACGTCCTGGCGACTGAGAAAGTCCGCCTCCCAGTTGAGGACTCCCGGGATGAATACTGCTGATATGGCCGGGAGATTGCGCTCTGCCTAGACCAGGATGCGGGACACCTCTACGAGTGCCGCCCAACTTCGGGTTCCTCCTTGCCGATTTATGTAGGCCACGGTGGTGGCGTTGTCCGACTGGACCTGCATGGGGTGACCTTGGAGAACCCGATGTGCCTGCTGGAGAGCCTTGAAAACCGCGCGGTGTTCCAAGATGTTTATTGGAAGCTCCTGTTCTGCCTGAGTCCAACTGCCCTGGAACAAGTGTGGACCCGTGACCGCTCCCCAGCCCCGAAGACTGGCGTCCGTTGTTAACAGGACCCAGTTAGCCACCCAAAACGGACGACCCTGGTTGAGATGGGTCGTCTGCAACCACCAGGCTAGGGACAGGCGAACCTCCGGAGTGAGCACCATCGTCTGGGACTTTTAGACTCTGAGGCAGTCCATTCCATTTGGACAAGATCAATTGCTGCAGAGGTCTGGAGTGAAACTGGGCATATTCCACCATGTCGAATACTGACACCATGGATCCCAGTAACCTCATCGCCGAGTGCAGAGACACTCGGCGACTCTGCAGACAACTGCGCACCTTCAACTGTAAGGCAGAGATCTTTTCCCCCGTCACAAAGATCCTTTGCTGTCTGGAGTCCAATAAGGCTCCGAGGTGTAGAATCCTCTGAGACGGGATCAGGGTGGACTTCTGCCAGTTTATTAACCAGCTGTGCCGTTGCAGTACCACAATCGTCAGGTCCAAGTGGCGTAGAAGGAGCTCTTGAGATCCTGCCACCAACAGAAGATCGTCTAGGTACGACAACAAGCGGACTCCCTGCAGCCGCAGATAAGCCGACATGACCGCCATGACCTTGGTGAACACTCGTGGTGCTGTCGCCAGGCCAAAAGGTAATGCCCGAAACTGGAAGTGATCGTTGCGGATTGCAAACCTGAGGAACTGTTGATGGCGTAAAAGAATAGGGACATGCAGGTAAGAGTCCTGTATGTCCAATGACACCATATAATCCCCAGGTTCCAGCGCCAGAATGATGGACCGTAGGGTCTCCATCCGAAACCTCGGCACCCGCAAGGACTTGTTGAGGGCCTTGAGGTTGACAATCGGACGGTACGACCCATTGGGTTTCTGCACCAAAAATAGATTGGAATAGAAACCCTGGCCCCTCTGGGAGAATGGAACAGGCACTATAACTCCAGCCTGGAGCATAGTGTGCAAAACCTTCTGCAGTTCCACGGCTTTGTTCCGGTCTAATGGAAGTCCCGTGGTGAAGAATCGGGATACGAACTCGGCCTGCACAGCCGAACAGCCGGAATCCAAAGACGCCTCCAAACTATCGGCCCAGCGCTCCATAGCTCTGGCTACCCAACATACGGCCATAGCCGGTCTGGATGCCCCCCCCCGCAAGGGAATAAATGGACTTTAGGAAGATCTCCACCTTACGGTCCGTAGCATCCTTCAAGGAGGACATGGAGGGCATGGGCAATGTGGCACTTCGGACCAGGCGTGTCACATGAGAATCCACCTGTGGAGGGGATTCCCACTTAGAAAAATAATTGTCCGCAAACGGGTAAGCCACCGCTAAGCGTCTTTGAGGCTGATACCGTTTACCATGGTGTTTCCACGCCTCCTCTAAATGGTCTACTAACTGACCCGAAAGAGGAAACACTGTGGCGTCACCCTTAATATCCTTAAAAAAGGCATATTTGGACTTGGACACCAGAGGATCGTCATCCTCAATAACTAAAGCCGTGCGGACTGCCCAAATAAGGCCAGGAATATAAACATTTGACTTAGCGTCCGACTCTTTAGTACGGAGAGGTTCTTGGTCAGGTAGATCCAGAATCTCCCCATCATCGGACGTCACGTCGTCATCCTCATAATGAGCGGACAGAGACGACACCGGCCGCTTATGTGGCTGCAAAACAGACTCCCCTTGTAACACGTCTGACAAATGCTGTACAGAACTTGTCAGTGAATTAACCCACGCAGGCTCCTGAGAGACCTGGGGAGGGGAAATAGGGAGACTGTGGGGTACCATCAGTTGTCTCGGGAAACCCTGCATGTGTGACGACACCACTGACTGCTGGGACAATCCCATCTATGAAAACGAAGGTTGCGGAGCTAACTGGCCCACTAGGGTTGTAAGCGCTTTGGCGAAACAAGCCCAGGGCGGTTCCTGTACCGGAGCCGTGACAGTAATTGGCCGCGCCAATAAATAACACTGCCGACATAGCCCCTCCGCGTTACCCTCCCCCTCCGCTATTGGTACCTTGCACGTAGTACACAGAAGCTGGGGAGGAAATTCACTCTCAGACATGATGGTAAGTATGTGACCCCTCTCACTGATACTCGTTAGTATAGTGGGAGAACCACCCTGCAATCACCGCACAAAACAAGAGATATGGTAAGAACTTACCTTTGTTATCTCTGTTTCTACGAAGTCCATAGGGTCCACAGGGTTGACCTTGGGGTATAGGTTGGGAACCAAATCCGGGCACCACGCAGTTAAAGCTTTTAGCTCCCAGGATGCACTTGGGTCCACTCTCCCTATAACCCCACCCCCCAGCCAGAGGCACCTCAGTTTGTAAGTAGCCAAAGGCCGGAGGAGGAGAGAAAAAGAGAGAGAAAACTGGAACACTCTAGAACCATACTCACAGAAAAGGAGACGGGAAACCGGTGACCAGGAACACAGCCCATATGAAGCCAGGTGCGTCAGGGTGGGCGCCCTGTGGACCCTATGGACTTCGTAGAAACAGAGATAACAAAGGTAAGTTCTTACCATATCTCTTGTTTTCTACTTCAGGGTCCATAGAGGGGTCCACAGGGTTGACCTTGGGGATGTCCCAAAGCAGTTCAACCAAGGGTGGGGACGCTCCTGTGCTGAGAGGAGAATCCGTCGCCAAAAAGGAAGCATCCTGAGAGGCAAAGGAAACCAATGCCTAGAACCTTAAAAAGGTATGGACAGAAGACCACGTGGACACCTAGTAAGGCAAAACAGCCGAGGCGCCACAACGAGCCGCCCACGAGGGTTACATGGCCCGAGAAAAAACAAGCCTCAACGACAGAAATGCCTACCCATGGGTAGGCCCCTGAGGAAGACATACGAGGCCATCCAGCCAACATTTCATTATAGGCCGGCCATCGTTTCCTGTGAAAACCAGAAACCGCAGACCACCAATAAGGAGTCCAAATACCATAAGGAACTTGAACGGATCATATAAAGCCAAAGAGGCCGGACCACAGTCAATGAGGCCACACCAGCCGAGAAGACTGCTGACTGAATGGCCGTACCATAAGTTCCAGAATAATATGGAACCTAAAAACCACTCTAAGAAGAAATACAGGGCGAGAGCAACTCACACCCTGACATGATGCCCTCCAGAAGAGGGAGCCACATGAGAACGCTCCCAATTCAGACACTCTCCTGGTTGATTTAAACACACAGAGAGAGCTTAAACAATAGACCATGTAATGGCTATCACAACCAGCGGTTCCATTGACTGTCCCCGGAGGGAACAAAGAACCACTACTAACTCCCCAGGAGTCCCTAGGGAGGACAAGTGGAGGCATAATCCAGAAAACACTCCAAAGGATGAACTGGATACCAGAGCGGAGCAATTACATATCTTAACCATACCGACAGTGTAGAGATCCGCACTGTCAGGAAGGCCAGGCCAAGGGTGAAACCCAAGCCAGCCGGAAGGAATGCCAGAATATCTGAAAATCCTGGACACCGGAGGATCGTATCGACAGGTGTCCAGGATTTTGTATGCCACAGTCCGTGGCAGATCCCAGCAAAGTCTGGCCTATCTGCTCTAAACATCTCAATGAAGACAGAGCCAGGGAAGCCCTAGGACCACAGTAGGGGCGCAGTCAAAGACAAACGATCCAGGTCCAGGGAAAAACAAGGACCCTGAGACAACAGGTCCAGATAGTGAAGCAGTAGGAATGGAGTATCGATGAGGAGACTCCGAAAATCTTAGTACCAGTGATGTCTGGGACGAACTGGAGCCCCCAGAAGGAAAGCCCCTCCGTCTCGAATTAAACTTCCGAAGACCTCGAGGAAGAAGGGAGACCGGAGAACACAGGTACACAAAGTGGAAGGACCACTTCACTGACAAAGAGTCACTGAAGGTAGCTTCAGTACTCCTGAAGCTGGACTGTAACACCGGTAATGTGTGATCAAGTCAGAAGGCCATGAGGATCAATCCCCTCAGGGAGGCCCCCTCTGCTCACCAGGAGTTGAAACCTCTCTTGGAGAAGAGACTAGTCCCCGGGATGCACGTCGCGACGGCTGAGGAAGCCCACTTCCCAATGGAGAGCTCCGGGAATAAACACTGCAGAGTTGGCCAGGAGAAGACCCTTGGACTATGTCAGAATGGATGACATACCTGACATTATCACCCAACTACCAGTGTTGCCTAGATGGAAGTCACTGGCGGTAAAGTACCTTGGCGATCCTGCTAAAAGCAGGAGACCGTCCAGAGAAAGGAGCATTCGGATACCCTGAACAGGTGAACTGTCAGAAAATCCATAAGGCTGGTAAACCCCGGTGGAGTTGAGGACAGTCCCAAAAGGCAGAGCCCGAAACTTACAAGTGTTGCTGTGGCACAGCAAACCTGAACCCATGCTGATGAGAGGGCTCTGTACGTACCCGTAGGTACGTATCCTGAATACTCAGATATACCCTAAAATCCCCAGGTTCCAAACGTCGGATGATGGAGCATGGACATTTCCACCTGAGTCCAGGCACCGTTGGAATCTGATTCAGGGATTTGAGACAGAGTATAGGCAAATGAGGACCAGTCGGTCACCGCCCCAGAAAGAAAGTAGAACAACCAGTCCCTCACTGAGATAGTGAGGTTAGCCGAAATAGCTCTGCTTACCACAAAGACTGTATAGCTTTCTGGGATTGTAAGGCCCTGATCAGGTCTGAAGAAGGGCCCGTGTAACAATGCCTGTGAGGAGGCTGCCTGAGCAATGAGAGGCCGTTGAGAATCAGTACCTCACTCTGGAAATTCCCCAGATGTAGACCTGTCCCGTCAGGCTGAGGGTATATCCTCAGGTGTAGAAACAGGGTCGTCCGGAAGTCCAGGACTGCTCGGTACTGGATATGGTGGCCCCCATGGAGGCCGACAGCCTAGGAAAAAACAGGCCTTTAGGCTGACCCTGAGGACAAAAAGAGTTAGTCCGAATGTAGTGGGAGTAGCTAAAGACGGTATCTCCCCATTAGTGATACTGCCAATGATGCAACGATCTTGTCAAGGTCAGGACCAAACAAGATCTTCCCCATGAAAGGAGTGTGCACCTCTGCTTTCCCATAACGCAGCCATAGGGTACTGCGGAGGATACAGACGCCGCCGAAACCCTGAAAGTTAGAAGACCGGCATCCCATGAGGTAATCCCACATAAGACCACTGCATATTTTATGTGAGCGGCAAAAGATATTTGAACCTCAGACGTGTTGGAGGGGAAAAACGTCACAAAAGCATCACCATGCGATGGCCATGGTAGGACGGGCAACAGGCCCTGAAAACGAGTACATTGATTTCAGGCAAAGTTACCACCTACGGATCCGTAAAATCCATCCAGGCCGGGATGGGAGGCGTATTAATGCCTGTAATCCGATGATTAACATACAAATCCATCCCAGAAGGGGATTTCCATTACTTGTGAGGACCCTCAGGGAATGGGAAACAGGAGGCCTTTGTGACTCCTCGTATCTGGCGACAGCCAGACTCCCGCTATGAGATCCACCCGCTGGGCAGAAAACGGGAGATGTATGATACAGGTGCAGGATCGACATTCTCTATATCCAGAATGAACCTGGCTACCAGCCCCAAAGCAGGGATAATAATACTTGAAATCGGCTCCCCCCATGTGAGAGGGAAAGAGCCGAATATACCATCCAGTTCACGGCAGAGCCACTGGTCAGTAACCACAGGGCGAATATCACGCCAATTAGTATTTCGTATAAAACGACATCCACCAGGGTGGCCGTTGTGGTAATCCCTGCAAGGGGAATGACAGACCGATGTGGTATCGGAGGTAATTCATGTACTGTGAAAAACCCCGGCGGGGAGCGACAGTCTGTTGCACAGGGGTAAATTGCAAGAAATTGCGAGATACCCCGAGTTCAAAAGGGCAGTATGGTGAAGTAACTCCAAGCGAGTGACGACAATGGGGCCCGCCCGGCGATCCTCAAAGGAGAGGATCCTGAGAAATAAACCGCCCTTTAAGGGGGTCGTGCAAGGGGCCCCGCACCAGATGGTGCCGCATACATAAACCTTTCTAAGTTAAAATCCTCCGCACTAATTCCTGCAGGCTATGACTTGCAGGATAACAATAATGGGTGCAGTATCGTGTGCAATCTCCTGGTCAGATATATCTGACTATCTTGACGGAAATATTAAGCAGCGCCATACCGGTCCTGACTGACGCTAAGATTAGCTGCAGGGACCCATTATCAGCGTATGCAACTCACAGTTCCATCTAAAATATGGCAACGTGCAGCACGCAACAGTATGTGACAAACCTCACAGATATTAACAAATATATATATGTGAGGTCTCAGAACCACCCCAGGTACACCTGTATTAGGGCAGATAAAGAAAAGGGATAGATATACACTGACAGGTGAGAGAAAAAGCAGACAGTCAGCACTAGCATAAGTCACATACAATGCAGAAAAATATATATACATACATAAGCATGACATATAATATACTGCACAATGTCGCTACATTCAACTGCCCAGATTCAGTGTCTGGGAAGGCTATAGCGCTGTGTACACTCACCCAAAATGGTCAGGTACGCAGGGGGACTGGGCTCACTGACATCCTAAGAGTTCTGCAGCACCACAGAGAGAAAATGGCCGCTGGAGACCTCAGAAGAAGCGTGGCCCGCGGAGGAAGCAGCTCAGCGACGCCAGACTGCGTGTTGAAAGGCGCGCTGAGCTGAGGGAAGGAGCCGCTAGACAGGGAAGGCTTCCTCCCCTGGCTAGCAATTAACCCCCCCGGGATGCCGGCTCCCGCTGCCGCTATAATCCCTGGTGGGCTGTGGACACGCGGGGTATGCCTCCATGGAGGGGGAGCCCGCCGCCACCGCTAGCGCCTCCGGTCTGTCCCCAGAGACCGGAGGCATAAGGCTGCATATTCACACGTGGACCACGCGACTTACCTGTCCCCGTCGATCCGGCAGCAGCCCAGGGATTCCTCCAGAGCCCGGCTAGTACAGACTCTGGGGTCCCGCTGCGATCCCCAGATCTGTACTGGCGTCGCAGCACCGGCGGGGTGTAGGAGCGGCAGCTCAGACGTCCATTGGACAGTCTGATGCTGCCGCTCTGAAGAGTAGTAAAAAATAATAAAATAAAACTCTTTTAAGCTTAGGGGCTGCTAAGCAGCCCCCCTGCAGTAACGGTGACCCAACTCCGGCCGGGCACCAACTTAAACTGAGGTGCCTCTGGCTGGGGGTGGGGTTATAGGGAGAGTGGACCCAAGTGCATCCTGGGAGCTAAAAGTTTTAACTGCGTGGTGCCCGGATTTGGGCCCTCATTCAGACCCACTCGCAAGCGGGCGCACGTACGTTAGGCGTACGTACAAAAATATTTAAATTCAATGGCTCGCTCGTATTTTCGTTCGCATCTAAAATTCCTCCCTAAACTCTGACGACCCCTCCTCTAACTAACGAGCGTACGAAATAGCGAGCGTACATCCCCGAAATGGCTTGAAAGGAACACACGCACAAGTATAAACAGGAAGTGGCCTTGTCAGATGTCGATTACCTGCTCCTTTATTCTGCCTACCTCCATCAATCGTATCATGCCAATCAATGTATCAATTAGCTTAATTGTTTGTTTTTTTCAACACAATGCAAGAAACTTTACTCTTGTCCGTGTTTGTGTTTACCCGCAGAATACGTACGGATGAAACATTCGCTTTTATTGTTCAAAAAACATGTGAACCACAATTAAACAATTGTACTATTGCTGTGGATCCCCGCATATTTCCCTGGGTTCATTTCTTTATTTAAATTTGCTTACGCATGTCACTGCATCAAGCCTATCATAACTCTCCAGAGATTTCTGGCCCTGTCGAACACATGACTCATACACTAACCAATAACATTGCTCCTGTTAATTTCCAAAATACATTAGCCAATCAGAAAATTTTTACACACTTTATCAAAAATGATTTTTAAGAAAAACACCATTGCCATCATGAGAGCCTCCGCATTCACCAGGCGCGAGCTGCTGGTGCTTACGGAGGTCATGGATCGCCGGATCACCAGCCAACCTCAACCCATGACCAACCGGCAGAAGCGCTCCGCGTATGCGGAGGCACGGTCCCGCCTGCGGTCCTTCGGCTCACGCCGCAACATCGGGCAGCTGGAGCGCAGGTGGTCCGACCTGCAACGGCGAACGCCCCGCTTGCTGGCATGCTTTCGCATGCAGATCCTGGAAAGTAAGTGTTATGTATTGTGGTTTTAATGTTTGTGTTTGTGGGGCAAACTGCGTGTGCATGTTTTCCTGTCTGTCCTATTTATTATTTGTACTCATATCTGCGTGTGCATGTTTTCCTGTCTGTCCTATTTATTATTTGTACTCATATCTGCGTGTGCATGTTTTCCTGTCTGTCCTATTTATTATTTGTACTCATATCTGCGTGTGCATGTTTTCCCTCTATTTTATTCATTCTACTGCTATTTGGCTTATTTGTTGTTTTTTTTTTTTTTTTTTAGTTTTGTTGCCCGGATTTGTCCATAAACTAACCGCAATTTCTTTGGCATATTTTAGGGGGACAGCCAAGACTCCGCCGTCACCGTCCGTCCAGACGGCGTTCCCGGCCACTATCCCCAACCCCCAGCCAACACTCCACCCCAAATCTTTCCCCTATTCCCCACTCCTCCCCATCCTTCCCAGACCCTCTCCCGGAAATGTCGGGCCTCCTTCCCCTCCGTCCCACTTCCCCCTCTCCTCCACCCACCCCTCTTCCAATTACCCCCTCCCCGGAGTCCATCATAACTCCTCCCCATTCTTTGGGGAATGACGGATCCTCCGAGGAGGATCATGGAGGTATTTCCGGAGCTCCCGTTTTGGCTCCCGGTATGTTTTTTTTTTTTTTTTTTTTAAAGCACAAACTGTTTGTATGTAATCATGTGTCGTGCCTTTCTTCGTGTTTTTGTGGCTTGACTTTTGGTGATTTTGAAGGTTTGCCTTTACCTCTTCCTGGTGATTTCAACATACACATATCATACCTGTGGGAATTTGTACCTAGGCCTTGTATTTTTGCCAGCCCCCCCTTTTTTTTTTTTTTGTTTGGGTTTAGGAGTGATTTGGTTGTGTTTTTTTTTTTTTATGTGGATTCCCTATTGTTGTATTAACCCACACACTTTTCTCACCCACAGAGGAACAGAGGCGTCGGCAAGAGGTGGCGGATTGTGTGGGGCAGATGCGGCAACATGTCATCGGCATTCTGGTGGCCCTCGACCGGCTGCCTGGCCTCCTTCGGCAGTAGTTTTTTTATTTTTGTTATATTTTCAAAATAAATTTATTCAGACAAATATACGTTGTGGCTCATTTTTAAAATCCAAAACCAAGATAGTTTAGCATGACATAAGTAGACTGTTCCTGCAAGGATTTCCCTTTTTTAAAAGTTAGATTGTGTTTTGTCTTTGTATGTCAAACAGACACAAGAAACACATAACAGTAACAATGTCATTTCCCTTTTTGGGTGTAGTGTCAATTACATATTTCTACATTTTACAGGTTCCTAGTTGGTGCGCAAGCTGCTTAGGCCAATCTTACAAATCCCAAGGTTGGGCCAGGCTTCCTTTTGGTGTGGGTTGGGAAGCTGAAAACATATTTCAGTTTAGCTCAACTGGCGTCAGTACTGGTTTACCCCTTAGTCAAATGTAACTTGTGTTAACCTGGTTACACTTGCTGTTAACGTCCCAAAAAAGGAAGACCATTTCACTCTCCAAACATTTATTCACAACATAACAGAGAAAACAAAGTGGTCACTCCCAAAAAAAGAACACAGTGATAAATTCAAATACAACACATACCAAGAAATAATTAAATAAAAACAAAAAATCAAGAACTGGTTGACGAAGGACCATGCCAACATGATTCCACAAACATGGCGTTGCGATATGGGTTCCAGAATATATGCCCAAAAGGACCAGATCCAGGTTTGGTAAGGGTAGCAGGAAGTAGTGAGCGTTGGAGTGCCAAAGATTATGTGAACAAACAGAAGATGGTGAGAAAAAAAAAAAAAAATTAGATGTTCGCAAACAAACACAAACACATTAGGTATAAACACTGTAGTTTTGTTCAAACTTACCTAAAAAATCTGGCCACCACATCATCGCGTATGGCCCCCCCACATACTGACCTTCGACCAACCTCGGGGGGGCCATCCTCAGGTAAGGCATCCTCTGGCTGCATTGGGACACCACTCCTTATGGCAATGTTGTGAAATATCCCACACAGGACCACAATTTTAGACACCATATCCGGCACATACATGAGCTCGCCACCAGAGCGGTGGAGGCATCTGAATCGGCCTTTTAAAAGGCCGATACAGCGCTCCACCACTTGCCTGGTGGCTGTAAGTGCGGAATTATACGCACTTTGTGGCCCTGGTGTGGGAGCCAAATAAGGAGTGAGCAGCCAGGACATGCAAGGGTATCCACTGTCTCCTGTGAACAAAAATATACCACATCAGGAACACTGTGTATCAAGCTTAACATTGTTATGTACTAAAGGTCTCCACTTACCCAGAAGCCACGCATCACCAGCTTGTAGGTTGGTTAATTTCTGCCATATCCCTGATTGCCGGATGACGAAGGAGTCATGAGCACTTCCGGGTAATTTAGCATTCAGGGACAGGATCTGGAGGGAGGCATCACATACCACCATTACATTCAGGGAGTGATAGTGTTTACGGTTTCTAAATATTGCCTCCAGCCGTGCTGGAGGCTGAAGTGGTATGTGAGTACCATCCACAACCCCTATGATGTGTGGGAAGCCAGCTATTTGGTAAAAATTGGCCTTGGCCACACTAAGGGCACCCATATCCAAAGGCATTTTAATAAAATGATGGAGGTGCTTGAAAAGTGCCTCCATCACTGCCCTCAGGATCCGGGAAAAGGAGGATTGGGAGATGCCCGCCACTATTCCCACCGTTGTTTGAAACGATCCTGAGGCACAGAAATGTAACACCGCCATAAATTGCGTCAGTGGTGGTATTGCTGTTGGACTGTCAATTTGCCGCTCAAGATCACTTTCTATTAATGAGAGAGTGTCTATGATGATTTTGGGAGGTAGACGGTAGCGTCTTAAAACCTCATCATCGGGCATTCCAAAAAGGGTGACACGTGTTCGAAATATCTGGGGCCTTGCATGCCTACGATGCCTACGCCTGGGACGAGTTTGAGGTTGGTCGTCTTCCGGGAGCAGGGCCAGAACAATTCGCCCCAGATCTACCTGAAATTCAAAGTTTACAATGTAAGGCTTTTGAGCCACCCCAAAAGTAACATAAAACAACTTAGCTTTCTGATACCATCCATAGCTGCTTACATGCCGGGGTATTGTCATGATACGTATAAACTGTAAAAAAGCCAAAAATGAGACATCAAAAATTTAGAGGGTGAATTTTTGTTTGTCAAATTGTTGCAAGCCAACACATAAAATAGGCGAAACACACATTTGGCCATCGATGAAAACGACATTGCACACCGTACGTCAAATAGGGTTCAAATGGACCCCAAAAATGGAAAAGGGAAAAGCAAAACTGGTTTACATGATGAATAAGCCTCGAAAAATGCGTTAATTAGTTTGCAAATGCAAGTCACTACACTAACAGTCAAAAATGCGTTAATTAGTTCGCAAATGCAAGTCACTACACCAACAGTCAAAAATGCGTTAATTAGTTCGCAAATGCAAGTCACCACACCAACAGTCAAAAATGCGTTAATTAGTTCGCAAATGCAAGTCACTACACCAACAGTCAAAAATGCGTTAATTAGTTCGCAAATGCAAGAAAAAAAATGGACTTACCCAACTCGAATATATAAGATTTCCAAAAAAAAGGTCTTTGGGTCCGAAAGCCAAAACAAACTAAAAAAGATGAAATTAGTGTAAAAAAAAAAATAGCTAACCAAAAAACAGAAGTAGACACCAATTGGCCACAAATTAGACTGCACAAAACTTACCAAATCAGGAAAGGATGGGGAAAAAAGCAAAAAAATGCGAACGGAAAACCAAAACAACTGTAGCAAAACCAAACAAAAAACCAACTCTGCCAAATCCTCCAACCGCAAACAACCAAATCCAACCAACTTAACCGCCAACAATCCAACAACCCAACCTCGACTCCACACACACCAAGCCATAAATAGTGTTTATTTTCCCGCACAAATTAAGGATGAATCATAGGGACGCACAATCAATGATGCGGCCGCAAACAAAGGACGCATGTATAAATACGTCACGAAATCACATTGAATTCTGGTTGATTTCATTCTGGAAGCAGAGACATGGCTTCAGACCAGGGAAACAATGGCCAAAAATCCGGCGGTAAGGCCTTCATGCATTTTGTCTCAATGATTATTTTAAAACATAATATTGGGCAAGTTGTGAAGTGGCTAAATCTGCATATTTACCCAAATAGGTGAGGAGGATGACATGGAAGAGACTGCTGGCCCCAGTCAACCCGCCAAAGCTGCCAAAAAAAAAAGGCAGCCACATTTCACAAGCAAGGAGATGGAGGTTTTGATCCAGAAGTGCGTTGACATCCTGCCCCAGGCAGCCAGGAATATGAGCCAAAGCCAGAAGTGGAGAATGTGGGAGGAGGTCGCCGTTGCTGTCAATAGGGTGGGTGATTATGTCCGTCTAGCCCGGGATGTCAAACGGCGGTAAGTAAACACTTTCCCATCCTATAAACAAAACCCATTGTAAAAAAAAGGATAATGGTTCCAATTTCATTCCACAGATGGGCAGACTTCAAATATCGTCTCAAGCAAAAACTTGCCGACAGGGCTAGGCATGCAAGGGGGACAGGTGGGGGTCCCACCCCTGTGTCATTGGAGTTGACAGACTTAGAAGAGCTGGCACAGGGGTGTGTGCAGGCTGTGGAGGTGTTTGGCGTGTCCAACATGGATACGGACATGCCAGACTTTGCGGCTCCTCATGTTGGCCAAGGTAAGTCTTGTGATGTCACCAACTCTGAAATGCTATTGTGCCAATATGTAGATTCTAATGTGAGTCTTTTCGCAATTTTCCTAACAGAGACAGAGGCGGATGAGTCTGCTCCAGAGGGGAGCCTTGGCCGCAGAATTTCTGCTGGCTCTGCAGGGGAGGAACCAGTACATCCGGCTGAGGACCCTGCAGAAGCCAGTCCAGGGCGTGCCCCCTCGCAGGCAGTGGGCCTCCTCACAGAACTCAATTTTAAATCGGATTTCCATACGGAGATTCTGCAGAGGATGGACGCCAGTCTGATACGGGTGGCTGAGGCCCTGGAGCAAAATGCTGCGGCCAACGTGACCATTGCTCAGGCCCTGGCGGAAAATACCAGGGCCAACATCCGCATCGCCGATGCCCTGGAGCAGCTCGTTCGCCAGCACATGGTGGAGCCGACCTCCCTTCCTGCCGGAACATCCGGATCCTCCACCTCTGGCACAACATCAGCCAATCCTCCAAATGTGCCTAGCCCTGTGCCTAGTCCAGAGGCCACAACATCTGCCTCTGGACAGGCCAGCCCGATGGCATCCCGGACCCGGTCTGGCGCCCACCCTCACCCAGCCAAACGGGCGAGAAAACGGTGACAGCAATGGCGACTTTTCCCACACTCCTTCTGTGCTTGGCTCATATTCCTTTCTGGTCAAAACTTCCCTCTCCTTTCTTGTGAAATTTTTTTACATTTGGTATTTACGTTTATGTTACCAGTTATGGCTTTTTTTTTTTTTTTAACAAATATCTTTGCCACAAAAAAAAGGCAACAAAATATTAGGCCAATTTGTTTGTGTTTAAACAATAAATTTAAAACAAAAAACTGAGATTGTATTGTGACATTATTGTACAAATGGGTTACATTTAATCCTGGCCCTAAAGGCAAAAACTGACCCTCTTAAAAAAAAAAAAAAGGCCTCTTTAAGGAACGTTTAAAAAATCACATAGCGATGCAAATTCCACAGTAAACCAAAAAAAAGGGGAGCTAATTAAAACATGATGACATTATTGTTACAATAGGCCATAACCAACAAATTGTGGCCAAAATAAAACACCAAAAATGTACGCTAATTGATTGTGTAATCATGACATTAGCAGCTCTGATTTCCACCTGCGTACGCTTTTGTGCTATCCCAATAAACTGCTTTCCAAACACATACCAAGCCGGTTTTCAATCCAACACTAATTACTGACCAGCCGCGATTAATCGCAGCACCATCGTTGAGTCCCGGGACGGAGAAGGCCATCGCCAATGTGGTCGAGTAATCCTGACCCTAAGCTGTGCGAGCATTTTGAAGGGAAAGCGGATGTTCCAGTGACGTATGAGACGGTCCGAACACATTTGACGTTCGCATCTGCTAATGTATGTACGCCCCAAAAACGCCTCGTCACGCCTGCGTTTTTTCATCTCCACCCCCGTCAACACCCAAAACGCCCTGTTCTGTCAATCACATTTGACATGTCACTTCCTGTACGCTATTTTAGGAACGAGAGAAAAAAACCTCGCAATCTGCCGTACGCACATGCGCAGTGTAACACCGACGCATGCGCGGTTAGTCAACATCGGAACGCAACGAGCGTACTGTTGGTAACGTGCGGCTCTGAATGAGGGCCTTGGTTCCCAACCTATACCCCAAGGTCAACCCTGTGGACCCCCTATGGACCCTGAAGTAGAAAAGTGCTTTAACAGAAGAAGAGCAGGGACAGTGAAATGGCTGACAGTAGAAAGTGAAAGTACAGGCAGCAGACGCTAGCAGAAGTCATATACAGTGCAAAGAAATTAATCCCTGCACTATCTGCGCTGATCCTCAACTACGCAGACACAGAGCCTGGTAGGACACAGCGCTGCATACACAGGCCTGTTTCAACGGAGGAAAGGTATGCCGGGGGACCCAGACCACGATGCCACCGATCAGCAGCTCCCAGCAGCGTTCACCATGCTTCTGCAAAGATGGCCACCGAGGAGCAGAGAGGAGGCCGGCCTGGGGGAGGAGCGCTGCCACAGAGCCAATCGGCAGGTGCAGAGAGGGCTGTGTGCAGCGGGGGAGGCGCCAGCTGTGTACGGGGAAGGCGCGCTCCCCTGGCATGCAATTAACCCCTGGGACGCCGCAGCGCTCCCGCTCAGCTGCGGTCCGCTGTCCCAGGGGGGTAGTGGAAGCGCAGGTTGTTACCTGGCTCCACGCTGCAGCCAGTCCCCAGGGAGCCCCCTGCCTGGGGACTCTGGACCATGTGTTCAGCAGGGACCCACCGCGGGACCCTGCTGCTTACCTGCTGCCCCCTTGAATCCGGCCATGGTCCAAAACATCTGGGGTCACCGCTAGCTGTGACCCCAGATGCTTACCAGCATCCCCGGATCAGTACCGGCGTTCTGGTACCAGCGGGGGTGTAGGGAAGACAGCATGGACGTCAGTAGTGACTGTCTATGCTGTACTTCCAGATGGGCAGCCACAGCTGCCGTGAAGAAAACTTCAGGGGCTATCCTTAGCCCCCCTCTAAACAGGTGCTCTGACTCTGAGCCGGGCACCAACGAAACTGAGATGCCTTGGCTCGGGGGCGGGGTATAGGAGCGGGACCCTAGTGCATCCTGGGAGGCTGAAAACTTAACTCTATGGTGCCCGATGCCTGACGTCATCACCTATACCCCTGTGGATACCCTATGGACCCTGATGTAGAAATATACATCACAATATTAGATGCCACTACTGTCTTTGTAAAATGAGTTCTGCTGAGCAATAACAGACATCCACGTGAGCAAAGCTGTGGGCAAACTATAGTTAATAATAAAACATGGTACACTGATTGTTAGGTGTCACTTGACATCCAATTGTGTGGAATAAATGTCACTTTAATTCTTAACTGCAAATGTAGCTTTTGTTTTCAGTAATAACAGAAGTGCAGTGGTCCCACTTGGTGAACAAAACAAACATACTGAACAAATTGATTTGGTGTTGTTAAAGTACTTTCTGCACTTTCTATGCCAAACAGATCAATCCTATTTGTAATTTGTACCAAAACAATTTATTATTATTTATAGTTATTGTAGTACTAGGTATTTTATATTATAGAGTTCTCTTTACCTGGCATGTGTCAATTCCACCACTCTCATATCCAGCACAAAGCATGTTGCCAGTAATAATACCATTGTACCATCCAGGGCTGTTGCAAAGTGAATTTGGAATTATTTCTATTTGTGCTTCTTGCAAAACAACAGATATTTCACCTGAAACCAAATTACACACAAATGTTAAACAACATTATTCCACTTTGATTACAAGAACAGTCCATTCAATATTATCAATGATGCTTTAATAGAGGCATTTGCCATGGGCCTACCTACAAATAATCACAACACGGGCTATTGAAAGGGGCACAGTTCCACATAATAGTGTAATCATTTTTATGTATTACCAATCAGACTCATACCTGTGATAATTTTATCTGCATCAACGACCAATGCCTGCATTGTTAAAGTAATTATGTACTTGCGGTCTGCAGTCAAATTTGGGTTTGTATAACTATCTCATCGTAGCAACTGCACCCTCCTAAATTTTCAGCTCTCTCTACCCCACTGCATGTCCTCCTCTAGCTCATCTCTTCAACCCATCTCACTGATACAATGACATCCACCTTCAACCACTTAACTCAGTAGTTCCCAAACTTTCTTGAATCACGGCACCGTAGAATATCAGCATTTTATTCACGGCACCCCTAGGCCAAAAGTAAGTTCTTATTAAGAAAATTTGCAAAAATTATGAAATTAAGTAAATTGTGATATATGCAATCCTAGGGTCAGTTATGTGGTCTTAGGTTTAGTTACGTGGCCGAAGGGTCAATATGTGGTGGTGGACATGGTTGCGATTCTGTTTGTGCTAGGGATGAGCGGTTCAGATTCTGTGGAATCCGAACCGCTCCGAACATCGGGGATCCAAGTCCACCCGAACGCTGTTCGGGTGTTCCCCGTCTGACTCGGATCCTCGCAAGGATCCGAACGTCATCCTCCTGACGTCAGATCCTCGCGAGAGGATCTGTCGTCAGGCCTCCACAAGTGTAGGGGAGATCGCAGTGAGAGCGGTCTGCCCTGTAACAAACACACCGCCGCCACCGGCTGTGTGTTTGTTATAGCAGCCAATGAGAGTCAGACAGACTCTCATTGGCTGCTGCGTCCCCAGAGGGAGCCGGCTGGAGCTCACTCATGAGCTCAGCCTTCCGGCTCCCCCCGCTGTGGCCGGCAGGAACGGACAGCAGCGGTCGCGGCAGGAGCGGGGATTCAGGTAAGTTTTTTTCTATCCTTTGTGTGTGTGCGTGTGTAAGGGGCCGCTACTGGGGGTACGGTATAGGGGGGGCCGCTACTGGGGACAATGCAGCATAAGGGGGACTACTACTGGGGGCAATGCAGCATAAGGGAGACTACTACTGGGGACAATGCAGCATTAGGGGGACTACTACTGGGGGCAATGCAGCATAAGGGGGACTACTACTGGGGGCAATGCAGCATAAGGGGGACTACTACTGGGGGCAATGCAGCATAGGGGGGACTACTACTGGAAGCACAGCATATGGGGACCACTACTGGGGGCACTGTATATGGGGCACTACTGTGAGATGGTCTAAATTGACTGTAAATGACTGGAAATTAATGTTATTGAGTTTAATACTCTAGGAACAAAAAATAGGCTATATTTTAAAATAATGCCCAGTCTATGGACAGTTAACCTATGCTCTAGTGAGCTTGAAACAAACTATTAAGGGTAAATTTACTAAGCGTCGGTTTTAGTTTTTTAGGCGATTTTCTGACGGTTTTGCAAACCAACCATTTACTAAAGTCAAAACAAACGGTAAACTGGCCAGATGACCGACTTTAGAACACATCCAGAGTTCCTGGCATGTGACTACCACAGTCACATGATTTATCCTTATGTCCTCCTATCCACATTATTGCAATGTGTCACATACTGCATCAAACATGTTTAGGGAAGGGTAAATATAATCATGGTTTACCTAGATCCAGTATAAGACCCATTTAATCATGTCTGTATTTGGTAATTTGAGAGTATTTTATTTAGTGATACATTTTTGGTTTTGGTCTTTAATGTAGCAGAATATTGAGGACCCACATGCTTTATATATATATATATATATATCTCCAATAGTGACCCGGCACTCACCAGTCCTCTCCATTGTACCTCGCTCCGGTGCCTTCCAAAGGGGAAAGGTTCCCCGAATGCATATACGAAAAAAGGTGGCACTCAGAGACTTCAGTAAGGAGTGTAGCAAGTACCCACTACGGGGTAACTTTTAATGTGACAACTTCACAGCATCTGCTGTTGTCACATTAAAAGTTACCCCGTAGTGGGTACTTGCTACACTCCTTACTGAAGTCTCTGAGTGCCACCTTTTTTCGTATATATATATATATATATAACTATATATATATATATATATATATATATATATATATATAACATTTATTGCTATTATTATTATTTTACATTTTATAAATATATACATAATATTACCTTTTGGTGTGGTTGTGCCCCACCCAGTTATAAAGCATTGTGCCCAAGGGTCTGGAGGCAGTTCCCTTGCAGCTAAACAGACTGGTAGGATATAATCAGTATATGTTATTGAACTTGCTAATTCCAATAATGCAACATCATTATCCATTGTAGTAGCATCAAAATTTGCATGAACATTGACTTGTCTAATTCCTGATATTTTCCTTGTTTTGTCTGTATGCAAGATACTGTTTACTCCAAAAACTGCTCTCCAATACCTAGGATTTCTGGGGGAAGGGGGGGGGGGGGGGGGGGGGAGGGGAAAGAGAAACTTTAAAATTGTTATCTGAATTTCTAAATTCACAACTTATCCTTCTACTTTATTGGCTCTTACTTCTCAATACCAGTGGCATTTAATACAAAGGAGAAATCATCAGGTTTAAAAGGATTTTATACACAGGAGGTGTGTGTGGTTACTCAGAAGTCCGATTATAGACAGCAGGTGTGTGTGTGTGGTTAGTCAGAACGCCAATTATACACAGCAGGGTTGTGTGTGTGGTTACTCAGAAGGCCGATTATACACAGCAGGTGTGTGTATGGTTACTCAGAAGGCCGATTATACACAGCAGTGTGTGTGGTTACTCAGAACGCCAATTATACACAGCAGGCTTGTGTGTGTGGTTACTCAGAAGGCCGATTATACACAGCAGGCGTGTGTGTGTGTGGTTACTGAGAAGGCCAATTATACACAGCAGGCTTGTGTGTGTGGTTACTCAGAAGGCCGATTATAAACAGCAGGTGTGTGTGTGGTTACTCAGAAGGCCGATTATACACAGCAGGTGTGTGTGGTTACTCAGAAGGCCGATTATACACAGCAGGTGTGTGTGTGGTTACTCAGAAGGCCGATTATACACAGCAGGTGTGTGTGTGTGGTTACTCAGAACGCCAATTATACACAGCAGGCTTGTGTGTGTGGTTACTCAGAAGGCCGATTATACATAGCAAGCGTGTGTGTGGTTTCTCAGAAGGCCGATAATACACAGCAGGCGTGTGTGGTTACTCAGAAGGCTGATTATACACAGCAGGCTTGTGTGTGGTTACTCAGAAGGCCGATTATACACAGCAGGCTTGTGTGTGTGGTTACTCAGAAGGCCGATTATACACAGCAGGCGTGTGTGTGGTTACTCAGAAAGCCGATTTTACACAGCAGGCGTGTGTGTGTGGTTACTCAGAAGGCCGATTATACACAGCAGGCTTGTGTGTGTGGTTACTCAGAAGGCCGATTATACATAGCAAGCGTGTGTGTGGTTACTCAGAAGGCTGATTATACACAGCAGCTGTGTGTGTGTGGTTACTCAGAAGGCTGATTATACACAGCAGGCGTGTGTGTGTGGTTACTCAGAAGGCTGATTATACACAGCAGGTGTGTGTGTGGTTACTCAGAAGGCCGATTATTGACTGATCTGCGACCAATGCTGCATCTTTTTACGCAGTTGTTTGTATTTGCAAAACCGCCCGTGGGCGTCTCAATACAAATATACAAATTCTGGAGGCTGTGACATTAGCACATTTTCGCACAGCTTCTGTGTACAAATTTGCAGCAGTGGTGGCATATGTATTATGTACCATATGTTAAGGGTTATTTTCCTCCCCAAAATAATCTTTTGAGAGGGGGAGAGTGTCTTGTAACTTGTACGTGCAAATATATAGTAGTTTGAATACTCTCTGCCTGTATCACTCTCTGCCATGCATCACACTGGTCATTCTCACTTTAAAAAAGCCTTTGGATCTTGATTAGTTCCACAATAGCTTTTAGATCCTTTGGTTAAGGGTGAGACAAATTTTTAAAGTTGAAGTGATATGACGTTTTGTAGGATTTGCTGGTGGAAATTAGCCTTCCCACTCCTCCACATTACACAGCAAGAAGATAGAATGATGAAGTAAAAGCAGAATTTACAGATTGTATCACCGGAACCTTTAATTATGCAAAACGGCCTATTCCATTGTGAAACTCTATTTATCGTGATTTAAACTCATCTCTACACTCTAGACGATCTTGAGATGTTCCAGATGGTGCATTTATAATATTTATACCAACTAACGTTTATTGACATGTCAGAAGCAGGTCATTCACCATCATTTGATTCAGCTGGTAATCTCCGGAATTATTATTATTACATTTTATTTATAGAGCACCACAAGTGTGCTGCAGCGCTGTACATAGAGCAAAACAATAAGACAATACACGGTAAAACAGTACAGTACAAATAGCAGTACAAATCTCCACACTGATGTAATATGTGAAATTTAAAAGTACAGCATCAGCTGAAACCTGTAGCTGTCAGCATGGGCCCAAATGATGGGTGATTGGGGTCCAGGGGAAGAGAGCTCAAGGATGATGTGTAGCAGTTGTGCAAGATAAGTAGTTGGGGAGAACAGGAGAGATGAAGGCCCTGCTCATGAAGCTTACAGTCTAGAGGGAAAGGGGAGACAACGGAAGACATGAGGAGTGAGCCAGTGCAAGGGGAGTTAAGAGATAAACTATGTGGTGACATAGTTAAGTGGTAGATGGATATGCTTTTGTGAACAGGTGGGATTTAAGTGCACGTATGAAGCAATGCAGTCAGTGGGATAATCTGATGGAACAAGGGAGATTGTTCCAGTAGTGGGGGGCAGCCCGGGAGAAATTTTGAATTCTGGAGTGAGATGTGGTAACCAGACGGGAGGAAAGGCAATGGTCATTGGCCAACCGGAGAGGGAGGGAGGGATTGTGTAAGGAGCTGAAGTTGGAGATGTAGGGAGCTGTGGAGTTGGAGAGGGCCTCTGCTAATTATTTCTCTACACACACACTTTCCTTATTGACTGCATTGCATGTTATTGTTGTGCTATTTTCAAAAATATATTGCTGTTCTATATTTCATAACCTTTTTTTTTATTTGACAATTTTTGCATTGAACAGTATGTATTCAGATTACTGATTCTAGTATGTCTAGTTTTAACTTCAAAATATTCTGTGTGATGCAACGGAGTGACAAATATATAAGATGAGGAGGTCTGTCACAGCTGCTCATACGATCATGGGGAGGGTGGAGCGGGTACAGTTTACCCGGGCCCGGGCTTGCTAGAGAAGCCCGACGTCACCCCACCTCCCTCACAGCAGCTCAGCACACAGCTTGTGCTGGGCTGCAGTGTGAGACTTCTCGCGGTTGCTGCAGCAGCCGGAGCAGTCTCCTATGGCTGTGGGAGGGAGCGATCACATTGATCGCGCCCCCCCTGCTTAGCGCTGGGTTGGGGGGCTTACAGCGCTGCAAAAGTGATATTTTTTTCAAGGGGGAGTGGCCACACCTCCCGCAATTAGGCCACGGCCCCTCCTTTACCCGGGCCCGGCCAGGCTCTCTACGGCCCTGCATACGATACATACTGGAGCATTACATACCTCATCATGTGTAAGGCCGGGTGCACACTAAACGACCGGCAATCTTGCCGTCCCATGCAAGACTGCCGGTACACACTATAAAGATTTAATGAACGACCGAACAATCACTCGTTTCGTCCTTCAGTATACTACATAGCCCCGCATGCGATATTGTGTGATTGGCCATACAGCACGGCCAATCACACTATAATGCAAGTGACCCTCGAGAGCGCGCAATCGCGGGTACACATTACACAATGTTCCTGATATATAGTTCTAATCAGCCTCAAAATTATATATAGGACGATATATGGACTAATGTGTGCCCAGCCTAAGAATAGTTAGTTGCTTCTGGTTCATACAACTGAGCAGAGCACAAGCAAACAAAGTTTCATACTGTTGTTTAACCTCAATAATGTTAATATTGTTATATTACATACCTCTTTTTCACTACGCAATGAGCTGCAGTAATTACCCATATGTTGTGAATAAGAGATCCACCACACCGGTGTCTATAGCTAGATCCTGAACTGAAATACTGAAGGCTGACCTGCCATGGCCATGCTCCTGGCAGCGCATCGTGACCACCAATAATACGGGATCCAAGCGTATATACTAGTGGACGTTGTCCACAAACTGAAAAATGGGATAGAAAACACCAGCAGAGTATGAGCAGACTACAGTAGTTATACCGCGATGTAACAATACTTATACAGAAAAAGGCAGCTAGGTCCAAAAATGTAAGATAGAAAACTAGCAAGTAAATGTGTTGTGCATATAGACAGCCCCAATTTACAGAAATAATAGCAGCTAGTTTAGAGACTCCCCACCCATCAGTTATGTTAAAATATGTATTTTTAAACATAATTTATTAAGTGTATAAAAAAAACAATCACAAACTAATATTACTGCCTGCCACCAGGAATTATGTTATCTATATGCAAGTAGCACATACACACACACACACACACATAAAAAAAAACAAATAAAAAATGACTTACAAATACAATTCCTTGACAACTACAACAATTCAATTCTCAGTGATATGAATGCAGACATCGGGGGTCATTCAGACCCACTCGCGAGCGGCAGTACGCTCGCAAGTGGGTCGATGTTCCCCACTGCGCATGCGCACGACGGAGGGAGCTCCGTCGTGCGCATGCGCGAGACCCGGCCAGCGAAGGACTTTCCTTCGCTCGGAGTGTCTCACCAAAGGGGGCGTGCTGTCGATGGTGACTGACAGCACGCCCCCTTTGGTGGGCGTGCCTGCCAGACGGAGGCGTTCCCAAGGGAACGCCTACCGTCTGAAGCCGGCCCCACTGACATCACTAGTGATATCAGTGGGAGTGATTTTGGCTCTGATAGAGCCAAAATCACTCCTGGCCTTGCGGTTGTGAAACCCAACCGCAGGCTTTCACTCGCAGTTCCGATGGTCGCGATGGTCAAGACCATCGCGACCATCTTTTTGCACGCTCGTATATGCTGTGGGTGGTGAACCACAGCTATACGAGCGTCCAGGAGGACGCTCCATTTTAATGGAGGTGGGCCCTGATTCAGAGCGAGCGCTCTGGTCAGAGCGTCCGGCTCTGAATCAGGGCCATTGTCAAGAATTATGGTGGAGGATTTTTGCAGATTTTCCTACAGCCCCTCTATGGGCTGCTAATGAAACCTATGATGTTTGTGGATGCAAATTGCTGAGGAAACGGTCAGAACGCTGGCAACTCATGGCCGATACATTTAATTGATTTGCCCACATAAAATAATACAGCAACAATAATCATAAAATATCAAGTCATTAGTGTCTGAATAAATTGCTTTCTATCTAAAAAAAAAAAAAAAATTTAGCTAGATTTAAAATAAATAATAGTGAAATAAAAAAAAGTTTACAATTTGTGTTGCCTTCTGAGGTACAAATTTGTCATAGACCCCTAAAAGCAAAAGTAGTCAGAGCAATAAATAAATCTGAAACTTATTCACCATGTATTTTTTTGGCATATATGCATATGTTTTTTTTTTAAATCTTTTTTATTGAAGCATCACATTATATGCAACAAATATTATAAGAAATTAACAAAGTAAAAAAAACTGACATTGATAGTCGAGAGCATTGACACAAGGGGGTCAATTCAATTAGGTGCAACTTTGCAAGAGCGACTTATTTTCATAAAACACACACTTCATACGAATGCACGTTCCAGAGAAATGCTCAATACAAATAAAAATGGCAACTTGCGCTACTCGTGGTGAGAGTGTGCGAATTTTCTATAGCATGCAACTTGGGAGAAGAGCATGAAAAAGTGGGGAAACCATGCTGGATCCAAAAAAAGTGACAATTTAGTTAGCAGAAGGCGGTTAGTGGGCATAAGGAAAGTACTGGAAAGTACTGTTTTTTAAATGGTGTCAATTGGAAGATTTGTGCATTAAAAAAATATAAATAAAAAAAGAATAGTAAGAAAAACGGTGGTTTTGCGTTAATTTGAGGCCACTTTAACCTTTTTTTTAAATAAATAAATGTAAAGAAAAAATGGTAAAAAAGCTATTATTTTCATTTAAAAAAAAAATACTGTAATTACATTTGGGGTGTCTAAACTAACAATAAAAGTATATTTTCAGGCCATTTTTGTAACCACCCAAAAATGGCATGTAATTATTGGGCCAATTAAGCTAATTGAAAACTTCTAAATGACTAATTAGCCATTAGGGGGGCTGTCCAAAGGGAATCTGCACTGTAACCTAATATTTTTACCTTTAAATATCTTCCCCACCATATTTCACTCTCGGAGGTGAGCACAAAAAAACCTGGATTTTCCGCTGAAAAAAAAAAGTGAGTTTAAAATTTGATTGCAACTGTACTTCGCAGTGCGAGTTTGCCCTGAAAACGGCTTGCACAAGCCAACTCGCACCAAATTTGATTGACCAAAAGATGTATTATGGAGGAATCGCAGCGGATATTTCCGATATCTGCTGAGTTTCCACCAGTGCCGCAACCCCCATAAGTTTGGGGATGCGATACTGTCAGTTTTACCAAATTTCCGGAATGCGAAGAGCCTGTGTGCTGCTGCCAGTCTGTACCACTGAAGACCTGGGGCCGGGCAGCGCTGAGCTCTTCTTGGTGACAATGTTACTTATTTCTGTGGGGAGCAATGTTATTTCCTCTGTGGAGAGCAATGTTATTTATCTCTGTGGGGAGCAATGTTATGTATCTCCGTGGGGAGAAATTTTATTTATCTCGGTGGAGAGCAATGTTATTTATCTCTGTGGGGAGCAATGTTATGTATCTCCGTGGAGAGCAATGTTATTTATCTCTGTGGAGAGCAATGTTATTTATCTCTGTGGAGAGCAATGTTATTTCTTCTGTGGGGAGCAATGTTATTTCTTCTGTGGGGAGCAATGTTATTTATCTCTGTGGGGCAGCAATGCTATTTATCTCTGTGGGGAGCAATGTTATTTGTCTCTGTGGGAGAGCAATGTTATTTGTCTCTGTGGGAGAGCAATGTTATGTATCTCTGTGGGGAGCAATGTTATTTATCTCTATGGAGAGCAATGTTATTTCTTCTCTGGGGAGCAGGGGCGCCGAGAGGGGGGGCGGGTACTAGAGGGGCCTGACGTGGGCCCAGGTCCAGCACCGCTCCCCTCCCTTCTTACATCACAGCAGCCCAGCACACGCTGCTGTGTACTGGGCTGCACTGGGGGACTGGTCACGGCTGCTAAGAAGCAGCCACAGCAGTCTCCTATGCCTGTGGGGGGAGCAATCAAGCTGATTGTGCCCCCCACTGGTTATGCGCCAGGCTGAGGGGGCTCACTGCGCCCCCCTCGCCAGCACGCAGCGCCGCTGCAAAACTTTTCTTTCTTTCTTTTTTTTAGCCTACGGGGGCGTGGCCATGCCTCTAGCGATTAGGCCACACACCTTTTTTTTACCGGGTCCCGGCACGGCTCTTGGCGGGCCTGGTGGGGAGCAATGTTATTTATCTCTGTGGGGAGCAATGTTATTTCTTCTGTGGGGAGCAATGTTATTTATCTCTGTGGGGGAACAATGCTATTTATCTCTTTGGGGAGCAATGTTATTTATCTCTGTGGGGAGCAATGTGCTTTTTTCTGGGGAGAGCAATGTTATTTATCTCTGTGGGGAGTAATGATATTTCTTCTGTGGGGAGCAATGTTATTTCCTCTGTGGGGAGCAATGTTATTTCCTCTGTGGGGAGCAATGTTATTTCCTCAGTGGGGAGCAATGTTATTTCTTCTGTGAGGTGCAATGTTATTTCCTCTGTGGGGAGCAATGTTATTTTCTCTGTGGGGAGCAATGTTATTTCTTCTGTGGGGAGCAATGTTATTTCTTCTGTGGGGAGCAATGTTATTTCCTCTGTGGGGAGCAATGGTTTTTCCTCTGTGGGGAGCAATGGTTTTTTTTTTTACCTGCGGGGGTGAACTGATATGGTAATGTTAATGTAATTTATTCATAAGGTAGTTTTTTTATTTGAGGCCACACCACATACTGTGAGACCATGCCCCGGGGTGCTTATGCTTGTTTGAGGAGAGGGTGCATTTTGACTGTTCACACTAGGGATGGCCATCAGTGCTGTTACCAATGATGGTGATATCGCAAGTGGGCATCGATGGTTACCAACCATGC
Organism: Taudactylus pleione; assembly: GCA_031769625.1. Classification (NCBI taxonomy): domain Eukaryota; kingdom Metazoa; phylum Chordata; class Amphibia; order Anura; family Myobatrachidae; genus Taudactylus; species Taudactylus pleione. The sequence continues at coordinate 13,191,847 of JAUIMM010000064.1, read as the reverse complement.
AATGGATGACCATCGATGGTAACAGCATTCAACATCGACCATAAACTGGTCGATGGCCATCCCTAGTTTGCACTGGGAGCACCTGCCCCTAGAAGAGGCCCATATCAGGGCCGGCTCCAGGGGTCGGAGCATCCTGTGCCGGTTCCTTAGACGGTACCCTTACATCGTGCACGGCTAAGCCGCACGTGACTGAAAATGGAGGTGTATCCTAATTACCATAGGCCACGCCCCCTATGTGACATTATTTTGAGACGTGCCCGCATGGCACGCCTCTAAATAATGTCAGGCTGGGGGGAGCCTGACTAGCTGGGCTTCCCCCAGCCCTCTCCCGTCACTGAATGGATGCCGCGTGCATGACCACAGCATCCATTCAGACTCCGACACCATTTTTTTTACTCATGGGCTGGCTGCTGGCACTGACAGGCAGGCTGTATGTGGTGGGGTGCGGCAAGCCGGCACATAGTCACACAAACAAACAGCCTGCCCTGCCTGTGCCAGCAGTCAGCATGAGCTCATGGTGATGCATTCAATTACCGTCTCTCCTCCGCACGGACGCCCCAGGCCTCCGCGTCCGCACAATGCTCAGCCTCAGAGACCAGGGTGCAGAGTCTGCAGACACACTGGGCGAAAGCGCAGCAGCGGTGTGGGCTGGGCAGAGCCCGGCGTGACAGGGCTGGGCCAGCCAGGTAAAATGGCTGCTGAAAATCGGCCCGCTCACTGTAGGTGGTGCCCTCGTGCAGCAGCTCAGGTGGAACATGCCTGGAGCCGGCCCTGCTCATATAACAGAATGTGTTTAGGAGAATCCCTTATCCTTTTCTGAAATTCTATTGGAAGAGTAGTCACATAGCTTTAACGTGTGCCGAAAATTTTTGGAATTATTCTTTCTTCATCCAGCGAGGTCTCTAACCAGTCCATCTGGAAAATAATAAACAATTCCCTCCTAAAAAGGGTCAGGAAGGGATGTTGGAATGTATGTGAACCCAGCATTACCTGGGTGCCTCGCCAATCGCTGTAGACAACAGGTCCCAGCACGCCCGTAACCTAACAAGCGCTGGAGAGCCGTATTTTGTACACCCGATAACGGTTGTTATTGTATACAATGGGGTTGGATAAATCATGGCTCCGTGCTAGTGATTTCTCTGCCTACCTTCCGTCCTGACCGCGGTCAGCATCATCTGCAGCCAGCACAGGAACAGCGCTCCGCTCAGTGCCGCCTCCATGTCCTGTCCGTTACCTCACCTGGTGCAACGTCTCCTCCACCGGCGGCGCCCCAGCCTCGTGTACAGGGCGCACAGGAGAAGCCTCGTCTGGCCACGTGACCTGGCAGGCTCAGGCCCGGGTATCCTGCGCCCTGCACCTCGTTTACATTGTGCGCAGGCTGCTCATGCCCTGCAGGGGCCAAGCTGCTACTTTATTTCCCCATACTGCATATAACCCGGCCATACCGTTTATAGGAAGAATAAATCAGCCTGAAGGAAATGCTGCTGACGCTGAACAATTTGCACCCACCTGACTGTGGGAAGCACACACCTCAGAAACAAGACTCTGGTGCACTGCAGACACATTTTTGAGGTACATAACTTTTATGTGTCACTATCCAAGTCTTTGGCTGGACCACAGGAGCTTTTGTAGTATGTATGGCCTCATTATTAAATGCAAAGATGAGTGAATTGAATGTTTTTTTAAAATATTTTTACATGAACTCAGGTGTATAGAGATATATGCTGTATTACAGCACCACTGTTGGGCAAATGTACATACTACAGATGATTTGTGCTATTTTGCACTGCTCATTTATCTTGTGGCCACACATATTGCTCTCATCTAAACCTATAGTTCACCACAAAAAGCAGCTGTGAATGCACATCAACCCGGGTCTTGCTTATGTCTGAAAGGGGTTGGGTATGAAATACTGGCGATACCTGCTGTCAAAATGCAGACAGCGTCATCCCAGTGCTTCCCCACCCCGCACCCTAACCCTCCCCGTTAGTGCCTAAACATAACCCTCGCTCCTTGGTGCCTAAACATCCCCCTTTAGTGCCTATTACCCCCCCAGTGGTGCCTAACACTAACACCCCCGTGGTGTCTAAGCCTCCCCCCCCAGCAATTAACAGCTAAGACGCCCCAGTGTACCTTTGATCGGGATGGCGGCTGTCGAGACTCTGGCGTTGGGATATAGACTGGTGTCAGGATTTCGACACCTATCTTTAGTTCCGGGTCGGGCTTCTGATGGCCGGCATCCCGTCCGCCAGTATACTATCTACATCCCATCTGAAAGGTCAGACCCGGATTGACAGTCCCTGGTCGCTATCAGGCTTTTTCCCTGGACTTGCAACCCGGGTCCACAAACCGACATAAGTCTGAAAGGTGCTACCCAGGTCTTGATGTCCCGGGTCACACCTAAAAGAAATTGATTAGCCGGTGAAAGTAACGCTTGGAGATGACAATGACATAATCTCCAAGCTCCCACTGAATGCCTTTGAGACCCGGGTCCGGTGTGAAGAGTGACGACTCGGGAATAACCCTGGTCGTCACCCATGTGTGAAAGGGATAACCCCGACTTCAACCCGTGCTAAGTGTACTGGGCCAAAGCGCAGGTTGAAGCCTGGATTTTATGTCTGAAAAGGGTATTAGGGGTCAATTCAATTACAGGCAATGTATCACCGATCATTACCCCAATGCTCATCTGCGCAAATATCAGCCAGTTACGGCACCTCTGAAATCTCAAGTTTTCCTGCACTAGGGAAAAATTGTGATGTGGATGGACGTGATTTGCCATTCAGGAGGGACATAAATGTACATTACTTGTAATCGAATTGCCCCCTAAGAACAATTCCTTTTAACATCAGCTATAAGTGGATGGAATGAGAGCAGGGGTAGCTATGTGATATACCTGAAATCATATTAAATACAAAAAGCCGAAAATCATAATAAATACATTGAAAAAGCCGGAAAACATATTAAAAAAAGCTGGAAATTATATTAAATGCATTGAAAAAGCCGGAAATTATATTACATATATTGAAAAAGCCAGACACTATAGTAAATATATTGAAAAAGCTGGAAACAATAGTAAACTTATTGAAGTCTTTACTATGGTTTCTGGCTTTTTCAATGCATTTAATATGATTTCAGTTTTTTTCCCATAAGTTTGCTCTGGTTTCCGTTTCTTTTAGTACATTTACTATGGTTTCCTACTTTTTCAATACATATAATATAATTTCCGGCTCTTCCGGTGCATTTGCTATGGATTTCCGTCTTTTTCAATACATTTACTATGGTTTAAGGCTCTTTCAATACATGTAATATGGTTTCCGGCTTTTACAATACACTTTACATTATTTCCGGCTCTTCCGGTGCATTTGCTATGGATTTCCGTCTTTTTCAATACATTTACTATGGTTTAAGGCTCTTTCAATACATGTAATATGGTTTCCGGCTTTTACAATACACTTTACATTGTTTCCGGCTTTTTCAATGCATTTACTATGTTTCCGGCTTTTACCCTCTTCCTCATTTGCGTATTTTTTTTCTACAGCTATATATACATCGTACACAAAATACAACACTTAAGTGAGGTGTTAGCAACCCAATGGGCCACCAAGACAACACCAAGCAGGGTGCAAATGGGGACAACTTCTTTATCCATTTGTTGGAGTGTGTGTAGTGATGTCACAATAACTTTATGATATTTTGGAGATAACATCTATAGTGCTGTTTGTTATCACCAAATCATAACAATTTAATTAAAGCAGTGACCTATTTTTTCCCATAACCAAGTCTCTCTCTGTTTGCACATGTAGATAACAATCTTTGCCCAGGGAGAGGGAGACATCAGAGGAGTTATTACAGCACCACTTTTGGAGCCAACTACAGATGATATGTACAGTTTTGCATTAATCTTGTGGGCACATGTATCAACCGTACCCAAGGGCGTATTTATCACAATCCGCATTTTCAAAGCAGATTTGATGTGAAAATTATGTCTCAACTCACAAAGCTAAAATGAGTATATTTGCTGCATTTATCAAAGTTGGGGTACCAGGACAGAGCTTCCAAGAAGCCCCTATCGTGGCATAGCTACCACTAACACTTTGCTTCTGGCAAGCAGACTGTACATGCACAGACGTAGGGCTGCACCTGAGCTAGTAATGGCCAATGGTGAAGGATCCTGCAGAAGCCCACATGCTACTATGGGCTAACACTATTTGAAGATGGCTTTAGGTGCCGGGGTCAAGCTCTTGAATGCTACATAACGTTGTCAATTTAGTCTTTGGGGGCTGTTTTTTCTGTAGGAAATAACAGCAAATATCTGCTACAATATCCAATACCTGTTACGGAACTCACTTCATACATCCTACATTTTGCATGTATTCCCCACAAAATTAGTTTCTGAAATAAGCCCCCTAGCCTTACAGCTCATAACAGAGAGCAACCTACTTTGGACATGAATGGGTCATTTAAATTACAGGCAATGACCTGTCTGCCCAGTATCACTTCCATGCTCAGCTGCGCACATATCGGCCAGTTACAGAACCTCCGACGTTGCAGGGATTTCTGTGCACCTCTGGATGCATGTGCCATTCTGGGCCTATAACTGAATTGCCCACAAAGAACAATATGTTTTAATGTCGGTTAAGCGTAGATGAACTTACACAAATACTATTAGCAAGAACTAATAAAAAGAAGAAAATTCCTTCTTTGGGGAGCACTCATTTAAGACAAATTGATATTAATTTCTTAATATCTAGCGTATAAATTTTTGAAGATATATATTATTTAAAACATACCCTATATTTTTAAAGAAACATTAATAAAAGGTATCTGGGCTCATTGTATGATCCTGAGTCCACCCAACAATACAAATTAGAAATCACTGGAGATAAATCTTATAATGTAATTTGTATAGCAGCGAAATACAGTTCAATAATAATTGAAACATATAAAAAATATTGTCATTTTATAACATAAATTGTATAACAATGGAATATGATTAATAGTTCAATAATAATTGAAAAATATAATCAATATCATCAACTGGCAGCAATGGAGATAAACTTGTTAGTATTCAAACAGTATGAGTGTATATAACTCTCACAGGTACTAAAACTAATGATTTGACCTCTAATGCAGTTTGATTTATCATGAAGTAATATTTATCACCAATCGGCTTATAATGGACAATTCCAATACATACATAACCAACAAGTGTATATATAATGGGTCAAAAAATTTTTTCCTAAAGAGTAAGTACAGCACACAAATGCCCTGATACCATCTGCTTTCCAGTCTCTTTAAAGAGGAGGCCGGATGAGAGGGGCGTCAGTGACCGTGCTGATGGAAATAAAAGAGAACCATGCAAAATATCTCTCGCATAGCAGGTGTTAGGTGATCTCTGGTATCAATTGACATTGCAGAGGTCAGATGTGCTGTGTGAGGACTGTCTGCACGGAATAAAGAGCTCTAGGAGCTTGGTACAGAGTATACTCTCCAAGTGTAGTAAAATGGTATATACCCCACATATGAGATCTGCACAACAGGGAAAAGGTATTTGCTATATGCCTTACTGATATAGATATAATGGACAAAACACGAACACATATAGTATGCCCATGTGTGATTTAAAACCAGAGATGCAAGTAATAAGATCACGTCACATATAGTTCCCTATGACCAGAAAAGCAATCAATTGGGTCATGTATATTATATATTCAAGGTGTGAGGTAATGCAGAGTAAATACAAAAAAGTACGGAACAAGCTTACCCGGCGAAATGCGCGTCCTGCTTCTTTCCCCGTTCAGCATATCTTCCATGTGGGGATGTTACCCTGGAGCAATTGGAGATCGTATTTTGCATTACACTCTCAGGTACTCATATATATATGAATATGTGTTTGTGTATATATATATATATATATATATACATATGTATATCTATCTATCTATATGGATATATAGATATGGCTATACAGTCAGGTGCATAAATATTGGGACATTGACAGAATTTTCATATTTTGGCCTCTATTCAACAATAGATTTGCAACAAAGTATTAAAAAGTGAAAGTAAGATTTAGGATTGTTTAGTTTGTCCCATTACTTTTGGCCCCTTAAAAAGTGGGAGGCACATATAGAAACCGTTGTAATTCCTACACCGTTCACCTGATTTGGATGTAATTACCCTCAAATTAAATCTGAAAGTCTGCAGTTAAAGCACATCTTGTTTGTTTCATTTCAAAGCCATTGTGGTGGTGAATAGAGGCCAAAATATGAAAATTCTGTCAATGTCCCAATATTTATGCACCTGACTGTATATTCAAGGTGTGAGGTAATGCAGAGTAAATACAAAAAAGTGCAGCACACAGATGCCCTGACCCTGTCTGCTTTCCAGCCTCTTCCAAGAGAGGATGCTAGATGAGAGGGGGGCCAGTAGCTGTGCTGATAGAAATAAAAGACAAATGTAAGCTGTCACTCACTTGCCAGGTGTTAGGTGACTGCTGAAGAAGCAGGACGCGCGTTTCGCCGGGTAAGCTTGTTCCGTACTTTTTTGTATTTACTCTGCATTACCTCACACCTTGTATATATAATATACATGACCCAATTGATTGCTTTTCTGGTCATAGGGAACTATATGTCAAGTGATCTTATTACTTGCATCTCTGGTTTTAAATAACACAAGGGCATACTATATGTGTTCGTGTTTTGTCCATTATATATATAGCAAATACCTTTTCCCTATTGTGCAGACCTCATATGTGGAGTATATACCATTTTACTACACTAGGAGAGTATACTCTGTACCAAGCTCCTAGACCTCTTTATTCTGTGCAGACAGTGGTCACACGGTGCATCTGACCTCTGCAATGTCAAATGATACCAGAGTTCACCTAACACCTGGTATGTGAGAGATATTTTGCATGGTTCTCTTTTATTTCTATCAGCACAGTCACTGACGCCCCTCTCATCCGGCCTCTTTAAAGAGACTGGAAAGCAGACGGTATCAGGGCATTTGTGTGCTGTACTTAGTCTTTAGAAAAACATTTTGTTGGCACATTATATATACACTTGTTGGTTATGTATGTATTGGAGTGGTCCATTATAAGCCGATTGGACATACTTCATGATGAATCAAAACTGCATTAGAGGTCAAATCATTAGTTTTAGTACCTGTGAGAGTTATATACAATCATACTGTTTGAATACTAACAAGTTTATCTCCATTGCTTCCAGGTGACAATATTGATTATATTTTTCAATTATTACTGAACTACTATTAATCATATTCTGTCATTATATAATTTGTTATAAAATTACGATATTTGTTATATGTTTCAATTATTATTGAACTGTATTTCGCCGCTATACAAATTACATTATAAGATTTATCTCCAGTGATTTCTAATCTGTATTGTTGGGTGGACTCAGCATCATACAATGAGCCCATATACCCTATATTTTTAAAGAAACATTAATAAAAGGTATGTTTTAAATAAGCCCTTGCTTTGCGGGTGAAACGCGCGTCATACAGCATCCACGGGGCTCCTGTCAGCGCCGACGGGGACTTCCTCTCTTGGTTTGGAGAAGCATGCTCATTTCCAGACACACACAGGTATTTTCTTTCTCCCTGCCTAGTCACTCTCTATGCCGGCTAACATTTTAAACGAACAGCAGAAGTAACTTTCTTCAGATTTGCAAGCCTGTACATTACATACCTATATGGTGCTAGTTCACTGCAATTCATGCACACAGGCTACTAATGGGATTTCTGTGATGGGACACATACATTTTGAAGTGAGACTAGAGAAGTTTGTCTAGGTATTAATTCAGCGTCTCATTTATCATAGAATCTAATATATATGTTTTGTATGATAAATGTCTATTGGTTTGGAGATGCATGTTTACTATTACCTGACACATATAGGCAAACGTTTTTCTCTCTTTTTTTACCTGCTTAGTCTCACTCATTCTGTCCGTCAACTGTACCCTGCTATGCCAATTGAGCAACAGGGACAGTGCCGGTTAACTATCTAAATGATCAAATAGAGCTATCTATTGCACAGGAACTATAAATAAATTTTACAAAGAAAAACCCGTCTTTATCAATTTAGGTCTACATAGATATTTCTATGTATCAGGGGGTGCTACCACAGATAATATAATACAAATAGAAACAAAAAGAAACAAGGATCTGTATATTGTGCACAAGTATATTAAAATATAACTTTTATTATATTATACTTAAAATATTTTATTAACTCATATTGAATAAATAGAGATAGCGAAACATATGTGATACATTAAGTGAAAAAAGTGCAAACAAGTGTAAATGTGTATATTAGAATACACCGTGTGTCTGTATATGGTCTTTCTATTTTGAATAAAAATCTTAGTACTTTATCTTAATTTGTGTGAGAAGAAACCAATTGATGTTTGTGAAACATGCACGGGTTAATGGTAGTTTTGTCACTTAATATACAAACACATTTCTTAGTTATCTGTGTCTGTGAAAACTTGTATTCTAAATCTAGATACAAAGTTATATTCTGCAAGCTGTTCTGCAACAATTGTGTCTATCCATTTTCCCTCAATATTCTGCATGCAGTTCTCTTTCTTTTATCTGTGAACTTAATCTCCTAATTATCAAATTGTGTCTCCCTATTTAGGAATACAGATATTTTGATGTACATATATATCCTACTATATTGATGCTTTTTATTAGCTTTAATTATTAGGGATATGTTATGTTTATTGGTTTTATTTATTCTTTCTCAACATTAAAGTACTAAACAGTTTTGGCACTGCTTTTTTTTTCCCCCCACTGACATTTCAATGACTGCAGAGTCTTGCCGCGTCTCTGACATAGGTTGTAAATTATAACTTTGGGAGATAAGGATTTATCTTCTCTTAGTGTAATTAGTCAGCTATATCAGCCACTCAGTATGCTGACTGGTAATGTCTAAAGCCACACACTATGCTGTATAGTTCAGGCGCATAAATTATCCAGCGTGCAGTGAATATTAATTAGTTTTATCTCATGCACGCTGACACGCTGCTGTACAGCATCTATTGTCTGTGTTAGTTTCACCAGGCATCGGCAGTGAGTAGAGCAGTGCACATATTACATTTGTTTAAACAGACATTATTATGACCACAGAGACACAGCATGGACACCGACGTACGTTTCGCTGTATCGCTTTTACAAGGCTAACCAGAGCCAGGAAACTGGGCATTGTTTAAAAGCTTGTAATAGCCAATCATGATCAATTACGTAATTTTTGGGCGTGTGTTTTTAATTATGACCAGATTATGGAGTTAATACCGTATAACCATCAAAATGATGATGTCATCCTACTAAGTCCCCCATATTACTGATATTTATCTAATAGATTGTGTAATCAGGTTAAATTCAATAGGATGCTATAAATTTTTACTCTTAAACCAACAATTTAGGTATCTTGCATATATTGTAATTAATTAATGTATACATATAAAAATTAGTAGAATTATTTCTAATATCAGACCTTTTAATTTTAGTAACCCATTATTAATACTAGTCTAATATTGGATATTTATATTATAATGTCCTCTCCACCTTAATAATTATATCATCAATTTAAATATATACTGTTATTTAATTCAGTACAAAAATGAAAGATGTATTGAATATAGTTATTATAACCATGTATGCGTATCCATTAAATTGTAACAATTACATCATTATTTTAAAAGCATATTATTTATTGACTCAATACAACTATAAAAGATGTATTGAAATATTTAGTGTAATTAAATATATACATATATATCAAACTATATTAATATGTACTGACTAAATATGGTCAGAATGACATACCTTATGTGTTTGTGTGTATTCTTATAAACCTAAAAATAGTGAAAAAATTATTAATTGTTATTCTAATATAATAAAATGGTAATAAAAATTAATATTTTGTGCATAATTCTTGTGCAGTACCATACCAACTAAAAAGTGTAAACAGTGTTATAATAATAAAATATACATATACATATATCCACACACATATATGTATGTATATATATATATATATATATATATACACACAAACACATGCACATAGTGTTTATGGGCATATTTAAAACCCAAAATAATCATAAATACAAACCCAGTTATGAAGTGATAAATAATAGTGTTAATATCATGTGACTTAATATGATATCTAGTTAAATGTCATAAAGATCATACTCATATTAGAACCGTATATTTAATATTAAATCGTATACATGTTATTTCAAAAGAAGATTTTATATATTGATAATTGATACCAGTGATCTCTTTGATAGATCACTCCATCCATGAAGTTATTCAACAATAAATAATACACTATTGGTCATTTATAATCATGGATATTTTTTTAACAACCAGTGTACCTCCTGATCCCTATAGTTATGATAAACACCATATGACATTTAATTACTTAAAGGAAGACATATAGGACCAATAATATTATTAAGTCAATGTTTGGATCAACAGCATCATATTTTGTTAAAATATATAAAATCTTCTTTTGAAATAACAGGTATATGATTTAATATTAAATATACGGTTCTAATATGAGTATGATCTTTATGACATTTAACTAGATATCATATTAAGTCACATGATATTAACACTATTATTTATCACTTCATAACTGGGGGTTTGTATTTATGATTATTTTGGGTTTTAAATATGCCCATAAACACTATGTGCATGTGTTTGTATATATGTATATATATATATATATATATATAATGTGTGTGTGTGTATATGTATGTGTGGATATATGTATATTTTATTATTATAACACTGTTTACACTTTTTAGTTGGTATGGTACTGCACAAGAATTCTGCACAAAATATTAATTTTTATTACCATTTTATATTATTATATTAGAATAACAATTAATAATTTTTTCATTATTTTTAGGTTTATAAGAATACACAAAAAACATAAGGTATGTCATTCTGACCATATTTAGTCAGTACATATTAATATAGTTTGATATATATGTATATATTTAATTACACTAAATATTTCAATACATCTTTTTATAGTTGTATTGAGTCAATAAATAATATGCTTTTAAAATAATGATGTAATTGTTACAATTTAATGGATACACATACATGGTTATAATAGCTATATTCAATACATCTTTCATTTTTGTACTGAATTAAATAACAGTATATATTTAAATTGATGATATAATTATTAAGGTGGAGAGGACATAATAGAAATATCCAATATTAGACTAATATTAATAATGGGTTACTAAAATTAAAAGGTCTGATATTAGGAATAATTGTACTAATTTTTATTTGTATACATTAATTAATTACAATATATGTGAGATACCTAAATTGCTAGTTTAAGAGTAAACATTTATAGCATCCTATTGAATTTAACCTGATTACACAATCTATTAGATAAATATCAGTAATATGGGGGACTTAGGTAGGATGACATCATCATTTTGATGGTTATACGGTATTAACTCCATAATCTGGTCATAATTAAAAACACCCCCCCAAAAATGACGTAATTGATCAAGATTGGCTATTACACGCTTAAAACAATGCCCAGTTTCCTGGCTCTGGTTAGCCTTGTAAAAGCGATACAGCGAAACGTACGTCGGCATCCACGCTGTGTGTCTGTGGTCATAATAATGTCTGTTTAAACAAATGTAATATGTGCACTGCTCTACTCACTGCCGATGCCTGGTGAAACTAACACCGACAATAGATGCTGTACAGCAGCGTGTCAGCGTGCATGAGATAAAACTAATTAATATTCACAGCACACTGGATAATTTATGCGCCTGAGCTATACAGCATAGTGTGTGGCTTTAGACATTACCAGTCAGCATACTGAGTGGCTGATATAGCTGACTAATTACACTAAGAGAAGATAAATCCTTATCTCCCAAAGTTATAATTATAAAACCAACAAACATAACATATCCCTAATAACTAAAGCTAATAAAAAGCATCAATATAGTAGGATATATATGTACATCAAAATATCTGTATTCCTAAATAGGGAGACACAATTTGATAATTAGGAGATTAAGGCCCTCATTCAGAGCCGTACGCTCTGAGCAGAGCGCACGCTCTGAATGAGGGCCGGGCTCCATTTTCATGGAGCGTCCTCCTGGACGCTCGTATAGCTGTGGGTCACCACCCACAGGCTATACGAGCGTGCATTGTGATGGTCGCGATGGTCGAGACCATCGCGACCATCGAATTTGCGAGCCGGAGCCTGCGGTTGAGGTTTTCAACCGCAAGCTCCGGAGTGATTTTGGCTCTGTCAGAGCCAAAATCACTCCCACTGACATCACTAGTGATGTCAGTGGGCCGGCTTCTGACGGGAGGCGTTCCCGTGGGAACGCACCCGTCAGGGAGGCACGCCCACCAAAGGGGGCGTGCTGTCAATCAACATTGACAGCACGCCCCCTTTGATCGGACACAACGAGCGAAGGACTTTCCTTCGCTCGTCGCGTCTGGCGCATGCGCACAACGGAGCTCCCTCCGTCGTGCGCATGCTCAGTCCATAACATCGACCCACTTGCGAGCGGACAGCCGCTCGCGAGTGGGTCTGAATCAGGCCCTAAGTTCACAGATAAAAGAAAGTGAACTGCATGCAGAATATTGAGGGAAAATGGATAGACACAATTGTTGCAGAATATAACTTTGTATCTAGATTTAGAATACAAGTTTTCACAGACACAGATAACTAAGAAATGTGTTTGTATATTAATTAACAAAACTACCATTAACCCGTGCATGTTTCACAAACATCAATTGGTTTCTTCTCACGCAAATTAAGATAAAGTACTAAGATTTTTATTCAAAATAGAAAGACCATATACAGACACACGGTGTATTTTAATATACACATTTACACTTGTTTGCACTTTTTTCACTTAATGTATCACATATATTTCGCTATCTCTATTCAATATGAGTTAATAAAATATTTTAAGTATAATATAATAAAAGTTATATTTTAATATACTTGTGCACCATATACAGATCCTTGTTTCTTTTTGTTTCTATTTTTAACTATCTAAACGAACAGCAGAAGTGACTTTCTTTCTTCGCATTTGCAAGCTTGTACATCACATACCTATATGGTGCCTGTTCACTGCAATTCTGTGCACACGGGCTACTGATAGAATTTTGTGATGGAACGCTGCAACTCTGTTGCTGTTTCTATGGAACACTGATACATTGAAGTGAGATTAGAGATATCAGTCTCACTGTATTTTCGATTATTGTATTATTTTTCTCAGTGCTTTGGATTATCTCACTGCATTAATTGAATTTATGTTGGAATACGACCATTAACCATTTAATTTTGATAATAACAATCTGGGTTGTTAGAGAGTGCTCACATATATATATATATACCACGCTTAATGAGATCAATGTTTCCACTTTTTAGGAAAAAGTTATTTGTGATCACTCAATTTGATTTTTTGTAGTGTGTAATTCTGAATTACTGTGAATCAGTGTTTCTCCTTTTTACAGGATAATTACAGAATCATTGCCGCTATGAAAGTATATACAAAAATATGTTTTTGTTTATTTGTTGTGTCTTGATAAGATATAATTAGACGCATGAGTATTGGATTTATGAATGTTTTTAATATCTATCTTGACACTTGTTGCCATTATATCTTATATAAGATTGTCAATTAATTTCATTATCAATTCTCTCCTTACCTTGATAAATAAAATACTTATGTAAGTAGGATAAATTCTGTGAATATTTTCACCCCATTAGGAATCACCAATTATAAGGGAATGCTTTCAGAGTATTGATATTCCCTGTTCATTTATTTGTTTATGAAGAAAAATCTACAAAATATCATCTTTCCTTTTTGCTCCTTATGTTTATGAAATATTTTTTTATCTCTATCTATTAAAAGTTAATTTTTAATATTGTTATATTTATTACAAGTTGTGCCTCCAAAAAGGGTTTTTCTCCCTTTTTGTTCTTTTGTTCACAGATCTCTTGTCTGTTTACAAGAAAACTCTCTAAGTATATGTTTTAAATAATATATATCATATCTTCAAAAATTCATACGCTAGATATTAAGAAATTAATATCAATTTGTCTTTAATGAGTGCTCCCCAAAAAAGGAATTTTCTTCTTTTTATTAGTTCTTGCTAATAGTATTTGTGTAAGTAGTTCTGCTTTATTCCTGGGGGCACCGCCAAATCATGCATGTTTATTGGATAGGTTCAATCTACCTATTTCAAGCAATTATTTGGTATTTAAATACATAAGTCAATCTGTAATAATTTATCAGTCCAGTGCCAGATCATACAATACTTTTTCAATATTAGAGTAGATGAAAGCAGAGGTGGCTATACATGTGATATTCCTGTAAATAAATTGAAGCAGTTTCCAGAATCTTGAGTATGTGTTTTTGTACAGTTGTATATGCAATGTACACAAAATTCATCACTTATTATGATTTATTTTGGCAAAATCTTCTTATGAATTGACAAAAAAAAGGTCATACAGTGATGTAATTGGGCTGGAGATAAACCCTACAAAATTCTTTTGAAGCCTGTTATTCTCAAAGTTGATTGTGTTGCGTTATACGGTCATTAAAGTCTTCCTTTGTGCCACAACAGCAAACACATCACTTGCAATCCAAAACAAGATCATTCAAGGTACAGTATGATTATGAATCCAAAATTTGAACTGTAGCTTGAGCCAGTGGTGCATTCCATAAAGACAAAAGTGCCAGTTCTAGCCCAATCATGATGGTGGGCAGCATATTGAAGCACACAAGCATGCTGTGGGGAAGTAGTGCAAACCATTATGGAAGTAGTATGTGTGGCTTTGCTATGTATACTGGGTGTTTTGTTATGGAGGCTGGGGCTACTAGGAAATTTGAAGGAAATGTTCATAGTTTAAACAACGTTGACTTATACACAGGTATTATGAATGGCATGTAGTTGGGATTCTGACTGTCTGTATTCTGACCGCCGTCATCCCTACTGCCGGGATCCCGTACCCAACCCTTATGAATGTAATGTCACATATTCCTACAAACACAACTAGAGAAGTGGCACTAGGTAGTAAATGGATAACAAAACATGGCTTTCTCTTTTGGGCTAGTGGTTGGTCCTGCACCCTGTGAGCCACAAATCTACTACCAGGTTTGGTCCTGCAACATAGACAATGACTAAAGAGCACATATGTTATGTGCCAGTAAAAGGGAGGTGATGCTGACTGTATACAGTGTTATCATGCTTTTCAGTGATGCAGTGAGTCATTGATAAAGAAGAAATACATTTACAATTTTTTTTAATGACTTCCAATAAATTTGGACAAGAAAACAGCACGGTTAGATAAGTAACATATAAATAGATGGGTTCATTTAAAGACACAAGACTGATCACTCACTAGCATTTAAAAGCTGCGACGGACTGGATATTTTATTGCAAGAGCATGCGGCCGCATGTTGAAATACAGCACATTGTATTCAGTGCATCTTTACTTATTTGTATTTACATTTATGTCTGCATGAAGTTCCTTTGCAAGTGTTTTTTTTGGATGCTACTTGTTCTGGTGCAGTGTATTCAAAGCATAAACACACTTGAATAAGTCCATTAATGTTCATGGGAAAGCACTGCTACACATTTTCTGGGGGCTTACACAAATGGTTTAAACAGCATTTTGTTGTACAGGGCGGGCCTTATTTTTTGAAACACCCTTATGTAAAGGAAACGAGTAAGGAAATTTGAATCCAGTGTGTACACTTATGATATGGGAGTGGGGGAAAACTTTTTTGGGGATGTCACCAGTATGGCAGCCATCTTGAAGTCGGCCATCTTGGATGCCACGCTTATTTTTTAATTGGGAAGGTAGTCATGTGACATATTAAACAGATGCAGAATTTCATAAGAAAAATGATGCTGTTCTTCGTTCAACGTATCTTTATTTATTCTTGAGTTTTAACATAAAGTTTATAGGATATGTTCGAAGTGCTGTCCACCATGTTGCAGTGTTAAGGCTAGTCTCTTTTCCCATTCCTGAATCTGAGCACAAGCATCGACAATTCATTGTTGCAGATGATAACGATCTTGTATCTTCACAGCATAAACACGTTCCCTCAGGTAACCCCACAGAAAGAAATCCAACGGAGGTTAATCTTGGGATCTTGGTGGCCACTGGACTGGACCTCTATGGCTAACCCACCTTGGGGAACATACAGATATATTCTACAATGAGTCCATAATGAGGTGGGGCACCATCTTGCTGGAAGAAATTAGGATATGACCTATCTTCTAATAGCAATGAGGGAAAAATCTCTTCATATAATAATCTCCTGTAATGTGCTGCTGTTAATGTTCCATAAATGAAGATTGGTCCCACAATACGGGACAAACGTCACTATACCATCTGTTTTGTAGAGGCTACAACCCTACAGGCCTACATCCAATGTGGGTTTGTCTCTGACCAGTACATGTGGTTCTGTTTGTTTATCTCACCATTGACAAAGAGATTTGCCTCATCACTAAACAATACCTGGTGTGGAAAATGAGGGTTCAGTTGAAGTTGCTATGTTAACCCAGTGTGCAAGCTCAACCCAACGGTCTGAGGCATCCTAAGTCAGGTCAGGGGCGTATTTATAATGGGTGCGGTATACACGGGCCCTTGGCCCAGGGGGGCCCACACCGCACACCCTGCACCCATATTTATTTTAGACTTACCTTTCGGCAGTCTTCCGAGTGCTGCTCTGCAGCAAAAATCACAGGGAAAATGGCGGTGGCCATTTTGCGGGTGACTTGCGCATGCGTAGAAAAGATGTCCCAGGGAATAAGGCGTGGGCGTCATTTTCCCGTAGACCCGCACATGAGCAGTAGATTCTGCATTAAGCTAGAATCTACTGGGCTCAGGACCTGATTCAGACCCGGTCACAAGCGCTGAGTGCTCGCAACTGTGTCGATGATGGCCCAGAGCGCATGCGCATGACGGAGCCGGCTCCGTCGTGCGCATGCGTGAGACCCGGATAGCAATGGGCAATCAGTCGCTCCGGGTCTCGCACCAAAGGGGGCATGCTGTCGATGTTGAGTGACAGCACGCCCCCTTTGGTGGGCAGGTCGGGGGGGTGGCTGCCCAGACGGAGGCATTCCCATGGGAACGCCTACCGTTTGGGGGCGGCCCCAGTGACATCACTTGTAAGCTTTCGGCTCTGTTTCCCTGCTGTACTGGCATTTAATCAGCTCAAGTCGGCCTTTGTGTGTGCTCCTGTCCGAACCTTCCTTTTATTGTGGAGGTGGACACTTCCAAGGTAGGAGTGGGAGCCATACTTCTCAAAAGGACCCAAGGGACAATAAATTACACCCGTGTGCCTTTTTCTCGCGAAAATTCCAGTCAACAGAGGAATTATGACATGGGGAACCGAGAACGTCTAGCCATCAAATGGGCATTCGAGGATTGGCGCCACTGGTTAGAGGGAGCTAACCATGTCGTGTCTGTGTTGACAGACCATAAGAATCTGGCATACATCGAGTCTGCCAAAAGATTGAATGCCAGACAAGTGCAGTGTGCTCTGTTCTTCACCAGATTCAAATTCACCATCTCCTTCCGGCCTGGGTCTAAGAACGTGAAGGCAGATGCCCTCTCACGAAGTTTTTCTGATGAACATTGTCCGGTTGGTCAAAAGGAGACCATCATTCCCTCTGCTCAGATTCCCTTTGCTATGACGAGAACTTTGGCAGATTCTCTCAAACGATGTCAATCGGAGGCTCCTCCGGAAGTGCCCCATGGCTTAGTTTTCATTCCAGAAAGATCCCGCAAAGCAGTCCTTAAAGATTTCCACTCCTCCAAGGCTGGAAGTCATGCAGGTGTTGCCAGGACTCTAGAACTATTGTCACGCTCAGTTTGGTGGCAGTCCATGCCTCGAGATGTTCGAGAGTTTGTGGCAGCTTGCGATGTCTGTGCAAAGAACAAGACTCTCCGTACCTCTCCTACAGGTCTGTTGTGTTCTTTATCTACTCCTCTCTAGCCATGGACACACATCGCAATAGACTGTGTGGTAGATCTCCCACCATCTGCTTGTTGTACAGTCATCTGGACCATTGTCGACAGGTTCTCCAAAATGGTAATTTGCCGAGAGGTAGGTCTTTTTGTGCAACATGTCTTTAGAACACACGGGCTTCCTTTGGACATAGTTTCCGACTGTAGTACCCAGTTTTTGGCCAGATTCTCGAGGTGCTTCTGTGCAGATCTGGGCATCCAGGTCAGTCTGTCATCAGGATATCATCTGCAGTCCAATGGGCAGACGGAGCGGGCCAATCAGTCGCTGGAGCAGTATCTTCGTTGTTTTATTGCTAAATTTCAGAATAACTAGGTGTCTCTCTTGCTATTTGCGGAATTCGCTTACAACAATTCTTGCCATTCAGCATCTTCAATGTCTCAGTTTTTCTGCAATTTCGGACTTCATCCCAGGAGCAATTCTTTTGAGTCTGCACCGAGTTCAGGTCCTTCTTCCTCATCTGTTTCCAGATTACGATCCATCTGGAGGAAAGTTCATCAGTCTCTTCTGCAAACCTCTGGTCGTTCCAAGGCCTGGGCAGACAGACACCTTAGGCCTTGCAGTCTGAAGGTGGGGGACTTGGTTTGGCTGTCCACCAAAAACATCAATCTGCACCAAAGATCACAACAATTGGGACCCAAATTCATCGATCAATTCAGAATCATTGCCCAAGTAAACCCTGTGGCATTCAGTTTAAAGTTACCCCGATCTCTCAGGATCAATAATACATTTAACTGTTCTCTTTTAAAAATGGTTTTCCTTTCCACCAGATTTTCCCTCAGACGTTCGATCAGACTACCACCAGTTCTTGTTCAGGGACAACGAGAGTTTGTCATGGAAAAGATACTGGACTCTAGAATTTCCGGAGGTGGTCTCCAGTTTCTTGTTCAATGGAAAGGATATGGGGCCTGATTCAGACCCGGTCGCAAGCGCTGTGCGCTCGCAACTGGGTTGATGGTGGGCCAGTGCGCATGCGCACGACGGAGCCGGCTCCGTCGTGCGCATGTGCGAGACCCGGATAGCGACGGGCAATCCGTCGCTCTGGGTCTCGTACCAAAGGGGGGCGTGCTGTCGATGTTGAGTGACAGCACACCCCCTTTGGTGGGCTGGCCACAACAACAAACCACAAGGGTCTCGTCCCAAGCCCGATGGTCGCGATGGTCTTGACCATCGCGACCATCATCCTGGCCAATCACATTAGCTGTGGGTGGCAACCCACAGCAATGCGAGCGGCCAGGAGGCCGCTCCATTAAAAAAAAAAAAAAAAGACGCCCTGATTCAGAGCGAGCACTCTGTCAGAGCGCCCAGCTCTGAATCAGGGCCTCAGTCCGCTGCCAGAGAGGAGGGGGCCCAAATTGAGGCTGCCTCTCTTAAAACGCAAATCTCTCAAAATGGCTGTAAGGCTAACCCCACATTCTTGAGACAGACGACAAGTGCTACGATGTGGGCTCTTTGAAAATGATACCAGCACAGCAGTTGTTGCTTCATCTGTAACAGTTTTGGGTCGTCCACTTTTTGGTTTATCTGCAACTGATCTTGTTTCTTTAAATTTGGCAAGGAGTTTGGCAACTGAACTGTGAGTAATGGGTGGCCTATTTGGGTGATGTTGCTTAAAATCATTTGCAATAGCACGTGTGCTTTATTCTCCAGACATCAAGACAATCACAACACGTACTGTTTGTGTTAGTGCCATTATCATTGATGGCACTACCTGTAATAGTAAACTCAGATAAAACTGGAGAATTAATAAAGATACGTTAAAACGAAGAACACCATATCTGTTTGATATGTCACATGACTACCTTCCAAATGAAGAAAATAGACTTGCATCCACGATGGCCCCCATACTGGTGACAGTAAGTTTCCCCCCACTCCCATATTATATGTGTAGATGCTAGATTAATATTTCCTTACTCCTTTACTTTTTATGAGGGTGTTTCCACACTTATGGACCACCCTGTATTTTTGTACCCATTGATTTCTATAACCTCCAATCATTTCTATAGCCTATTCATGTAATTGAATATTTACATCCATGGGCCATAAACATCAATGACACTGCTGGGTAATTTAATAAACCAGCACTCACATAAAAGAAAATAAGGCAACAATCCTTATTCAGTCTGAATTAATAAAGGTATATTTATCGCTTAAACATGAAAGATGGCAGATTACATCTCTTGGGCGGTCAGAGGAGGAGCCATGCGGTCGCAGAGCTCGATGGGCTCGGTCAAATTGTAGCTTGACGTTTGGGTCATTGCTGAGTATCTTGTTGAAAATCTTTGTTAAAGCATCGACTAAGTTCGAAGAGAGGACATCCTCGGGCAAACCCCTTAAGTGTATGTTGTTTCTTCGGCCACGATTGTCCAAGTCTTCCATCCTAGTTTTAAGCGAGAGTAATTCCATAGATTGTTGAGATACTATAGTCGTCAGCTTAGATTAAGTGGTATCTGTGTGCACCTGACTATTTTCTAGGGACGTGAGGCGGTCTGAAAGTAAGGAGAGATCTTGTGTAACAGAAGCCAGTTCCTGTCAGAGAGTGTTTTGGAAATCTGACTTTGTTGGTAATGTGTAAAATGAAGACTAACTGATAAAAAAAATACTTGCTACAATAAAAATAAGTTCCCTATTTAGGATCCATTTATATAGAACACTCTGGCCCTGATTCAGAACCGGACACTCTGACAGAGCGTCCGCTCTGAATCGGGGCCGTCCCTGCTCCTGGCTGCTCGCATAGCTGTGGGTGACCAAAATGATGGTCGTGATGGTCAAGACCATCGCGACCATCGGGCTTGAGATGAGACCCTGCGGTAGGGTCTCGCTGCCGCAAGCCCAGGAGTGCTTTTGGCTCTATCAGAGCCAAAAGCACTCCCACTGACATCACTAGTGATGTCAGTGGGGCCGGACCCTGATGGTAGGCATTCCCATGAGAACGCCTCCGTCTGGGCAGCACGCCCCCTTTGGTGGGCGTGCTGTCAATCACCATCGACAGCACGCCCCCTTTGGTGCGAGACCCTTAACGACGGCTTGGCTGTCGTTATTTGGGTCTCGCGCATGCGCACAACGGAGGCGCCTCCGGCGTGCGCATGCGCACTTGGGCACCATCGGCCCGCTTGCAAGCACTCAGCTCAGGTGATGTAGGAACAAGCAAGTCCAAGGCTATAATTAAGTCAACTTGTGACTGCCCTCACCTCCTGCAGCAGTCCAGGTGTCATGTATTCAAAAGGTGCGTGATGATAACCGCGCTGACGGCTCTCCTGGATCAATGGAACAGACTCCAATAGGTAATAAAGTCCGGTAGATATGAAGCAAATAGCAGAATTTAGAGATCCTCTGATCCACTGACGCGTTTCGCTTCCAATCAATAAAGCTTAAAGAGTGTAGTGGTGTTGGTAATGTCTTAACATATGCCAGGAGTTCCTGTATGTCGTTGCTAGACTTCGCAGAGGATTGAGAAGCTGGGGTCTCCATTGACATAGGGCTAGGAGGATTCGATGGATCTGGCGAAGAAGTAACTGAGTCAGGGATAGTCTTGTTTAACAGGAGTTGGCAATAGAAATGGACGTAGACCAGATTGAGATGACTCTGTTCTAGGATGAGTAGCTTCTTTCTTATGAGCAGATTTCCCGGTTTTGCCCATGCCATACAAGAATCCGTAAAAGTAGGTTAATGATGGGCCAGAAACGTACGTAGTAGTGTTACGATGTCATATGAAGAAATGAGGCAGACGAACAACCACCCCCAGAGGCCAGAAAATTATTATGCAGCCATTATGGTCGCATGAAGCCTTGTTTCATGGTAGCATGGTAGGGACATTGTTAAGAATGGATGGTAGTTTGGTCAGATATAGTGCCAGTCTTGAGGGTGAATTTTGCATGGACTAATTGTGGCCGCGAGGCTTACGGAGGTGGTACACTTTTTTGGGCTGTGGAGGCAGCCTTGGGGCCTGCGAGCTGTGGCTCGTTGTGGCTGGAGGTGAGATGCAACCTGTGGGCTGAAGGAGCAGCCTTGAGGGCTGGTTGTGGCCTTTATAGTCGTGGCCAAGGGACTGATGGTGAGAAGCAGCCTTTGGGCTGTTGGAGCAGCCTGGAGGGCTGATAGTGACCTGGGTCCCCAGGAACGTTGCAGCCTTTGGGTTGATGAGACTCAGGTGAGGCATGCAACAAGAACGTGGGGCTGCTACCAGTGCTGCCGAGATGACACTGGCGACGGTGTGCTAAATTGCGCATCTGGAATGCAGAGTTGCTACCAGTGCCGCTGGGATGACACTGGCGACAGCGTGCTAATTTGTGCACCTGGAATGTAGAGTTGCTACCAGTGTCGCCGGGGTGACACTGGTGACTGTGTGAAAGATTGCGCACCTGGAACGCAGAGTTGCTACCAATGCCGCCGGGAAGACACTAGCGACGGTGTGCTGGATTGCGCACCTGGAACGCTAAACTGCATCTGCTACCGCCGTGTTGACAAGCCACCAGATGACGCTTTTTGGGTAGGATGCGCTCCGTGCTACCCAGATGGTACCAGCAGCATGTGTGGACGAGATGCAGGTGGAGCTGCCTGGATGGAATAAATGGCTCACATGAAACACAGCGAAACACAGCAAGACTGATTCAGGAACTCGACTGGTAAGCAGGAGACTGGAAACCGGAAGTATGAAAAGTTCTATCAACGGCATGGAGTGAAGGGCTGGCTGGATTTTAACAGAACAGGGCCCAATCAGAGCAAGTCTCCCTTAATGATAGATTATAGTGCACCTAAGCTGTGTACAGACAAAAGAATCAATCAATATGCACCTGATGCTGCACACAGACCAGGCAGTAATTCATGCAGTGCCTCAGGCTGGAAACTGCAGATCCTAACAACACCGAATTGACGAGGGTTGAAGGAGCCTAGCCCCGGTTTGTCCGGTAAGTCCTCAAAAAATCTTTTCCTCAGGATAGGAGCATGTAATTACTTATCCTGAATCCAGGAGCGCTCCTCCGGACCATATCCTTTCCAGTGAACAAGAAACTGGAGACCGCCTCTGGAAATTCTAGAATCCAGTATCTTTTCCACGACAAACTCTCGTCCCTGAACAAGAACTGGTGGTGGTCTGATCGAATCTCTGAGGGAATATCTGGTGGAAAGGAAAACCATTTTTAAAGAGAACAGTGGAATGTATTATTGATCCTGAGAGATCGGGGTAACTTTAAACGGAATGAAACAGGGTTTAATTGGGCAATGATTCTGAATTGACCGATGAATTTGGGTCCCAATTGTTGTGATCTTTGGTGCAGATTTATGTTTTTGGTGGACAGCCAAACCAAGTCCCCCACCTTCAGACTGCAAGGCCTAAGGTGTCTGTCTGCCCAGGCCTTGGAACGACCAGTGGCTTGCAGAAGAGACTGATGAACTTTCCTCCAGATGGATCGTAATCTGGAAACAGGTGAGGAAGAAGGACCTGAACTCGGTGCAGACTCAAAAGAATTGCTCCTGGGACGAAAAATGGAGACGTTGAAGATGTTGAATGGCAAGAATTGTTATAAGCGAATTCCGCAAATGGCAAGGGAGATGCCCAGTTATTCAGAAATTTAGCAATAAAACAACGAAGATACTGCTCCAGCGACTGATTGGCCCACTCCGTCTGCCCATTGGACTGCGGATGATATCCTGATGACAGACTGACCTGGATGCCCAGATCTGCACAGAAGCACCTCCAGAATCTGGCCACAAGCTGGGTACCTCGTCAGAAACGATGTCCAAAGGAAGCCTGTATGTTCTAAAGACATGTTGCACAAAAAGACCTGCCTCTTCTTTGGCTAGTGGTAATTAGCCGAGAGGGACAAAATGCACTATTTTGGAGACCCTGTCGACAATGGTCCAGATGACTGTACAACAAGCAGATGGCGGGAGATCTACCACAAAGTCTATTGCGATGTGTTTCCATGGCTTGAGACCTGTAGGAGAGGTACGGAGAGTCTTGTTCTTTGCACAGACATCGCAAGCTGCCACAAACTCTCGAACATCTCGAGGAATGGACTGCCACCAAACCGAGCATGACAATAGTTCTAGAGTCCTGGCAAAACCTGGATGACCTCCAGCCTTGGAGGAGTGGAAATCTTTAAGGACTGCTGTGCGGGATCTTTCTGGAACGAAAACTAAGCCATGGGGCACTTCCGGAGGAGCCTCCGATTGACATCGTTTGAGAGAATCTGCCAAAGTTCTCGTCATAGCAAAGGGAATCTGAGCAGAGGGAATCATGGTCTCCTTTTGATCAACTGGACAATGTTCATCAGAAAAACTTTGTGAGAGAGCATCTGCCTTCACGTTCTTAGACCCAGGCCGGAAGGAGATGGTGAGGTTGAATCTGGTGAAGAACAGAGCACACCGTGCTTGTCTGGCATTCAATCTTTTGGCAGACTCGATGTATGCCAGATTCTTATGGTCTGTCAACACAGACACGACATGGTTAGCTCCCTCTAACCAGTGGTGCCAATCCTCGAATGCCCATTTGATGGCTAAACGTTCTCGGTTCCCCACGTCATAATTCCTCTCTGCTGACTGGAATTTTCGCAAGAAAAAGGCACACAGGTGTAATTTATTGTCCCTTGGGTCCTTTTGAGAAAGTATGGCTCCCACGCCTACCTCGGAAGCGTCCACCTCCACAATAAAAGGAAGGTCCGGATTGCGATGACGGAGGACAGGAGCACATACAAAGGCCGACTTGAGCTGATTAAATGCCTGTACAGCTTTCGGAGTCCAATTACAAACATCCGCCCCTTTTTTGGTTAAGTCAACGATTGGAGAAACAATAGTGGAGAATGACTTAATGAATCGACGATAATAATTGGAGAACCCCAGAAATCGCTGTATGGCCTTCAGAGACGAGGGTTGCTCCCAATCTAAGACCGCCTTCACCTTATTTGGGTCCATGGAGAATCCCTGAGAAGAGATGATGTAGCCCAAAAAAAGATATCTCCACTTCGAACTCACATTTCTCCAATTTGGCATACAAATTATTCTGCAAAAGTCTTCGCAGTATTCGCCTCACGTGAATACGGTGTTGTTCCAAGGATTTGGAGAAAATGAGGATGTCATCCAAATATACGACTGCAAAGACTCCAAGGAAATCTTTCAAGATGTCATTGATGAAGTTCTGGAATTCGGCTGGGGCATTGGACAACCCGAACGACATGACCAGATACTCAAAATGTCCCGAGTGAGTTTTGAACGCTGTCTTCCATTCATCACCTTCACGAATAAGGATGAGATTATAAACTCTGCGTAATTCAATCTTTGAGAATATGGATGCCTTCCGTAGCTGGTCAAACAAAACAGAGATTAATGGCAGCGTGTAGGTATTCTTTACGGTGACCTTGTTTAGACCACGGAAGTCTATGCAAGGCCGGAGGGATCCATCCTTCTTTTGGACAAAGAAAAAGCGCCGCCTGCCGGGGACTTGGATGGGATGGTCGTTTGAACCCTTCCTCCAGGGTGTCCTCAATATACTCTTGCATAGCCTTGTTTTTGGGAACCAACAAGGCATAGAGCCTACCCTTTGGGAGTGTGGAATCAGGAAGCAGATCGATGGCACAATCATAGGACCAATGAGGTGGTAGAACATTGGCTTTTTTCTTGGAAAAAAACACCAGATCACGATAGGGATTGTGGAGGTTTCTGTACAAACAACTGCGGCCAGAAGAACAGGACGAGAGAGACAGTGCATGAAGCAGGAGGAACCCCACTGTAGAATCTCCCCCATCTGCCACTGGATAACTGGGTTGTATTTTTTCAACCATGGTAGACTCAGAACAACAGGAGCCATTGGGCTTTGGAGAAGAAGAAATGACAGTTCCTACTGATGGAGCACTCCCACGGTCAATTGTATAGGTGGTGTCCGGAAGGTGATGGGGACTGAAGAGAGGCTCCTGCCATCAAGACCAACTACGGCAAGTGGGTTATCCAGAGGTTCAGGAGCAAGTCCCCGGGTCTCGAAGAAGGCCTGTTCCATAAAATTCTCTGCGGCCCCACTATCTATAAAGGCAGAGGCTGAAACTTGACCAACAGAGGACTTGAGCAAAGTGGGGAATAGGACAGAATTCCTAGGAGAGATAGATGCAAGGCCTAGATGTAACTCTCCACTACCATCTATACCATGCCTTTTCCCGATTTGACAGGACAGAATGGAACCATATGTCCTTTTGCTCCGCAATACAGCAATGTCCTAGTGTGTGCCTCCTCCGTTTCTCCTTGACAGGAAGACAGAAAGCTCCCAACTGCATTGGTTCTTCCTGTACCTTAGAAGGATCCCAAGGCTGAGAATGGGAATCTTGAGATGGCAGGCTCCTCTCCAGTCTGCTCTCCCGGAGACATCAGTCAATGCGTACGGACAGACCCATTAATTCATCCAAGGTACCTGTGGGGGAATATTGAACCAGGAGGTCTTTAATGTGATCCGACAGACCCAAATGGAATTTACTTCGCAGAGCGGGGTCATTCCACTCAGCGTCCACGGCCCACTTCGGGACTCTGTGCAGTAATCCTCCACCACCCGGTTCTCCTGTCTCAGAGAACGAAGGCTAGCTTCTGCCAGTGCTGCCTTATCTGGGTCCTTGTATAATAGTCCAAGAGCAGTGACAAAGGAGTCTACGGTCTGAAGGACTGTAGAAGTGGAGGGCAAACCGAATGCCCAAGTTTGCGGATCCCCCTGCAAGAGGGAAATAATTATCCCAACTCGCTGGACCTCGGAACCTGACGATTGAGGCCTGAGTTTGAAATAAAGCTTGCAGCTTTCCTTAAAATTCATAAAGTTCATGCGATACCCCGAAAAGCGGTCAGGCAGATTTAATTTAGGCTCATGAATTGTGATACTACGGGATCCAATCAACTAGGATGGAAAGTTCTTGGACCTTCTGGGTTAGTGCCTGAACCTGTATTGCCAGGATTTGCACTGGATTCTGACCAGTTTCCATGGCTAACCTCAATTTTATGGCTGATGATAATGTTAAGAACGGATGGTAGTCTGGTCAGATATAGTGCCAGTCTTCAGGGTGAATTTTGAATGGACTAATTGTGGCCACGAGGCTTACAGAGGTGGTACAGTTTTTTGGGCTGTGGAGGCAGCCTTGGGGCTGGCGAGCTGTGGCTCGTTGTGGCCGGAGGTCTGGAGGTGAGATGCAGCCTGTGGGCTGAATGAGCAGCCTTGAGGGCTGGTTGCGGCATTTATAGTCGTGGCCAAGGGACAGATGATGTGAAGCAGCCTTTGGGATGTTAGAGCAGGCTTGGAGGCTGATTGTGGCCTTTATAGTCGTGGCCAAGGAACTGATGGTGAGAAGCAGCCTTTGGGCTGTTGGAGCAGCCTGGGGGCTGATAGTGACCTGGGGCCCCAGGAACGTTGCAGCCTTTGAGTTGATGAGACTAAGGTGAGGTATGCAACAAGAACATGGAGCTGCTACCAGTGCCGCTGAGATGACACTGGCGACAGTGGGCTAAATTGCGCACCTGGAACGCAGAGTTGCTACCAGTGTTGCCGGGATGACACTGGCGACGGTGTGCTGGATTGCGCACCTGGAACGCTACACTGCGACTACTGCCGCCGGGTTGACATGACCCACCGGATGGTGACAGACGATTTTTGGGTAGGAAGCACTCCGTGCTACCCAGATGGTACCAGCAGCACGTGTGGACAAGATGCAGATGGAGCCGCCTGGATGGAATAAACGGCTCACATGAAACACAGCAAGACTGATTCAGGAACTCGACTGACAGGCAGGAGACTGGAAACCGGATGTACGAAAAGTTCCATCACCGGAATGGAGTAAAGGGCTGGCTGGAATTTAACAGAACAGGGCCCAATCAGAGCAAGTCTCCCTTAATGATCGATTATAGTGCATCGGGCTGTGCACAGACAAGAGAATCAATTAATGTGCACCTGATGCTGCACACAGACCAGGCAGTTTTTAATGCAGTGCCTCAGGCTGGAAACTGCAGATCCTAACAGACATTTGTTGCGTTTATGAGCAACAATTACATGGATATCGCTCAAAGGTGTTGGCAATAAAAATACAAAATAGAAATCAAATGCCTTTTAGTCCTGCAATACAAGCTATGACCACAGGGGCGAGTTCTAGAATGCCTGAAGTGTATGAAACTCTCAGCAACGTTGAGAAATAGTAACTGCTATTTCCAGCACAGATTATCTTCTCTGTAAAAAAAAAAAAAAATAGAGTAAAGGTTTAGGAAGCCATGCAGGAGCAATAACAGTGCTGTGAGTGGTACTGGCTTGCTGTTAATTTCCTCAGAGAGGCCACAGAGGGGAACAGGGATGGGAGGGCAGAGTACACAGGAGAGCAAAGGGGTACAGTAGTTTGCTCCATTATTATAATAGGACACAAGTCAAACAGGGCACTAGTGGGTGCTGCAGCTGTGTTTACTCCTGTGCTATAATAAATATAAGTACCATTTACCTGTGGCCAGTAAAAGTGATACTGCCTAAACAGCAGTCGCACGGGGCGAATTATGACATCAGCGTCCTTCTACTTAAGGGGATCTATCCACTACCACTGGGGTCAGGTAGAAGGAAGCATTATCCGGCATTCGTACACTGGGAGCAGCGCGGACTTCAGATGGAACGCACAGCCGGCAGCGATTGAAGCATGAGATGCTGCCGGCAGTGACTGATTGGTGAATACTGCCGGCAGTGATTGGATGAGGCGCCGCCTGCGGTGATTGGCTGCTGCGCCCACTGTGTGTGCGCTGCAGCAGCCAATCTCCACCGGCAGCATCTCCCCAGCCATTCAACGCCGGCAGTGATTGGCTGCTCTGCCGCAAGCACACAAGTGAGCGACTCGCGACCGGGTCCTGTGGGACCTGGTCATTTTAAATAACGGAATGGTATTCTCCTTATACCATCCATATTACATCATCTGTAATGCTACAGAAATACTAGTTGCCACAAATCGTGGTTTTAGCTGGCCATACAGGGTTAAGCATTCATTCATTGCTGTGTCTTAAGGTGCGTATCCACTACGCAACCCAGGGTAGACTGTACGATTACATCGTAATCGTACCGTCTTTCCCCATCGCCTGCAGTGCCGATTAGTCGCTCAGTGTAAGCACCTTCCATCATCCCCGAACATGGTCAATCTGTCATTATCGGCAGATTGACCGGCATGTTCGGGCGATGATTGATGTCGGAAACGACCAGCGGGAGCGCGCATCGTTGGTCGTTTCCGACATTTTAGTGCTGAATTCATGCACGATTAATGGACGACTGAACGATAACGATGTAGTTATCGTTCAGTCGTCCATTAATATCTGCTGGTGGATGTGAAGCTTAAAACCTCTAATAGCATATCCCAGTGATTACCGCTCACCTGGTCAGTCTGACCAATTACCTGTTCCCACTCCCCATATATTTCCAGGCCTAGGAAAGACTCATTGCCTGAACAATTGTATTCCTTCCACAGGATTGTTCCAGGCTCAGTGTCTCCTGTGTTTTTCCTTTCTTTCTCCTGTGGATGCTTTCCTTGCTGAAACGCAACCATTACCCACTTGCTGTTTGCCTCTCAGCGCTGCGGCTTCCATGCCACACACAGACCACTTGCACAGCGGTAGATGGATTGCAGACAACGATGATCAGTCTGTGTGCGACCTGGAAGCTGCGGCGCTGAGAGATGATGGAATGCAGACAACAGCATCATCTCTAAGCGCCGCGTCTTCCACGCCGCACACAGACTGATCATCGTTGTCTGCATTCCATCTACTGCTGTGTACCATCTACACTGCACACAGGGCCTGATTCAGACCTGCTCGTAAGCGTCCGCACGCTCGCTCTGAGCGATGGTCGCACAACTGCGCATGCGTATGGTTCGCAATGCGCATGCGCAAGCCAGTCATTGCGGTCGGAAATCGTGCGCTCTTAAAACAGAGGGCTGCTATTTTGAGTGACAGAATGTGCCGTTTGTGGGTGGTAACAGGGGAAGGTGCTTGAAAACGGGGGAGTGGTTGTGCGAACACAGGCGTGCCCAACGGTTAAAAGGGCGTTTAATGGGAGTGCATAATTAGCAAAGGAGCGTCATCGATCACGTCACTTGGTTGTCTTTTAGCCTGAACTGCTCACAGTGATTACGGGAAGTAATTCCTACCTCAAGTGCTGCGAGCAGTTCAGATGCCGTTCGATGTTCCCGATTAATCTAATAAAAACAGGAGATGACGTGATTTGCGAACGGCAAAGGGGCGTCTTGAAAAAATAGCAAGCACATTTAGCGGACGCTCGCACAGACATAGAGGGGTCCTCACACCGCAAAGAGCGAGCGCTCAATTTAAATATCCGGCCCCTTTTTTAGAGCAAGCGGCCGCAAATAGCTTCCGAGTCTGAATCAGGCCCACAGACCGCTTTCAACTCCAGTTCTGCCAGTGTACCTGCGGTGCATAACCATCTGCTGTTGCCACACATTTTATAACCTGCGTGAATTCCACTCTGAGGGGTCAATTTACTAAGATGGGAGTTCTGTTAAGAAGTGATCTTGCCCATAGCAACCAATCAGATTCTACTTCTCATTTATCTAGCACCTTTTAGAATACCTGGAATCTGATTGGTTGCTATGGGCAACATCACTTCTTAATAGAACCCCCATCTTAGTAAATATACCCCTGAGTTGTGCAGGCATCATCTGGACTGTGTTGCAAGTATCACTACACTCTGTGGCCATAGTGGCTTACTGCATAATATAGGTTGACTATTTTGGTTATCCTGTACTGTGTGCTCTTGTCTTGGGCTGATAGCCAGCATTGGGGTTTCAGGTCTGGAAGCCATGATTGGGTCAGTCTTTTAGCATCGAGGTGTAAGTAACTGTGTGCCTGAAGTGTCTCTCTATCCCGAGTTCCCCTTCCGGATTATGATCCAGGTCTTGCGTCAAGGCTGTACCAGGGATATAGCTTAATTAGTTCTTCCCTGGTTACATAAGACTTCGATTCCTGGCTTGGTTCCCAGGTCCAGACTGTCAGTACTACTGCCATGGCCAAAAGTTTTGAGATTGACACAAGTATTGGTTTTCACAAAGTTTGCTGCTTCAATGTTTTAGACCTTTTTGTCAGAGCAAAGCATCCTGAGGCCATTCATGTGTGGGGTTGCTTCTCAGCCAAGGGAGTGGGCTCTCTCACAATTTTGCCTAAGAACACAGCCATGAATAAAGAATGGTACCAAAACATCCTCCAAGATCAACTTCTCCCAACCACCCAAGAATAGTTTGGTGACGAACAATGCCTTTTCCAGTATGATGGAGCACTTTGCCATAAGGCAAAAAATTGATAAATAAGTGACTCGGTGAACAAAACATCGAAATTTTGGGTCCATGGCAAGGAAACTCCCCAGACCTTAATCCCATTGACAATTTGTGGTCAATCCTCAAGAGGCGGGTGAACAAACAAAAACCCACAAAGTCTGACAAGCTCCAAGCATTGATTAGGCAAGAATGGGCGGCCATCAATCAGTATGTGGCCCAGAAGTTGATGACAGCTTGCCAAGATGAATTGCAGAGGTTTTGAAAAAGAAGGGTCAACACTGCAAATATGGACTCTTTGCATAAACTTAATGTAATTGTCAATAAAAGCCTTTGACGCTTAGGAAATGTTTGTAATTTCACTTCAGTATACTATGGTAACGTCTGACAAAAAGGTCTAAAAACACTGAAGCAGCAAACTTTGTGAAAACCAATACTTGTGTCATTCTCAAAATTTTTTGCCATGGCTGTATACTGTTTTGAGTTCAGGTCTTTTTGTCACTGGATTAGTCCTCTGGCCTGATTTGTCCTTGGACTATTAGGTGAGAGGCTGCCTGGTGGCTTGGGTTCCTGTTCAAATTCTAGTATCCTTGCATTGCTCCGGTCTGTGATTCCTAGTGTCTCTAGTCTGCCAGTACCTGTATTACCTATGAGTCGTGGCATCTTGAAGCTTCCCCATTTCCTGCACTCCTCAGTTATACCCTGGGCCTCGTGCCAGATCTACAGAATACCAGAACCGTGACACTAGTCAATTATGACTGCTTTATTTTTGGCGGCTGATAATGGTGCTGCTCTACCTTATGTATATAGTGTTCCCTACACTTCTTAGATTGTAGGCTCATTTGGGCTGGGCCATATTTACCATCTGTTTCATGTCCATTGTATGCAATTAATTTGTGTCATGATCCCCTCCATGTACAGCACTGCACAATAGGTCAGTCCTTTTTAAATAATATATAATAATACATTCAGCAATAGATATATTCAAAGATTCAGTATGGAATAAATACAATAAATTAAGTGAATAAATACGACCCAATGGAATAAAAACCCATAGTAGTTTGCTAGGGAATCAGTATGATTTACTGCCGCCATCGACAACCCTAACCTCCCCCCCAAGTGCCTAACCTTAACCCCCCCTTCCCTGCCGCCTAAACCTAAGTCCCCCGGGTGGGGTGCCTAACTCTAACCTCCCCCAAAGGTGGTGCCTAACCTCCCGGAGGGGGGCCTAAACCTAACCCTCCCCCCCACGACTGTCCGCACCCGGCGCCCGGGTGTCGGGCTCCCGTCGTAGGTGTAATGACCGGTGTCAGGATTTCGACGCCTGTCATTAGACCCCTGCCGGGATTAGACGGTCGGGAAGCCAGCGGTCGGGATTACGTCCATCGGCTTCCCGACTGCTACCCGTTTGCTAGGTGCTATACTGGTTTCAGAAGCCTATTGGTATCTTTATGACTGGATGTCCTCCTTTTTTGTGTCAGAGGGGCGGGCAGCCCATGAACCATACATACAAGTAAGAGAAAATTTTGTTGTAGGCAAAAAAGTTTATTTACCATAGTAATAAAACATCTACATCTACAAACTGCAATCAAATTGTTAGCGATCCAAATATAATTTCTGTTCAAAACATTTTCATGCTCCCAAACTAAATCCAATGTCTGCTGTATTTTTCTAAGTGTTGAGAGCTTTGCGGCATAATACTTTCCATATTACAGCTTTTATCTTCTTATTGTTCTCCAAGTATTACTGTTAAATAAAAAAAACAAAAAGGAACATATGGTAAAAAATAAATAGGAAAAACAAGATTTTATACTCACTGTAAAATCAATTCCTCGGAGTCCATCTGGGGGACACTAGAAACAATGGGTTAAGTGGGAAGGCTTTGGAGTAGGCAGTAAACAGTTAATTCTATTGAGACTGAGACTCCCCTCCTTCTTAAACCCTCCAAACTCCACCTGCAACTCAGTTTTTACTCTTCCAAAGCCATATGAAGAACACAATCATGCAACAAAATTGATTTTACAGTGGGTATAAAATCCTGTTTCCTCTTGGAGTTGAAGCAATGGGAGTTTTCAAAGAGGGAGAGATATGCTCTGGCAATGCCATGCTCAAAACGAGAAGCAGTCATATTGCCAGCGGACAGGATGCCGGCCATCGATATACAGACATCGGAATCCCTCCACCCGGCATAATGCCGATGCCGATATCCCGAATGACATCAGGATACCGGCGTTGGCATCCCGAACTGCTGGAAAACCGAACGTCCATGGTCGGATAAGTATGCTCATGTCCCCGAGTAAGGGGGGATTAAGGTTTAGGCACTCCCAGGGGGAAATGAGGATTAGGGTTAGGCTGCGGAGAGGAGGGGTTAGGGTTAGACACCATCGGGGGGAGGTTAGGGTTAGGCACCCCCTGAGAGACTTCGGTTTAAGGTGCCAGGAGGGGAGTTAGGGTTCGACACCACAGGGGGGACGTTAGGGTTAGGCACCACTAAGGAAGGGTTAGGGTACTTACCTTCCCTCGTTGGGATCTCCTCCTGTCGGGCTTCCACTGTCGGTATTTGATTTTTCATCCGCTGGTATTTCGATACCATTCCGCTCAAAACTTTGCGCCCGTAAAAGCAAAAGTGTGAAAACTAAAAGTTTTTGGAAAAAGGTGTGCACAGACGGCCCGATTCAGGCCCGCTCGCTAGGATGCGTTCGCACGCAGCCAGCCGATTGTTTGCAATCTGTGCATTGCGTACGCATCTCAATGCACATGCACAAACCAGTGAGAGCGTTCGGGAAGCGTACGCTTGGTGCGCATAGACTGCCCAGCTGAAGTGAGCAACAGGAGAAGCAGTTTGTGGGTGGTGACAGGGACTGGCCACTAGAAACGGGGGAGTAGAGGTCCGAAAACAGGCGTGTCTGAGCGTCTTAACGCCATTTCACAGGCATGCATAATTAAGCAACGTCATAGTTCACGTCACATGGTTGTATTTCACACTGAAGCACTCGCAGTGCTTGCAGTAGGGTATGGTCAAACACAAGCACTGCGTTCGCTTCCAATGGCACTCGATGTACCAATGGTTGCATACACATAAACAGGAGATGACGTGCGCAAGTGGGCGTCTTAAGACAAGTTGGTGGGTGTCTGTATACACAGAGCGATCGCACGCCAAGACATAGTGGGCGTGCTAATGCCTTTGCCGTGCGATCGCCTGCCTTGCTGTTAGCCGGATTTGTATACGCATCTAGCGAGCGGGTCTGAATCGAACCCAGAGTTCCAAGTATCCATCCTGCACAACTGCTCAACTTAGGCACCCTGCCGCACTGCTCAATAGCTGCTCACAGCCATCTAATAATGTGCCCTAATGGGATCTCTGCGCAAAAATCAGCATTACGTACATCTCTGAATCAGGCCGTCTGTCTTGTGCAATGCTCTGGCCACATCCAAGAGATGGAGAGAAGAAATCCCGTCTGCAGAATTTAACTGCCGAAATGCTGGCAAATCTCCTGAATTGATATGAAACTTGAAACCACCTAGAGTGAAAAATTAAAAATAGGAATTACAAGAGAGAGCTGCCAGCTAAGAGACTCTTCCTGCAGAAGCTATAGCTAACAAAAAAACAACTTTCCATGTAAGCCACCTTACCTCTACCGCCTGAAGAGGTTCAAAAGGAGCTTGCTGTAACACCTCCAAAACCAGATTCAGGTTCCATGGTGGAACTGGCAGAACATAGGTAGGCTGAATCCTAATTGTGTTTTCCATGGCGTGTTTGCCATGGCTGGTGCCTTACATACTGTACATTTGCAAACATATTGTAACAGATCTCTGCATTGCTATTATCATATCAATGGCGGCCTCCTTCTACAACATCACCCTCACTTCTGCACAGGACTCCGTTCCCCCCACCTCCTCTGTCCGGCTCCGTCAGTCCCAACCCCAACCCTGGCACTCCAAACTGACACGGTTTCTCCAAAAGTGCTTGCGCACAGCCGAGCGCCTCTGGAGGAAATCTTGCTCTCTGGCGGACTTCCTGCACTTCAAGTTTGTCCTCTTCCTACGGCTCAGCCCTCTCCCTCACCAAGCAATCCTTCTTCCATTCGCTCATCTCCTCTCAGTCCTCTAATCCCCGCTGCCTCTTTGGTACTTTCAACACTCTCCTTCAACCCCCCACTCCACCCCTCCCATCCTCCCTCACTGCATTTGACTTTGCCTCCTTCTTCTCTTCCAATATTGAGGCAATTCATAACAGTATTTCCTTCAATCTCTTTGCTGCAACCCCACATCCCCCACCATCCGTACCTCCCGGCCAATACACCTTGTGCTCCTTCAGCCCCACCATGGGCGACAAGGTCCACTCCCTCATCTTGTCCTCTCCCCCCTCCACCTGCCCCCTTGACCTCCTCCCTTCTCATCTTCTACGTTCCCTCTCCTCCACCACTTGCTCCCACCTTGCTCACCTTTTCAACTTATCTCTCTTCACCAGTATCTTTCCCTCATCATTCAAACGTGCTCTTGTCACACCTATTCTTAAAAAACCCAACCTCGACCCAACCTCGACCCATCCTCACCCGCCAATTACTGCCCCATTTCTCTACAGCCGAATCACCAGCTATCTCTCTAACCACTCGATATTTGATCCTCTTCAATCTGGCATTCGCCTACTTCACTCCACTGAAACTGCCCTGGCCAAAGTCACCAATGACCTGCTTGCAGCCAAATCCAAGGGTCACTTCTCTCTGCTCATCCTCCTGGACCTCTCTGCAGCCCTAGACACCGTGGATCATACTCTCCTCCGCACCCTTCAGACCTCTGGCATCTCTAACACCGTCCATGCCTGGTTCACCTCTTACCTCACCAACCGCTCCTTCTCTGTGTCTGCCTCTGGCTCCACCTCCCCCCCTTCCATCCTTTCCGTTGATGTCCCGTAGGGTTCTGTCCTGGGCCCGCTACTCTTCTCCCTGTACACCTCTACACTAGGAGAACTCATCAGCTTCTTCGACCACCAATACCACCTCTAAGCCGATGACACTCAACTATACCTCTCCTCTCCTGAACTCGCCCCTTCTGTTCTCTCTCAGGTATGCAGCTGCCTCTCCGCCATCTCTTCCTGGATGTCCGAGCGCTCTCTGAAGCTCAACATGGACAAAACCGAACTCATAATTTTTCCCCCTAATAGAGTCTCCACTCCAACCAATCTCGCTATCACTGTTGACAACACCATCATCTCCCATGTCCCCCAACTTCGCTGTTTGGGTGTCACCCTTGACTCCACCCTCTCCTTCACACCCCTCAATCTCTGGCTCAATCCTGTTGGTTCCAGTTAGGCAACATCGCTCGCATTAGGCCTTTCCTCTCCCAGAATGCTGCCCAACTGATTATTCATTCACTGATCATTTCTCGGCTTGACTACTGCAACCTTCTCCTTACTGGCCTCCCAAATTGCCATCTTGCCCCCCTCCAGTCTGTTCTCAATGCTGCAGCTAGACTTATCTTCCTCTCCCGCCGTTCCACTTCTGCTGCTCCCCTCTGCCAAAACCTGCACTGGCTCCCATTCCCCTATAGAATCCTCTTCAAACTCCTCATCTTCACATACGGCCCTTTCTAACTCCACTGCTCCCTACATCTCCAACCTCATCCCCTTACATACTCCCTCCCGCCCACTCCGGTCTGCCAATGACTGTTACCTCTCCTCCACCCTGGTTACTTCATCTCATGCTCGTATCCAAGATTTTGCCCGTGCAGCCCCCCTACACTGGAATGAGCTCCCTCGCTCGATCAAGCTCTCCCTGACCTTGCATAGCTTTAAACGTGCACTGAAAACACACCTGTTCATCAAATCATACCCTTCCACCACATAACCATGTTACCAGGTCTCTGTCCCTCCCGCCTCAGCCATCTCTACCTTGCTTACTTCCTGCACTTAGGTCCCCCTCTACACACTCATGCCTCATGTAATTTATCCGTCTCAGCTCCTAGGAGCAGGGTCCTCCTCCCCACTGTCTCACAGCCTTCTTCTCTTGCACTTCTATAACAGCCTTCATCTTCAGAGCTGTACTGTGTATGGAGAATTGTGTTGCTAATTGTTACTTGTGTTCTGTTTATATTTTGGTTACTGTATTGTAATGTAATGTTCTGTGTACCCTTTACTGTATTGACGGCGCTGCGGACCACTTGTGGCGCCCTGTAAATAAAATGTAATAATAATATAGGATGTAAGTCTCTTTTGCTGTCCCATTTCGGTGTGCTGGGGCAATGTTTCTGGGGGCTTTTTATACACACCTGGGATGGGCCAATAAATTGAGTGAACGTCCACAAATCTGTGTATCACTGTTCTGAGAGGCGTGTATGTGTTCAGTAGCTGGAAAGTGTGCTGATCTTTGTAGTGCCATATTGGGGGGTCCTGGGGTGCCTCCAGGTGAGTTAGCTCTCAATTTAGAAATACATAAATGTATGACCCAGAGTGGTATTATTATTATCATGTAGCATAAGAGCTGAGACACCATGCCATGACTAGTGGCTTCCCATATGTTTGCAAATTTATGTAACCAAAACTCACCATCTAAAATGCCCAAGGTGTAGTTAGGGCGTCCACTAAGGTCTGCTGATCCTTGTATTGCCATATTGAGGGATCCTGTGTTGCCTCCAGGTGAGCTAGCTCTCAATTTAAAAATACCTAAATACATGACCCAATGTGGTGCTAATATCATGCAGTGTAGGACCACCAGAGCAAAGACACCTTGCTGTGGCTGATGGCTTACCATATGTTTGCAAAATGTATGTAACTGAGATCTTTGCATTGCTATTATCATGTAGGATGTAAGTCTCTTTTGCGGTTCCATTTTGGTGTGCTAGGGCAGTGGCAGAGGACCCACCACACACCTGAGAAGCATGTGATCCTCTACCCAGATTGGTACATTTAAATAAGTGTATTTGATGTTGCATGATTCTAGGAATTTCCTGCCCATAATTGAAGCAATTTAATTGAAGAGATTTAATCTTGAATGTGTCGTAAATGACAGATTAACCCTTTGAGATTGAGCACTGGGTGAAAGGAGCCGTCTGTTTTGTAACCAGAAAAAGGGCACCTCCCACAAAATGATATCCACCTCAAAGAAAGGGTACATAAAATGAAAACCTGGTGGAACCTTAAACTTTGTCAGGCTTTAGCCAGGACATCCTCAAAATGTGAATATAAAGTAAAAGAAACTGCCTGCTTTTTCTGTTTGAAGAGGGCAGATGAAGTTCTTCCGAGATCTGTAAAGTCTGGTGAATAGCCATAATCATATCCTAAGCTCTCACACTATCAGGCGAGTCCTTGTCCTATTCAGAATGTTAAAACCAGTTCTGAACTAAAGTCTCCTCCTACTCCTGAGAGGAATCTTCTGAGACTGCTTCGCCAGGAAAGATGGCTTCATGGTCCACCCGACGCTTCGTAGAGCACGTTGCCACTGAACAATCAACCAATTTGTCTATAGCATTACAAATTCGAGAGAGTCCCTTCTCAATGTTAAGGGGCCATCCCAATTCTACCGTATTACCCTGATCCACAGTAATAGGTGACCTGGGAGCTAACAATGCACAGGATGAAGTGGAAACACTTACCTCTGTGTGCCGATTTACCTGATGGGCGAAATCTGCAATGGACTGAGCCCTGACCTTCGCCCAGATAGGCATCTCCTGTAAAGCAGGCAAACCCAGGCCTGTAGCGAGCCTGGCCGGGCCCGGGTGCTGGCAAGGAGTGTGACCTAATATACTGAGGCCACGCCTCTTTTATAGAATTTTTTTTTTCTATTAAACCCCACCGAAAAAATACAGTATTTGCAGCGCGCTCTTCGCAGAGGAGTGCCATTGGGCTTCGCAGGGGCAGATCCAGGAGGGGTAGTGCAATCAGTGCGATTGCCCCCCCCTTCCCTCCACTGTACAGCCAGGGGAGAGATGATGATCAGCGGCAACAGCCTTTCCGCACCCCAGCACACAGAAGTGTGTGCTGGGATGGGGCGACACTGCCGCTGACAGGGCCCCTCCATTAGGCTCCCTCTGTTGCGTCACTGGGCAGACCCTCAGATGGGCGCTGACTGTGTAGCATGTGAGGATGCCCAGTTACTCAAAGGGCATCCAGATCTGTGCTTCCACCTAGAATTTTGGTATAACATTTTGAAACATCCTTAATGCAAAGCCTGAGCAGTCCCCTGCATTACTTTGGAGTGCTTACCCGCCATTCATACACAGAAAAGAGGGATAACTTCTGCCTAAAACTCCAAAGTGACAGTGCAAAAATCTTCATTTTGTTTTCAAAATCAGAGCTCAAACATAAGCTTAATCATTAAAGCAGGGCCTGCTCCCCTGTCTGCAACAATAGTTATAGCGAACACTAGTATTTGAGAGAAAAGAAAAACCCACTCCTGGCAACATATGGAAATATTAGCAGAGCCGAGCAGCCTCAGAGATATTCACAAACAACCTACATGTAACCCACTCCTCACCTTCAGCCACAAACAGGTAGGAGGAGGAGCTTTTTTTATATGTCCCTGCTGCCTCAACCAAGTCTGCTTATCTGCAATTTCCAATCACAGTTCACCAGAGGTGTTAAACAAGCAAAAATGTGCAGCACTGGAGGGGGACCAGAGACCTCTCCATTGCAACTCTAGCCCCCAAATTAGCTTCCTTTACCTCCCCTCAGCACTACCTGGCGGTAAGCTGTAGCAGGATGCAGCGGCTCCGACAAGATTGAGCCATCCATTAGTGGAATACGCTGACGAAGTGACTGCATCTAAAAGGGGATTAGTGATACTGCAGCGTGCTCCCTCCATTGTCTATTGCCTGACCTAAACCCCACTGTGGCAGGTTGGAGTTTGTGCCCCCCTAACACATCAAAAAGCGATCCTCAGGTAGGCATCACTTTACGGCTGAGAGTTCCTGAGATGGGGGTCTTTAAAAAGTGCAGTATTTTGAGACCCATGCCATTCTGCAGCCCTATAGGGACAACACCAAGCTACTGGTGCTGTAACCACAGCTCTATGGGCACACTCCATCCCATAAGGGGTCTGAGGTGCTATGGGGAAAATATTAAATAAAATAAAAAACTGGGAACAAACAAAAGACCCCTAAAATAGTCATGCCTCTCCTGCTGACACTAAATTAAAAAAAAAAATGGAATTGCAGGTGGATATGGGAGGGTTTAAGGGGGTTCATCCTTGAGAGAATTAACCATTTAATACTTACTCCTCAGCCTTCAGACTTATCCCATTATTTACAGTGTTCCCCGGATAGGACGAAAGAGGAATAATCTTATGGAAAATAACCTTAATTGTTAAAGAAATTATTTTGTGCATTCAGTTTGATTAACAAATGGTGCTTTCATAGTTAAGCTCATTTTTTTACACACACACACACACACACACACAAAAATATATGAAAGGTTTCACAGAGAGCAGATTTCTTTTAGGACATTGGCTACAGAGCCAATTTGTAAATGGTTTACTGATCAAAATTATGTGGCCAGGTTAGTTTACTAAAGCAAGAAGTAGAAAACTGCTCATGAATTTAAACCACCATTTCACGGTTAGCCATTATATCCAGCTTGTAGATTTGCTGAAAGTCCCATTACCCATCTTTAGTAGGTGTTTGGTGGGTGATCCCTTGATGAAGCTGAGCATTCACAAAGTCGGCCCAATCTACAAAGTTGCCTGCATTATATTGACCTTACTTCTTACTAACTTGTAAAAGTTCAATTTCCAGCCAAATGTAATCAGGGGTCTCGCAAGGCAGCAGAAGAGGACAACAGGGAACGGGCTCGCACAAAATGGCTACTAAACTGGAGTAAAACTGTTTTATTTTATTTTTTTTAAATCCACTTTATTTAAAAATGTAACACATATACTAA
This sequence comes from Taudactylus pleione, assembly GCA_031769625.1. Classification (NCBI taxonomy): domain Eukaryota; kingdom Metazoa; phylum Chordata; class Amphibia; order Anura; family Myobatrachidae; genus Taudactylus; species Taudactylus pleione. The sequence goes on along the minus strand of JAUIMM010000064.1, from coordinate 13,150,637 downwards.
CTACATATTGAAATACATCTTCAATGCCTTAACCATTATGTAAACATAACCTTTTTGTTTTTGGTGTTAGACATTTTTTCATCCCATGAATAATGGTTAAATATGATTTACGTACCACTTATTTTATAGCACATCCAACTATGTGGTGTTTGACGGGGCTCCATTTAAATGGAGCGATGATGTGTCTAAGTTTCAAATGTGAAAATTTCGCTTTTTCCAGGTATTTCCATGTTTCCTTTGTAAGTATACATCCATCCCCTATGTATTTCCATGTTGGATCCAAAATTATCTGGAAAAAATAGCTCCACGAGGAAGGATCTGCAGTAACGTGCTCCAAGAAGTAATATGCACCTCCCTGAAATGAAACATTTGAGAAGTCAGAAAACCTATAAACCAAGATTGTTGGTCTCTAGTAAAACATAAAAGTAAAGCAAAGCAGCACAATATAACTGAGTGGAAAGACAAGCTGTCTGAGTACACTTTTGGACAACCCCTATACACCCTGCTTTTTGTATTAACCACCATCCCAAGCCAATCATTGGTGGAATGTAGCTGCAGATCATACTTACTTACTCTCCCGAAATGGCTGAGAGGCTCCCATATCTCGGGTGCAGGGCTGGCCTGACCTATACGCCGGGTACGCGGCCGCGTAGAGCGCCAGACTGAGGAGGGTGCCGCAGCTGTCACGGACAGCGAGTTATTCATTAGTCCTGATGGGCGCCCTGAAGGAAAGCATGCGCCGCATCAAGCTGCACTGTCTAGCGAGTGAACGCTAGGCGGGGGGCCGTGGCTGGGACTTATCCCTCCTTCTCCAGGTCCTCCCATTGTGATGTTTAGGAATCCTCATCCCACCATAGCTACGTTTGTAAGGAGCGCACAGGGCAGCCTCCCCATCTACCTGCAGACAGCAGAGACATTTCTCCCAGAACAGCAGAATCATTTCTTATACTATAATTATTGTCCCAACCTGTAATTATCATAATTTATTTACCGGCTCCCGTATTGATTCATATTAGTTTCAGTTAATTCAATGACTAATTTATTCAGTGGCCCAATGACACAATCAATGTACTACTGAGAAGAATGGTATCAGCATAGGAAAGGAGGCTGGAGGCACACGGGGGCTTGCTGGAATGCGGGGGGGAGGGACGATGGAGCCAGGCCAGTGACTTGCACCCAGCATCTGTATAAGGGGCCCCTGATTATAGGCTCTGGACAGGCTGTGATCAGGCTGACATCAGCAGATCCTGTCTGACAACACTTACAGTGCGCAGATATGCGCCAGCTGCCACGGCTCTGCAGTATGTGCCAGTACTGTGAAGAGCGGTGGTTGAGACAGAGCAGCATGAAGGCAGGTGGTAAATTATCTGGGGTGAGTTAGAGAGGGAAAGACATTAAGAGGGAAGGGCAATACAAGGTATGGAGGGAACCTAGGGCAATATGGCCAGGGAATTAATTAAAATATAAACAGAGGAGAGGGCAAGAGCAATACATGGTACCGGGGGACGACGACAATACAAGGCATGGAGGGGGGTAAAGGACAATATAAAACAGGTCGGGAGAGAACAATGAAAAGGAATGGGAGGAACAATACAAGGTTTGGTGGGGAGAAGACAATTAGAGACAGGAGGGAGGACAACATAAGACATGGAGGGTGAACAATACAATGCATGGAGGGGAAGAGGACAATATAACAGAGTGGAGGGAGAACAATACAAGTCATTTGTGTAGATATAAAGTTACATATTTATGTACATATGTGAACATGCTTTAGGTATGTGTATGGTTTTTTACCACGAGACCACGCCCCCTTATCTATTTCAGTCGTGTGCCTTGGGGCGTGGCACAACGGTCCACCTGGGGGCACCAAAAAAATATTAACTTACCTAAAAAACTGGCCTCGGGCCGGCCCTGCTCGGGTGGTACTCCAAGCTGCCCAGATGAGTATTCAATTCTCCCGAAGCTGCACCACATCCGCCCGGCGAGCGCCCACTTCCCTAATAAAGTAGGTGGTTCTGGTGGCGGATGATGCAGTTCATGCTGAATTATGTAATCGTAGCCATGCCCATACTTTACAATGCCAGTATTCTTGATGCTGTCTCCAGTGGAAATTGGCAGTTTGCCAAAAACCAGCTACAAAAGTATGCTTTTACAATCTGAGCAAACTTGACGACTAAATGCAAATTCATAATAAATCCAGAGCCACTGTGTTTGCATGCAAGGGCGTAACTAGAACTTTGGGGGCCACATAGCATGATCTTAAAAGGGCCTCCCCAGAGGTAAAAAAAAAATACATTTGCCCCCACACAGATCCCATTCATGTTATGCCACACAGTAGTGCCCCTTATACACATTATGTAATGCATTAGTAGATTATACCGTGCAGTAATGCCCTTTACAGATTATGCCACATGGTAGTAGTGCCCCTTACATATTATGCCCCCCAGCAAATCACCTCCCTGTGTCCCTCCAGCAGCCTCTCACCTCCCACTGTTTACCATCAGCAGCCAGCAGGTGTGGATTTGGGGCACGGTCGCCAGCTTGTTACAGCTGACGCAGCGGCAGACATGGACAGATAGCGCCAGGGCAATTTGAATCTGGTGCCCGTCACGAGTCAATCGGAACTCGCAGACCAGTAGACAATCAGGAGCCGCCACTGCTGGTTGGCTGCCGGTCCACGAGCTTCGATTGCCTCGCGACTGGTGGCACTGTCTCTCTATGACAGCTGGCAGGTCAGCACCAAATCATCGCTGACACCCGGGCCCCCCTCGACAGCCCTGACTGGACCAGTCCACCTTGTGTGCGTGACTAGGTGCAGGGGGAGCGGCAGGCCACAGAGGCAGCTTGGGCACCATAGCAACCGCACCCTTGGTAGTTACACCACTGTTTCCATGAATGTTAGCAAATAGTGGGGTCCTTTTGAGGATCAATGGAATGGGGCTGTAGGCGAGGACAAATGTAAACAAAGGCTGCAGGTGTACTTCAGGGTCCAGTCTTCAACCCTGGCAACATTGGGTTTTTCAGCTAGTAATTAAATATATACTGTATATTATATTATATATCGTAAAACTAGGTATAGAAATGAGGAATCCAGATAGGCAGGTACTCGGTAAAGCAGTGTCTTATTAATGGTAGCAGACACTGCACCTTAGCATGTGTGAAGTTAGGCCTGCACACATACAGGCACATAAAATAAAAATAAACAAACATAAAAGTCTCAGCACTCCTTGTGCTAATCAGTCAGCAGTGGCTTGCAGCCACATTTTCGTCATGCTTATACCCTGGCACTACAACACTGTGGGCCTGATTCAGAGTTGGGAATAGAGAGAGATCTCTCTCTCAACTGATCATCTTGGTGAAACCATGTTGCACTGCAGGTGGGGCAGATTTAAAATGTGCAGAGAGATTAAAGCTGTCCACACATCTAAAGATTATCTGTCCAACCAGCCAACTAGTTGATTGGTTGGATTGAAAATCTGGTAACGTATGGGAGTAAATGATGATCAGCAATTTGCTCCTAAATGCCAGAAAACAGATGAAAATGGTCGTCAGACAAGTTTGATCTAAACAATTTGTTCAAACAGTTTTTGTCCATTTTTCCGGCATTTGGGAGCAAATTGCTGATTGTCATTTGCTTTCATACCTTACCAGATTTTCATTCCAACCAATCAACTAGTTGGCTGGTTGGACAGATCTTTAGATGTGTGGCCAGCTTTAGATTTGGGAGGGAGGTGTCCAAACGGACATCTAAATTGTAGAGTAATAATAAAGCTGTGCAGTATTTGTGGGCTACATGTACAAGCAGCCAGTATTTACCCTACATGCGAAAAAAAATATGTATTTACACCCCTTGCATTGCAACATGGTTTGTCCAGGTACACGGTTAAGTGTTATCTCTCTCTCTATTCCCAACTCTGAATCAGGCCCAGTGTTCCTACTTCCTGACTGCTACTCAGCATCAGGACAACGAGCATCAGGTGAGAGTTTTAAACCCTTCCTGTGCTCCAGTGATTATTCCAGCTGGGTCTGTGTAAATGTGAAACCCTGGAATTCTACACCTCCACTGCTAATGCAGAACACACAGGTTTCACTCCAGCCTCCCTTGGAGGTAGCTGATTCAACCAGAATGTGGGAAATTCATGTGAGAGACAATCCCTCTAACCACACATGCCCCCTTTCGCTTTTCCAAGCTTGGGGAAGCGCACATCTTTTGCGACAGTCGACTCCACTCAGTTTTCTCAACCCCTGGGACAATGTGTCCGCGTTTCTATGTTAAGCTCACGGCCGATGCTGTACGACAAACTCGTACTGCTGGATGGTCAAGAACCAGCGCGTCACTCTGGGGTTAACTTCTTTGTTGAAGTGCATCCACCTCAGAGGTGCGTTATCCGTGACCAAGGAGATAATACCTCAGGGCTTCCAAGGCCGGATTAAGGCTTGTGGGGCCCTGGGGCAACTAAGTTGTGGGGGCCCCAACCAAGCCACATGGAGCCTACCCCCCTCCCCTTCCACACGAAGCCTACCCCTAACCCTCCTGATTACTTACCTTCTGGCTCTGTGTTGTGAATGCAGCAGCACAGTCTGTGCGCTGCATAGAGCGCACAGTGGCCCTGATTCAGAGCCCCTCGCTCTGACAGAGCGCTCGCTCTGAATCAGGGCCGTCCCTGCTTCATTTTGGAGCGGCCTCCCGGCCGCTCGCATAGCTGTGGGTGACCATCCACAGCTATAGCGAGTGGCCAAAATGATGGTCGCGATGGTCAAGACCTTCGCGACCATCGGGCTTGCGACGAGACCCTGCGGTAGGGTCTCGCTGCCACAAGCCCTGGAGTGCTTTTGGCTCTATCAGAGCCAAAAGCACTCCCACTGACATCACTACTGATGTCAGTGGGGCCGGACCCAGACGGTAGGCATTCCCATGGGAACACCTCCGTCTGGGCAGGCACGCCCACCAAAGGGGGCGTGCTGTCAATCACCATCGACAGCACGCCCCCTTTGGAGTGAGACCCATAACGACGGCTTGGCCGTCATTGTTCGGGTCTCGCGCATGCGCACGACGTAGGCTACTGAGGCCCGACATCAGTGATTAGCGTCACGTACATGATGTGTCAGGTGATGCTGATGAGGGGGACTCTGGAGCCGCTCTGCGCTCTATGCAGCAGCACTAACTGTGCTGTTGCATTCAGAACACAGCTCAGCCCCCATCCGGGAACAGGGTCCACATACGCATACTGTATATACACAAAAACACATTTATACACACAAAACAACACATACACAACATATATACACACAAACACATACATTCCTACACCGTTCACCTGATTTGGATGTAATTACCCTCAAATTAAATCTGATAGTCTGCAGTTAAAGCACATCTTGTTTGTTTCATTTCAAAGCCATTGTGGTGGTGAATAGAGACCAAAATATGAAAATTCTGTCAATGTCCCAATATTTATGCACCTGACTGTATAAACACATATATGCACACATTGTAAAGCGCAACGGAATATGCTGTGCTATATAAGAAACTGTTAATAATATACACATACATACACATACTGTATATACACAAACACACATACTGTATGTACACAAACACACATACACAAACATATACACAAACACATACATACACATTTATGCACAACATATACAGTGGGGCAAAAAAGTATTTGGACAGCCACCGATTGTGCAAGTTGTTGCACTTTAAAAGATGAGAGAGGTCTGTAATTTCCATCATAGGTACACTTTAACTGTGAGAGACAGAATCGGAACAGAAAATTCCGGAAATCACATTGTGTGATTTTTAAACAAGTTATTTGTATATTCTTGCGGAAAATAAATATTTGGACACCTACCAACCAGCAAGAATTCTGGCTTTCACAGACCTGTTACTTCTTCTTTAAGAAGCTCATCTATCCTCCACTCGTTACATGTATTAATGGCACCTGTTTGAACTAGTTAATTGTATAAAAGACACCTGTCCACACCCTCAAACAGTCAGACTGCAACCTCTCCACCATGGCCAAGACCAGAGAGCTGTCTAAGGACACTAGGGACAAAATTGTAGACTTGCATAAGGCTGGGGATGAGCTACTCGACAATAGGCAAGCAGCTTGGTGAGAAGTGATCAACTGTTGGCGCAATTATTAAAAAATGGAAGAAATACAAGGTCACTGAAATCTCCCTCGACCAGGGGCTCCATGCAAGATCTCACCTCGAGGGGTATCAATGATCTTGAGAACGGTGAGGGATCAGGCCAGAACTACACGGGGGGACCTGGTCAATGACCTCAAGAGAGCTGGGACCACAGTCACAAAGGTTACCATTAGTAACACATTACGTCATCATGGATTCAAATATTGCAGCGCCCGAAAGGTCCCCCTGCTTAAGTCAGCACATGTCCAGGCCCGTCTAAAATTTGCCCGTGACCATCTGGATGATCCAGAGGAGGATTGGGAGAATGTAATGTTGTCAGATGAGACCAAAATAGAACTTTTTGTTATAAACTCCACACGCCGTGTTTGGAGGGAGAAGAATGATGAGTGGCATCCCAAAAACACCATACCCACTGTGAAGCATGGGGTGGAAACATCATGCTTTGGGGTTGCTTTTCTGCAAAGGGGACAGGACGACTGATCCGTATTACGGAGAGGATGAATGGGGACATGTATCGTGACATTTTGGGGAAAAACCTCCTTCCCTCAGTAAGAGCATTGAAGATGCAACGTGGCTGGGTCCTGGATTGGCCTAGCCAGTCTCCAGACCTCAACCCAATAGAAAATCTGTGGAGGAAGTTGAAAGTCCGTGTTGCCCGGCGACAGCCCCAAAACTTGACATCTAGAGAAGATCTGCATTGAAGAGTGGGCCAAAATACCTGCTGCAATGTGTGCAAACCTGGTCAAGAACTACAGCTGTAATTGCCAACCGAGGTTACTTTACAAAGTATTGAGTTAAACTTTTTGATTGTCCAAATATTTTTTTTCCCGAAAGAATATACAAATAAATTGTTTAAAAATCATACAATGTGATTTCTGGAATTTTTTGATTCTGTCTCTCACAGTTAATGGTGCTACATTCGAAGTCTATACTGACAACAATACGTTGACCTACTTCCAGACTACAGCAAAGTTGGATATCACAGGGCATCGATGGCTGGATGCTTTGGCTGTGTATGATTTCACACTGAAGTACCGTCCTGGCAAAGGAAACATTGATGCTGATGCTTTGTCCAGGTTGGCTGGGAGACGGGCTGAATCTCCTGAAGAGGAGTGGGTTGAAGTGCCAGCTCCAGAAGTAAAAGGCAGGTGCCACGAAGGAAGAGTGGTGGTACCACCCATGAGAGAATGTGTAACGGCATTGGGAGTTTCAGAAACTGCACTGCCTAAGCAGTATTGCTGGCTGAGTCAATTAGAATTGGGTGACCTGCAGAGGCTCAGTAGGAGAGAGCTAAACAGTGATCAGCAAGAAGATCTGTCCCTAGGAGCAATTAATTGGATGATACAGAACAATGAGAGGCTGGGGCCAAAGGCCCTTAAAACAGAAGAAGCCATCCTATTGAATAGACAGACAGAATTTCTAGTGGTCTGAGGGGGGCTCCTCTATAGGGAAAAAACCCGCAGATGGAAGAGTGAGAAGACAGTTGGTACTGCCAAAAAAGCATTGGGATGCTGTGCTAAAAGCCCTGCATGACCAGCATGGACACTTAGGTGATGAGAAGACAAGCGGGCTAATCACTGATCATTTCTGTTGACCAAGGATGGAAGCTGCCATTGAAAAATATTGCAGAACTTGTGGGACTTGCATCCTGAGTAAACCACTGTCTAAAAGAGCAGCACCATTAAAAAACATTTCAAGTGATGGGCCACTGGAGCTGGTGTGTATTGATTTTCTCTCCATAGAGCCAGATGAAAGCAACACTGCCAATATTCTGGCTGTGACTGATCACTTCAGCAGATACGCTCAAGCATCCCGAGCCAAAGATCAAAGAGCTACGACTGTAGCAAAGATTTTGTGGGAGAAATTCTTTGTGCATTATGGACTTCCTGCTCGAATCCATTCTTATCAAGGGAGAGATTTTGAGAGCCGGCTGATAAAAGAGATATGTGAATTGTGCGAGATACAGAAGTCCAGGACCAGACCTTTCCACCCACAAGGGGACCCACAGCCAGAGAGATTCAACCGAACCCTTCTCAATATGATGGGCACTTTGGGCACTGGCAGGAAGGCGCACTGGAGTAGGCATATCAGCCAGTTGGTACATGCATAACTGCAGAAAAAACTAGTCAACAGGATACTCACCATACCTCCTCATATTTCGAAGTTCGACTGCCTGTAGCCATTTGCTTTGGAATAATGGAGGCTCCATACTCAGGGGAGACACATTTACAGTATGTTCAGAGACTGCGAGAAGAGCTGAGAGAGAGGCTCACAGGTTTGCCCAAGAAGTTTCTACCAGATCTGGCTTGAGAAACAAGACTCGATATGACAGTCGGGTGAAAGAGAATGTATTGGCAGTAGGAGATCGAGTATTGCTACGGTACCTAGGGATATTAGGAAAGCATAAATTGGCGAATCGCTGGAGAAGAGATCCCTATGAGGTGGTGGGCAAATTATCAGGGGCACCCGTTTATTGAGTAAGGCCAGAACGACAAAGTGGGACAATAAAGACCTATCACAGGCAGCACCTGTTACTGATTGGGAGAGTTGTGAGGTTCAGAGAGGAAAAAGTTATTGGGACCACAGATAGGGTGCCATGGAGGAAGCCGGGGAGACTGAGGTCTACGAGGAGAGAAGAAACTCTTCAAGATAATGGAGAAACGGAATGCAGTGAGGCTGAATGGGGATTTGATCCCCCCACTATGGAAGTCGAAGATATCATTCAGAATCGTGACACTACGAGGCATCCCAGGTCTACTGAGAGGACCTTGGGGAAGCCTAGAATGGGACCGGTACAAAGGTTGGAGGAAGTTGTTCCTGAAGTACCTGCGGCAGTAAGTGTCTGAGAGACAGGCTCAAGGCCAACAAGAAGAGAGAGATGTTGGGGGAGAGGTCGAGTGCCCAGGAGGGGAGTCAGAGGGAGACGAGGGAGGCCCTTCAGCTCTTAGCCGACCCAGGCGGACCACTAGAGCTCCCATGATGTTAACTTATGACAAGTTAGGCAGGGCCACTGAGGTTCCCAGAGTAGTTCACCCTCATTGGGTCTACCCATGGCCTTATTTTGGGCCCACACTTACCCTGACAGGTTCCTACTAAGTTATGTGTGAATGTGTAAACAGACAATGTGTTTTAGCCCATGTTCCTTTTCGGGGTGTGGAACAGACTCATCAACTTGTCAGTAGAGTGCCAGTTCCACGGGGGGAGTATGTAGCACTGCGCCGGTGGCCGGCAGTGCAAGTAAAAAGGATCACAGTGAAACTACATCACCCAGACTGCCTTGGAGTAAGACAGTGCTCAAAGAGACACGCAGAGGCTGTCGGGTGGGGAAGACTGTGCGTGGAGTGGGGGAAGCAAGGAATGGAATGCTTTTGTCCAGAGAAGGAGAGAGGGAGGAAGCAGCTGCAATGACTGGAGAGGACTGTGAGGAGAATCACAGCACAGACACCAGCTGAAGGGGAGAATTCCAGTCTGATGGACCAGGGAGCCTATAGAGGATAAAGCATTTCAAGACATCACTTTGGATCCACTGAAGAGAGTTTGCAGAGAGAGACACACACTGTGGAGACATGTGAGATAAGTACCCTGTGTGGCAGCTATTTAAAGTGTTATGTTTCCCGATAAAGACTGAGATTGCTGGTAGAGCGAAGACTAGGGAAAGCTGGGGGACTAGCCCTGAAGAAATATTGTATTCTGTGCATGTGTTTAGCACTAAAGACAGAGGCCCTGATTCAGAGCCGGCGCTCTGACCAGAGCGCTCGCTCTGAATCAGGGCCCACCTCCATTAATATGGAGCATCCGCCTGGACGCTCGTATAGCTGTGGGTCACCACCCACAGCATATACGAGCGTGCAGAATGATGGTCGCGATGGTCTTGACCATCGCGACCATCGGAACTGCGAGTAAAAGCCTGCGGTTGGGTTTTTCAACCGCAAGGCCAGGAGTGATTTTGGCTCTATCAGAACCAAAATCACTCCCACTGACATCACTAGTGATGTCAGTGGGGCCGGCTTCAGACGGTAGGCGTCCCCTTGGGAACGCCTCCGTCTGGCAGGCACGCCCCCGGCACGCCCACCAAAGGGGGCGTGCTGTCAGTCACCATCGACAGCACGCCCCCTTTGATGAGACACTCCGAGCGAAGGAAAGTCCTTCGCTTGTCGGGTCTCGCGCATGCGCACGACGGAGCTCCCTCCCTCGTGCGCATGCGCAGTGGGGACCATCGACCCACTTGCGAGCGGACAGCCGCTCGCGAGTGGGTCTGAATGACCCCCAGAGTCATTAGCTTAGTAGAAAGGTGTGATTTCATCACCAATCAGATTTTAAGGAAACTACAAGTCCAAGCTTTGTTGAACGTGTCAAGAAGGAAGGAGGAACTTTGATAAACTTATTTGTTTATGTGTTTGACATTCAAGTGGACATCCTTAAAGTACAGCTTTCTCCAAGTAACAACATGTAGAAGATAATGAGCTCAAACTCATCAGTGCACTATAGATAGTGGGGTCTAATGCTGATTGTGGTATGTGTGATAATCCTTTGTGATGCTGCTTTTGATGTAGCTAGCTATTACCCAGTCAGTGATTGCATAGGCCTGTGTATTATTTGTACTTGGAAAGAAGGTTTTACAACCGAAAGACAGAAAAGACAAAGGGCTCTATTTACTACAATCCGCATTGGTAATGCAGATTGTAGTGTGATATTACCGAGTGAATTTGCATTGCGAATTCAGGCAATATCACAGGGATTTACTACAAATCCCTTGCAGGGACAGAGCTTGCGATAAAGCTCTGTCCCTGCTAATCCCCTTCGGAGCCTTATCACGGTATTTTCGCAAAAAATACCGTGATTAAGTGCCCGCGCATGCGCCGACCGTTCGCCGCAGCTACCCCCTGCGGCGCTAAGCCCCACCCCCTGCGGCGCTAAGCCCCGCCCCCCGCGATCGCGGACCCCCCTCTCCCTTGCTTACACTTACCTGCATGCTCCAGGCCTCCGGTGATGTTCTCCATTCCTTCGGTCAGGTGATCTCCCATACTGCACTGGGGCCCGTTCACCTGATGACCGGGCACCAGTGCACTGTGGGAGACCAGCTGACCGGAGGGGAGTCATCACCGGAGGCCCGATCACCGGTCCCTGGAGTCAGGTAAGTAAATTTTTTTTTTTTTTTTACAGTGATCAGCTTGCGGTCTGTTTAGTCCACACAGCTGATTACTGGGACCGACTCCTGGCTCTGCTCTCCCCGTTAGAGCAGGGCAGGAGGCCGGTAACCGGGGGAGACCCTGGATAACGCCACCTCCAGGTGGCGTTATTATCACAGGGCTTTCCCCGGTATTTTTTTCACATTTATTTTTAGTAACTATGGTCGGATCACATTTCCCATTACAGTTATGGGAAATGCGATCTGCTTACTAAAAATAAGTGTTACTTAGGGGTTGGAGTAGAATTTTACGAATTCTAATCCAATTGCCCTGTAATAACTATAGGTGATACTAAAATAATGTGAAAAGGGTGTGAAAACACCCTTTTTCACATTATTTTAGTAAAAATAATGTTGATAAATAGAGCCCAAAGTGTTATGTTTGTTTTTGATTAATGCTGTATATGCCTTTTAGATGTTTGGTTACACAACTGACTGTACAATTTATCTTTATATGCCTTTATAACCTATTATATGGTTATATTTGTTTATCTTACCAAATATTTTTGACATAAAAACAGAAAAAAGCAATAGCAATCCCAAATCCATTAATAAATGTGCCAGTCTGGCTTTTGCAACATATCTGCGTGATACATTACTGTGGTGTTGGTGGCCTAAGTACCTGTTGGGCAGGGGGTTCCCAGAGTCTCCCCCTGGTGTTCCTGACCCTGAACACTCCCCCAGAAGAGCACTTTGTATGAAGATTCGGGTGGAGGCACTGAAATTAAGAGAACCGCATGGTGTGAAGCTTGCAAGGAGAATATCTTGCAATACAGCCCATTACCTAGAAGACCCAGGGAAAGGGGCATTATACTTATATTTTACTTCTAGAAATAAAGCAATTGATTGATTAAAAATTGAAACATGGACAATGACAGCGACTTTTAGAGTTGTAGTCACATGCCCTACCCAAATGCTATAGAATTGTGGGTTAGAGTAAATATACATGTTTTATGATACGGCTAGCAGGCTGGAGTTGAATATAATATATAAATGAGGATTCGCAAGACTCATTGGGGTTAGTGCAGAGTTGCAACCACACCTGGACAAAAATAAATTTGGGGTACATCCCCCCCCATGCGTTAGATCTGCACATACACAGCAAACAGCCATCTGATCCTGCAACGTTGGATGCAGTGCGGCTGCATGCGTCGGGGGAGTGACAGTCTGGAGACACTTGGGGGCAGGAAGAGGGAGCATTGCAGGAAACGGCGGAGTGTTGGCCCCATATTCTGGGTGTGCTGAAGCCAGTGACTGCGTCCTCAAACTTGACTGGCCCCAGCAGCGTAGTTTTTCCAGACATCCTGAGTAACCTGAAGATTACTCACATGTCCAATGTTCACCCAGTGGATCAGTTGCTGTATATTTGGATGTAGCCAGCGGATCTAAGGAAGCCAGCAGTTGGTTTTCCTAAGACTCCACTTGCTGCATTAGTATATATATTCAGAACCGCTGCGTCCAAAGACACAGCACCGATCCACACTGCGTCCACCTCTGAAACAGCTCCTAAGTTACTTCCCCATTTATGACAATTGGCAGATGGGGACCCAACCTGAATTAATTTAGATAATTTGGCACTTTGTTCCCCTATTTTTTTTTTTCACCCCCAAAATTAAAACTTTTTTTGGGGGGTGTCCCGAATATTTGTAAACTTTTTTTGACGCAGTTTACCCCTAGGGGACTGTCTTAAGGCTGCATGAGGGTTCCCGCAATGTTGTACCCCAAAACTGCAATTCTGCACTTTTTTACACCTGCGATACTTTTTCGCCTATTACATTGCATAGGCGGAAAGTCTTCCAAATTGAATACGGGGTAAAAGCCAAACAGTCGAAAATGATGTCATCGGCAAATTTTTTTTCAAAAAGCCAAAAAAAAAAGTAAAAGCCAAACAGGCGAAAACTGACTTTACGCCTCAAATTGACTACGGCCCATAGAATATATAACAGTTATCAACTTGCACCACAAAAAAAAGTTATGCACAAATATTATCCATTCCACCTTAGCCAAAATCAGGCTTGCCTAACCTCCCGATTTTGCTGGGTGCCTCACGAAAATCCGGGGCAGCTCCCACCTCCCCCCTCCCCCGCCACCCTGCTGATCTGGCTGCTCCCTCCCTAAAGGAGCAGCCAGAAAGTCATCAACTATGGCCCAAACTGTAAGGTGACTGATATCCTGGATGGGTTGGGTACGCATACCTTCCAACAATTGCTCATTATGACTCGGGAAATCTGCACGCCAAAGGGGGTGTGGCCTATACGTAAAGGGGTGTGGTCTAGTGACAGGGCGTGGCCTACACATAGGGGCGTAGTCTAGCAACACACCCTGTTTATCACTAAGGGGTGTGTCCAGTATCTCCGAGATGCTGGGCTTCCCCAGGGCTGCTATGCAGAGCAGCGGTGTATGCTTCCCCCAACTCCCCCCCCCACCACAGGACACTGCGGCCCGCGGGTGGGACAGTCCCATTAAAACGGTTTGGAGGTATGCGTACAGGATGCTGGCACTCGGGATCCTGACAGTCAGAATCCTGATGCCGGCAATCTAACAGGATTAGGATACTGACACCTGTCAATAAGTATCCTAACCCCCCCCCCCCATTGCCTAACACCACTACTTATCGTCAGGATGCAGATGCCGGGATTCTGACAGGTGTCGGGATTCTGGCGTTGGCGTTCTAGGTGCCGGTATCCCGACTGTCTGTATTATAACCACATCCAGTCCTGGATGTACCACTAAAACACCTGTTCTCAGCTGCATCATGCACTGGTATCATTTATACATTATATATGTTTTTACAAGGCACTTTTTTATATGGTTGTTTGGACTCACAGGCTTGAGAACTCGACGTATTTCTGCCAGGATCCCCTCAATATTGTCCACTGAGCACAGGACCAAAGTACAGACTACAACGTCCATGGAACCACTTGCAACCTGGGGCATGCTCTCCCCTGGGGCAATCAGAAAATCCTGGAATTGCACATGATCATTCTCAGCCAGGCTCTTATTCAAAAACTTCTGGAAGTTAGGGTTAGGATCTACACAGGTGACTCTGCATCCTGAAGGATAAAACTGGAAATTTGCACCTGTGCCACAGCCAAGCTCCAGGACTTTCAGCTCCCCAGAGGGGCCTTTAAAATCACTCATGTTGCTGAATAGTTGCTTCTTGTGTTCCTTCATCTTTTTGTTGTAGGTCTTTGTAATCCTGTCTAGGAGGAATGGCAGCCACTTCTTACCTATCGGTCCCCACAGACCCAGCAAAGCCAGGATGTGTATTGGAAAAGCAATGATACCAACACATATCTGAAAGAATAGTATGTGCAGAGCCATCCTCACTCACTGTATCTTGCAATTTCAGTAAGCAGCAACTCTGCTCTGCCTGCTGGGAGTCAGTAAGGTGCAGAGAGGGGGGTGTGCCTGGAATGTGGGCTGTCCTACTATTACAGCTCAGCCAGAGAGCAAAACATGTATCAAAGAACCTCCACCCTCAGACAAGTACACTGACCTTTACTCTATTGCACAGAATATGATTAGCAGTAAAGTGAATTATTTAGCATGTAGTTAAGACTATGATACTTACAATTTCTGATTAAGTAAATTCAATACAAAGATGCAAGCAGCAAAAATATACTGGTAGGTTAATTAGCTCCCCTCAAAATTGACCCTAGTGTGGGAGCATGTGATAGGGAATATAGAGTGTAAGCTCCATTGGGGCAGGGACAGTTGTGAATGGTAAGATATTCTCTGTAAAGTGCTGTGGAATATGTGTGCGCTATATAAATAACTGGTAATAAATAAATAATTCTTTAGGAGATAACTTTTTTCTAAGGACATGATTCAAATGCTTTCTTTCTAACATTACAGACTGGATTTTATGATACAAGCGAGCTGATGTACATGGCAGGGAATTGTATTAGAGAAACATTACCAGAAAATCTGTCTGGTTACTGAGATACCACAGATCATCCCATGCCATACCCCTCCCCCTCCTTCTATCAACAGCAACTTCAGTTCTTAAAGGGACAATGCAAACATTTATTTTGATCACTTTTTTTTGTAAGATTCCCATAGAGAGGAAATTAAAATGATAAACATAATAATACAGATGTTCATTTCAATTTCTGTAATATAAACCACTTAACTACTGTTTATTATTTCTTCAAAAATGACATTAAAAAAAGTAATTATTTTTATTTGTTTAATTCAAAAACATTTTTAAAAACGTATTTAAATACTTTAGAGAGACTCTTGCTTCCGGCGTCCATGCGTAGATCACATGTGCTTGGAGCTCTGATGCCGCCACAGTCAACAGCACAGACGGTGTAATGGTTAGCATTACTGCCTCACAGCACTGAGGTTGTGGGTTCGATTCGCACTACGGGCCTTAACTGTGTGGAGTTTGTATATTCTCCCTGTGCTTGCGTGAGTTTCCTTCGGGTGCTCCGGTTTCCTCCCACACTCCAAAAATATAGGTTAATTGGGTCGTAACAAAATTAACCCTAGTGTGTAAGTGTGTGTGCATGTGATAGGGAATCTAGATTGTAAGCTCCACTGGAGCAGGGACTGATGTGAATGGACAAATATTCTCTGTAAAGCGCTGTGGAATATGTGTGCGCTATATAAATAACTGGTAATAATAATAATAACACATCCACCCTCCGGTGCCCAGGTAGTGTCTTGTGAAGACCCAGTGACTGTCCCGGAACACCATATGGAGAGATACTTCTCTCCACAGATGCCTGGTAAACATCACAAGGCTCGCCATTCCAACATGGGCTCCGGCTCCCAGGTAAGAGATGCTGCCTTCCCACCGCATGCCTCAGGCTAAGTACCTGACTCAGGCCCTCTCCTGGAAGCTCCTGTCACTTATGCTTCAATGCTGCAGGCTATTGAGGACACCATGGGCCTCCTATTCCAGGATCAGGCTGCTACTTTCATACAGGCAAATCTGCTTTTACGGGTTAACTCCCTTGCTTTTGGTGATACCTCCCAAGCAGCGCAAGGGACTCGTTGACAGATGCGGGTGACGTTTTCTATATTTTACCTGGAGTTGTCTCTGGGTCTCCCACTATTATTGTTTATATGCCTGATACACTAGTTAATACATTTTTTCTTATTTTTTGTCACACGAGTGAATATAGGTGAGTCTACTAGCAGGCTCGGATTGGGTCACCGGGGGTCAGTGAAATCCCTAGTGGGTCCCACTCATTTGTAGCCATGCCTTCTATCGTGGACGGACGGGGCCTATGGCGCCATTTGCTATAGCAGGCTGCAGTGCAGCTTGTTACCGGGCAGTCATCAAGGTTGTGACTGACCTGGCTGGCAGCTACAAGCAGAGCATCGGGGTACACTTCCTTCACACTCAGCACTGCACTACTGGGTAATAAATCCCAGTAATAGAGATGGTCATTGACTATCAATGTTTCCAAAACGTCGATGGTGACTGGCCGATGTCAACTATTTTTGCCATCAATGGCAGAGAACCAATGCTTCTCTGCCATCAATGGATGACTGGGAGCCGATGATTTTTTTTCTCTCTTTACAAGACGGAGCTTAGCCCTGACCCCTGGTGGCAGCTAAGCCCCACCCCCATTTTTGATTGGCGCGCAACCCAGCATCCCCGAGCAGCGGTGGCCATCAAGGTGGTGCTAACAATCGATGGTTCGCCATGGATAGCTTGTGTACCATTTATGGACACCCCACCAATGGCCATCCCTACCCAATAGTGTCTGCAGAGGTTTCAGAGAGCATTTTCTGAGCTCTAATTGGAGGAGGCATAGTGTTGGAAGCACTACAGTGTGGTATAATATTTGGGGCACTACGGTGTGGCATAATGTGTGGGTCACTATAGTGTGGGGAGAATTACAGTGTGGTATAATATTTGGGGCACTACGGTGTGGCATAATGTGTGGACACTACAGTGTGATATAATGTGTGGGGCACTATAGTGTGGCCTAATGTGTGGGATACTATAGTGTGGCATAATGTGTGGGCCCTACAGTGTGACATAATGTGTGGGGCACTATAGTGTGGCATAATGCGTGGGCACTACAGTGTGTATAATGTAGATGCACTACAGTATGGCATAATATGGGGGGGCACTACAGTGTGGCATAATATTAGTACATGTGTAGTGGTCTAAACTACCCACAACTGACCAGCATTGCAAGGGCTACTGGGTGGCTCACCACCACCTCTCTGACTCCTCCATTCCACTACCTCCTTGACCCCTCCATA
Source organism: Taudactylus pleione (assembly GCA_031769625.1). NCBI lineage: Eukaryota > Metazoa > Chordata > Amphibia > Anura > Myobatrachidae > Taudactylus > Taudactylus pleione. Next base: position 13,133,059 of record JAUIMM010000064.1, on the reverse strand, counting down.
CTCACCACTACCTATCTGCACTACCCTCCTGACCCCTGCTTACCAAATACTATCTCTCTGCACTACATCCCTAACCCCTGCATACTCATCACTACCACTCTGCACTATTCCCTTGACCCCTCCATACCAACACTACCTCTCTGCTGATAGTACTATCCTCCTGGCCCCTTCATACCGAGCACTGCACTGCCTACTTGACCCCTTCATGCCCAGCACAATATCCCTTCCCCACATAACTGACTGCCATGCACAGGAGTAGATTACTGACCTATCCAACATTATATATATATATATATATAGATATAGATATATAGATATATATATAGAGAGAGAGAGAGATTTTATAATATTCTATTTTTAGTATATACAAGTGTCATAAATTATACCAATATATATACCAATACTTTTTCTCATTATAGTTGGCCACACCCCCTCCAGTGACTGGCCACACACCTTTGCGGGGCCTCTATTATTGTGTTCCCCTGTGGGCCCTTCATGCAGTCCACCACTGTCTAATAGTATTTTCTGTGCTGAGTTCAAACATCATTTTTGAATCTCTCTATCATAAAAGTATTTTGAGTGACACCCAATTAAAGTTTACAATATTATGTTTATTAACAATACATACATAATAAACCATTATCTCACTTAGCCGTATAGGATTTCCTGCTGTATTTTGCCTCAGGAGCATTCCTTTTAAGGGTCCAACAATAGTCAGCAAGCATACTAGGACTCCACTTGCCCCGATACCACCTTTCCATTACGGAAATATCCTGGTGGAACCATTCTTCGTGGTCATCGCTGACTGCTTCCAGATTTGCTGGGAAGAAATCCAGATGTGAGTCCAAAAAATGGATTTTTAAAGACATGTTACATCCCATGGTCTTGTAAGGTTTTACAAGATTGTCCACTATTCTTTGTAGTTCCAGCACAGTTTGGGCAAATACTCTTGTAAGACTCACATGCAGCCTTTCCTGATTCAACTAAACATTGAAGCTCTCATCTTGAATTAGATCTCTTATTTGAGGTCCTACAAATATCCCCTCTTTGATCTCTGCATCACTGATCCTCGGGAATCCGAGTCCAATTCAATCCATTGCTTTAATAAAGTTCTTCATAAGACCAAACTTTATATGGAGTGGAGGTACAGATGTGTCCATATATGTCTATCCTCCGTGCACTACAAGTCACGTTACACATAATGCGTGAGCACTGAGCGTATTTTCCTGCAACTTTTTCCATTCAAATGCGTCTTATTCACACAGCAATGCGAATAGATAGCACAAGCAGCTTCTGTAGATTAAAATAATATGCAGCACGTCTATATTCTGTGTGCAACTGCTGCTGTATCTGTATGTGAAACGCTATGTTACATTGTCAGCAGCTGTGACACTGTAATGTAGCATTTTGCTTGCAGATACACCCGCAGTCGCACACAGAATATAGATGCATTTGAAGGGTAAAAGTCGCACGAAAAGACGCTCTGCTCTACCGAATCACACCAGGGCAGGGCACGTATAGCAGGTCTATTTAACGTGCTAGGAGGCTAGATGCATGTGGAAACATCTGTAGACATTTTTTTTCTGGATCAATAAGTGGTGTACTGACAACATTCTTCTTTCCAGGGGTTACTGATATTCGCTTTGGCCACTGCTTTTGAGCATAATGATTTCTCCGGTCTTTGCTGTCCCACTCACAAAGAAAACAGTAGTTTGTGAAACCAAGTTGTAGTCCAAGCAAAGAGCAATGACGTAAGTTATAGACATTCCATGTGTATTCTTCATACGTGATTTTATCCAGCAGGAGTTTCATGCACTCTTATGTTTCTTTCATATCAGCAGCATGAACTAGTGGTACTCAGGGGCGTATCTACCCCTTGGCCAGGATGGCACTCGCCAGGGGTGCCGGCCGAGGGGGGGTGCCACCTGTCCCAGCAGTGCAGTAGATCCGGATGGTCTGATTCACAAAGTTCCCGGCCCTGCTCAGCTCATTAGCAGCCGTCACTAGGGACACTACCAGCATGCCCCACAGCACAGTGCTTGCACTTATTGGCTGGAAGCAGACTGGGCATGGGCAGTGAGGTGAATGCTTGTAAATTGTTGTAATCCCATCTACATAAACCGCCCGGACACCCGCTCACCTGCTGTGAGTGTGATACTGACTCTCATATGTGTGTTAGTGACAGCGAGTGAGGTGCCATCCTGTCCCTTCCTGAATCAGAACATGCTGGGCACCCCCCCTCTCCCAACAAGGCCCCCCCTCACTAAACCCCGCCTCCTCTAATAAAACTTAAAATTAGCACAATATATGCTTTTGCAACACGTCTATTACAGTGAAGTTTTTCACTAATAATGCTATTAGCTTAAGACCTCATACATTTGTGAAGCGTTAGACAAGTCTATCTAAATCTATAAACTAGTGGAGGTTATTCCATAACAAAGTGTAAGTGTCATGCTACATGGGCAATCTTTAGTACAGGGTGTATATACTCCTTGGCCAGGATGACTCTCACCAGGGATGATGGCCAAGGGGGGATGCCACCTGCGCCCTGTCCAGTGAAGAGAGCAATGTCAACAAGCTGCTGCTGCCATCAGTCCAGGGGCATAGTGTGGGCAGTGCACCTGGAGCACGAGCTCCTGGAGCTATAAGAGATGGGGCGCCGCACAACAAGCAGAGCCGGCCCTAGGCACAGGCATGATAAGCAACTCTGCATGCTAGGGGCATTTTCCATCATCAAGGGCTGAGGCTGAGCTCTGCGTGCAGCCACCTCTTCTTCCTAATCTGTCACAGTCCTTCCAATCCCCCCCCGCCGCCGGCAACTGCCGCTAACCGCTGCTCCCTCCCAGTCCCACCTAGGCACCTACCCAGAGCCGGGAGAGCCCACCGGCACAGCCAACCCCCAGCGCGCTGCCGCGATCGGAGCTCTCGGATAAGGCAGTGCAGCGGATGTCAGGCGGCGGCCGGTCATTTGACAGTCATCTGCATCCGCCCGGCCCCTTAGTCAGAATGAGCTTCTGCATAGAAGCTCATTCTGACAGTACAGGTCAGAGGAGCTAAGATGGCAGCGGGAGGGCATGCTGCGCATGCCCAGCCGCTGCCACACCTCCCATGGGCCTTTGCGGAGTAACAACCTCCGCCTCCATCTTGTCCCACCACAGCCATTGTAAAATAACGCTGCGTAGGTAAGACTCAGGGTGGGACAAATAATATGAAGCACAGCTATATATATATATATATATATATATATATATATGATGGTCACTCATATATATATACTTATGTATATATATATATTAAATATATATACATATACTCATATATATATATATATATATATATATATGTGTGTACATATATATATATATATACTGTATATATACACGTGTGTATATATGTATATATATATCTATATATATATATGGATATATATATGTTTGCGTGTATACATATGTATGTGTATATATATATATATATATATAACAGTGTATATATATATATATACACATGCAGATAGCCGGCACTACCAAGCTGCTCAATATTAACTTGCGTCCGGTGCCCTCCGTGTTACCTCTCCTAAGCAGGTGGGGGCATATGTACATCGATGTACTCTCAACGACTTAAAAGCATGACAAGAACCCCGTTGTATGATCTGTACAACAGGGTCACTCTTGTGAAGTCTTCTCTTGATTGTTGACTGTGACACATATAGGTGCCTACCCTTTAGGCTTAAAAACACGCACAACCACATACAGTCCCACCGTCAGTACACGTGGAGGTCGGGGCAAAACAAAAGGCAATTTAAACAAAAAACCGCCACGCAAATAAGTGATGCAGTCTTCAACTTGTCCTCGTATCCTTTAACTGATGTGGAACATAGAATTTTGTCGAAAGGCCTTTCTTTTGTGCCTACTAACTATCCCGATCCATTTCAGTGGAAAGTTGATACTTACCGATTTGGTAGATCCCTTAGACTGAAGGAGCACTTCGGCACGCCATCATCATCCATCAGAGAACAAGGAACTATTCCCCTACAACTTCGTAAAATACAGGACAGGTCTAAATTTGATCCTCATACACAGAACACCTCCATTAAAACATATACTCGGCTACTGGAGGATGAAGGGAAACATTGTAAAGTTCCACATGGGATATATAACAATCTTACCAAACAAGAATCAGCAGCACTTAAAGAGTTATCAACTCGGAAAGATATAATTATCCGCGCAGCGGACAAGGGAGGGTCAGTAGTCATTCAAGATCTTACAGCATATGACAAAGAGTGTCTCCGGCAATTGCAAGACCAAGGCACTTATACACTACTTAGAGAAGATCCAACTGTCAAATATAAAGAGGAACTTGATGCCATTATCATACAGGCATCTAATGAAGGCATAATTACTCCAGAATTGTCCAGGGCTCTTATTACAACACATCCCATCACACCCCTCTTTTATACAGTGCCAAAAATACACAAGGACATGAATAATCCGCCGGGACGTCCTATAATATTGGCCAGAGGATCGCTGTATCAGCCCATATCTATATATCTAGACTCGCTGCTTAACCCATGTGTGCAACAGATACCTTCTTTTCTAAAAGACACAACTTCATTATTACAAGTTATTGAATCTTTGAATGTACAATGTACCCTATCAGACCAGATAGTCCTATGTAGCGCGGATGTTACTATCCTCTACACCTGCATACCACATGCTTTAGGTGTGGAGGCAGTACGTAAATTGATCACTGACAATCCGCACTACAATGGTCCTCCGATAGAATTTTTTCTGCAACTTTTAACATTAATACTTATGAGGAATTATTTTTTATATAATGGAAAGTATTACTTACAACAGGCGGGGTGTGCGATGGGGTCGAATGTGGCCCCATCGTACGCCAACGCTTTTATGTATGAAGTGGAACGTAAACTTTTTTATGACGATGGTCATTTGTATGCTCTATTGTGACATACCTTCGTTATATAGACGACTTATTTTTGGTATGGTCGGGTACTGCAACACAATTGGAGGAATTATTAAATGGACATAATCAAACTGATAGTGTTGTAAAACTCAACTCACTTATAAAATAGATAAGAAAAATATTCAGTTTTTGGATGTGGATATTAAACTGTTAGGTAGCAAATTGGTTACTTCACTATACACAAAGAATACAGATCGTAATACTTTGTTGCAACATAATAGCTTTCACCCTTTGCCCTTGCGTAAGGGCTTACCTTTTTCTCAATTCATTAGGGTCAAACGCATTACCTCTGATGAAACCCGAGTGGAACCAGCGCTAAACGACATGCTGGAAAAATTTGTCCAACGTGGATATCATAGACATGAATTGGATAAAATTAAAAATAAAGTGCTTAATATGACGAGAGAACAAGTATTGATATCAAATAGAACGAGGAACACTAATAATCAAGTGAAATGTTTGCCTTGGGTGAATAGATACTCCACCAATAGCAACTGTATAGCAAAGAAAGCCAAGCAGTGGTGGCCTATTGTGAATACTGACCAACAATTACCGGCATTGGTTGGAACTCGACTT